>OY728120.1:1312817798-1314080956 GCA_963277665.1 Viscum album | reverse complement strand
ACCCCTGGACAACCCTACCCCCCTTGACAGCCCCCTCACCCCCTAAACACCCCCACCCCCTTGGACACCCCCACCCCATGGACGCCCCCCCCCCCCCCCCCGAACGGACCCCACCCCCATCACCCATTATAATAGATTATATACTAGTGAGTGTATGCCAACGGTTCTTGAAACGTTGGTATACATATATCCCAAGGGTTTCCAGGAAACCATTGGAATAGATTATATGCTGGACAACACGTATACCAATGGTTATTGAAGAATTTGTATATATATATCCTAAATATTTCATTGAAATCATTGGAATATGTTAACTTCAGGTAGTATATCCCAAAAGTTCCTGTAGAACTGTTGGTATAGGGCTATTGTAATGACCATCATGCCAACAGTGTGTGAAACCGTTCAGATATTCTTTTTCCAATGGTTTTAGGGGCTATCCTAATGGTTTCAATCTTTGGGATAGGTGCAATTTTAATTAGTGAATGTATAAATATTTTAATATTTATACTTCTTATTTCTTGTTTACGAAAGTGTGAATTTGGTATCTAGTTTCACCAAAATTTATTATTTGTGTACATTAAGAAGTAAGGATCCAAGATGAATTTATAATGTTATATCATGATCCATATAGGAGAGAAGTAATCCTAAAATGATTTTCAAATAAATATAAAACTATTATATCTAACTATATTTTCATTTCAAAATCATTTTCGTGCATTTTTTTTACAAATACACATATATTTGTTTTATATTTCAAACTTGTTTTACATTAAAATTATGATATTTTCATATAAATATAAAATTGACTTATCTAGACAAGATTTATAATTTTGGTATTTTTTATAGGTAATAATGAGTTGAAGTTGGATTATAGAACATCGAATGAGTAACGAATATAAAAAGGTTTTTATTTCTTTTAAGAATTTTCTAAATGAAATGTTCCAAGAAACAAAAAAAAATTCTATCTATGCCTGAAATTTTTGAATATGAAGATGTTGAAAAGTAGAGAGATCAAAGATTATATTATTTTTTGTTGATTTAATCCAAGTTACAACCCTTGGATTTGGAATGGTGAAACTAGAAAAAATGTCAGATCTACTGATGATGACGATGTGCTAGATGGTAATTCTGATGGAATTGAAGAAATGATTCGTGATATTGTAGCAGAACAAATTTAGATAGAACTGAAAGATTCCAGTCTATATGGTGATGCTGAAAAACCAATTTATCCTAGTTTTACGGATTATAATGTTTTTTTGAGGTGTTAAGATTGATTTATGTGAAGTCAAAACATGGATGGAGTGACATAGGTTTTACAGATATGTTATAATTGTTGAAATACATTCTTCGAAAAGACAACAAACTTCTAGATTCACATTATAATGACAAGAAAATATTATTCCCAATGGTATTGGGATACAAGAAAGTACATGGCTGCCCGAATGACTATATGATATATAGGAAGGTATATGAATTTTTGTCAGAGTGTCCTAAATGAGGGATATCATGGTATAAGTTGAAAGAAAATTCACAGGTTGGTGTAGAGATTACCGAGATCCCTACAAAGGTATTTTGGTATCTTCCTATAATTCATCATTTGAAACATTTATTTTCAAAATAAAATGATGCAAAAATGTTAAGATGCTATACTGATGAGAGGATATGTGATAAAAAAATACACCATCTAGTTGATTGTCCCCAATTGAATAAAATTGATGAGTAGTATCCTACATTTGGAAATGAAATTAGAAATCTCAAACTACGTTTGTGCACAGAAGGAATGAATCTATACCAAACCCACAGTATCACTCATAGTTCATGGACTATTTTATTGGTAATTTACAACCTCTCTCCTAATGTTTGTATGAAGTGAAAATATTTCATGTTGTGTATAATGATATTCAGTCTGAAGCAACCCCGAAATGATATTGAGTTTTTCTTGTCACCAGTGATTTATTGTTTGAATCTTTTGTGGTAGGACGATATTAGGGTGTATTATTATTATATAATGGAATATTTTCAACTTCATGCACTGCTTATGTTAACTATAAATTACTTACCAGGGTATGGAAATTTGTCTGGATACAGTGTTAAGGGGCATAAAGCATGTCCAATTTGTGAATAATAGACTTTATATTGTCAATTACATATTGAGAGGAGAAAAGTGTATAGGGGTCATCGAATGTTTTTTTATATGGATCACTCTTATAGAAGACTAAAATAGGCATTCAATGCCTCACAAGAATTTGATATTTCTACAAAAACTTTATCCCCTGATGTGTATTTTGTGAGGGTGTAAAACCTTGATGTGACATTGGGAAAGACACATAAATCTGGTAATGATAGAAATATTTAGAAGAAAAGGTCAATATTTTTTGAGCTATCATATTGAAGATATCATGAAGTGAAACATAATATTGATGTCATACATGTGGAGAAGAATATCTGTGATAGTTTGATTGGAACACTATAAAATATTAACGGAATGAATAAAGATGGGTTGAAAGAAATATTAGACTTACTATCAATGGGAATATGTTTTGAGTTAGCTCCCACTCCTAATGGAAGATAATCATTTCTTCCTCTGTCTTATTATACATTATCCAATAGGGAAAAAATTATTTTTTTCAGTGTCTTCATGATATCGAAGTGCCTCAAGGTTATTATTCATATGTAAAAAAATTGGTCTATTTGAATGATTTGAAGTTGATAGGTATGAAATCACATGATTTTGACATCCTGATGTAACAAAATATACCAGTTTCATTTTGTGGAATATTTTCCATCCGTGTCAAAAATACTATATTGAATTTGTGTAACTTTTTCAATTCAATTTGTAATAAGGTGATTGATTTGAATGCTTTGAACATTATGGAAAAGCATGAAATTTATATACTTCGAAAATTGGAAAAGTATTTTCCTCCATCTTTTTTTGATATAATGGTGCATTTTATGATTCATCTAGTTCGAGAAATAAATCTTTGTGGACTTGTATATCTTCCATGGATGTATCCTTTTGAAAGTATATGAAAATATTCAAGGGTTATGTTATGAATCCATATCTATATAAAGCCTCCATTATTCAAAAGTATATTTCGGAGGAGGTTACAAAGTTTTGTATGACCTACTTGGTTGTGGTAGAGCACATAGGTTTGCCTACATCTCACAATGAATGAGTTAATAATGAGGGAAAGAGGATTTATGGCTTGAATGTAAAATCGTTGTCAGTTGAACAGATGAAGAAGGTAGAATTTTACATCTTGAATAACATAGTGGATGCACAACCATATATCACATTGAATATTAATGAGTTGAAACAATGTCATCCAAAGAAGAAAGAAGTGTGGATTTTGAATGATCATAAGAAAAAAAAAATCCAGGTTTTCACGACTAAAAAATGGGCATAGGAAGTGCCACATTTTATTAGTACTAAGAAAAAAAGCACTGATAAAGGAACCATGTATCAGCGCTAAAATTTTAGATTTGATAGAGGGATGCATTATCAACACTTTTCTAGAGCAGATACAGAATCCCTCTATCAGTGCTAGAAAAGTGCTAATAAAGCACCCCCTATCAGTGCTAAAATTTTAGAGCTTATAAAGGGTACCCTTTATCAGCATCTTTTTAGTGATGATAGAGAGTCCCTTTATCAGTGATAAAAAATCATTGATAGAGGGAGGATTTATCATCGCTAAAAAAGCATTGATAAAGCCTCCCTCTATCAGTGAAAAAATTTCGCACTGATAAAATAGTAGTCCCATATTTTATAGAATTGGGCGCACAGTATCCTCTGTTTATCACGCACTCATACTCTCATGGTACGGTACCCCAGCAACAACTCCCACCCTGATCTTTTCGTTGTGGGACCTCCACTACTATCCCTACTCCTTATCCTCCCCCTCAAACCCCTTCTATGGATCCTCATCCCTGCAAACCCTACTTCTCCTTCTCTCTGCTCGACCCTACTATGACAACCCTGATCTTTTATTACACAATTAGACATATTTTATGACATAAAATTCACTTGATACAATATAGAAGATCGAGTGGTCTAGTGTAACTTAAAAACATGAAATAATACATCTTTATTGAAAACATACTTTACATGACCACTACATTCCCTCGTACTTTTCATTGCATGGGATAACCTGAGGACATGCATAAGAAAAGGGTGAGCTATAAATCACAGTAAGGGAATAATCATGGAATTACATGAGGAATAAAATACATGTTAGAAAATAGGTATATCAATAGAGAAAAATAGAAAAATGAACATAAATTCATGATAAATCATGATAATCATATCATGGAAATTTGGAAACAACACTTAACATGGAATCATCATGATCCAAGGCTCATTTCACATGGATCATGAGTAAACCCTCATTGAACATGGAGCATGACTAAAACCTCATTTCATATGGTGCATTAGTATACCCGTGTTGCACTTGAATTTTCATGAGTATAAACCCATTGAAAATGACTTATAATGATATTATACTTTACTCAAGGCATTGGAGCGCTATAAGGGCGCACCCTTCTTAAACATTTCATATTATGCATAAGTGTGCCACATGGATCATATAACATGGATTCATAAATCATCATCGTTTATTCCATGATAAAGGAATGTGGAACTCATAGATGAAACATTATAATCAATAAGTAAATGTCCATAAAGGTGAATATCCATAATAGATAAATGGGCATGGTATTCCCTACACAATGACATTGGATTAGAAAATCAGTGTAATTTCTGCAGCGTAATGGTGTGACGTAAGAATTCATAAAAATGGTTGATGAAAGAGAAAGGGGTGTCTCATCATATGAACATTAAATTTATAGTAAGGGGTTTATATACATACATTTCCCAACAATTTTAATGGAATTTAGATTCATGATAAAAAATAATTGCTTGAATGTTAATGAGGAGGGAGAAATTCCTTTCGGAATTTCAGCATAGTAATGGGTCTACATGGGAGGCATTTAATGAGAGAGAAAGGGGTCTCCCATCATTAAAACATAAATAGGGAAGCATGGGGGAGGTTAGAAACCATACCCCAACATTTATAAATGAAATCAAAATGGAATAACAACTTAATGAATATTGGACAAAAATGAGAAAGGAAGAAAAATCCTTACTTGGAAGTGTTCTTCCAATGGATTGAGAGACGATTGAGAGAGGCTTATTGGGAGCTTGGGAAACCTTGGGAGGATTATAAATATAGTAGGGTAGAAGTTGGACGAACACCAAAGTCCTTGAGTGTGGAGGAAGTGGGAGATTGGGTGCGTTTATATAGGAAAGGTGAGGGAATTCTTTATTATTTAGGTTTGGAACACCACACATTAAACAATTCCAAACCACAAACCTGCCCCGGGTTTTTGCTCATGTTTTTTGGAAAAGGGAAGTGGGAAAAAATATGTTATAATTCCAAATTCATAACTTCTTAAAATAATGGGATTGCTTATGTGGAGGTGAGTCACATTCCCAAGGAAAAAAATTTTAAAAGACAAAATGTTTAATAAGTCTCGAAGCGTCCACTAAAGGTTTGTAAAATAAATCAAACAATCCAAAAATAAAATTATTTTAATGGTAAAATATATATTGGTCGAAAATAAATTTCATAGTATTTTATTACATAACTATTGGGTCATTATGATGTTATAAAACACATAATATATTTAAATAGTATTTAATTTTTACCTAAAAATTTGACTGTCTCGTAAAATTATGAAAAAACTACCATTGAATAATTTCAACATCATGATTCCAGAAATAATATTCATTTTATCTAAAAAAATTCTTAATATGATAATTTTCACTTTAAAAAAAACATTTATAAATAATTCATGGGTTTAAAAAAATGGCTTTCAAACCTTAATAAAAATTACAATTGCATTCATAAAACTACACGATCATTTATATTTAATTAATTTAATAATAATAATAATATTATATTAAAATATTATTTAATTCAAAAATCCATTAATTAATCAAAATATATTTCATCGTTGAACATTAACTAAAAATACTATTTGTGCTTTAAAAACTATTTACAAGGTAACAATAGTAAAATTAAATTATATTCATTATTATGTAAAAAAATAATGTACATAACCATAGTGATAAGGTCTTGTTACATAACCCTTTATAACACTCACATAAGACAGAAGAGTAAGTTGTGTGATGGTGATAGACTCTTGGGGTGGCTCAGATAACATTGCTCGGGTGGTAATCTCTATCAACTTCCACTTCCCTCGTAGGTGGTCCCACTCGAGCTTGACATATTCAAGCTAGGCTTGGTCTTGGTCAAGAGCAAATCCCAAAGACGCAACCTCATTTCCGACCTCTAACAAATGGGCTTTGTAAGGGGCATGTCTGCTGGATGAGGTCATCTTTTCCTTTATCTGAGTAAATTGGATTTGTTAAAGCCCTATATTTATACTAATCATGTTATCACTGTTCAATGGATATATTAGCAATGGTCACAATTCTTAACAATATTTCAAAATCCAAAAACATAAAACCAAAGAAGTTGGCATTTTATATAAACAATTTACATGAAGTGAAATTTAATTAGATCAAGAGGGATTTCCATTAATGAAAGTTTGGGTCGTTAAAATCTTCCACCCTTAAGAAATTTCTCCCTTGAAATTTCCTTTTCCTACACTTAAACAGATTTGGGTAACTCTGCTTCATCATTTCCTATGATTCCCAGGTTGCTTCTTCATACTTGTCATTTCACCACAACATATTTACGAGGGGCACAGTCTTATTTCGTAGAACTTTTTCTCTACGATCTAAGATCTTCACTGGTTTCTCCTCATAAGAAAGATCATCCTCTAACTGTACCACCTCTTAAGAGAGTACATGTGAAGGGTCCGGTATGTACTTACTTAATAGGGATACAAGAACAAAATCATGTTCTTCAGCCATGGTCGGTGGAAGTTCTAGTCGATAGGCCACAACACTGCCATGATCAATAATCTCGAAGGGGCCGGTGTAACTTGGACATAACTTCCCTTTATTTCCAAACCTCATGACCTTATTCCATAGAGATATTCGTAAAAATACCATGTCTCAAACTTTAAACTGAATGTAACATCGACAGTTATCTGCATAAATCTTCTGTCGACTCTGGGCTGCCTTGATATGCTGCTGAATGGTTTTCACCTTCTCTACCGTTTCTTCGACCATTTCTGGTCCAAGAAGCTTACGCTCACTAACCTCATCCCAACATGTCGATGTTCTACACCTTTTCCCATAAATGGATTCATATGGTTCCATTTGTATTTTTTAGTGGAAACTCTTATTATAAGAGAACTCAACCATAGGAATATGTTGATCCCATACTCCTTTAATGTCCATTGAACATGCTCTCAACATTTCCTCAAGTTTTTGGATAGTCCGCTCAGATAGGACATCAGTTTGAGGATGATAGGATATACTGAAGTTCAGTTCAGCATTCAGAGCATGTTGAAGACTCATCCAAAACATAGAGGTGAATCTTGGATCCCCATCGGACACAATAAATAGTGGAACTCCATGAAGCCTTACCACTTCCTTGATATATATCCATGCCAATTTATCCAATGAGAAATCCTCCCAAATAGAAATTAAGTTTGCAGACATTGTAAGACGATCCACAACAACCTAGATTGCATTGTTTCCTTTGGATGTCTTCAGAAGTCCGGTGACAAAGACCACGGTGATGTTCTCCCATTTCCATTCTAGTATGGGAAATGGTTTCATCATCCCATTATACTTCTGCCTCTTTACCTTCACTTGCTGACACACCTGGCACTTTGATGTATATTTACAATCTTCTTCTTCATATTATCCCACCAATAATTCTCTCGGAGATCTTGATACATATTTGTGTTTCCTGGGTGAATAGTGAAATTTGAACTATGTTAATCCTCAAAAAGTTCCTTCTTCAGATCCGGACTTGATGGAACACATAGTATTTTCCCAAATATCACAATTCCTTCTTCATTAACATTAAACTCTGGGGATTTCCCTTTTCTGATAGCTTCCACTTTTCCATGAATTCCCATATCATCTTTTCAAGAAACCTTTAACCTTTCCAAAAGTGTTGTTTGAGCAATAATTTGTGAAAGTATTTTTGGAATTCCCTTCTTTAAGATTCACATGTCCATCTTCATCAAATCTAAGAAGATTGGAACCTTTTCAATTCTCATCAATGATAGAGTCATTGGGTTCTTTCTACTTAGGGAATCTGCCACCTTGTTCTCTTTCCCAGGGTGGTAATGGATTGACCAGTCATAGTCTTTGATCATCTCTAACCATCATCATTGTTTCATGTTCAACTCTTTCTGTGTGAATATATACCTGAGGCTTTTGTGGTCCGTATATATTTCACACTTCTCCCCAAATTGATAATGCCGCCCAATTATCAATACAATGATCATTGCACCCAACTCGAGGTCATGGGTTAGATAGTTGTGTTCATGAAATTTCAATTGCCTTGAATCATAGGTAAAGAAGTTTTCATTTTTTATCAACACACATCCCAAAACCTTCTTCTAAGCATCACTGTATACCACAAAAATATCTCCACTTGAGGGTAAACTGAGCATAGGTGTAGTGATAAGCATCCTTTTCAACTCCTTGAAGCTTTCATTGCATTCATCACTCCTAGAAAACTTTACACCCTTAAAAGTTATCTTAGTAAGATGGTTGGAAAATAATGATAAATTTATCACAAATCGTCGATAATATCCAGCTAACCCCAAGAAGCTATGGATATCCGTTACCGATGTTGGACTCAAACATCCCTCAATTGCATCTGTTTTGGAGGGATCGATAGATATCCCATTGCTTGTGATGATATGGCCCAAGAATGAGACCCCCTTTAAACAGAACTCACAATTGATGTACTTTTCATCGATCTTCTCCTTATGCAAGGTCTCTAGTATAGTTCTTAGATGCTCCTCATGATCCTCCTAGGTTTTGGAGTGTACCAGAATATCATATAAAAATACTACCAAATATTTGTCAAGGTAATCTCTAAAGACTCAAGTCATCATGTCCATGAATATTTCTAGAGCATTGGTGAGTCGAAAAGGCATTACAATGAATTCATAGTTCCTGTAGCTTGTATGAAAAGCAGTCTTGGTTATATCTTCCTTCTTCACCCTTACATGACAAAATCCCAACTACAAATCCACCTTGTAGAAATATTGTGCTCCACATAGATGATAGAACAAGTCATCAATTCGTGGGAGAGGATACTTGTTCTTTATTGTGATTTTGTTAGGCTCACGATAATCGATGCAAAGGTGTATTGACCCATCCTTCTTTTTGATGAAGAAGACTGGTGCACCCCATGGTGAAGCACTTGGGCGTATAAAACCTTTATCCAGATTCTCCTGTAGTTGCTTGTTTATCTCCTCACTCTCCACAATAGCCATTCTATATAGTTTCTTGGATATTGTAAATTCCCCAGGTATAAGATCAATTGAGAATTCAATATATCTTCTAGGAGGAAGACCTGGAAATTCCTCAGGAAACACTTCTGCGAATTCCCTCACAATAGGCATGACTTCTAGGATGGTTGTCTCCTTAGACTCAACCATATGAGCTAGATATGTGTGCTCATTGAGAAATAATATCCACATCTGAGATGATGGATCTAAAGAAGATTCATCTTCCTCCTTGTACTTGTAAAGAATCAGGGGTCGATTCTCCACATGGAGAGTGATTTCACTCTCACGATAATATATGTTGGCTCTATATAAGGAAATCCAATCCATTCCAAGAATTGCATCAAATTCCACCATAGGGAGTATGATGAGGTTGGCTAGGAAGTTCAATCCACAGATTATGACAGAGGAGGAGTTATATACATGGGATGCAATGATTGCCCCATTTTCCGTTCTCACTGACATCTTCACTTCCATGATTTGGGGTGGTGCTGGGATTGTTCTACTAAACATTTGAGATATAAAAGAATTGGTAGAACCTGAATCAAAAAGTATGTTCTCTATTCTTGAATGAATAACTAGTGTACCTGGAACCACTTCATTTTTGGGTTTCACATCGGTAGTAGTGATGGAAAAAGCTCACCCTTGCTGCCTTGGAGGTTTTTGGTTTCCTCTGAAAACCCTTGGCTTAGGGAACTGATTTGAAAGATGACATGGTTCTTTGCAGTTTTAGCAATGAACCATACATTGTGGTTTGAATGGAGAATTACTCTCCTCTATCATAGCCGCGGGACTTTCTTGCCGATAGTTAATAGCTAGGTGCCCTTCTCTTCCACACCTAAAGCATTTCTTCATCCCCTTCAGTCAATTTTTAGGGTGCTTTTTTCCAAACCTTTGGTAAGTGGGGTGCTGGATATTCTTAGCACCATTGGATTTATCCATCAGACCGCCAGCATTGAAGTGCACCTTACACTTCTTATCCCCATGATACCCCTGAGATTCTCTAATCTCCATTTTGACATTGAGGGCACATCGGATAATTTCTTCATAGCTCTCAAAATCAAGGATTGACAGTGCTTTCCACAGTCTAGGTTTCAACCCACCAAAGAAGCATTCAAACTTACATTAGGGGGTAACGACAATTCTAGAAGCATATCGTGAAAGTCTTGTGATGTTTTCCCCGTACCCTCTAACAGATTCATCGTCTTTTTTTTCTTGAGGGCAAGGAAGTACCCTTCTATCTTAAGCCAGAGGGTGCACAAGAAATATTTATCGAAAAACATATTTTGGAAATCCTTTCATTCCAATGCCTTGATCTCCTCCTCAGGCTTCGTATTTTTGATCAATGTACACCATTTATCAGCTTCACCCTCCATACTATAGGCAACCAGGAGAACCAACTCTTGTTCAGAACATTGAACGATAGATAAGATCTTTTCAATGGAGTTGATCCATTGTTCAACTATTGAGAGATCATATAATCCATTAATAGTATGAGGCATTTGTCTCATGAAGCTCTCAATAGTGACTTGTTCTTTATTAGGGTGGTTGAACATTCTTCTTGACCCATGTTTCTATTCAAATCTTGAGTTAGCTAAGAGAGAAGAGTGGAAAACATCGCTATTCCCACTCCCATTGGATTGGGCATCTCATTAGTAAAGTCATCACATTGATCTTCACATTGGTTGTTAGCTCGAGTCCTCCTATTACAAGCCATTGGCTGGAATAAAAGGAATATTAGGGGTAACACATAAAGGGTAATCCAAGGACAAAACTGATGACTTATAAATAACTTTTATTTCCGTAACATATGAATATATTGGCTTCAGTCTATGTTATCTATGATCTATATTCTAACATATATTCTTACGGGATTTTTTTAGTCCCGTAATAATAGTTCATACTAATCTTGTGAATTTACCAAGTCATATCATCCAAGTGTGTCGTAACCAATAGTGCATCAAGGACCATTGTCGTGCATTAGTTCCCGTTTGAGTCTAGCTCAAATCTGTGTTTTTGGGTTTTACCCCCAGGATACATCTCTGTCAGAGCCGCCTTTACCTGCTCGTATCCATACATGGATGTATTTTATTTATAAACCACTTACTCCATACTCACCAAAACATAGGAATGTTTTTATTATACAAGGTCTTGTCTCTAAGCCTTTTCTACGGTTATCTAATCCTAATCCCAAAAATAACTAATCCTATCCTCTGATACCAACTGTGACAACCCTGATCTTTTATTACACAATTAAACACAATTTATTACATAAACTTAACTTGATACAACATAGAAGATTGAGAGGTCTAGTTTCATTGGGGATTAGGATCATTATATAACAACTTAAAACATGAAATTAAACATATTTATTGAAAACATCCTTTACATGAACACTACATTCCCTAGTACTTAGCATTGCATTGGATAACTTGAGGACATGTATAAGAAAAGGGTGAGCTATAAAGCCCAGTAAGAGAATAATTAAAGAATGACATGAGGAATACAATACATGTTAGACAATATTCATATCAATAGAGCACAAGATAAGCATAAACATAAATGCATGATAAAGCATGATAATCATAACATGGAAATGTGGCAACAACTCTTTATATGGAATTAGCATGAGCCAAGGCTCATTGCACATGGATCATAAGTAAACCCCCATTGCACCTGTATCACAAGTAAACCCTCATTGCACTTGAATTAGAATGAGTAAATACCCATTGCACATGATGTATCGTGATACTATACTTTACCCAATGCATTGTAGTGCTATAAGGGCTCACCATTCTTAAACATTTCATTTCATGCATATGTGTGCCACAAGGATCATATATCATAGATTTATAAAACATCATAATTTATTCCACAATAATGGAATGAGGAATTCATACATGAATTAGTATAATCAATAAGTAAATTTAAATAATGGTGAATACCCTTGATATAGAAATGGGCATGGTATTCACTACACAATGACATTGGCTTGGAAAATCGGTGTAATTTCGGCAGCTTTATGGCGTGAAGTAAGAAGTCATAAAAATGGTTGATTAGAGAGAATGTGGTGTCTCATAATATGTACATGAAATGGGTAGTTAGGGGTCATATAGATACATTTCTCAACAATTGTAATGGAATTTAGATTCCTGATAGAAAATAATTGCTTGAATGTAAATGAGGAGAGAGAAATTCCTTTTGGAATTCTAGAATAGTAACGGGTGTACATGTTAGGCATTTAATGGGAGAGAAAGGGATCTACCATCATTCAAACATAAATAGGGAAGTATGGGGAGGTTTTAAACTGTAACCCAACATTTATAATTGAAATTAAAAGGGAATAACAACCCAAGGAATATTGGAAAAAATTAGAAAGGAAGAAAAACCCTTACATGGAAGTGTGCTTCCAAATGCTTGAGAGAGGCTTCTTGGGAGCTTGGGGCACCCTGGGAGGATTATAGATAGATGAGGGTAGAGTTTGGACGAACTCAAAAGTCTTTGAGTGGGGAGGAATTGGGATCTTGGTTGGGTTTATTTAGGAAAGGTGATGGAATTATTTATTATTTAGGTTTGGGACACCTCACACTAAACTAATCCAAACCAGAAACCAGCCCATGGTCTTTGCCCATGGTTTTTTGAAAAGGTAAGTGGAAAAAAAATATTTTATAATTCCAAAGTCCTATCTTCTTAGAATAATGGGTTTGGTTATGTAGAGGTGAGTCACACTCCCAAGGAAAACAATTTTAAAAGACAAAATGTTTAATAAGTCTTGAAGGGTCCGCTAGAGATTTGTAAAACAAATCAAACAAACCCAAAATCACATTATTTTAATGGTAAAACCTATATTGGCCGAAATTTTTTTTTTAAGATTTTTATTAATTCACTATTGGGTCATTGTTATGTCATAAAAAACATTATATATTTAAACGGTATTTAGTTTTTACCCAAAAAATTTCACTGTCTCAAAAAAATATGAAAAATTCACTGTTGGATAATTTTGACATCCTGATTACATAAATAATATTCATTTTATCTAAATAATTTTCTAAATATGATACTTTTAATTTTTAAAATAAAAATCGACATTTATCGAAAATTCATGGGTTTTGACAAAAAATGGATTTCAAACCTTAATAAAAATTACAATTGTATTCATAAAATTATATGATCAATTATATTTGATTAATTTAATAATAATTATTATATTTTAGTAAATTTTATTTAATAAAAAAATCCATTAATTCATCAAAATATATTTCTTAGTAGAATATTAACTAAAAAAACTATTTGTGCTTTAAAAACTATTTACTAGGTAAAAATAATAAAATGAAGTTATATTCATTATTATATACAAAAATAATGTACCTAAACATAGTCCTAAGGTCTTGTTACGTAACCCCTTATAACACCCACATAAGACCGAATAGTAGGGTGTGCGATGGTGACAGACTCTTGGGGTGGCTCTGAAAACATTTCTCAGGTGGTAATCTCTATAAACTTCCACTTCTCTCGTAGGCGGTGCCGCTCGAGCTTAACATATTCGAGCTCATCTTGGGATTGGTCAAGATCAAAGCACAAAGATGCAACCTCCTTTCAGAGCTCTGACAAATGGGCTTTATATGGGGCATGTCTACTAGATGAGGCCATCGTTTCCTTTGTCTGAGTAAATTGGATTTGTTAAAGACCTATATTTATACTAATCATGTGATCACTATTCGAAGGCTATATTAGAAATGGTCACAAATCTTAATAGTATTTTAAAATCCAAAAACATAAAACCAAAGAAGTTGAAAATATATAAAAAAATTACATAATGATAAATTTAATTATATCAATTGGTATTTCCATTAATGGATGTTTGGGTCTTTACACTACTCCCTACGAACCCTACTCCTCCATTTCTCAATGGTTAGAGGCTCCTCCCATGAACCTCCTACTCTGGCGATTATGCCTTCCACTCTTGACGTAGTGTAGAAGTCTCCCTGACCGCTTGATGCTTCTTCTCTCCCACCATCGCGAGTGTGATCTATTCTAGGTAAATCTACCACTTATCCTTTTAGGTTTATTTTTGTTGTGAATTTCTTATATGTTTTCCCTTTAATGCTTCTATATATGGGGTATTTATCATGATGATTATAAGGGTGATGGTTGATTGATGTGTTTGGGAGAATGTGGTGTGGTAATTAATACGGTAGTGATGGATGGATTATTGTGTGGTTATGATAGAAATTATATGGCTATTTAGGAGTAAAATAAGTGGTTTTATGGATTTTAGAATGTGTTTAGTGGTATTTTATGTCATGAAAATTTATTTGTTATTGGGTGGTGTTATAGTTTCCTTTTCGCATGGAATATGGTTGGAATAAGTGAAAATAGTAACAGGTGATCGGTTGGAAATGATAAATGGTGGTTTCTTAAATGATTAATGATAATAATTGGAATAATTATGATTAAAAAATGGTTAATGATAGAATAAATGTTATTAATGATTAATGAATGGATTATAGTGGGTAGTGATTTAATGATTGGTTTTACATTAAAATGGTTAACAATTGAAATGAATATTGTAATAAAAATCCATGAAATTATAATGTTAAATTAAATGAGATGTTGGTAATGTTGATATGGATTCATATGTTATTTTTTGGGGATTATTTGAGGCATTATAATTGAAGTTGTTATTAGAGGGTGGTAGTAACAAGGCAATGGTTGACATGGGTGTTTACAGTGTTAGTTTGGTGTAAACCCTAAAGAATGATTTATGTGTGACTATATATTTATTATAATTTTTTTATTATTTCATACACACCACCACTTGAGTCGAGTAACCTAATAGAAATCCATATGGGTACTTTGGTTCTGAGTGTTTTTCTCAGTATCTGGGTTATTGAGGGAACACATATAGAACCACCCCCACTTCCCTTCTCACCCTTCACACTTAGTATGAGTTGTAATGGATCACAATGGGTGTATATATACAACCTATAATTATTTTAAGATTTTTTGTATATATATTCTTGTTGACATGATTATGTGTATTTTGTGTGGATACATAGTGGGGTTGTGCATTGTAGGAGAGTATGATGTTTATGTCCTCCATGTTCACGATATCATATTGTGATGAGGATGTGATATGTGGTTGTGATGTGGATATGGTTTTTTATGTTTTTGTGAAAATTGTATGTGTGTATATATGGTTATGAGATTATATAGAAGGGGTTGAAGAATAATAAATATTCCATTAGAGTGTCAGAATGACCAGATTAGTGGGGAAGTGGATGTGGGAGAATTTATTAATATATATTCTTTTGATATTATGTTACTATTCATGAATGTGATATTGGGTGAGTGATCCTTGGTGAGGTTGGGTGATATATGACCATAAATTGGTGTGTATTAGTTCTATTATTTATTCACTAAGAAATTAATATATTTCATACACATTTTCATGAGAGGTTTTGGGAAGGATCCTACTTAGTATACTTGTATTCTCACTCCAACTTATATAATTATTTTTATAAGTTTTTGAAGATGGATTTGGTGACCAAGATGGATATTACTATCTTAAGGCAATGAGTTACCACCAGAGCCACTGGTGTAGGATTTTTTGTTGATATTTTATTTTAGATACCTTTTTATGTATGAAATTCACATGAATTATGGATTGGGTTTTATTTTATATTATATAGAGTTGATTGGTGGTTTATATCTATTCTTCGGATTTATGAGAGAATCACCTCCCATTTCATTATTTTATACCCTCAATTATGGTCTCCAAACTATGTACTATTATAGGTAGGTTTCATGAATTACACAAATTTTCACTTCCATTTTAGGAGCGGTTCCTTGTGGTGGTGAGTTTTGATAGCGTGGTATCATAACTTTAGTTGAGAGTTAAGATGGAGTTTGGAATTAAAAAGTCAAGAGGATTGAATGGGATGATAGGTCAATAATATTTTTTACAATTTTCATATCGAATAACATGGGAGACCATCTATGATAGAAGTTATTATCCCCTTTTTGATTTTAATTAAGCAACTTGAGCTTACCAAAAATATTAGGCATGATGATATTCAATGTAGGGAAGAGACCTAGGAGTTGTAGATGTATCATTATTGATTATTATTGTATTTGGAAGTCTTTTTTTGTGTATTTGAACCACAAATACTAATATTTGAGATTAAAATATGATGGAGATGTATAAAGATTGGATGGGTGCTAATCATTGGACAATAGGGTATGAGAACAGAGTGAAAGAGTTCATCATGTTTGCAAAGGATCACGCAAAAGATCCTTCTCAAATCCTTTTTCCATGTTTACGTTGTTCTGATTCTAGACTAATTACTCCATAGTAGTTGGAAGAACATTTGATATGCCACGGAAGAGATCGGAGTTATAAATGTTGGAATACAGATGGAGAAAAAGCTAATGTAGCTATTGGCTGGGATAAAACTACATTTTATGGATCATCATATATGAATACAAATATGAATAATGAAGAAGACCGTATGGAGGATGTTATTACAGATGTAAATGATGATGAAGATCGTATTGTGGAAAAGACAAGGATAATTGAAGATGATGTCTGTGATTGCCAAAAATTGTTTGAGAAGTTACAGAGTTATGCAAAGATACTATTGTATGCTAGTTGCACTAAATATACAACATTTTCTCCTATACTCAAGATTTATAAATTGAATGAAGGTAATGGATAGAGTGATGTCAGTTTTACAAAACTACTTGCTCTCTTGAATGACATTCTCCTGGAAGATAATGAGCTCCCAAGCTAGACATATGAAGCTAAACTAATGCTACACTCGATGAGTTTGATTTATAAAAGAATACATGCCTACCCAAAAGACTGTATATTGTTTTTCAAGGAGAAAAAATCACTTACAGAATGACCAATGTTTGGTGATTCTCAATACAAGAAATATGGATCCAATCCTACAAAAGTTGTATGGTACTTTCTAATCATTCCATAGTTTAGGCATCTATTTGGAAGTGAAGAAACTAAAATACAATTATCATGGCATGTAGATAAAAGAAATAAAGATGTGAAATTACATCATCCGGCCGACTCTCATTAATGGATGAAAATTGAACATGAGTATCCTGAATTAGGAAAAGAGTTGAGAAACCTTTGTCTTGCCTTATCTACAGATAGAGTGAATCCTTTTGGTTTTCAAACCAGCGCTCACTATACATGTCTTGTTATATTGGTAAATTATAACTTTCCACACTGGTTATGCATGAAGTGGAAATTCATCATGTTATCTATTATTATATTAGGACCAAACCAAACAGGTAATGATATTGATGTTTATTTGGATCCATTTATTGAGGATTTGATTTTATTGTGGGATTCAGGTGTTATGTTGTATGATGCTTATAAAAGTGAATACATCACATTGAGAGTGATGTTGTATGGGATGATAAATGATTTCCCTACTTATGAAAAATTTTCAGGATATAGCATTAAAATAACTCAAGGGTGTCCCCTATGCGAAGAATATATAGAATCAATTAGGTTGATACATTCATCAAAATATGTGTGTCTAGGACATCGTTGATTTCTACCTCGTCGGCATAAGTACCGATCTTGGACGACACCATTCAATGGACGTTCAGAACACTACACAACACTATCTCCACTAACAGGTGATCAGCTGTTTGAGAATGTAAAATTTCTGAACACTATTTTAGGTAAACCATTTTCGAAAACCCTAACAAAAATCAGTTGGAAAAAGCGATCATTTTTTTTTGAATTACCATACTGAAATTGTTTGTACGTCAGAAATTTTCTTGATGTGAAGCATGTGGAAAAAAATGTGTGCGATAGTTTTATCGAAATGTTGCTAAATTCCCCTGGAAAAAAAGGATGGGATTAAGGTAAGGGTGGACATGGTTGACAAGAGAATATGAGAAGAGTTGTCTCCCGTGAAGGGTGAAAATCGAATGTTTTTTCCTCCTCCTATTTACACTCTTTCTAGAGAGGAGAGATATCAGTTTTTCATATTCTTCAATGATGTAAAGGATCCAGAGGGGTATTCATCAAATATCATGAACATTGTTTCAATGAATGATTTGAAGTTAAAAGGTTTGAAATCACATGACTGCCTTGTTTTGATGCATGATTTAATTCCTATAGATTTACATTGCATTTTTCCCAAGAATGTTCGTCATACGTTAACCAAACATTGTTTCTTTTCCAAAGAATTATGTATCAAATTTTTAGACCCGACGAAATTACCAGCTATGGTAAAAGAAATTGTCATCATATTATTTGAATTAGAAATGTTCCTCCTGCCAAAATTCTTTCATATGATGGTTCATTTGATGATTCACCTGGTGAGAGAGATTCGACATTGTGATCCTGTGCACTATAGATGGATGTACACCATTGAAAGGTATATGAAGATTTCGAAAGGGTATGTTAAAATTCGAAGTCCGCCAAAGGGTTGTATAGTTGAGAGATATATTGTTGAGGAAGCCATTGAATTCTGTACCGAATATCTATCTGATGTGGAAATATTGGTCTCTGGAAATGTCACCACACTGGACACATTGAGGTTGAGGGAATTTCTAGAAGATATTTTGTGACAATCATTATTACAGATAGAGATAAATCCCACCTTTATGTTTTTCATAACATTTGGTAGGTTTCTCTATATATTGAAACTCACAAATAAATTCTTAGGCAGTTAAATCCATCAATTTCTGAAAAATGGATACCAAATACTCTTAATTACCAGTTTATAAGATTGTTTCATCACCATATTTTTAAGGAGTTATATGAAAATCCAAATTCAATTTCAGATCGACTTTGATGGCTATCCGCTAGACCAAGTGTGTATGTATTATCTTACAATGGTTATGTAATTAGTGGTTATAAATTCTATATATATGAACTTGATGAAGATAGCACCATGAAAAATAGTGGAGTTACACTTGTGGCTGAAGCGATGCATGTTTCTGGTAGTAAGGACACTAAATCTAATTTATGAAAATATGTCATACTTTGGAATTATCAAACAAATAAGGGATTTGGATTATATGACATTATAATTGCCTATTTTTCAATGAAAATGGGTTGATAACAACAGTGGTGTTAAAATAGATCAATGGGGACTTGTGAATGTTGATTTTAGTAAAGAAGGGTACATAGACGGACATTTTATAATGGCATGACAAGCGGTACATGTTTTTTATGTTCCAAATCCCGCAGACCAAAAGGGGTCGATTGTTCTGTTATCATCCAAAAATACTGAATGGTCTAATGAAAATTCTGTTGAGGACGATCCTTTCAGTGGTACATCACAATCATTTCACAGTAGTCCCAATGTAGATGATGTTTTGTATGTTAGAGGATACAAAAATGAATGGATTTTGATAATAGATAGAGGTGTCAAATCCCTTTAGCCTTTGAAAAAAATAAAGAGAGTTCAATAAACAAGTTATATTTTGTTTTTAATATAGATCTTGTTATATTATGTTATTATCTTATCATTTCTGAATTTATGTAATCTAAATTAATTGTTCATCCACTTTTGTAGATAATGACTTTTTCACGTTTTGGTTCTCCTATCCTCGAGAATGAACAAGTATCTCAAGATATTGTTGCTACTGCTACAGCTGCTTCTACTGCGGCTGCTCACAGTGCAGAGCAACAACAAGTTTCTAAACCTGTTACTACTCCTGGTGTTCAGGTCCAACAACCATCAGCACATTCCATTGCTACCATTCCAGATGAACATATTGATGATGTTGATATCGATGAAATGGTCAGTGATGAAGGATCAGCGTCACCGAAAACACAAGTGTGTCATAGTTTGACTGTGTTAGCCAAATTTTTTAAGGCAAAAAGAAAAGGCATCAAATTTGAAGTCTGATGGAATGCATGAGGCCATCATGTGAATCCCAACAAGGCTATGTTTAGTAGTTTTATTGGAATTTTCACTAAGGAATGCAAGCTGATTGACATAAATTCATGGCACCACGTTATGCCCGGGATGAAGGCTGTGATCTGGGAAGAAATTGTAGTAACATTATGATATTATTTCATTAAATTACTAGAAAATAAAATAATGAAAATGTGTTTTACTCTTCTCAATATTTTTCAGAGTACATTTATAGTAAATGATTCACACAAGAATTATGTACTAAGGCTTGCATGAAGGATTCATCAAGGTTTTCATACTATTTTAACAAAATGTCACATGAAGGATTCCAAAGGTAAAATAATCCATCACCCACCCCTTTTCTATGCTCCCCCAACGTCCCAAGAAGCATGGGATGTATTTATTGGCCGCCATGGGGATGAGAAGATTCAGGTACATTGTGGGTGATAATACATTGTTTGAGGATACTTGTATTCATCACATTGATTGTCAATATTTGATTTATGAAACAACAACACAATTATGAAAATAATGAACATGCATCAAAACCAACATACCCCTATCGTAAAGCAATGATGGGGTATGATTCACTTGAAAAAATATGGAAATTATTTTAAATGTATATTAATATTGTTAGGTGCTAAGAAACAACATCATAATTATCTTTCGATATTTATATGTAGATTGGTGAGTCTAAAACCAAAGACACTTCCATTCCACATCATGTGATATGGAAGGAGGCACGTGTGAATAAGGGAAGCTGGTAGATGAAAACACACAAAAATGGTAAATATGTGTAAGTACGGCATGAAAATAAAATTATTTGATTTAAATTTCTATTACATAAAAATAATTAGTTATTTTCCTATATCCGAAAGTTGTAGTAATTAGCTACTCCTGTAGTAGATGCAGACCTATTATCAATGACTTTGAAGCGGCCAGAATTATATAGTCTTATTAGAGGTGGGGGGTTTTGGGTGACTCCCCAAGTATATTATGTGAAAAAAAAGAAACGAATGATAGAAATGAAAAATTGAAACAAATGAGCAAAAGAACAGAAACTCTAGAAGAACGATTTCAATGGCTGGGAGAGTTTTTAACAACTTTTATGGGTGCGAAGCAAGGAGAAGACACAACTCAGGAACAACCAGAGTGTGAAGATATCACCCCACCCCCCCACCCACTTTGAGGTGAGCCATTCCACTCAAAGAGTTGTCTTGTTCGTGGTAATCAATATTCTAATAATTGTTCCCATGAAATGTGAATCAGAAAAACACTGATACTTTTCATGTATTGATCTTCTATAAGGTGATAATGACTGTGATTTATATCTATCAACACCCACCTACCACCTTGTATCAAAGGCTACAGTGTTCAACATCCCAGAGGACAAGCTGCATAATAGACCACTTCCGAATGACCATCTGAAAGTGACGATACTGTAGCTAATGAGCCAAATGTAGAGCTACTGATTACACATGATGACGATGATATTCATGCGGTCAAAAAGGTTACTGGGACATTCATTGCATGGTCATAACAACTAGTAAGAGTACCTGGGGACAAAGATGTATTTGTTTCATTTTTTTCAAGATAAACCTTTAACAATTAATGAAAAAAGGTTCTGAACCAATGAATGTTAGTATAGACGGAGAAAGGGAAGAGGGTGATGAGAAACATTGGCTCAAAAACATCTAAAGGATCGACCAACTGATCCCAAAGAGCTACTGAAATCACCATAACTCCACCTATTCTCTATCCAAATTTACTAGCTTTAAAGACTCATGTGGATACAAATATAAGAGGTGGTATTAGTTATATAGGGGTTTTCAAAAATAATATATACAGAAAGAAAAATCATGATTTTGTTGCTGCTGAAAATGTAAATGAGATCCTTGAAAATGGTTGGCTAGGTGTAACAGTTTTAAATTTATATATGAGGTATGGTTTCATGAATTGATTTTCTAAAATTTGATACAATGTGAAAATTATGACTAAATTCATTTTATATTATTAAAAGACGTATATATGAAAAAACAGTTGAAGGAATTTCCCTATGATCCAAAATTCAGACTCGTTAGTCCTCAAACCACGTCAATACATCTAATGAAATTAGAGCCATCAAAAAAGGTTTAAATAGTGAATGGATTTCTGAAAACATTTTAAATCAAGATTACAGATGACAGACTCTTCCTAATACCATCCATGTAAGGGTAAAACTCTACGACTAAAGCATATCAATTACATTTTCACTTCTTTTATTACTTATTCCTTTATGTGTTTTTAGGAAACATTGGCTACTTATTGTAGTGAACTTGGATACTCCAAAGATTTATTTTCCGGATTCGATGCAAGCATATCCAACAAACTGACCACACATGATAGAGTTTGAGAATCTGTAAGACAATATATCGTACTATGTTTTAGGTCTAAACATCAAGTAATATAATTTATATTATCTTTTACTAAGGATTCTGTTATGATTGGGCGGTGTATCATTATTGTCTAAAAAAAGGAATGAGGACAGGGGCTAAGCATAAGGAGGCAAGCAAGTACTACGTCTGAACAAATATCAGGGTATATATAATAAAATTTCACTATCCAAACACATATCAATACAGGTTACTTATTCTCATTATTATAATATTTTTTATATTGTCCAAAACAAACAAATGATAATATTTTCAGTTATTATGTTTGTAAATTTATGAAATAGATCATTTTTATCAATAAACTAGCATCCCTAAATAATTATTTTAAAAAACAATGACTATTTCATTTAATTTAATTATTAATTCTTCATTTATATATTTTGAAGTACTAATATTACTTCTTAAAAGCCTCATACTAACAATAATATACATATTTTTTCAGAAATGAGTGGGTCGTATACCTGATGGAAGATTGCACACAAATAGCTTAAAGATCTTACTTTGGGACCTATACAATTTGCTATCTTTTTTAGAGGGGGTAATGGGAGAAAAAGTTGAAACATTTTTGTATGTAAATGTTCATAGGAAAATTGTAATTGTTATTAAATAAATCATCCTTTCTCTAATGAGTCATTTTCCCATTTTAACAGATGAAATTCACCAGCAACATACAAGAATGATGAACCACTTTTCATTAGGATTTGGATTAGAAAAACCAGTAAAATCTCCCATATACCTTCATATCTGACCAAACGCATTCGGATTGTGCTAATAATTTCGAAGAATAATCCATGGGTGCGTTGGAGATGTGTACGAGTCAACCCCGCCTCAGTTCGAGGCACGGTGTGGCCGGTATCACTCAAAGTGTCTCTCTTTTGTTTAAAGTGGACAAAATTTTAAGTGAAAACTACAACTGACCTAATGAAATCTAACCAAAAACATTCAGATTGTGTTGATACTTTAGGATAAAGATCCATGTTTGGGTTGGTGATGTGTATGAGTCAACCCTGCCTCAATCTGAGGCATGGTGTGGCCGGTATCACTCAAAGTCTCTTTTTTTTAAATGGACAGAATTTTAAGTGAAAACAACAACTGACGAATGGAAATATGACCTAACACATTTGGATTGTGTTGATCCTTTAGGAGAAAGATCCATGGGTGCATTGGAGATGTGTACGAGTCAACCCTACCTCAATCCAAGGCAGGGTGTGGTTGGTATCACTCAAAGTGTCTCTCTTTTGTTTAAAATGGACAGAATTTTAAGTGAAAACAACAACTAATGTATGGAAATCTGACCAAATGCATTCATATTGTGTTTCTCCTTCAGGAGAATTATCCATGGAAGCATTGGTGATGTGTATGAGTCAACCAAGTCTCAATCAGAGGCACGATGTGGCCATTATCACTCAAAGTGTCTCTATTTTGTTTAAAATGGACAGAATATTAAGTGAAAACAACAACTGACCAATGGAAATCTGACCAAATGCATTAGGATTGTGTTTATTCTTTAAGAGAACGGTCCATGGTTGCTTTGGTGATGTGTAAAAGTAAACCCCACCTCAATTCGAGGAATGGTGTGGCCAGTATCACTCAAAGTGTCTCTCTTTTGTTTAAAATGGACAAAATTTTAAGTGAAAACAACAACTGACATACGGAAATCTGACCCAATGCATTCAGATTGTGTTTATCCTTTAGTATAACTATCCATGGGTCATTTGTGACATGTAAAAGTTAACCATTCCACAATTTGAGGCATAATGTGGCAGGTATCACATAAAGTGTCTCTCTTTTGTTTAAAATGGGAAAATTTTAAAGTGAATACTACCACTGACCGATGGAAATCTGAAGAAACACATTAGGATTGTATTGATAATTTAGGAGAATGATCCATGGGTGCGTTGGTGTCACGTATGTGTCAACCCCACCTCAATCCTAGGCACAGTGTGACCGATATCACTCAAAGTGTCTCTCTTTTGTTTATAATGGGCGGAAGTTTTAGTTAAAACAACATCTGACATATAGAAATATGACCAAACACATTCATATTGTTTATATACTTCAGGAGAATGATCCATGGGTCATTTTTTATGTGTAAGAGTCATCCAAGTCTCAATACAAGGAACGGTGTGGCCGGTATCACTCAAAGTGTCTCTCTTTTGTTTTAAATAGAGAAGATTGTTAGTGAAAACAAAAACTAACCTACGAAAATCGGACCAAATTCATTCATATTGTGTTGATCCATTAGTAGAACGATCCATGGGTGCATTGGTGATGTTTACGAGTCAACCCTGCCGCAATTCGAGCCATAGTGTGACCTTTATCACTCAAAGTGTCTCTCTTTTGTTTAAAATGGACAGAATTTTAAGTGAAAACAACAACTGACATACATAAATCTGACCAAATGCATTCGGATTGTGTTCATATTTTAGAATAATGATCCACGGGTCATTTGTGACGCGTATGAGTCAACCACGCCTCAATCCGAGGCAAGTTGTTCCCAATATCACTCAATGTGTCTCTCTTTTGTTTAAAATGGACAAAATTTTAAGTGAATACAACAACTAACCTACATAAAACAGACCAAAAACTTTCATATTGTGTTGATCCTTTAGGATAATGATCTATGGGTGTGTTGGTGACATGTACGGGTCAACCCTGCCTCAATTCGAGGTATTTTGTGACCGATATCACTGAAAGTGTCTATATTTTGTTTAAAATGGACAAAATTTTAAGTGAAAACAACAACTGACGTACATAAATCCAACCAAACACATTTGGATTGTGTAGATCCTTTAGGAGAAAGATCCATGGGTTATTTGTGTACGAGTCAACCCCCCTAGACACCAGCCCAACCCCCAGACATGCCCATGGACAGCCCCCTGGACACCCACCAACACCCCTTGACGGCACCCCCTCCCCTCCTAGACACATCCCCACCACCTGGACACCCCCCCTGGACAGCCCCCTCCCCCCATAGACACCCCCAACCCCTAGACAGCCCCCACCCCTGGACGCCCCCACCCCTCAAAGACACCACCCCACCACCTCGAGACCTCCTCCACGCCCTGGACACCCCCACCCCCATGGACAGCCACCCCCACCCCCATAGACAGCACCCCACCCCCCATGGACAACCCCACAAACCCCTGGACCGCCCCCACCCCCCTGGACACCACCCCACCCCCTGCACACCCCCACCCTCTGTACACCCCACCCCCTGGAAAGCCCCTTCCCCTAGACACCCCACCCTCTGGACACCCCCATGGACACCCCCACCTTGGATATCCCTCCCCCCACCGGAAAAAACCCCACCCCTAGATATCCCCCCCCCACCCCCTGGACGACCCCCCAACCCCCTAGACTGCCCCCACCCCCTGGACACCCCCACCCCTCACAGACACCACCCACTACCTCAACACCTCCCCCACCCCCATGGACACCCCACCCCGATGGACTACCACACCCCCCCCCCACCCCCTGGACACCACACCACCCCCCTTGGACAGCCCCACCAACCCCTAGACCGCCCCCACCCCCTAGACACCACCCCACCCCCAAGACACACCCACCCCCTAGAAAGACCCCCAACCCCCTAAACACCCCCATGGATACCCTCCACCCTGGACAACCCCCCCCCCCCCCCCCCCGACCCCCACACCCAGACACCCCACCCCTCCTAGACACCACCCCACCACCTGGACACCTCCCCCACCCCCTGGACACCCCCACCCCCATGGATAGCCACCCCCTGGCCACCACCCCACCCCCCTTGGATAGCCCCACCAACCCCATGGACCACCCCCAACCCCCATGGACACCACCCCCAGGACGCCCACCACCCCTCTGGACACCCCCACCCCTGGAAAGTCCCCCCAACCCCTTAGAAACGCCACCCCCTCGACACCCCCATGGACAGACCCACCCACCCTCCACCCCCCAGGACACCCACCCCCTGGACACCCCCACCACCCCGGACACCCCCACCCCCCTGGATAGCCCCCCCAACCCCCTGATGCCCCCAATACCTGGACACCCCACCCCTCCTAGACACCACCCCACCACCTGGACACCTACCGCACCCCCGGGACACCCCCACCCCCAGGGACAGCCATCCCCACCCCCTAGACACCACCCCACCCCCTTTACAGCCCCAACAACCACTCAACTGCCCTAACCTCCTAGCCACCACCCCACCCCTTAGACACCCCCACCCCCTGGACACCCCCACCCCTGGAAAGCCCCCCCCCCCCAATCTCCTAGACACCCCCAAACACCCCTACCCCACCTAGACACCACCCCACCACCTGGACACCTCCCCCACCCCCTGTACACCCCCAAAAACATGGAAAATCATACCCCACCCCCTGGACACCACCATGACCCCTTGTAGAGCCCCAAAAACCCCCTGGACCGGCCCCCACCCCCTGGACACCACCGCACCCTTTAAACACCCCACCCATCTGGAAACCCCACACCCTAGAAAGCCCATCCGACCCACTGGACACCCCCAACCCCTTGGAAAACCCCATGGACACCCCCCCATGGCACCCCCCCCCCCCCGGACACCCCCCCCTGGATGACACCACCCCACGACCTAGACACCCCCACCCCTGGACACCCCCCAAACATGGACAGCCACCCCCACCCACTGGGACACCACCCCACCCCCTTGGACAACCCCCAACCTTCTAGTCCCCCCATAGACACCCCTTTCCACCCGGACACCCCCCCATCCCCACGGACACCCCCTACCCCCCTTGGACAGCCACTGCAAACCCCTAAACAGCCCCCAAACCCCTTGATTATGAATTGAATTCTTCATGTATTTAATAAACTTATTAATTATGTGTTAATGGTGTATGGTTATACTTGTTTTATAGGTATACTTTGTGTAATTACCTTATGAATTATGTGTTAATTTTGTTTGGGTATACCTGTTGAGATGCTGAATTTTTTTCAGGTCTTGTTTGGGTGTGCTGCTGTAGAATTTTATGTTGCATCATACATGGCATTTATCATCGCTTTTTTAGCATTGATAAAGGATTCCTTTATCAGTGTTTTTTAGCACTAATAAAGGATCACTTTATCAGAGCTAAAAAAGTACAGATAAAAAACACATTTATCATCAATTTTTTAGCGTAGATAAAGGACCCTTTTATTAGTGCATTTTTAGCACTGATAATGTATCCCTTTATCAGTGCTTATTGAGTGATGATAAAGGGGACCCCCCCCCCCACTATCAGTGTTGATCTTTACAGTGCTGTTAAAGCCCATTTTGAGCGCTGATAATGCCTATTTTTTGTAGTAGGGTTTAGAAAGAAATTTCTTGGTAGATTAGATGTATCAGAGACATTATGATGGTTAGTGGGTGGTCCAGGTTTAAATGTGATATAATTGTCTGGGTATGACATTAATGGCTATACATTTCATATGAAATCTTAGTACAATAGAAGTTAATTTCAGAATAGTGGTGTATCAGTGTTTATAGAAGCAATGCATTTTCGAGTTCTAAAGTCAAAAACCCAATTTCTGCACCAAGTGTATATTATGGACTAATTGAAGAATTATGGGAGGTTTATTAATTTAAAATTAAAGTTCTTATTTTTAACTAAAAATGTTTTATCAGTGAGAACTTTTTTAGACATGATAAGCTTGTAATTACAGTTGTTAATATGAATATATTGGAAGACAGAAAATATTCTTTTATAATGGAAACACATGTAAACCAAATTATCTAAGTAGCTGATCAATCAGATATGCAGTGGTCTATTTTTTTATAAAGGAAAAAAATATGTTGGTGAGGATAAAAATGATGTTGATGCTGATTTATATGAGATCCCTACTTCTATTGAAATATTAACAGAAAATAATTATAAGAATTTTGAAGACATGGTTTTTTCCATAAAGAATGATCATGACAAAGGAATTTGGGAAAACAATCCATTTTCACATTACTAATATTATAGGTAACATATGTTTATTTTTTTACATTTATTAGTTTCATAAAATGTTAGATATTGTAATTTTATTCTTTATTAAATGGAGAATTAAAACAATGTAGTAGAAATTTTGGTTTATTTTAATTTAGTTTAGTTTATTTTATCATTTTTACCATTACGTAACCTATATATCTAATGATTTTGTTGAATGAAAAATAATTTACCATGTTTACCATTTTTACCATGTTTACAATTCTTACCATGTTTACCATATTTACCATGTTTACCATGTTTACCATAGTTTATCATAGTTTACCTTTAAGTAACTTATATATTTTTTGATTTTGATGAATAAAAATTGCACTACCATGTTTTCCTTGTTTATTATCTAGACCATTGTTTAACATGATTACAAAATTTACCACGTTTACTATTACGTAACTTAGTTCAGTTTTCCATTTTTTTACATTAATATCATAATATTTGAATTATTATATTTGTGAACTAATATTTTCTTTTTTGATTTGAAGGATAATGAAAGATCAGTCAGTTGATCAACCACATGATTCTAGAAATGGGAATCATGATCATACCCCTAGGGAAGAACATTCACATGCTCCACTTGATATTCACCAATCATCCTCATGTGCTCCCATAATTGAAAATAAGATTTCAAGATTTGGAAAAACGTGGCTACACACGTTTACCAAAATTATCACTTTCCTGTAGTTAGGACCATAGGATACTTGTTGAGTTTGATGAGAATGATATTCCTAGAGGTCCAAATGCCAAATATTTTAAGTGTTTTGTATGAAATCATGGTAGAATAAAATTAAGCATTTTGTATGTTGATTGGAGAAGTGTGGAAAAAGTGATAATATCTCAGTTGTGGGGGAAATTTTAGGTCAGATCGTTTTCTATTATTTGTCTTATCTTTAAATGTTTCTAGTATAATTTGTTTTACCTATTCTTTATCAGATGACATTTGATATTCCTGACACTAGAGGAGTTAGGAAAAAATGTTTATCAATGGCTGCTAGGTTATGGAAGGATTTTCAATCAACCCTCACATCTGATTTCATTTTTGGTCATAAGAATCATGAAAATCCATGTCATATATATCCTTTCATAGGAGAAGACACATGGAGACAATTTATTGAAAGTAGAACAAAAGATTAATTTTTGGTAAGGGAAATGTAAAATTTTATTATCTTTCTTATATAAATGATTTCATTAATGTTTTTTTAATGATTTCTTATTCTTAATTTACAAAAAACAAGGACAACTAATCAGGAGATCCAATCCAAAAATGTATATCCTCATACTTTATCTCGGGGAGGTTATACATTATTTGAAGAACAAATGATGGCGGAAAAATTACAAAAATTGAGAGCTGAGTCTTCATGATTTGTAGAGGTTTCCCCTCCATCCCCTCCATCTAGACATGAAAAATGGAACATAGTTCAAAAGGAAAAAATGGGGAAATGTCTATCAAAAGAATCAAGAATCGTATCTGAGGGGATTGTAAGATCTTTATTTTATTTATTTAAGTTAATTATATTCTTTATATAATTTTTATCATTATAGAAATATTCAATTAATTAATACAAGATTATCATGAGAAGTAGAGCACACATGGGGTATTTAAAGCTGCTGGGTGGCCAGATATTTTATCTACAGCATTGGGAAAGCCCGAAAAACCCAATCATGTATGAGGATATCTGACGGGTCTATCGATAATAAAACTGTTTCCACATTCTTCAAATGATACCATTGGTGGTTTTTTTAATAAAATAAAATACTTATAGGATAAAGTTTATAATATTAATTCTATAATGGAGGAAAATATTATAGCATCAGAACAGTCTATGTTTGTAGACATGAAAAGAAAATTTAGACTGCAGCTCCCACTCCTCAACCTCCCCCTATAGACCCCATTATTTATCCTCCACCTCCCCCAAAAGCTTCCACTCCTGCACCTCAGCCTACAGACCCCATTTTTTATCGTACTCCTCTATCACGTCTTCTTACTTATTGTGAGTTGTATTTTTATGATCCTCACCATCATATAGTTTCATATGGGCTAGTATATTGTATTGGAGATACAGTTCAACATCAACAGTTTGAGGTATCGCATCATACGGTCACTATATAGGATATTATAGATATATCTTCTTGATTAAAATTATCTACAGATGAGGCAATGATAGTTCGACATAGTATCAGCTACTTTTTAGTTTGGTTATCTAGACTTCTACAACTCATTACTATAGAGGTATGTATATTATATATTTTATTTTATTTTATTTATTAAAGTTGTTTGAACATTTTAAAACAAGTATATTTTTCTATTTATTTTTATTGGAATACTTCAAATGTAAAGAAGTACAGTTTAGAAAACCAAAAAGACAAATGGATTTGACATCTGATATAGAATCTATTAGTATTGATAGATTGTCAAGATATTCAAAAATTTTAGAGGATAATTATGAGTTTCCAAAGTAATCTCATTTTTTTGGATGTGAAATAAATGTGGGGATTGTGGAAAATGATGTCATGGAGCTTGTTTCTAGATATAAGTTGGGGATCCATTTGGTGAAATTTTTTTCCATGTAAGTCTTAACACCTTTCCCTACATTATATTTATTAAAAATGAATAATTATGTCTGCTTTGTATTTGGTATCTTTATAACTTGTGTGAGAAGAATGAGAGTACAGATGTATGTGGATTCATGGACCTGGATTTGATTCCCCATGAAGCACATACATGGGATGTGGAAGAGAAAACACATGATATTTCTAGAAGATTTTAATAGAATATAATCATGCAATGTTGGATGATGCCTTTTGTGAGAGGTATGAAACATATATATGGAAAGGTGTTCATTATCTTTTAACACAAAAAACAACTAACTTTAAATTTTCTTTTATATCAGTTATCATTGGATGTTAGGTGTTTTCTTCCAAGGGAGAAAACACTTTATTGGATATGCTCTGTCCATGGATATGTGCGGGGAAGTTTTAAGAATATGATGGAAAAGTATGTTTAAATTTACTAATAGTTGATTATATTATAATGATTTTTAAATTTATCCCATTCATAATATTTTCTAATAGGGTATGGGTCTACTTTCGAAAACACAATGAAAATTTGTTCCAAGATCAAATATGTAAATTAAATGTAAATATCCATTTATAATATGTACTTTTTGATGTATTACATAAAAATGATATTTTCAATGGACACAAATTTTAACATAGTTTTCATGAACAACAAGGCATCATTGAATAAAGATATTATATGGTAAGATTTATGTATGAAATAATTACAACTAGAACACTTGTGAAGCTTGACTAGTAATATTTCATTATAAACCTTGCCATAATATTTCATTTGATTTATTAATTATACATGTTAACTATTATAATTTTAATTTTTATCTATTTGATGACCCTCAACCCTATAGTGACCATGAGTTCAAACACTTACAAGTGTAATGATAAAATTAGTTTATAGGTTTGATTGGATTTTTGTTTGTTTGTAGTGTAAAATGTAATTTTGAATATTTGAATTATAATTTTGTATTTGGTAGTTTGTTTGGCGGGATCTTGGTTTTTTAGTTGACATTTTATGTTTTTCATGTTAGATATGTGAATGATTAATTTTTCTCTAGTTCTCCTCGTTTTGGTCATGTTATGATGTTTTTATAGTATGGATTCTGGTCTGTTTTTGGTCTGCTTTTGGTGTGGCTTTTACTTGTTTCATACTTTGGCAGATCATGGTAATTGTTTAATGGGGGGGGTCTAGGGGTGGGGGTTGTCCAAGGGGTAGGGGTGTCCATTGGGGAGAGGTGGTGTCTTGGGGGTAGGAGGGTGTCCAATGGTGTAGGGGGTTGGAGGGTGTCTAGGGGGTGGGGACATTTTAGTGGGGTGGGGTGGTGTCTAGGGGGTGTGGGATGTCCAAGAAGTGGGGACTTTCCAAGGGGTATGGGGTGTCCAGTGGGTGGGTGGTTTTCCATGGGGGTGGGGTGGTGTCTAGGGGGAGGGTGTCTAAGGGGGTAGGGGTGGGAGGGTGTCTAGGGGGATGGGGGCTGTCTAGTGAAGTGGGATAGTGTATAAGGGGTGGGGGCTGTCCAGGTGGTGGGGTGTCTAGGGGGTGGGGGTTGTCTAGGGTAGTGGGGTGTCTAGGGTGTTGGCGGGTGTCTAGGGGGTGGGGGTGTCCAGGGGTGGGGGCTGTCTAGTGGGGTGGGGTGGTGTCTCAGGGGTGGGGAGATGTCCAGGAGTGGGAGGGAGGTATAGGTGGTCAGGGGGTGTCTAGGGGTGGGGTGTTAAGTGGGTGGGAGGATGTCCAGGGGTGAGGGGTTGTCCAAGTGGTGGAGGGGTTGCCCAGGGGTGGGGTTGTCCGGGGGGTTGGGGGTGTCCAGGGGTGGGGGCTGTCTAGAGGGTCAGTGGGTTTCCATGGGGTGTGAGGTGTCTAGGGGGTTAGGGTGTCCCAAGGGTGGGAGGGTGTCCAGGGGTGGGGGATGTACAGGGAGTGGGGGGTGTCCAGGGGGTGGGGGATGTCCAGGGGGTGGGTGGGTTTCCAGGGGTGGGGGCTGTCCAGTGGTGTGGGGTGGTGTCCAGTGGTTCAGAGGGTGTCTATGGGGTGGGGGTTTCCTGGAGTGGGAGGGTGTCTAGGGGGTGGGGGTGTCCAGGGGGTGGGGGTGTCCGTGGGGGTTGGGGTGTCTAGGGGGTGGGGGCTGTCCGGGGGGGGGGGGGTTGTCTAGGGTTGGGGTGGAGGGGGGGTTCTAAGGGTGGGAGGGTGTCTAGGGGGTGGGGGTTTGTCTAGTGGGTGAGTTTTCCAATGGGGTGGGGGCTATCCATGGGTGTAGGAGTTGTCCAAGAGGTTTTATTTATTTTAGTTAACACTTTATGTTTTGAATGTTATTTATGTGAATGTTTAATTTTTCATGGGTTCTTCTTATTTTTGTCTAGTTCTGATGTTTTTCTGGTATGCATTCTAGTCAAGTTTTTTTTCTTGTTTTGGTCTGTTTTCTTCTTGTTTTAGGTATTCTTTGGCAGAGCATAGTAATGGTTGAATTTTTTTATTAAAATAAATTTTGTTTTTATGTTGATTATTTTATAACTGATGTAATAAATGAATGAGAATGGGTTTTTATATCGGTTATTTAATAACCGACTTATTATATTTGTTTCCATGTCGATTAAACAATAACTTATGTTAAAAAATGTTTCGTAGACTAGTTTAGCACGTCAGTTATTTAACAAACAATGTGAAAAACACTTGAGAGGAGTAGTTTATTACATCAGTTATATAATAAATGACATAAACTAAACTATATACCATGTTGGTTATTTAAAAACTGACATAATACATCATGAATACAAAGCATTTTTCACATAGATTTTTTAGGAAATGATGTGAAAAACGCTTTGAATTTATGTTTGTTACATCCGTTTTAAAATAACCAAAGTAAAAACAATATTTATAATGTTCTGGTAATAACATCGGCCAAAAAATGATGAAAAAAATAAAAAATAACCGATGTGAAAAACTTTTATTTGCACTAGTGTTTATGTCTGATATGTCGTTCTATGATTGACTGAAATAAACTCATCATTACACCATGACCATGTAATTTTGCCTGACAATTCTATTTCCATTGATGGGATGAGGTATCAAATTCCATAAATGGATGGAACAAATCCTTCCTCAAATTATCCATTAAAACATTTCATTCATGACACACCTAACATACCCTACATCCCACCAACTATATTCGTAACGGTTTTCATTAGAAAATTAATGAGAGTGAGTCATGAAACGTATTAATAATAATCATAAATTATAAGGATCATTACACACACTCACATATAGGAATATCCTTTGAAACCAAAACATGAGGAATTCCTACTTTCGTGTCTGTTCTCAAAATCTCTCATCTAGGAGATTCCCAAGTGTGAACTTCATGGGAAGAAGTCTCATCTACTTATGAGGACTCTCACCAGATGGTATGTATGCTTTGTGTCCCATTATAGTATATCACCCAACCTTAGAACTATATTTAAAAATATTTTCATAGCACTTCAAATTTCTCATCATAGAGGGAAACTTCTTTGACCTTGTCAATGCGACAAATAATCCAGGACACTATTACACTATAGTCATGCAGAACAATGAACAATATGTAATACAATGTTTAATATATAAATATATTAAATATTCAAGTAATCAAAGTACAAATAGTTGGTTCTAGGACACAAAATCTTATAGTTAGATGACTGGTTAATATATTCTATACATTTACACATCCATAACATGATTATTTTTCTCTTTGGATCCATAATACATGTGAATCATATTCACACTTTATATTAAAAAAAATATTTACAAAAAAATTCATTATCATTACATAAAAAAGATCTCACCTCCAACACATTTTTTTCACTCATTCTAATGAAGTTGAAGGAAAAAAAATTCCATAGTATATCATTAACCCTCTCTCCCCGTGTCCAAGAATCTTTGGCCTTTCCAAAAGACTAATCAGAGGAGTCTTAAGTTGTTACCCAAGGGTGAACATCCCAAAGGAGTGGTAATGTTCTCAAATGAGATCTCTTAATTCCTTTCTTCTTCTACCCCTGAGAAATATTATATCCTTGAAATTATGATAACATAAATAATAATAATATTCTGAAATTTTATCATACAAATCAAATATTTTCATTATAACCTACTTCAAAACCATTAGAAAAATAAGGATGTCATCTTGCATATGTATGAACTACATTCTCCATGAACGACGTGCATCATGTTTCATAACCTCTATCAAGGGATGATTCTAAAAAACTATTAAATTGATTAATATGATAAATATAACATTATTTATATTATATAATTATAAAATATTCCATATCTTTCTTCGTATATATGTAAATGAACATGTCACCTTTGTCTACAAGGGGACTACTGCCTCTATGAAAGTGATATATTTCATTTTTCACTACAATGATTTATTATAGATCCCACTCTCTTGTAATATGATTCACCACATTTATAAAAAATAAAAAAAAATACAATTATACTTATTTAATAATTATATTATAATTAAATCACAAAATAATCATACTTATCCACTAATTATGGAATGTTCTTGTTTTGGTCGATTTTTCCGCCTACATTATTTATGATATAATTTTTTATCATTGGTAATAATGGTTTATTATAAATATCTTTCTTTTTCATACCTAACCTATTAAATAATTTTATTAAAAATAATATAAATTCATTAAACAACCAGGATTCCATGTTTTAATGTCTTGGGAAAATTAGGACCATATATAACATTTAAAAAATAAAACATACATATTTATTTCATTCCTTTTTCTTTAACTACTTATTGGCCCTCATGTTACACATAGTTCAATTAATTAGATAAGGATATACAACAATGAATGTGGTGAAATAAAATCCTAGTAAGAGGATAGGTAATAACATGAATCAATATAAAACAGGGTGAGAAAAATCATCATCTTCATAAAATAGGTATAGAATCATAATCTTGATATGAATCAATAAAAAAGGATTGGAATTGGAAATGAAAATAAATGAAACATCATGTCTTAGTGGTAAATTACCATACATAGTTTTGAACAAAGATAGAGTCATAATCTAACATATTTCAATTTTAATCTTAGGATACATCAATTACCCAATGAATTGGATAATTATATAATTATGGGTTCACCCATCACATCATGAAATTTACAATGCGCTATATAATTATCGGCGCACCAATCACATAATAACATTTATATTATCATGCATGCCACATAAAACACATATCAATCATTAACATAAATATCCCATGGAAATGAATGAGTTACATTTCAAAAAGAATAAATCCATTAATAATATTTTTGAAATAAAATGGGAATAATATTCTTGGTATATGAATCATCAATATTTAGTGAATAATAAACAATATCAAGAGAAGTTAAAGGTATGTTTTTTTAAAGAAAAATTATTCTAGAAAACACATAATTTTTCATAAAATCAAGTAGAAAAGTTTTATATCCGAAAAAAGGAAATGTTATAATTGTGAAATGAAATGTAAAGATCATTAAATGAATAGAAATATTGAAATTGTTTTGAAATAGGAAAAAACTGAAGTAAATGTAGTTGGGTTCGACAATTCCCCTTACATTATATCAGAATGCTTTCTTCACTTTAATATCCAATATAATCACATTATATTCATTAAATAAATAATTAATAATATTTCATACCAAAATTTTATTAATTGTTGTTTTATTAAGTTAATTTATTTGATTTTACATGAGTTTTAGTGTTTAATTTTATTGTTCGAGAGTGTTCATTTTCATAGTTTTCATGATAATTTAACTAGTATACCTGAATGGAAGTCATTGAAAAATGAGAACAAATATCTAGAATTGTTATTTTCTATTGTTAATGATACTAAAACTTTTAAATGATCTTATAAATAATTTGGTTATATTGTAGAGGATTAATCATTAGATAAATGTTAATGATGATCGCTTTAGGTAAATTTTGGTTGTGTTTCAATCACAACAAACTCATTTGGTTTTAACATTCAGAATTATGTATATATGTTAGATATATAACATAAAGATGATTTTAAAATAATTTTTACAATATTTTTCAACATTTATATTTTTTTCATTAACATTCTTGTAGTTGTTAAAGGAAAATGAACGTGCATCACCCATGATGTTAGTAAACAGACATATCACGCCTAGTGATCTCAATTTTAGAGTAAATGAGAGAGAGGGAAATATGTTTAATGATGTATATACAATTAAAATGATATAATTAAATTATATTTATGTTACTAGATTTATCATTCCATTTGGATGATGGGAGTTGGGGAGAGAATAAAAATAGAAAAGAACTTGAAATGAAATTAAACAAAAAAAGAGGAATTTACCTCTTCAATTTATCCACATTGAGATCCTCTTTAGGGAAAAGGTTTTAGTATTTTTATGATATCATTGGATCCAAGATATGGGGGAGGGGATTTGGTATAGTATTGTGAAGAATTTGTAAATTTCTCCTATCATGGAAGAGGTGAGAAGAATATGTGGTGATGGGTGGTATTTATTGTAGAGGAGAGGGGTGTTTTCTTATTATTATATTATTAAGTTTACTATTTTGACTCAAGACTATGAATAGTTTGAGAATTATCACTAATTATATTTAAATAATGATTTATGGTTCTAGATTAAGTTTCTTAAATCATCCTTATATCAATAATGACTAGAAAATTCATGTTTTTAGCATTTATAAAAAATTATCGCATATTACAATTCATAAGAATTTAATGTATTTTAGATAAATACCAAAACTTCACCCATACCATTTTTCAGTGTGAATAATTAAAAAATGGATTTAATTTTATAAAAATAATTTTCTAAATATGAGAAATTAAAATTTTAATTAAAATCTATTTTTCTCCGAAAATATAGATTTCAAAATTATAACTGATTTTATAATAGTTTGAAAACATACATAAGATATCATAAAATTATCTTAAAATAATAAGACATAAAAATATTAATTTGTGGATACATTTTATGAAAATAAATTTTCTTTTTAATTATTTAATTAGTTATAAAATAGTAATTAAATATTTATGATTATAAAAATACCAATAATTTGTAAATAATTTTTTTAAAAATTATTTACATAGAATATGATATTGTTATACCATAAATTAATTTTTAATGTGAATAAAATTTATTTAGACATTCATGGGTGAGGATACTATTTGTTTGGCTAGTTTACTATTGATGAGGGTCATATTACTCTTCATATGTTAAAGTTATTATTTCATTGGTATAAGTTTCTTAACTTATAGAAGTATAATTTTTAATTAATTATTTATATATAATATTTTAATTATGGTCTCTAAGTGATTTTATGTGATTTATAATATATTAAAATACTATAATAAGAGATAAATTCCATTAATAAATTTTGTGGTTGTTACATGTAACACCCCTAGAAAGATGAGACATAAAAGAATAAATGTTATTACCCATGTTGAAATAGTAAACAATTCATTTTAAGATCCTAACAAATTTGAGATTTATATTTAATCTTGTTAGTTCTAAATTAGTTTCCTGATTGGTGAAATCCTAGGATGTTTCCTTGGATCTGTGTGCATGATGAAAAAACTAACTAAAATAAGAGGTGTTTTCATGTAAAAGATTAACTATTTTGATACATAACCTTTGTGGAAAATATAATGTTCTATGATGATAAGTAAAATGAAGTATTAAAAGAGACCCATGTGGTTAGATAACAATCTTTGTGGTTTGGTTAGGTCTTTTCATGCCAAATTGAATGATAGACAATAATCAGGCTGAAGTACAGGGGCCCTACCTAAGTGTATTGTGTTGGGTCCAAAATGAAGGCATTTTTTCATTAAATATGGGAGAGTATAAGAACTAAAGTAAATATTGGTTTTAAATACTAACTTTATCTACACATGTCTAAAAGTTGAACCTATTTTAGGATCCTACAAATTCAGAACTCCACAGTAAAGCATGTTTGACTTGGAGTAGTTTTAGGATCGATGATCTCTAGGGAAGTTTAATATGGTGCGTGTGACTGAGGATAAGGAACACTAAAAGAATATGTTTTGTATTATGGGGACATTAATTAGTGGGATATTTTACCCCTATGGGTAATAACCTTTAGTGTGTTGGTACGACAACCAAGGTGTTATAGGTGACTAATGGGGTTTGATAACCAGGTTCATGGCCTGAGCAGGTCTGTTCATTAAATAAGGAATCATAATTATTGGTGATTTTGGAAAATAATATGTAAATAATTATTTTTTAGTTTTGTAATGGTAAAATTAATATCTAACCCACCATAAGATACCACCTTTCAATCATTAAAAATTATAAAAATGAGTTAATCATCTATTCTATCATCAAAAATCATATATAAAATACTTCTGAAATAAAATTATAACTGACTGATTGAAAATTAAATTTTTATTTCCAAACACTTTAATGAAAAGTGATAACCCACACAACCATTAAACCATACATGATCCTATCTTACAACATTCACAAAACAACCACGTGTAATTCAAACCACAAGCCAAAATAACCAGTACAGAATTATATATCATAATATCCATACTCATCTCCACATCCCACACATGACTCCTCTTCAGTAGTAGTTGATTCCCATTCAGAAGCCAATTTATGACACCTAAAAATCATATCGCTTTGTTCCCAGTTTCTCATCTGGTCAAGTGAAAGCTTCACTGGACAAGGTTGCTTGACTAGGTTGACCTTTTTTAAAGCAAGAATTACCCCTCTATCCCGCTTAATGGAAGATCTGGTACTCACCAGTCACAAAAGGTAAGAGTAGTCCCTTCTTGTTCTTCTTCTTGGTGTTGTATACAAGGTTACTTCACACTCATTCATCCTTTTATTCCCATTCTTCACAATGTTTCTATAGGAGCGAGTGACCAGACTAGTCACATTTTCTTTATCACCCCCAGAGAGATCCCTCCCTCTGTTGAGGTGGTTCATAAAGACATTGTCCTTACATCCCATGGTATCTCCCCTACTCTAATCTGGTGTGTTTCTCTCAATCAATTGAAGGAACCAAACCGCATTAGGGGGATCTTCCATAGCCAGGGGAACATATACGTGACTCAGAAAATCAGCATTGTGTCCTTCCATGGATGTCCCATCATTATCACCCATACCACAGTACCATTATTCACACCCGCTTCAAACAATCCTTCAGAAAGCCCTTTGAATCAGTTGCTCAAAAAAAGAATGGTCATGGCCAAAGGACCCTAGCCCCTAGTTTCCCCAGCATAGCTTGGGGTGGCCACCTCCAAATTGAAGATGCCTCCCCCACCCCACTATTTGTTCCTTAACCATTCCCCCCCCCCCTCTGTGTGCTTCTCCATACAATTGGACATAGAGGGGACCTAAAAATCATGCCTCATCCTATTGAGAACTTCAGCAGCCATCAAATAAACATGATGCAACATAGCATTTGGCGTCTTAGATGCATGAATTCCCTCAACAGTCACCTTTCAGACACCATTCAGATGATCTTCTACTATTGTACTCAACGGATGATGACCCCAACCTCTTCCTTTTGACCCCAAAGCCTCTTGATCTGGACCCACCAACACAAAAACCTTATGATCATTACCCATGGGATCATCCTTTCTTCTTCCTAAAACATGTTTTTCCTGATGACAAATGACCATCATCTGTGTGGGGTCTCCCCTTTGAAAAACCTCCAAAAAATGACCCGAACGATTGCAGGATGAGAAACAATCAGTCCAATTCTCATAAATCACCTGTTTCTTACACCAGTATTCCTCGACAATAGTAATCCACACAAAATCAAATGGTAAATAAGATGTTTCCATTTCAACACACACTTGGGGGTTCACCGAGTGGCATAATTGTTCAGTGAGACTACCAGAGCATTGCTATCTTCCATTGTTATTACCTAACATTCATATAACCAAAGGATTCTGAAAGGGAAAGGGGAGGTTGGGGAAGCTTACCCAAACCGTCGTAGAAGGTGAATCATAATTCAAGTGAAACTCGAAGGACCATCGTAATAGGATGAAACTAAGTCAATTGATGCTGCGAGGCGGCCTCAACCATGCTTTGATGAGATCCACCTCTGATTCAAACCGAATCATGATATGGAAGCTGTCGAGAAATCCCACAATCGCCCTTTCCTGAAGGTCCGAAGATCTGAAGATGAACTAGTCAAATGCATCGACTAAAGGTCTCTTCTGCTGGAACTGAGCCTCCAGGGTGAGATTTAAGAGCACTAAGGTTTCCAAGAACTCATAAGACATGATATGAAAATTTTGGAATCTATCATGAAGGTCTGGAGCTTTGGGGATCAGTGAAGAATTCAATAATGGTGGTAGGAAATCTAGGTTGGAGAAAGGATGTAAAATCCCTGATCTCTCAAGTGATGATGATTCCCCTTCCCCCGCCAAGGGTGGAGGAGCCAGTGTGGCGACCATCGTCATCACCACAAGTAAGAGAGCAATGCCAGGGTTCCACCCCAAGCCCCCAATTTAACCTAAATGAAATTATAACATTATTAATAATTATAAAAAAATAAATTATTGTAACTTTAATGATATCTTAATGAATAAATTTGAATCTTCAATCAATAATTGACACCTCCATTATAAAGGTAGAGAAAATCCTGACAATCAGAACTAATAACATCTAATGATGAAGATAAAATATAACTTACTAATATATTTTTAATAAATTATTATAAATTAAATTTATAAAAATTTATATATTTTAATAAGGTTTTTATGTAGGATATTATTATAACACCACAAGATTTTTATTAAATATATTTTTAATGAGTTTCATTTCTTTGATAGATTTCATTTCATGTAATAGCAAGTCAATATGAATCGTGAAATATTAATAAAATATTTTATGCCCATTATAAACAATCCATTGAATTCATATGAATGAATTGAAATTACTAATTAATGAAATAAAATTACAACTTAACCTGAATTTATACATAAGTTCTTAGTAAATTATCTCACAATTTTTTTAATAATGATATTTTTTTCTTTAAAATTATGATTTCTTCAAAAAAAAATGTTTTTTTCTCCTTTTTTTGAGAGAATATCAATTTCGATAAGTTCTAGAAAATTTATTTGAAAAAATTAATTACATTCATGAATTCATAATTTCAGTTTTACCTTAAAATTAATTTTTTATGAAAACTCTGAAAACATTTATTTTTCATGGAATAGTGACAATACAAATATTAATTGAAATCATTATTTTATTTTAAAGAATTTTCTTGGTAAAATTATTTATTATTTGAATTTAAATTTTTATTAATAAATTTTTATTTAAATTACTACAATTAATATTTTCTGTGTCAATTTTATAATTTAAATTAGTATAAATACTTTTTATATTTAAAAAAGACATTTTTCCAAAAAAAACTGGTTTTCATTACATTTTACTGATTTAATTTCACATTAATTGCTGAAAATGATTTATTTTGAATTTTAAAAATGTATTCAATATTTATAATCAAGATTTTAATATTTTTTAATTAGGCCCCTTTAATTAAATATGAATAGTAACTATCGTAATATTTTTTACCGCAGTAAATGGTAAAACAGGTTAATACAAATTAAAAACTATGGGATAAGGCTGTAAATTTTCAAAAATATCCTCATTGGATAAATTTATTTATACCCTTAATACAAATTTTTATAAATTTTATTATTTAATAGACAATTTTCAATGAAAATGACATACATTACTTAAATCAACGAAATTTACAAAATGTCACTTTCCATTTCTTAAATATATCTTATATGTCCATATGGTTGAAAAGTAGGTTATAAATGATTATATGTATCCATAATGAACTTAATTAACATATTTTAATTATTAAAACATATTTAGTACTTTTTAGAGCCACTTTTATGTGATTATGTCAATTAGAGTATTTTATTTAATGAAAAGTCAATCATGTCATGCTCTTGTTTTAATAAGAATATTATTTTTAATATGGAGTAATTAAAAAGATATGTTTTTATATAAATATTATTCTAAAATATAAATTATTTATCGATGCCATAGATGTTTATTTTTCATTTTAGTGATGAAACCATTACCTTAAATAACTACACAACGATGATGGACAAATGTTTCAATTAACAAAAAAAATCAAATAAACAATGTTAAAAATGACGCGGTAAATATACTTTCAGTTAATTATGAAACTCCATGAATTTTATATAATATTTTAACATATTTTATATTTATTAAATTATTTTGTTCAAAGTTATATTTTTTTCAATATTTTTACTGAAATCAATATAAATAATAGTGTCAAAATTGATGCTAATGATATTTTATGAAAATGATATTTTATTAAATTTTTTAAATAACATAAAATATTAAATATAGAAAAATGGGATAATTTATGGTTTAAAATAAAATAAATTTTATATTTATTTTCCAATTTACATATTATAAGTATAAATTATAACCATTTAATATTAAAAAGGTTGTTACAGTTGTTAAAATTAAAATAGGTTAACTAAGGGTTAATCAAAATGATAAGGTTTAAAATAAAACCAAAACAAGTCTAAATTATATTTATTTATGATATTAAAAACATAACTTATATTCTATTTTAATACATCACCATTTGGTGTTATTTTTATAGATAATTAATTTATTATAATTTAAACTTTTGAGAAATTTCAAAAGTGCCCCTCACATCAATTATAAATGGGTCATATTCCCTCACTTCTTTACACCACATTGAGCCTTATATAATGACCATAATATATAAATTTATATTTTAAACATCCCTATATACATTTTATAGGTTATTTTATTCTCAAAATACCAACCCTAGATCCTGTTAAAGGAGATCAAAAGGATGCATTTTGAAAAAGTGGTAATCTCTATAACAGATCACTTTGATTTTATACCCATCCAAACAACCTATAAAAATATCATTTTTATCATAAAATAGTAATTTCAATATCCTAAACATTATAATATTTTATTATGGTTATTAATACTCCATTATACAATTTATTTCCCATCAATAAATAAGTAAAAGCATCGCTCGTGTGTACATACAGCTTACCACCTCCACGTAGCGATAAAATACATCTTTCTTCACCATCTATTATCAATGGTAATTATTATGGGGTTAAGGAATATATTTGATATATACTATATAATAATGATTGTGGAAAAAATAATTATTATTTACCATTCATTCATTCCATCAATCAAAAAATGAAAACAGCGTTTATGTGTACATACGACCTATCACCTCCATGAATAGTGTAATAAATTTTTATATTTATACATTATATGAATGATTATAAATATATATATATAAATATATATATTATTTATTCTTTTTATAAAATAATTAAAATTATGGAATTGATGATACCGTGGTTAAATTATAAGGACCAAGATAGCTGATCCAAAACATGCATAGAAAACGAAGTAGTTATCCCCCATTAAACTGATTTTTAAAAACAAATTATTATTAAATGAGTGATAATATGCTATAAATAAATAATACATGACATGATAAAAATATATTTTAATAAATTTATAATAAATAAATATTTATTACATTAGAGCATTTAACGTGAAAAAATAAAGGAAAGACTTGAGGTCAGAGAAGTCTTAATTCAATTTACTTTCTTTAAGTTAAAAATCTACTTAATTGATTATGTCTATAACACCCCAAGTAAATAAAGAATATGAAATATTTATATTTATCCATATTTTTGAATAAAATATTAATATTACTTTAAAGGGGATTCTATGCTCGATGGCATACTCAATACGCAACAACGAGTTTCTTGGGAATCTTACGTTGCACTCTAATAAAAAAATATTATTTTAAGTGGTAGTTAACACCTAGCCGTTGTAATGGAGGGAATGAACAGAACTAACTACAAAATGATTATATATGTTTTTCAAATATTTTTACTCTTTACAATAAATGTTAGATGATTAAAAATCCGAATGAATACAATTTTAAGCGTAAACATTCTAATATTCATTAAAAGGCCGATTAACCGCCTTTTGATGGAGAACCTCTTTTAAATCCACTTTTTGACACTTTTATGTGTTATATTTGACAAAATAAAATTCTTCTTTAGAATAGGCACATCAAAATTTACTTTGTGTAAATTTTTGGTATTTTTCCGATAAAGTTCATTTTTTATTGAATAGTGAAAAATGTTGTATTTTAATTCAAAACCACTTTTTAATCTAATTTATTTATATGATTATATTATATTTTGAATTGGTTTTAAAGTGCAATTAGAATATATTTTTACCATTTAATCCAATTTTTATCATTGGAATTAATTTCACTTTGAAATCGGACTTAAACTAGTGTCAATCTTTTGATACTTATTGTTTCATAAAAACACGCTATTTGCTGTGACAGTGAGAATTAATTATTAAATAAATTAATGAAAATTATATGTTTTTAATATTATAAAATAAACTTCATTTTTGAATTCGGAATATCAAATATAGATTAGGGTGAAGTTTTGGTATTTTTCTAAAGAACTTCATTTTTTGATGAATAGTGAAACCACTAAGTGGTACTTATAAAAACTGATTTTCCGTTTAAATGAAATTTTACCACCACTGTGTTTTGAATTTCAAAAATCTGACAGACATGGTTGTCATTAATAAGTAAAATGTGGTTCAATGGAATTAAAATAATTTTTTGGTGAATAGTAACTTTTAAGTTTTTAATCGCGATTAGAGATAATTAGTGTAGTTGAAGGTAAAAATAATGTTTTAATAATATGAGATGAGCTTGAAACAAGTCCTACCCTTATTGGATGTGTCATTGCCGACCAAGAAAATCCATGGGTCAACTTGGGGACCCCATGGAGCCACTTTGGAAGGAATATAACATTATTATCTTTTTATTTAATGTAAAAGTAAAAATGACACAAACATGAGTTGTTTTACTAAAAAAAAATTTAAATGGGGTTGTACAAGTCATATTTTTGACTATAAATAGTCATTGGAAATCTAAAAAGATTTCCTAAATCATGGTATTTTTTTTATAATTTTTAGACATTAAATAAATTAAATTATTTATGACATCATGATGATGCAGTGATTGCCTCATTATTTAACGATTTAAATAAAATGAAAAGATAATGTAAAAACTAAAACCTACACTTGTCAAAAACCTATTTGATGGGTATATTTCGAACCCTTATCACCTTATCCTAGAATTATATCAATGTGGGACCTTTTAAATCTGAAACTCATTTTAAAATAAAGTAACATTTCTTTACTTTCCAAGAGTGCCCCTCCTCTCCTCTTATAAAAATCCCCCACCACTATCACCTTACCCACACCTCTCAAGCCTTTGGTTCGGCCACGATCTGACCATTTTGTCTCTCCACATCCCTATATTACTCCTAGAAGCCTCACTTTTGTCAGAAGTCTTCCCAAGAAAGCCTTTGAGCTCAAATCAAAAAGAGTTACCCGGTTTTAAGGTAATGTCTTCACTTGTGTTCTTTTGTTTTATTTTGCTTCTCCAACCCCCTAAACTCTTTTTATTCATTTCTTTTGTAAAAAATACAGTATATTAAATATACTAGGATGTTTTTATAAGAAGAATTATAGCTACAACTACACACACCTACATCAAATGGTTAAATAACATACTGTTTCTGTGGATGGCGAATTTCTGCCTCACGAAACGATGATTGTTCAACACTCATATAACACCTTCAAAGGTGGTCATTAAGATGTCACTATATTTATATATGATATATAATATGTTTATGTTTTACTCAAGCTTCTTTATTTTTCTTTTTTGTTATACCTTTATGGTTTCCATTGTGGGTAAACACGATAATATCATTTTAGGAAGTGCGGACTACCGCCCCCTCAAAGTGATTTGATTCGTTAATGCCATATGTGGGATGTATAAAGGATGGAATTAAAGTTATTATATCTTATGTATGTTACATATAAATTATTAATATAATTATGTAATTAAAATATACCTACCTCTCATTTGGTTTTAATTTCATTAATATGACATAGAAATGAAAGTAGCGTTCATGCGTACGTACAGCTTACCATCTCCATGAACAGTGCATTTAATTTATTACCTCTAAATGATTATGTAATATTATAAATACATGTATATTCTGGATATAAATAATATATATGATATACAAATCATGAATATCATTCTGGATATAATGAACCTTTGACCACATGAACAACATGTAATTGTAAAAAGTCCACTTTCGACTTAAGAACCAAATATCGACAAAACAAACATTATTAACCTAAATGATTACATAATGTTTATAACATGTAAATAAGTGATATAAAAGGAATAATGAACTTGAAAAAGGTTCTTAATAAAGTGGAAATTAACTCAAGTTTATTATTTAGGACGTTAAAGAACAATCGAGTCAAGTCGGACCCGAGGTAAGGGATCATACCCCTCTCTTTCTTTTTAAGTACACTCTTTTATATCATTCCTTTCAAGCTCATATTTCTTATTATTGGGATGTTATTTTATATTAATCTTACATTAATTTTTATGTTCATATTATGAGAGACCTTATTCTCTCTCATCAATCCATTTTGGAAGTTTTGAGTGGCATTGTTAGGCTGCCGAATTTTCGTAAAGAGATCCAACCTCTCTCTTTCTTTTCAAGTACTCTCCTTTATTCCACTTATTTTAAGCTCCTATTTGTTATGTTGGGGGATGTTATTTTATATTACTATTTATGTAAACATTATGTTAATATGATGAGATACCCTACTTGATATTATCAATCCATTTTTGTAGGTTTTAAGTGGCGCCGTTAGGCTGTCGAGTTTTCGTAAGAGATTTTTCATCTCACTTTTATTCCCGTGAGATTTATTCTACATTTTCCAAAATTTCCTTTTAGTGGTGTATGTACTGCCCATTATTTTACTCATTGTGAGTATTTACATCAATGTTGTATTTTCCTTCTTTCATGGGGTGTATGTTTCGAAAGATACCCATGTCGATAAGGGAACCTTTCACCCTCTTATTTTTTAAAAGACTTATTTTTTTATGTCTTTTAATTCACATAATATTATGTTGGGTTATGTTCTTCTATATCCTTATTGATTTAAATTCTATGTCCAAGTGATGCGATACTCTTTTTATCTCTCATCAACTCATTTTCTGAATTTTGTAATGACGTTGTTAGGCTGTCAAATATTTGCAAAGGAACTTCTTAACCCAATTTTGATTCTTTGGGATAAGCCTGTACTCCTTGAATATGTCATTCTATGAATATGTGTGAATATCCTCTGATTGTTTTACACTTAATATCCACTTATATTTGGTTTATTAGTTTGTCACACATAATTATGTAATTTATTTATCCTTAATCCAAGGATACCGTCTTTGTATGGGACTTCGTCTCAATCTCCTTTCATTGAGGCATATTTTGTTTTATACACAACCTTCTTTTATATGGTGTATGAACCCCTTTTAATTTTACATTTATTCAAAAGGAATCTTTTTTATACGAAGCATTTACTAAATGACAAAAGGGAATGTTTTTTCCATACGTATGCGGCAACAATGACTTCTCCGCCGCCGTGACCATTATTTGAGTATCGGCTTCCTCTACAAGCCATACCGTTTTTTTAAATAAAAATAAATACCCTGTTTTACTTTTATTTTATTTTGGTATTGAAAATGGTTTTCATAATGTTTTTATTATATCAATGTGTTTTATTGATATCTTTTGATTGAAATGTGGACATGTTATGTTTCCTTTATGTATGTTTTATGTGATACGATTATGTTATGGTTCTTGGGCATTATTATGAAGATGGGTGGTTCCGTGATAAACTAAGGGTGGGTGAGCCCGATATAGCTCTCCAATACATTGGGTAGCGCGAAGGGGTTAAATGTTGAGGTTTCTCCGAAGAGATTTAGGGAATATACTATGATGGGTATTCCAAACGTACTCAAGAGGGTTACTCCCTACATAAAATGTTATGAATGCCTCAAGTTACCTTTATGTCTTATGATTTCTATGATTTATTCAATTATTTGATGAGGTATGATAAAGTGCTTATGTTTTATGAGTAAAGTATGATTTCATTGATTCTTATGTATACATGTACTCATGTTTCCTTTCCATATTGTTATATCCCTTACTAAACTTTTTATGCTCATCCCAAGTTTTTGAAATGTTTTTCACAGGTCAAGGGAAAGGTACATGATATGATGATAGTGTCAAGGAAGTGTCAAGAAAGAATCTAATTACTATCTTTTATTGTAACCACTTTGTTTAACTGTGGGATGTAATTCATGTTTTGTGATATAATTATCTAAAACTCTAAACCTGAAAATATCCTCAAGGTGTAATCTTGTAATTACTAAAGATTAAGTAAGGTTTAAGGCTGGGGCCTTATAGTTGGTATCAAAGGTTGGTTTAGACAACTTTAGGGATTAGGAGTTTTTGTTAGACACATGGTTAGTCCCTATATCTATTATTTCAGTTAAATCCTTATTTTATAACTTTTTTTAGGACAAGTAAAGTCAGTTACGAATGGAAGGAGAAGGATCTAAAACGACATTCCTATCTCTTCTCGATGACATGCTTGCAATAATTATTGAAAAGTCATGTTCAGATGATTCTGAAACTTTTTCTAGCATACAACTCACTTGCAAGCAGTTGTTTGAGATATCAAACACCCCCACTATACCTCGTTATCATCGTGGATCATGGTTTGTTTTTAGACAAATACTATTTTCACAATATTCTCATATTTTCAAGAAAGGTAAATATTATCACGGTATTTTCAAATATTTTACCTTATCACAAGAATTTGAAGCATATTATGATTTTAAAAATGGTGCTGAGGAAGGAGACCCTTGTGCAACCTATTTATATTTGCTTTTAAAATATAGTCTCTCAGCACATACTTATGGTATTTTAAAAGGACCAATAATAGAAAGTTTCAACTCAAATTCTTTCAGACTATTTTACAGAAATCATGCTTTATCAGATGTTTTGGAATTATATGTCATACATGATTATTTCCAAAACTGTTTTTCTGTGAACACCCATATGACCCATGTTGTACAAGGTGAATTTGGATGGAGTAAGAAAATGATTTTGAAGGATCTCTAAATCATTGTTGTAATGCATGGGACGTCTACCTACGTGAACAAGATGACGATGAAACCGAGTGGACTCCATGATCAAGGTATGTTGTTATTCAATTTGGGAATCGTTTTATTTTATCTTATGGTAGTGAAATAAGACTTCAAGAATTAAGATGTAGAGATCATAATGAATTTGGATGAAAATGAGAGGTATGAGGAAATTATTGAGGTTAAAACATGTTAGGGTTATTTTTTGAGTTTTATAAAAAGGACAACACGCAGACTGTGTGACAACCCATCGCGTCGGACAAAGCTGCAGGAATCGAACCCACAACCAAAGTGTGACTGGTATTTATCGCCTACCACTGGACTATGTGATGTCCCTGGTTAGATTGACTGATTCTTTTTAGTTAGATGATTTTATGAATTAATAGTTCGTTTATTTTGGGTTATCTATGGAAATTTATTAACCTATCATGGAGGATATGTGATTAGGTTAATTACTTTTCAATACGAGACTTTAAGAGCAACTGATGTTGTATGGGACTTCGTCTCAATCTCCTTTCATTGAGGCATATTTTGTTTTATACACAACCTTATTTTATACGGTGTATGAACCCCTTTGACTTTAAAATTTATTCAAAATGAATCTTTTTTATACGAAGCGTTTACTAAACGACAAAAGGGAATGTTTTTATCGTACGTATGCGGCGACAACGACTTCTCTGCCACCATGACCATTATTTGAGTTTCGGCTTCCTCTACAAGCCATACCATTTTTTTAAATAAAAATAAATACCCTATTTTACTTTTCTTTTATTTTGGTGTTGAAAATGGGTTTCATACTGTTTTTATTATATCAATGTGTTTTATTGATATCTTTTGATTTAAATATGGAAACATTATGTTTCCTTTATGTATGTTTTATGTGATACGATTATGTTATAGTTCTTGGGAATTATTATGAAGACGGGTGGTTCTGTGATAAACTAAGGGAGGGTGAGCCCGATATAGCTCTCTAATGCATTGGGTAACGCGAAGGGGTTAAACGTTGAGGTTTCTAAAAAGAGATTTAGAGAATATACTATGATGGGTATTCCAAACGTAACCAAGAGGGTTACTCCCTATGTAAGAATGTTATGAATGCCTCAAGTTACCTTTATGTTTTATGATTTCTATGATTTATTCATTATTTGATGAGGTATGTTAAAGTGCTTATGTTTTATGAGTAAAGTATGATTTCATTGATTCTTATGTATACATGTACTCATGTTTCCTTTCCATATTGTTATATCCCTTACTGAACTTTTTATGCTCATCCCAAGTTTTTGAAATGTTTTTCACAGGTCATGGGAAAGGTACATGATATGATGATAGTGTCAAGGAAGTTTCAAGAACGAATCTAATTACTATCTTTTATTGAAACCACTTTGTTTAAATGTGGGATGTAATGCATGTTTTATGATCTAATTAACTAAAACTCTAAACCTGAAAAGATCCTCAAGGTGTAATCTTGTAATAACTCAAGATTAAGTAAAGTTTAAGGCTGGGACCTTATAATGTCATACAAATATTATGTGTGAAATGAATTTTTATAATACTATATTTTATTTCCAATTGTTTTATATGGATTTAAATATGATACCCATAATAAATTTTTAACATTCAATTCAATGTTATTTGTAATGGATATTCTTTTAAAAATCGTCCTTTAATTTTTATTTTTTCAAATATAAAAAAGAATGTTTTATAACACATATGTAATTAGAATATTTTTATCAAATTAATAAATCCTTTGTGTTTTTATTCTACCTATTCAATAATAGAAGTTTATTTTCAAATAATTATTTTCCCTTGTAATTGGTAGGGTTCTAAAAAAATGTTTTTTGAATGGAAATGATATTTTCTTATATAATTATTTGAAGTAATATTTTAAAATAATATTTCATATATGAAAAAATTTGTTGAAGTTGGTTAAGAATTATTAGCAATATGATTAGTGGATATCATCCTTATTCTTTCTCCAGACGGTTTTTCCTTATGATTCCCTGAGATTTATGAATTAGGTTATTTTTTCATGGGTTATGCAATAATGAAATGTTTATAAAACCCATTTTTATTCATGGGTTATGACATGGTAAGTTATTTATGTTCATGTTGAGAACATAAGTATGGTTTCTATTATGTGATGGTTGGGACTTATATCTCCCTCCAATTCATTGGGAAAATATTTATATTCCATGAGATATACAAGACTAAAATGAGGAGTAAACATTATTTAATAATATAGACATGGAACAGGAAGTAAAATAGGTTCAATAATACATGTATGGTATGGGAAGTAAAATTATTTCAATAATACCTAGTTATAATAGGAATGTAAATCCCATTTTTTAATAAAAGGCTCAATCAAGGAGTGAACTATTTTCAGTAAGGGACTTTGTCTGCTACGATAGTCTTGTAAATGAGCCTTGACTAATACAGACCTGATTTTTTAGGCTTACGTGCACGTCACATTTCCATTATTATTTTATAATTTCATGAATTATGTTATTTAAATATTTTATGATATATGATTATTTACTACCAATATTTATTCCATGACTCTTGATTAAGATTTTTATAAAAACAGTATAATTTTCAAATATTATGTTAATGTATTTATACCATTATGCTCTTGTTTTGTCTGATGTCTCTATTGTTTACTCTTACTGAGTAACTGATATCACCCTTTTATTATATTTATTTCCCCCAATATATGAGTAATTGAATTAATTATTATATTTTTAGAAGGGTTCTAGTTATGAATAAATAAGTAGGAGATGATGTAACCATTTATTCATTTCTATGATTTTGAAGACACTAAACCATTACAGTTATGATGTGGATATAATTATTATAAATTAAATATTCATATAAGTAGATGTAATATTGGGGTATTAAAATCTTATTTCATTGTTTTGGGTATCATATCAAGGATTAGTTAACATTTCAAAACTAGGATTAGAAAACCATTGTAACATCCCTATAGATATGTCTGGATACATGTTACAATACAAGTGTTTTATTAAAAATTATTAATAACCTAGGATTAAACCTTTTATTTAATAAATTTAAATTTTATAAGTACTTTACCATGATTATGTGGATTTCCCACTATAAATAGTGTTTCTTACACTATTATTCTTTGTTTAAGACAATGGATGGAACTATAATGATTCATATTAATGATGAATGTGGTGGATAATGGAATGATCCTCCTTGTGAGAAACCAAATGAAATGGGGGTTAGAAAAAAAGACATTGTTATTATTCGTAACAATAAATCTCATAATATGACTAATAAATATAGCTTTGGTGAGTTTCCTAACACATCTAATTAGGGAAATATGGCGTTTCATGGTGAACATAGAGGAATAAAAGATTAATTTTACTCACGTAAATCATGTGGAAAGAGGCATCAAGGGGAATGTTTCAATGGATCTAGATGGTGATTTTTGTTTTTCAATAAAGTGAAAAAAGAAAATAATTGTAATACAAAATTTAATGTTTTAGTTAACACAATGAAAAATAAAAATTTTATTCTTAAGGCATAATCGATAGTTAAATGTTTTAAATGTTAAATGTATGTTCATTATGAAAATAGATTCCCTAGGGGGAATGATCATAAAGAGAATTATAAATGTTTTGTGAGTAATGGTTATATATATAATGATTAAGAGACTATAAAGGACCTATGATATGAGAGAAGTGTTAAGGTATAAATTGATGAATTATGGTTAATGGTAGGGGAATGATTGAGTTTTTATGTATTTGAATTCATGAATAATATTGTATAAATAATTTTATGGTATTATGGAATAATGAAACATATAAGGATTGTTCCAATATAGTTTTATTCATTAGTACATTAAAGCATGTTTTTAATGGAACTGTTGACCATAAAATCTGATTAAGGTGGTAAGGTGATGTTTTTTTAGAACACAATATTTAGAGAAAGATTACCCTAAAATGTGGATGACGTTGAGATAATAATGGGATAAATATACATTTTGTTATGATAAAATAAATGTGATTGAATTAATTAACATGAAACATATTAGTAATATGATGAATTATTGGTTTTTGATTTCATGGATTGATTTTATAGATTTTTTGGATTTATGGTCTGAGGAATTGGTGAATTTTTTAATGAATCCAAGTTTCCATTATGGTTTTATGGTATTTAAAGTTATTACCAAATATAAATAAAATAACTGATAATGGTCATCACATGTTATGGTAATGAAAATTATGGGCTACATAATGTTGTTTGGGGGATTAATGATAAGATTTATTCAAATTTAGTAACCTTTTTTTGAATGTTTTCGATTTCAATATTTTGGAATGTTCATAAGGGTAACCATTTATGATTTCTTTAAGATGGAATTTGGATGTGGTTTTAAAGATGAATGTATTACATCACCATATGAATATTAATGAGTATTGGAAAACCTGTGCACACCATTTTCTTATGATTATAAATAGAGATAGAAGGAATGACTTATCAATGCATTATAAATCTTATGATCCACTAGTTCTCCATGAATTGAAATTTTATCATCAATTTTTAGAGTAAGAAATGAAGTGTAAATTTATCAAGGCATAAGAAAAGAGAGATATTATACTTATGAAATGAAATCATGTAATTATATCTTCTCAAAGGATTTTTAAATATTTTTCATCTTGTTATTATCATTTCTTACGATATTAATGACCTTTTTCAAAATTATTCGGTCTATTATTTTTTGGACATTAAACATTGCTTGACCATGTTCTTTATCAATTTCAATTAGTTCTTGGGATTTATTTTTCCCTTCAAAATACATCCTTTAATTTTCCACCAATTTTTTACCTATGTTGGATCGTAGTTATCTGTTACTTCAGGTGAACTTTATGTTTCAATCATTCCCTTTTTGGGGATGTTTTTTATTCATTTTTACAATAGGGGATTCAATGAATGAATTATAAAATGTCAAAAATTTTGACGACCAAGATGAATTTAGATGGGGATATTTCATTTTATGTTTGAAGAAGGTGACAACCAAATATTTTTGTGAAATATATTTTTAAATAATTTGATTCCTTTGATAGTTTGTCTTGCATGCAATTACAATTTTAGACAAACCAAGAAATATTAATAAAATATTATACGTATGTTAAAACCTTGAAATTAAATTTGTATGAATGAATATAAATAAAAAAATTATTAAAAAAATATCCAACCCAATATGAATTTATTTTGAAGTGTAATATAAATGATCTCCCTTTTATAGGGAAGTCATTTTATTATTTAAAAATAAGTTTTCTCCAAAAATTTGGTTATTCATAATTTTATGAGTTCATATTAATTTATATAAGTTATAGAAAATTTATTTTTTAAAAATCATTTTTGAATTAGTTCATTCAATTTTATATTAAAATTATTTTTTATAATTTTTTTAAAATACTAATTTTTCATGGATTAATCAAAAATACTATTTTTCTTTAAAAAATGAACATTCTTTTAATGTTTTTACATGGTAAAATTATGTTGTGTATTTATTTAAAATTTTTATTAGTTAAATTTCATTTAAAATAATCAAAAAATTTAAAGGGATTTTATACTTGAAATTCCTGTGAAAACATTTAATTTTTTAATTTGGAAATTTTTAAAACACTATATTTTGTTCTGATTTACATTTAATTTTATATTATGTGCTAGAAATTATCTATTCATAATTTGACAAAATTTATTCTATATTTCAAATCATGAGTTTTAAATTTTTTGACTTGGCCCCTTTTATTCAATATGAATACAAACAATAGTAAAATTTAATGTCTCGGTAATTGGAAAAACAGGTTAATTTAGATTAAAAAATAAGTTATGAGGCTATAATGTTTCATCCTATTTATTATTGGATTAATTTAATTTAACCCTTATAAACCATGTTTCTAAATTTACTTTTTTAATGAAAATATTTCTTTGAAGATGACTTATATATTATTTTAATCAATGAAAGTCATAGAATGTCACTATCTTTATATTAAACAACTCTTATGTGTCCACCTAAAGACAACATTAGGTTATAAAAAAAATTAGTATCAATTATGAACAAAGTAAAATTATTTTCATTATAAAAATATAGTTATTACTTTTGCAGGATACTTGGATAATATTATGTCTTTTGTAGTATTTAATTTAATGACAAGTCAAAAATTCCACAATTTTATTTTATTAAATAAAATAGTATTATTATGGGGTTCTCTAGAAGATATGTTAAGATATAAATAATCATATGAAATTATAAAATAATTATCTACATCATAAGAATTTTTTTTTAATTATTAGTGGATAAATAATTACATTAAAAAATTACACAATAATGATGAAGTAATTATTCAATTAAGAAGAAAATCAAATAAATGATTTTAAAAAAATTTAACTAAATATAATTTCAATTAATTAATGATATATAAGAATTTTATAGATTAATGTGTAATATTTTTGGTGAATTAAATTATTTACATTCTAATTTATCTTATTTTATTTATTTTATTAATTTCAATACAATGAATAGCATCAAAATAAAAAATAATGATATTTTATGAAATTAATATTTTATTAAATTATTTAAAGATCAGAAAATTTTTAAATAATGAAAAAGGGGATAATTTGTGGTCTAAATTATCATAAAGTTTCCATTTATGGTCTAAGTTTCCTTTAATAAGTAAAAAATTACAATCTTTTAATATTAAAAAAGTTGTTATCACAGTTAAAATTGAAATAGGTTAACTATGGATAAATCAAAATGATAAAGTTTAAAATAACCCTAAATAAGTCTAACTTATAGTAGTTTATATTATTATTTCTATATATTTTATTATCTTTTTATCTATTTACATTTCGTTTTATTTGGATTGAAAATGAAATTATTATAATTTAATCTTCTGAAATATTCCAAAGCACCACTCACCACAATTATAAAATGGCACCTCCTCCATCACTTATTTATACATCTTTGATCATTCTATATCGACCTTAATCAGTCAATTTATCTTCAAAAATTTCCTTGATACATTCTATAGGTTTTTTTATTTTTAAAGGACCAACCATGGAGCCTTTTATAGGAGATCCAAAGGAGATGGTTCGAAGAATAAGTAATCTCTCTAATTGGTCACTCATTTTTTATAATCTTCCTTTCCTTTAATAAATCTAGCATCATTATCATAAAATAAAAATTTATATATCCTGAGTATTATGCAATGTTCTTATTATTATGATAACGCCATTATAAACCCTATTTCCTATCAAATATGAAGTGAATGTATCACTCGTGCGTACGTATGGCTTACCATCTCCATGTAGGAATAAAATTAATTTTTCATCAGAATCTAATATGGATGGTTAATATGATGGTTTTAATTAATATATATGATTTATAAGATATAATAATTATTCAATAAATGTGAATTTTTTACATTTCATTCATTTCATCAATCAAAAAAAGAAAGTAGTCTTCATACTTGCATATTTCCTACCTTCCACATTAATGGTGTAAGTAATTTTTCTATTTATAAATTATATAAATGATTTTAAATAAATATTCAATTATTATATAATATATTTATAAAATGGTTAAAATTATTAAATTTATTATACCGTGATAAAAGTATAATCCCTAGATTTCTGAATCAAAACATGCCTAGAAAACGAAGTAGTTATCAACCAGAATATTGATTTTAATAAAACAATTATTAATTAATTCGTGAGAAGATGTTATTGATAAATAATACATTCTATGATAAAATTGATTTTATGGAATAAATTTATAATAAATCTATATTTATTATATATGTTGTTTTAATGTGAACAGAGAAATGAATGACTTTAGGAAAGGGAATTCATAACTCAATTTCCTTTCATTTAGTTAAAATTATACCTCATTAATTATGTAATTATAATATTATGGGTTAAATGAAGTTTTATTATGTCACATTGTATTTCCACTTGTTTAATGTGTATTTATTACTGATACACATAGTATATTTTTAATGTTAATGTCAACGTTATTTGTAAGGGACATTATTTTAAAAATCCTCCATTAATGATTGTTTTTAAAAAAGTAAAAAGGAATGATTTATGTAACATTTATAGAATTAGTGTATTTTAATGAATTCATAACACCTTAATGTTTTTATGCTTATTATAAAATATTACAATGTCCTTTTCATATAAAATGTATTCCTTTTTAATTATGTGGGTTTTTAGAAATCAAAATGGAAAGGATATATTCCTCAAGAATTATTTCAAGTGATCTTTCAAAATAATTATCTATATTAGAAAATTTTATTTGAGTAAAAATTTGGAATTTTTGGGGATATGATCCTAGGATACCATCCTTAATATTTTTATAGATGATATTTTTTTTATGAATTGTTTTATACTTTTCCATGGGTTATGCGATAATGAAATGTTTGTGAAACTAATTTCTCTTAATGTGTTAAGATATGATGAATGATTTATGTTTATGTGTCACACATATGTATGGTGTTCATTATGTGATGTGTGAGACCTATATATTTTTCCAATACACTATTTAAATATTTATATTTCATGATATAGATTTTTTTGGAATTAAAAGTGAACTCGGTATATTGATGCTGGTCTAGAGTGGGAAGCCAACATTGTTCAGTAACACATGGCTGGAATGAGAAGTAAAATTAGTTAACAATACATGGATAGAATAGTATGTATACCCATTTATGTAATACCATGCTAGAAATCTGACTTAACTCAGTTTAATATTGGACTTTTTCCATTATGATTGTCATGGAAATGATCCTTAACTAATATAGAAATGATTTTGTATACTTATGTGTATGAAAAAAAATCCAATATATTATTGTGTGATCACATGGATTATGTGTATGACTATTTTATGATTCATGTTTCACGAAAATACAAGATTTATTCAATGACTCATGATTATGATTTTCAAAGATGTGGTAAAATTTTAAAAATTATATTCATGTCTATATACCCATATGATCAAGTTTTTTTATATATCCTTTGTTTACCCTTTCTGAGAACCAAGTATAAGCTTATTATTATGTTTCTTTTCCCTCATATATGAATAAATAAATTATGTCTGATATTATAAAACGGGTTCTAGTTATGAAGATAAAATTTGGAGAATATGTAACTAGTTTTTTAGGATTCTATATTTCCAAAGATACTAATCCTTTATAGTTTGGTCATGGATAATATTGTTATGTATTGAATACTCATCTAAATAGATGTAATATTTTATTATAACATTTTCTTCTTCTATAATTATGAAAATTGTTTTTTTATATAGGATGTCAGATTGTTTTTTGATTATGAAAGCTTAGAGTGGGAGAAAAATATTGCAGAGGACAAAATCTCTAAAGGGGGTGGTGATGAGAATGATTTCTATGATATGTAGTTGTTTTGGAACTGTTGTATCTGCTTAATTATTTTTATTTTATTAATAAATAGTTAGAGGATTTCCTCTGACTGAGCATTTTTAGTAATTTATTTAAAAAATCCATCTCATGTTCTACCTTTATTGAGTTTTCAATTTGAAAGATAACGACAAAGAAAGAGCTAATCATCACATTTTCCTTTCTTTGAGACACATGTCGTATTCACCAATTTTTTTCTTTAATGTCATTTATATTATTCCACATGAATTTAATTTATTGTAATTTTCATGAAATTAATTTTTTTATTAAAATTCATTTCATGTTCCCTCATTCGATTTCAATTTGGTTCAAAGTTTACACAGTTTATAAAGGGTTTTTAGTCTCATTTTTTATTTTTGGAGACTTATGCTTTATCCATCATTTGTATTTTTTTTGTGTATACTATTATATGGTTGATTTTTAGCATACATTTCATGAAATTCAAGGTGTTTACAAATCTATCATTGTATCTCTTTTCAATGGATATTGATTCATGTGTTACTAAAGTTATGGGATTTTGATAAATTAAATCTCCTTTATTTATATAAAATTTCAATTTATTAAATTCATTCTTATATTCTTGTTTTCATCCACCAGAAGATTTTATTTCATGGTATTTTCTCTTCATCTAATTAACAAAATAAATTTTAAAATAAAATATTTTATATTGATGAATTCTTTTCTCTAAAAGTATATCAATGTTAAAAATAATTCTCATCCTCTTTAATGATGATTTATCCTCCATGCCCTGGTTTTTCACTTCCCAGCAATGTTCTACTTTGTATTTTGAAACCCAATTTTTTGTTATCTCATATAACCATCACAATACTCTTTTCTTATTTTCAAAAAGATGTTTTTATCCCTTTTTATTATATGGGTTTAAGTTTATAAATTTGAAATTATTATAATGGATTTCCTTCCATGATCGTTTGTTTTATCTTTCACTGCACATTTCTATAAAATAACAAGGATTACATTTCAAGGATCCATTATTGAGGGTTCTTTTTAGAAGAAATGTTTTTGAAACGTGTATAGTTCACAATTTCGAAAATGACCTATATCTTATTCATTTATAATAACATTAAAAACTCTTTTTTTAAAGATTGATTTATAATATTCCATAAATTTTCCTCTTTAATTAAAAAGAATGTTTTTCATTGGAAATTACATTTCTTGGTATTACTTCAAAATACTATTATACGATTTTTTTGGATAAAAATCATGGGAATACATTACGTCTTTTTCCATTCCTAATCCTTTAAGGTTTATAAAAATGATTTCCATCCATTTCCTTTCCAATATGAATAACATATATTAGATTTTTTGACTAGTTGGAGTTCACTTTGAGACACACATATATTGATTAGGGAAATTATTAACTAAACCATACCCCTTTTATCTATATGGTGTCAATAACATATATCAAATCATCTTAATTAATGTTTATTTACCTAGAATGTTACTGAATATATTTGGATACACATTTGTCTTCAATGGTATTATCATGTTATGATTATTGACGGAATTATAAATTATTTATTTATATTGTTACATTTGAACAGAATATAGATCATATTTCTTCCAATGGGTTCTTTATGATATGCTGAATGATTGATTTTAAGTGAAACTCATATATATGTATGATGATGTATGGGGTCTTATATCACCCTCCAATGAATTTATTAAATGTTTTAATCTCATGATATATGTATACTTGAGAAAAATAATGTTTTCTCAAGAGTATGGGAGAAAGTGTGTGACTCCTGGAAGTTAGCATCCACATACATGATCTATGGGAGATCATCATGGGTGAATCATTGATCAAAATTGATTTTTAATTTTCTTCAGAAAGAAACCTTCACCACTTGTTAAATTATAGAGATATATTCCTTCTTTACACCCACAGATACACCAAAATGAGGGAATACAAAACTTTTACACGGTTCACCTCTCAATGTGAGAAGGTTATCCCTTCATATGATATGGATTCCGCCATGATCACACTACCAACTAGAATCATCATGTGGGTAAAAATGAGTTGGTTATAAACATGCAACTCATATTTATATGTCTCCGGAGAATGGATTGGTACATCACATACAAAAGTGCATCCCTATAATTATAAATATAAATGTTAGTAATAAATAATGAGTCTTTAACTAAATATGATTTCCCTATATTGTTGTGTGGGCTGAGTTTTCTCTCTCCTTATATACTTTAACAATATAAAGTATGTAGAACATCACCTTCAAACTGTTGTAAAAGTGGGTGCCCTATACCCAATATTATCAGTACATTTCATTACTATATCATGTATACAATATATATACATGATGTGTCCTTAACATTATAGTGTAGTATTTTCTGCATATAATATTGAAATGGTGATGGCAATAGATTAATTGTTGTATCAAAAGGTTATAGAAGACCCTAGACTATAATGAGAACCTTCAGATACTATGGATTTAATATTAAACAAATATCATAAGGTATTGATACATCTTTCTTACTAGAAATAACAGATAACTGAGTATCAGGTTCTAGGGGATCATAATCATTGAGGATTCTTCTCATGAATTTTGTACATGGGGATCTGTAGTAGTGAGATCATGAGAATAGACCAGCCAATATGAACACCACATGTCTTGGGTGTCATTGGTTGTTGCTATCTACGGACATGTGCGTTGATCTCCTGACTTGAAATCATGATTTTTGTGAGCCAATTGATTGTGTACTTTGATGGAAGGAAAATAACATGATAATGACATCATGGTAAGTTCACCGATGTTTGGTGGGTCATTTGTGGTGTGTCATTGGTTGAATGGTCAAGAAAGAATTTTTCGCTTCTTGGTTTAATAAGTAATATATATCGAGTCTTTTGGATCAGGATGGTAGTACCTTCATAAGTCCAATTTCAAGGTAGTCATGGGTAAATCTGTCTCATTAGATCAAAAAAATAATAAAGAATGATATATGTGATGACAAAAGTTTGTGTTATTCATTATGAGATATCTATAAACAACGAGATTATATTACACAGTGTGAGTTCGATGGTTAGTTGTCATTTCTATGACTATCTTTATCAATTTAGGGGTCCTGATGGGTTTTTAGATTATGTACTTGGTCTGTGGATACTATTCACTTCTATTGAGATAAGGGCCCAGAGGGTCACACACCATAGCGTCTTTAAGAATTCACCCAAATCAGCTGAATAGTTATATTGTACATGGTGACCCCCACCATGGAGTCTGAGTGTTTTTCATGTTACCGATCACCGATAAATAAATAAATTCATTACTATTCAAGTAAAGAATAAATTGGTAGAATTTATTTATTAAAATTATTTACCAGTTATGTAAATATGAAGAATAATATTAATTGAGAAAATATTATTTTAATATTCTATGTTCAATTCATATTAGCAGGAATTATATTTTGAGTTCAATGAGTCAGTTTATCACGTAAAATATTTTATAAATATTACATGTATATGATTGAATATTAATAATATTTATGATTTGGTTTAGTTCTTGGTATTTTTGTATTTAGGGGATGTTAAATTTTGAGGTGCTATCCGACCGGGCATGATGACCCCAGTATATGGTGAGAGGCACAATCATGTCAGTGATCCTACTTCATATATGAAGTAGGATGCCTATGCGGGAGTATTCCCTTCAATCTGTCCCAATCTGCACCAGAAAACTGTCAGTGATCCTCTCATCTGAGCTGCGGGCAACTACAGTTGTCGCCACCTATTTGTTGTCCGCTCTCCTGCACGGCCACCCCACCTCTGGTGGTCCCCGATGAGGCCATCATGCCCGGTCGGATAGCACCTCCTCACCTCTACAATAGGCCACCATCTGGGCCCTTCCGCAGCGATACCACCTTGTGTGATCATCTCGGCCTCTATCGACTGCCGCCTCCCTGAGCACTTCACCACCCATTTCTCGCAGCATTTCCCTCCCGGAGCCGCGATCTCCCACCACAGCCTATCCCACTGATCCGAGGAGATCCAACGCCGCACCGATCTTCCCCTACAGTGTTCCCGTTTTCCGCGACCGAGCCATCTGCATGGAACTGCTGAATAGAGCCCCGTCGGAACACCGTTCCACTGGACAGATCCTGCCAACGTCACCAGAAAGACCAGTTCTTGTGCTCCCATCCATATCGGGTTCCTGCATGTACTCAGGCTTTACATTGCTCAAAATACGTCATCACAAGTTCAGCACCACACGCTTTGAGCCTATGAGGTTATCAGGGCCTTATTAACAAAAATTAATTTAATTAAGTATTCCATTAAATTAATTAAAATATTAATATTTTTTTTAAAAAAAATTAATACATGGGAAAATTAATTAATTTTTGGTATTAAATTAATTTAATTAATATTTTTTTGTAATAAAAATAAATAAATTAAGGTAGAAAAAAAGAATTAGATAATTTTAATTATATTATTTCAAATAATTTAATTAAAAGGCCCTTTTACTTTATTTAATGCAATTTAATTTTATCATTATTTAATTATTTTTCCCATCAATTTGTCTTGAGCAATGACCCGACCAATATATGTTTGTATTTATTTAATTATTTATTTTAAACTACGTCTAATGATTGTTACAAATTAAGATAGTCTGTGCAATGTCATTTATTTTCAGTCAATCTGTATAAGGGTGTGCGTGTCCAATTTATCTGATGTACATTGCACCCGTAGTATGACATTGATGGGAGGCTCAAGGATCCTTACCACTAGAATAATCAAGTGACGTGGTATTCTGATTCTAGTATAGTGGGATCCTAGAATTCTATTAAATTATGGGAGACATTAAATGATTTAATTATTAATCAATAATCTCTAATTTGGAAATCAAGATAAAATTACAATCTTCTAAATTTATTTTGTATAAAAATGGAATGAAATACCACAAGATACATTATGATAATATATGGACAAATTCATTTTCCTATCTATCATGAATTTCCATGTGTAGTGCATGATTTTGTGCACAATACTATGATACAGGTAATTCAAGGTGTTGGTGTCCGTATATTTGTTAAGGTACCCTAGGAAGTGAGGGTGTAATATTTCTTACATGAGTCTCATGTATAGAGCATATTATAGTTATGTAATTATGCTATCATCAACGTCTGATCTTAGTTTTGGTTACTACATCAGAACATGAATGATATAACATGTAGTCTCATCTCCAAGAAGCTTACATGGAGAAAGAGAAGTGAGATATGAATGGATGATAATTACACTAGTTATGTGTAAATATAAAAGACAGGTCATGTTCTTTCAATACATCCCATTCTTAAATCTTTTTCACCAGATTATAATAGTTTAGTTTAATATTAAAAAACAAACAACAAGTAGTAAATGATATACTACATTTTAGGTAAGGTTCAACATGTAAATATGAAATTAATGAAAGAGTAATCATTAATTATTATGGAGAACAAGTTGAAAGGAAAAGTGAAAAAGCTACTGGAAAGAGTGATGTGAAAGGAACCTTTTTCCCTCAAAATAATCAAGGTTAGTTATTATGCATGAGGTTATTTTATTTTCATATTATGAAATTAATTTATGGAAGTTTAAATGTAATGACCTTAATTAAAGAAGAAGGTTACCACTTCTTCATTAGGTATTTCCATCAATATAAAATGTAATGTTTTGGCTTTACTTCTTTGGTAATAAATAAAATATGCATATCACATATGTGTATTGATATATATTAACCATGTAATTATAGAAATGTAACTAGAAGTTTGGGGTATTCTTTAAGTAGTTGAGAAAGGGTAATTCCTATGTTAGTAGTGAGAGGTACATGAATTCTGTATTGACATGTGAAGGACTCTTGTATAACTATTGATGAGTATAACCAAAATCATTTATCTCACATTTCATTGGAAATAAGGTGACATTATTCCTAGATCATGAATGAATGTTGTTTGTGTTATCTCACACTCAACCAATAGTTTAGTGATACATGAATCATAACTAATACATGATGAATATAAAATGAAAGACTTATATTTCCAATTGTGACAGTAGCAACGGTGGGTACTGTGCGGTACTGTAGCAGTGCAGGTATTGTAGCAGTACTATTCACAGAATAGGTATTGTGCCTAAAAATTTGGGTCTGTGGGCTATATAATGGGATAAATGCCAACTGGGCCTACGGGCTTTGTAATGGGTCTCCCTCTACCCAATTAAAGAGGTCTTGAAAAAAAAACCAGAAAGGATGGCACCTTTCTCTCCCGACTCCCCCCCCGCCTCGGCTCCGCCTAGGGTTTCCACCTGAAACCCTTTTCCACGGGGGTCGGTGATCAAGCTGAGTGGTGTTTCTATTCTTTCTTCCTTTCATCCCCTCATTTTCTTCTTCTTGCCCCAACAACTCGACTTCTCCCTGGGAACTGCCCCCTGTTTTTCTCTCGCGGCTGGTCCGCTCAAGTCTCTTGTTGTCTTCGGCGTCAACCTCATCTCGGTGGTGGATTTTATGTCTAAGTTTGGCACCGGTCTATCTCTTAGACCTGATGGCCCTTGATGCTTCACCGTCCGTTCTCCCAATTCCCCAAAGCCCTCGCGACCCCCTCCCCTTTTAGGGTTTCCTGTTTGATTTCCCTGCGGCGAATGATCCTTCACATCATTCGACTTCACAATTTCTCCTCCCTTCTCGGCCTTGGCTTGGATTCCTCTTCTTGGCCCCGCTCGATCTCACCTCTTCTCTTCCTACCGGTCCCAACTCGTCGGACCCCAATATTGGTCTTGCGAGTTGGTGTTCACGGTAGTTTGGGATGGTGATGGTGGTTTCGTCTAGGTGATTCCTTCTTCTATTGGGTTCTGGATCTGGTCTTGCTCGTCAATACTCCTCTACCCTTATTGCCTTACCCATCGCGCAAGACCCCATTTTTGGTCAAACACAATGGAGTTTTAAGGCTATTTGGGATGGTGATGGTGGTGGGGTTGAAGGAGATTCCTCTATGGATATGGCGTTGTTCTCATGATGAATGGATTCGGTTCGACTCATCACAATGTTTGAAGACTTCGTTGTTTCCTGGCGTTCTGGTTCTGTAAGCTGTTTTCTGCTTCGTTTTGTGGTGTTCTGCTTGGTGAATTTTTTGGCTATCATTGGACTCTGTTAGGTGGATCTCGTTGGCTATTGGTGTGAATGGTTTGGGTGTTTTTTCGTCACCGGTGGTGGTGCTTTTGTGATGATGAAAATGGACTCCGTTGGTCTTCCTCGCCGGTGATCTGGTGTAATGACTGATCTATCTTCGGTGTCAGTGAGGGTCTCGAGGCGGTTCAATGACTGAGGCAGTGTAGATGGTATGACTGCTTGTCTTTTTGGATTTCAATATTTGAAATGGATGGACTACGTGGTTATGGTACTGGTAGAGTTTTGATTTTTGTTTTTGTGGAATTTGAATTTCATTTTGAATTTTGAATGTGGTATGGCGGGGTTTGTTTTTTATGCAGTATTGTTGTGGATCTTTATGTACGGTTCCCACTTACCCTAAAAGTGGTTTTTATAAAATAAAAAAAATGGATTTAGAGAGAGACCAATTGTGGAAAGATAAATATTTCATGTAAAATTAAAATGTGGATATACAAGATTAACCAAGTTTGGAATTTAAACTCAGTAGAGCTTAACAACTTAGGTATTATTGACGTATATTGTTATTTAGTTTGGGCAAAGAAACCTTTATCAATAATTGTATTCAAAAAATCTTTCAAAAATACTTCCCCAAGAGAGTGTGAATTATTATAAGCACAATAATATGGAAAACATATTCTGCATAATATTCCTTTAAGTAATTAATGAATGTGGTAGTGAAGTATATTAATTGTAATAAGATATGAGTTTCTTGGGGAAGGAATGTTGAAAATATCTTGATGAAGTGTTTATCGGTCAATATAATGTAGAATGGACTAAAAATTAAATGCACATTACCTTATTTACAACATGGAATTGATATTTATAAGGAGGTTCAATGATAAGTATTACATGTTAACATTGTATGTATCATGGATTAATTCCTAAATGAAAATTTTATACATCAAAGTCATGATGTAAGGATTAACAATGTTACAACATGAAAAAAATTAAATTATATTTTAAGACATTATTTGAAAATAATGGAAAATCCCATAACCATACATCATGTATAATGGAAATTTAGTATCATACGTGTTATAGAATGATGGAAATCCATTATGTCCTAAGGAATGTGTTTGGATGTAAATATTTTGTTTGGATATAAAAAAAATTACATCAAACTAAACACATTGTGCATCAAAGTAATTATCATAATAGTTTCTTAAGATATTACATAAATCCATAAGATAGAAATGTGGTAGTCAAGTGATAAACTAAATTTTTATAAGAGGGTGTGAATATCTTTTTGAGAGAGTTGGGGACAGATTTACTAGGGTTTATTCAATGGTAAATATCCACTAATTTGGGGAATTTGAACAAGTTCCATAAGTGCGTATAGAAGAGGAATGTTCCAGATACATACTACATAGGAAGATTAAATCCTTATTAATGGTTTATAGTCAGCATGGATGGTGATACAATAATCATTATGAATAAAAAAATCCATCAAGTTGGTATTATATGTAAATAAACTAAGATTGAAAATGTCATTTAAAATTCAGTAATGGTTGGTACAAGCCTAGTACAAATAAGGCTAGATTGGTTATACCAACTCATTCTTCATTAATATATTAGAATTATACTTTTCATATTTACTTAATATAATCATTATATTTATAATTAGATGTAATGACCACCAATAATGGATGGTTTCTATACTAAGTAGCTAGAAAGGGATAATCTTGTCATAGAATTCTAATAAAGGTTAGATGTTACTGAAATATAGTTTCTAATTATGTAAGAAACTAGAACATTGAATATTCATTTGGAATTAATCCTTTAAATGTGTCTATTATAGGCTAGTGGGACTTCCATTTTTTACAATTAAAATATGTTAGAAAAAATATGGAAAAAATATTGGTCTTACAGTTAGTTAAGACCAATTTGAAAGTAATACTCCAGTTATTGACTTAAAGAAGAAACCTAATTTTTATGGAACCAGATCAATTGAGGTAGATCTAATGTTTTATTGGAAATAGTCAATCAAACATTTAGTGACATAGTATTGAAGAATAAAATATGGAATAGTTCAAGAGTGAATTTTTACCAATGTCACATGGTATATATCTCACCAAGTAGACATGTAGTGCATTGGAGGCTATTGAGTGGTGAGTTGAGTTTTATATGCTTCAGCGATGGATCAATAACGTATGACATGATATGTACAATAAATGATATTTCTAAAATATAAATTATAGTTGGAAAATATCATTTATTTTCAGGACTAATCTAAGTAAAGAAGTCAAAAAATCTTATTGTACTTTGGAAAGTATAAAGGATACTTACCTAGTATATCGAGAAGACTGGGTACTAGTTATGGTGGGAAACTAACTATTCTTCAATCAAACAGTGTGATATATTATCACAGTTTTACTAAGATGAAAATAAATAAAAGATCATAAAATTCAATGGTAACCATACCTACAAAAAATAGAGTACATTGCATCTTCTAAGGAATCTAGGAAGAAATTATTAAATGCATAGATTTATTCTATTTCATGGAATCACATCAACCTATTAATGTTTTATCATAATGAGTTATTTGTTATTATTAATAGCTATGATTTAATGATTTGATAGTGTAAAAAGGAATGTGATTTTGAATACCATCTCTTGAGAAGTTTTACTCAAGGAGAGAAGGTCGTATATAACAGAATAGCACATGGTGAAAATGTGGAAGGCCCAAAAACTAAATTATTTACATAGCAAAAAAATAATCTCTATAATGTGGGAGCTAATAAGGTTCGTTAGCATGTTGGCTCATATGAAAGTGATAGTGTTGTAAAATTGGGTTTCCTGGACCCATCATTATTAGTACCTTTGATTAAAATATCTTGTATTTAGTTAGATATTCATGATGTGTTCATACCATTATAATGTAGAATTTTATGCATCCACTATGGAAATGACGATTCATATAGATTAATTTTCATATAAAATGGTTATAGAAGACCCCAGGATATAATGATAACCTCAAGATACTTTGACATTAATCTTAAACATATGTTTTATGGCCTAGATACATATTACTAAATCGATATAGTATATGTCTAACTATCTGATGTTGGGGATCAAAAGCATTGAGACTTATTCTCATGATTTTCGCACATGGTGTGCTCAAGTAATGAGATAATGAGGAAATACCCACCAATAATAACTACACATGATTTGGGTGTCATTGGTTATTCCTATCTATGAACATGTGTATTGATCTAGAGACTTGAGATCATTATCGATGTGTCCTATTTGATCATGTTAAACGATGCATGAGAAAAATACATGATATTGAAATCATGGGGAGTTATCTTGTGTTGGGTGTGTTATTGGTGGCATGGAAGTGATTGAATGGTCAAGAAAGGATTTTTAGCTTCTAGGTTTAGGAAGTAATATATAGGGGGCCTTGTTGATCAGGATGGTAGTACCTTTATAATTACTTGATAATGGAAGATAAGGGTAAATATATCTAGTTAGATCAGTAAATAATAAAAAATTAAAATGGAAATGACATAAGTTTGCACCTTTATTTATGAGATATCTAAAGATAAATAGATCATATTACATTGTGTGTGTTCATAGGTTGGTTGTTATTGCTCTGACTATCCTTATCTCTTAAGAGGCCTTGATGGGATGTTAGACTCCACTCTTGGTTTGTGGATACTATTTACTACTACAAATATATGGTCTTAGAGGGTTACACACAATAGCATAATAAAGAATCCTCCATTTTCAACCGAAGAGGTGTATTGGACATGGTGTTCCTCACCTAGTGGTCCAAGTGTTGTCAAAGATATTGATCAAAAATAAATAAATAAATTCATTTTTTTTCATGTAAATAGTATCTTGGATGAATTTATTTATTTAGAGTATTTACAACATATGAAAATATGAGGGATAATATCAATCGAGCAGATATTATTTTAACATTCTAGGTTCATTTAATATTAGAATGAATTAAGAGTTGAGTTAAACAAATTTGTTTTATTATATAATATATTTAATCTATATTATATGATTTTGATAAAATATTAATAATATTTATTATGTAGAAATGTTTTTTCATAATTTATTATTTAGTGGGTGTTAAATTTCTAGGGGTCAAAGAACCCTACCAGCTATTTTGGGCATCCAAAATAAATTGTGCAGAGAGTATTTGGCCTAAGGACTATTTAGGGAGAATTTTTCAAAGCCTCTCTCTCCTCTCAAGCTTTCTAAAGAGAGGAACTCATGATCTAATAGATTAGATCGATTTATCCTTCATGTACCATAAGAACATCGATGTGGTGATTTTTGGGGGTGTCAAAGGTGTCGATGAATATCCGCACTAACATCTAGAATTCGATGATCAAAGTTCCAGTTGATTTTTGAAGTGAGTTTTGATGGTATAGATTGATCCTACTTTGTATTCTTCATGCAGCGATCACCGATGATAAGAAAATGTCGAGTGATGATTCATATCATAAAAAGATATATCTTTTATTTACCTTTTGTGGCATATTTAATTTACACAAGATCCTAGGACCGTACTGAGGCTCGGATCATCGAAGATGACAAGTCTTGTCGCCCCAATGATGATGTTTTTTAAAATCATTGTCCCACTAAATTCAACAAGGACCCCAGTACCTGAACAATCTTGTAAATATAAAAGTTTATTCTTATGTTTGTCTACACTAAAGATGCACACAAACAAATATATTTTATTCCCTTTATTCCTTTTATTCAATTTAGACAATCAAATAATATTATATATTTTTCACATATACAAGGCTACTTCTCATCACGTGTACTTATTATTTCTCTTATTTATTATTTTAAAAAACTAATATAAGATTGCACATTAGTCACAATTTCTATACAATCATATGTGAATTTGAAATCCAGATTCAAATATTCTTCATTAAACAAAACCCTTAGATCATCATCCAAATAATCTTCTCCATTAAATTGGAATTGGTGGTTATTATGGGATAAAATAACCACAAAACTTCTTTGATGAAGCTAAGTTATCATGGTTGATCGAACAACCCACTTTTCATCTTTCATGGTGCATCCTCCTAGTTAATGACCTCACATAGTAGTTCAAATAATTATTTTTTTAATTTCCTAAATGTATTCTAGAATGATGATAATATTGTGGTGTATAGGCCTCCTATAGCCTAGTGGAATGAAAAAAAATGCTCAGACTCCATTTCAACATGGTGCACTCTTCTATGGTGTAATCTATATTGCTCTAAGCTAGTTGTTTCATGGTAAAATAATGAAAATAATGATTCCTTCAAAATTTTAGGTACAAAAAAACCACTAGTTCATATCATTTTAAAATTTTTCATATTTCAATAGTAAGATAATATTTTTACATTATCATTATAATGTGGTTACACCTTACGATAATGTAGTATCCAAGATTCTAGAGACATGGAAAATATTCTATGAATTTTCTATCACCATATGAAGCGGTGTATTTCAAATAAATAGGGCCACCCATAAATGTCCTAGTCTCCTATGTGGTGTAGTATATAATTTTCAATTAAAATTATATTCCTAATTTAATGTATATGGTGAAAAAATAGGACTTGTGTCATGAGGCTATTTCAATTGAAATCATTAATCTTTAACACTTTTTATGATATATTATCACTATAAAATACCTTAAATATAATTTGAATTTAGTCCACAAAAATATTACCACATAAGAAATGAATGTTTGAATATGATTAATGTATTAAAAAATAAAATTCAACATAATAAATCACATCCACTTCAACCTATTCTTCAAAAAAACACCACGAAACCTCTTGGTCTCAACAATCAGCCCTTATGATTTTGATGTCAACCAAGGAATACAAATCACTATTAAAAATTGAATTCATAGTAATAGATCAATATTCAACAATTCTATGACTATGTGAGTTATCTCTGTTTGGTAATTAAGAACATTGAAAAAATAAAACCATACCATTTATTAAAAGAAGTTATTTTTCATCAAGCCTAAACACTATAAAATTTTATGTATGATATACCATTTGAAAAAAGATCTACTAGATTATAGTCAGTATTTCATCATCACCATTAACATCACTATAAATATATTCTTAAATTTTTTGGACTGCACTTAGAAAAAACATTGAATAGTTCACACACATGAACAATGCTGATAACTGCTAACACACATGTACAATTTTTGAATCATAATTTTTTCCTTTTAAAAATACCCACAAAATATACTCTCTCCTTGTCTTGGTAAAATTATGTTAATGGATACTCTTAAGAGATTTATGTTGTCATTTTTCTACCATTTTCACAATAATAACGAAATAAAATAGGAAGGAGGGGAATTAAATTCCAAATCTTATCTACACATTAGTATAGGTTGAACTGAAAACACCATCCTCAAATATTAAGAAGCATCCTCAGATAGCATCTGAATGAAAACATTATCAATTTACTCCTTTATAGGAACATAATCCAACTTATATTCATTACTCTCTATAAGATCTATAAAAAAGTTATCATTTATGTTAATGATTTAATTTTTTTAATTTTCAATAAGAATATTTGAATAAAAAACGAACATGATAATCATATCCAATAAGTGCAATCTTCAACTCACCCATAAAATATTCCAGTTGTGTCTTCATACACATTAACAGAGTATTGTAATTAGATTCATCCATATATAAATTTCATTATATTTGATTAAAATAATTGAAATATACTTCTATGTTTCCTAACACATAGACACACACCATTCACATAAGAAAAAATATCCACCTAATGTTGGACTTTTGTCATCGACAATGCTTTCCCAATCAGTATCTATATAACTAAACCAATATAAAATTCTCGTGATATCATATTTTAAACCTAAATATATAATGGATGTAATATATAATTGAATCGTTTTTTCATCTACTAAATCGGGCTCCTTTGGTGCATGTTTATACCTAGAAAAAATTGTTAAAAAAATAAATTTTTCCTTTAATATGTGAGACCTAGGAATCATATAATAAATTTTTGTAAAAACATTAAGGATATTATCCATCCATTTGATATATATGGATAAATTTTATCAAATGGAAATGGTTTTTAAAAAGGATTTAAATCATCCATTATAGGGTTTTTATGATTTTCTTACATTACTTATCTTGGGAAAGAATAATAGGATCTTTCTTTTGAGATTTTTTGGATAATAGTGTACATCATTTCTCCCATCATAGAAAAATAAAATAATGGCATTGTCTCTTTAGAAATTTTTTTCACATATTTCTTCATCATTAACCATAAATATAATTTCATCTATATAAAAAATAACCAAAACATATTCCTATTTTTTACCCTTGATATTGATATTTTTTCCCACTCTATCCATTATAAAACAGAACCTCAAAATGAAGGACTATGTCTTATAATACCATGATCATGGATACTTTTCAACCCTTATAATCTGTAATTAACCTAAAAAATAACTCTTTTTTTTAATAAATAACCCTGAAGGTTACTCAATGTTATACTCCTCATATAACTCACAATTCAGAAAGGAATAATTAACATACATTATAAATATCATGTATTTTTTTGTGAATTATTAATAATAAATATTCTAATAGTTTCAATAATTTATAAAATTTTAAAATCACATAAAAATGTACTCCTTAAACTAGTGAGTAACCACTTCATACATGGATTAATTTGTTTCTAAGTACTTCCACATTTTCGTTCAACTTATTTCAAAACACCTACTTTATTCATATCATATTTTTTCATTAGGTTTGGGAACTGAGTCCAATGGCTCATTAATTTCCATTTTCTTTATTTATTCATTTATATAATAAAACCACTATTTATTCTTTAAATATTATCTAATATTATTAGGTTCATATTGAGAGAAAAAATAATTATGATATGTTATTCTTAGAGTTCTTCTTAGTATAAACCTATTGTTGATGATTTCCAATGATGTTTTGGACATGAATTTGTTTTCTCAACCATGAACTTGTTGAATATTGTTATCCTCATCACATTAAATTGATGAATATTCTTCCACAATGTTTATATATTTAACAATTTTTTCAATATCTAAATTTCATCACACTATTTAACAAAAATATAATCATCATCTCTTTTGTAACATACTTTATCATATGCGGTTTATTTCTCCGATTATTCGTACACATTCATATCAATAGAATAAAAAATACCTCCAAAATATTTTTTAAAACAATGATAACCACTTTTATTAAGTGGATATCCATGAAATATCCCATGAAATTCACAATTCAAGAAATGTTCCATGATTTTCATCTTTTACCTTGATAACACAAGGGTTGTTAAACAAACAAATACAATTCACACATTGATATTTTTTATAATAAATCACATTAGAGGAAATCCCTAAATGTAACCTATATAAGGAATAATTTTTTATGTAAACTATTTTACCAATATATTTTCTCAAAAAATAATGGGGGTTATTACCCTAAATCATTATTTTCTAATCCATCTTTGTTGAACACTACATTTTTGTTCAACTAAACAATTTTTAGTGTGTATAGTGCACTGAGTTCATGTCATATTCCATTATTCAAGAAATAATAGTAAAATATAATATTTTTAAACAAATATTAATTTTTATTTTAGATCTTATTAGGATAAAAACTGAACTCATTTTTTACAACTTTTTTAAAAAACATTTTTAAGGACTTAGACTTGGGTTTCATAAATTTAAAACAAATAGCATGAGTGATTAAGTGAATAAAATTAAAAAATTTATTAAGTAAATCGTTTGAATTCTTTCCCATTGGCCCAATAACATATGAATTAATGAGATTAAAAGTTTGATTATGTTGAATATCTACCTTCTTTTGAGATGTGTCAAAATCATTCCCTTTTGACATGTTGATATTATAATATATCTTTTTCTTTTCCTTAGAGAAAATCTTGAAAATTATTTATTCAATAAATCATGTTCAGATTCTCTTTGATCAGATATCCAAGAAAATTATTCCATTATTTATTCTCTTATTTCATGCATAGCAAACATAAATTTCCATCATCACGAACGTGGAATAAATACTATTTTGTCTACTATTATTTGGTCACTCTTATTCTATCATAAATGTTCCCAAATAAGAACCCATACTTCATGAACAACAGTTACTTTTCTTCATCAAAATTCTACGAGACAATCAATTTATTGTGTTTCAATCCATCAATATAACATGTGTATTTTTTATTTTCTCATTTCGTTACCAATAATATTTCATCCTACTCCATTAAAATTCAGGTTCCCATCATTTCCAAACATCACCAATCCTCTATTTCACTTCCCAAAATAATTTAGGAGTTTTAAATCCCCTTTAACATGGGAAGATAATCCACTATCCATAATCCATGTAATTTCACATTTTTTTATTATTTATGTTCAACTTCCACAACTATGGATTTCAATTTTCCCATGATATTTATATTCTATGGATTTTGAGTTTTAAGAATCATATTTTTTTGCGATGATAGAATGATTTTAAATTTATTTTTATAGTGACTAGGTTGGTGAAATATTACATAAAATTATTGAAGTAAATTAAACACATTCTACGTCTTCTATCTATAATACTTGTAAGGACCCATACCCTAGTAGCTAAGAGTTGGTGGTTAAATTATTAAATTGGTAATAGATAAAAGTGTTTTTATTCTAAAGGTTTGAATAGTTTAGTAGTCTTAGGTAACTAGAAACATAATTAAATCTAAAATTACATTTAAAAACATAGAATACAACATAATATATTCTTTGAGAACGCCATTATTCTCTCCATAATACCCTATTATATCAATCAGAATACACTTCCTAGAGTCACAGCGAAAAGAAACATAAGAAAGGGGTGATCACATATGCTTAGTAACAGAATTTATATAACCAAATCTATTATAGAATTAATAAGGATTAAATAATATGGAATGAATAAATGATGATTAAATAATACAATATAAATAATAACATAATCTTGAAAATTATCCACAAATATCATAAATATTTAAATAATCACATGGACATTAATAAATTATTTCTAATTATGGAATGTATAATACATGACACATTAAAAATACCATCAAATCCTCGTGCTAATACACAAATATAAATGTGTAAGACCTCAAAATAATACCCATGATATTTTGTTTCATGAGACCTAATAATGAGTCAATGGGATATATTATTTTATATACCACCTATTACATAATAATTCCAAGGCATTACTCATTTAAATAAAAAATAAAACATAATTTCTCTATCTTAATAATAAAATCCTATCAATATAGGAAGAACTAGTATACATATTGTCAATATTTCCCCCCAATGAAACAGATAAAAAAAATTTAAAAAAAATTACGGATGATGTCATTGGAGCATATCAACAGTAATGCATACGAATCAATAGAGGATGATGACATAAATGAAAATAATTTAAAATTATCATTAGAAAATTTCATGTGGAAAATTCAATTTTCACATTGAAATAACTTATATATAATCTAATTTTTTGTTCAATTATAATGGGAAAAATTATATTTGAAATGAAAGTTAAAAATATTTAAAGGATTATTCAAATAATATAGTGGTAATAATGATAGAAATTTGTTTTCATATTTTTTATAATAAAACAAATATTCCTTTCACATTTTCACTAAAATTTCAAAGTTTATCATTTAGTAAGCAACAAGAATATTCCATTTAAACCATTTTTTAAAATTTAAAAATCACAAAAACTATATTTAATAAATAATTAAATAAAATTAAAAACATTATTTGTAATATTTTAATTAAAACATAGATGTGGAAAAATAATATTTCAGACGTTGTAGAAAAATAATGTCGGTTTTCCATAAGAACATTATTTCAGTATCTCCAGTACTTAAAGTGAGTAAAATGAAAGTAAAACATGTAATTTTAAAAAATAACTATAACATAAGAAAATGTAATGCCTTTAATATTAGAATATAAAATAATTCCCAAATAAATGACTTAAAAATAAACAATCATGAATAATGATGAGATTGTTAAATAAACCCTTACCACAGATCTGATCCCTTCATACGTGTTTGAACCTCATCTACAATAAATATATATTTATTATAAATATAATATAAAAAAATAATTATATATATAATATCATATATTTTTTACTTATAATCTTTTAATACCCTTATATTAACAATTATTTATTAAAATAACTATTTCAGATGATGTTTTCTTCATTTTTCATGTATGGTTTGGTTCATTATTTTTGGTACTTATAATTTCCTCAGGGTTATATCATCTAAAAAATGTTAATAATGATATAAATATACTGTATATTAATTTTAGATATATTTAAAATCATGAATAAATGGTAGTGATATAAAAATATATTACGTCATTCATAGAGATGGTAGGAAATATATACACATGATTGTAGGATCGAAATAGTGTATGTAGATACTCAATTAGAAGAGGGAGGGGGTTGAATTGTATGTTTGAAAACATTAATTTTTATACTTAAGGAAAAACTATGTCTAACATAGTTAATCAAGATGAATTCACAAACCCTTTTTGGTTCCTAACTATACAACAAACTTGATTAAGGTCAGGAAATATTGATCTAGAAAAGAAACTTAAGTTCAATTGATTCTACCTTAAAGAATATAGAATCTTATTTATCAGAGTAAGTAAAATTTATTTAAAGTATAATAAAGTTATAATTTCTTTCTTTAAAAAAATACTGTGGAAATAAAACTTGAAATAATAACAAGTAAGAAGTATGAAATATTTTATCCCAACGAGTATGGTATCCAAAAACTTTAAATAAAGGTCTATTTATTTATACATTCAAGAAAGTTTGTCTTACCCACAACAGGGTAATACCTTGATAAGAATATTGGAGTCTGTCTGGCTATCCCCGCATGCCCTCAAACATTAAGGTATTTGGAACCTATGTCTTCATATCCCCTTAAGTCATTGATTTTACTTAGAAACAGTCAGATTCCCACGAAGCAAGCGGAAGAAGATATTCACGGTTGAACAAGGTGTTCATAAAATGGAAGAGGAACGAGAGACTCTATCTTTCTAGAAACCACATCACAAAATGTAATATCTAGGATCATCAGTTGATTGATGGGTCAATTTCATAGATACTAAGATCATTCAAATGAGCTCCTATTTATAGGAAAAAAATCAATAGTTGTCTCCCTTCTCCAATGGTTATATTTTTCCTTGAATATCTAAGGGACATGCATACATGTCACTAAACCAAAGGATATTTAGTTAGAAAAAAATTATACTACATCATTTTATAGTTACAAAAGAATTTTTATTGAAAATTAAGTAACTTAACAAAATATAGATATCCAGAATCTAAGGAAAAATAGAATTCAGTGTTTAAACAGATAAACAATCAGATTCTAAGAACATGGATATTCAGATTCTATTTCTCATTGAATTTTGAGTCTGAATTCTAAGTAATTATGAGTCAGAATTATGAGAAATTGAGAGTCTAAATTCTAATGAATTCGGAGACTGAATTTGGAGAATTCAGAGTCTTAATTTTTGAGAATTCATTGTCTGAATTTCAGAGAAATCAGAGTCTTAATTTCGTAGAATTCTGAGTTTGATTTTTACAGAATTTCGAATCTGAATTTTAGATAATTCAGAATCTAATTTTCAGACAATTCAGAGTCTGAATTTCATAGAATTCAGAGTCTGAATTACAAATAATTTTATGTCTGAATTTCATAGAATTCAGAGTCTCAATTTCAAAGAATTTGAAGTATAAAAATAAGAGACTAAATATCCATGAAACTGTAATATTATAAGGTTTTATATAAGGATCTGAATTTTTGAATTTGTAATAAAATGAACATGGTTTTGAGAAGACATTGGATAAGATAATGAAAACCAAGGTAAGTGTAACACTTTTCATAGAGGAAGGAAATTTTCCTTAAGAAAACAATCCTTCGAGATATGTAATTTTTTATAAGAATATGTGTTTGTGTTTTTCCAAACATAGAATAATGAAAAACTCATAAGGAAACCTAATTGACCCAACAATGATCACTATTTTTAATTTACTATGAATGGATCAAAAGAAAGGTATATAATAATTAACCTTTAAATATCCATAATAATTTAAAAAAAAATATATTTATTAAGAAAATAATTATTATCATACAACTAATGTGGTGATTAATAATGAATTTAACCACTATATGGAAATAATAAGTCATATTTAATAATGTGAAAATTACACCGCAACATGGAGAGGTTAAACCATATTCACACATAAGTGCTGTTTTTTCCTTCCATTGGATGGAAAAATTATGGATAATGGTTGTTACATAATCATAATAAAAATTAAATATATTTTACATAATTAATTAATTATTTTAGAATGGATACCATGGAATTGGATGATGTACTAAAATAAAAAAAATTGAAATGCTTGGTTTAGAGTTATACCACTTTATTGATAAACATCTTTTGGATTACACCTTAATCCTTCAAAGTATTAACTTTTTGAAATAAAATAATATCTAGGATATTATAATTAATATAGTAAGGTATTAGGTTAGGAATTTTTAAAGCCTGAAGTGTCAAAAGGTGTGAGGTATATGGGAGAAGAGGTTTCCTTTTTTAAGTGCAGGGAGGTTCATTCTAGGAATCACTTAATGTATGAAATTAATATATTTTAATTTTGATAATAATTTGTCTTTAAATTGATATATATTGAACATATGATGAGGATACATTTAAATACTATCATAAAATAATATTTAGAAATGTTTATGTGATGTTTTAACCAATATCTCTTGGTTTTGACACATCCTTAATGGTTTTGACAATTACCATAAAATCAATTTTTATACCATTTAAGGGTCAATAATGTTACCACAAAGGAAAAATGACACATAAACGAACCATTCATGATATGTTCTACAATATCACATTCCCATGCATGAGGATAATATTGACATGAATTAGAAAATAATTTAATTAAATATTGTTTATTATAAAATATCATTAATGTCATTTTTAGTACTATTCATTTACATGGATATTAAAGTCAGCAATATAGTTATTGTGTAACATCATGATTTTTTATGAAATATTTTTAACAAATTAATTTAAAATTTTAAATATTTTTATATAAAACACCAATTTTTTCTTGAATTACACAGAACGATGAGTGTCTTTAATATCATGCATGGCAAAAAACAATGAGATTCAACAAACCACGAAATAATATTATTTTAAATATGAACGTTATAACCTAGACATTAATTGAAATGTATGAAAATTATTAAATATTTTATGAAATATATATACATATATAAACATAAATATATATACATACATACACACACACACACACACACACATATATATATATATAAATTTCATACTCAATATAGGTTTATTTATGAATTCTTAGTTAATAATCAATAATTTTTTAGTAACGTAATTACATTCCTCAAAAGTATGTTTTCTTAAAAATTATTTTTATTTCATTTTCAAAAAAATTTTACAACCATTATATATATATATATATTTTTTAAAATTTACGTTTTAAAATTAAATTCATATTTTAAATCATCGCTTCCAAATTAATAAATGGTAAATTTTTAAATCTTCCCTAAAATAATAAATTTTCAATAAATAATGAAAACTACCATTTTTTAAAACTACTATTTATTTTCAATAAATAAGGGAATTTAAAAGAAAAATTAAGTTTTCATGTAACATAAGTATTATTTAGTTACATTTAATTCATTTAATTACTTTTCAATCAACTTTATATTGGATAATTTTATCTTACGGTTTAAAAAACATGTTTTTTCGGAAAAGTGTATTAAATTGAAATTTTTTTCTCTATATTAATTTTTTAAAATTATCAATAATAAAGAATCTTCAAAATTAAATTTATATTTTATATATCAATATATTTTAATTTACATTTATATAATTATTATTATTATACGTTGAGTAAATATAAAATCGTCTTATTCTTGAAAGATACAACTTCCAAAAACCCAATTTTTTATCATGTCTATGGGTTTTGTTTTAAATTTATTTTTTCCAATTATGTGAATATAATTTATTGAAATAGATTAAATATATTTAATAATAATAAATTATATTATATAATAATCCTTATGTAATTTTTTACCATAATGAGTTATGAAAACATTAAAAATTATTTAGTGTAGTAATGTTAATAGTGTGTTTAACGGTGGGTTAAACTAAAATGATATAGGTTAAAAATGTCTCAAAAATTATCCAAAACCAAATATTTGAAGATATTTTGAACTTATATCTTAAATTTAAGATAATAGACAATTTTTATCCATTTTCTTTTGAAAAAAATGTGTACACCTTTTTTCTTTTTAGAAATTACACGGGTGCCTCTCACCTCACTTATAAAAGGAAACCACCTATCATCTCCACTCCACACATTTAAAACCAATTGACATGGAAAATACATGACCAAATAATATAACTAATTCCATGATCTAATCATATAGTACTTATTCTGTTTTCATAAATCCAACCTAAGAAGAATTTTTTTTCAAACCAAAATAATATGTCTGAAGAAGTGCTAACATCCCTAACTAAGAATTTAATTTTATTACTTCCACAACCACCTTCAATTATAATTAAACCATGTTAATGTAATAAAACCATTATATAACATAAAATTATATTTTATTATGTTAATTTAATAACCTAATGCCTTGTGATATTTACTCAAATGGGAAAGGAAATCGTCGATTGTGTGTACGGTGAACTATCGCCTCACGAACCGATGAAGTTCGTTTTCCACAACTATTTCTCATGGATTTTTAGGATGATGGATCTAAATAATATATATGATAATTTTAACATTATAAATATCTAATAATTAAATTTCATATACCTTTTTTACTTTCCATTCCTAGAGGGATACAAAAACATCACACATGTGTATAGCAGGCGAATGCCTCACGAGGCGATGTGATTCATTCCTAACATAAAATTTATGTGGAAGGTAATATGTATAATGTTAATGAACATATGTGATATTTATAAACTATAAATAATCCTATAAAAGTAATATAACATATAAATTATTTATATCTAACCCATCAAAAAATAATTTCATCGATCATGTGTATGGCGAACAACCACCTCACGAACCGATGAGACGTGTTTTTCATTTCCATTTTACTTGGATGATAACAAGGTTAGATTAAATTAATATATGTGATATATATATATATATATGATAAATTTATTCTATATATTACATCATAATGATTCTATAAGGGTGATATATTATTTACCATTCTTATGTTCTGTTAATCAAGGAAATGTAAATAGTGTTCATGCGTACGTATGACCTACCGTCTCGATGAACATTGTAATTCATTTTATTTCTCTAACAATAATGGATTAATATAAATAAATATATCAGTATTAAATATGATATTTTTATAATGTTTAAATTTCATTAATGATTGAACCATGATCAATGTTAAAGGGGTGGAAACACCAAACCATAACATACATGAAAAACAAAGTAGTTATTATATGAAATGTAACATTAATAAGAAATTGTTAATAAATAGGTAATAAATGGATAAAATTATACGATATATGGTGTGATGTATATAAAAATGGTTCTGTAATATATTTTTAATCAAATTATATCTATTATATAGGATGTTCAAATGTTTATGAAGGAATTTGAGACATAAGGTAAGCTATATCCGTCTGAATTTTATTTTCTAGGAGGAAAATGACATATTTAAAACATGTTTCTAATTTTTTGTTTTTTTTTGAAGAAGGTGACATGAATTGGTTTCCCAATTCATGCCAAAGAAATTTATTAAATCAATGTTTTACAATGAAATCTCGAGGTGTAATGCATTTACACAATCAGAAAGAAAAAGCAGTGATACAAATGAAACATTAAAGAGATACCAAATTTTGAAGCATCCAAACTGGGTTGCCTGCTCCAAACGAGTGCCCAACACCAACTACATTAGTGTGACTATCTTCCCAGATAAACCAAAACCAGAATACAAGCACAAAATCTGGGTAATCATCACTGTGCAGAAAAACTACAGTCTTCAATCTGCTTGGAGAAGAGAAAATGATATCAGGCAGGTTCTCCTCCAAAAACAGCTTTAGTCCAAGTCTCCAGGATATCCAGAACATGGTTCTAGATCATCAAACCCCAAAAGCATACAATCCAGTAGTTTCAAAACATCCTCTAAAGGGATGAAAAAAATATCAGCAAGAGACCAGCACCTCAATTGAGGAAGCAGAGACACAAATGCAGTAGCAAGCATTCCCATATAAACCAGATTCGGCCAGAATCAAGATACCCCCCCTCAAGACCTAGGCAATGAAGAAGAAGATCCAGCCTGGTGCTAGCATAAGAAACCCCAAAATAATCAATCCACCAAAAAGAGGCAGCCTTTTAACAGCTGATCAGAAAAAAAAAACAGATTCAGACAGATGCAAACTAACATATAGCAGGGACAACCTCATATTCCAGAGTAGGATAATAGCACAACTTGTCCAAACATTAAGTGATTGAAAGCATCTAAGGGCTGCAGCCAAGCACTAAGAGCAGAACAAAGCAGCAAAAAGAAGGTCCAACTATGCAGTGATCCAACATAAAGGAGGTATCTCTAAAAAACCAAATAAAAAAAACTGCAGCAAGATCAACTCCAGAAATCAAATTCCAGAATTCAAACCATTTCCATGAGTAGACGACATGGATCTTCCATCATCCACCAGAGAAGATCATCCAAATTTCAGAGCATGTCAAACAGGTCCAGAAGCTCAGAATTCACAAAAGATTTTCCATCCAGCATCAAGATTCTCAAAAAATATAATCAAATAGAACAATGTAGGTCCAGACACACACCCTCAAGACTTCAAAAATAAAACACCGATAAAACTCTAGATAGTATGAAATAGTGACAATAAAGAATATCCACAAACAGAATGTCACGACCCGCCCTCGGGGTCCGTGCCGTGACTACCCCAAGCCCGCCTTCCATAGGCCAGGGGCTGGCGACTAGCACCAAGGCGTAAATCCCGGTAAAAAGGGAAGGCATTGCCTTTGAAAAGTAACAAACACCACATAGTAAGCAAGCGGAAAGTAAACACTAAACAAAGCAGAGTACAACTGAAAGTGCAGAAAAGTAAATGGGCCAGAATACAAACCCAAACTAAAAGTAAAGTACATCTCGAAAGGGGAAAACAGCAACTGAAAAGTAAAAGCCGCTACACCGAGCTGTCCACTGGAAATCCCACCTGAAGGGTGGGTACAGATAGCTCCTCTGCTCCACGAGTCCCGCCGTCCGCTCCGTGCACGTCCCGCCCAGTGGTCCACCTCCGGGTACCGTCCCACTCTGCAAGCCTCAGCTATGGTCAACGCTGTCCGTCGTCTGCAACCAACACAACGTAGTGCGGGCAAAGCCCGTGCAGGGGTGAGTATAAGCTACTCAGTAGGGACCCCGAGACCCCTGAAGGTCTCTCAAATCCTCAAAGGATAAACCACGAAGAAAAGTAACAATCACGAAGTAATAACCGACACTGCTTAGGTATATGCCCATACATATACCTAAGTCATCAATTCAAATACGCTCTAACCTCCGAGCCCAAGTACAACTCAGTCCACACAGGAAAGTAAACGTATTCCACACAGGAAAGCAAAACGTAATCCACACAGGATTGCACAACACAGTCCACACAGGAAAGCAATAGGATTCAGCTCACACAGGTATACTTCTTCAGAGGACGATAAAGATGATCACTGATCCATCTAAGTCGTCGGACCCACGAAGGATCGATAGGTAACTAACCCCCGCAATGACCCACACAGGATCGGGCCCACACAGGACCTGTAGGCGCTGGCTCACACAGAACCGCTGAGCGCAAGGACCCACACAGGATCGGGCCCACACAGGACCTGTAGCACTGATCCACGTAGGATCGCTGAGTGCTGAAGTCGTCGTCGTCGAATCCACACAGGATCTCTGTACTGTCGTCGTCGCAGTCACAGTAGCAGTAGTAGTCGTAGCATTAGAACAGTCGCAGCAGTAGAACAGTCGCAGCCAGCACTAGGGTTCCCGCACATAGCAAGCTCGTTCGGAGGGTCCGCTCCACGAGCCGAGAGGCTGATACATCAACTGTCACGAAGACCAGAGTTGATGTATCCAAAAGTTCTGTATCGTCAACAGGAACTCAACGCAACAGACGGCGCGTCGATCAGACGCCCGGTCTGAGAGTTATTGGCATTTTCGTCTCCGGGGCCCGGTTGGTTTTTAAGGCAAAACCAACCCGACCGTACTCCACCTGCGTCCAAACCTCGGGTGGAGTATGCCAAAAGATCCGTCTCAATAAGAGGAACACAACGCGACTGACGGCGCGTCAATCGGACGTTCGTAGCTCAAGATATGAGCGTTTCCGCTCCGAAGGCCCGGTTGGTTTCGTGAACGAACCAACCCGGCCAAACTCAAAGTAAACCGAAACCTTGAGTTCGATATACCGAAACGACCGTCTCAATCCAAGGATCGCGTTGCCGCATACGGTTCGTCATTCGGAGGTCCGAGGCTCAAGATATGGCCAAAAGACCAGAACTGGTTCGAAACGGGGGGGTCCGAGTCCGGGCCGACCCGGCCCGACCCCCCCCCCCCCCCTGGGGCGGTCCGGCGGCGTGGAGGCGCGGCGGCGTGGAGGCCGCGGGGGCCGCGGCGGCCTGTCGCCGCGAGGTGGGCACGCGGGGGGCTAAGCCCCCGCTGATTGAAGGCGGCGCGGCCTTTGTGCCGCGCCTTTGCAACAAAAAGGCCCCCACGTGGGGGCCGGTTTTGGAGAAATAAACCGGGGGGCTGCTGCCCCCCCTTCATGGAACCGCCCCCCTCTTTAAGAGGGGGGTTTTATACGCTGGCCGGGGGATTAATTCCCCCGGTTTAACGTTATCCGGCCGGCCAGCTGGCCGGCCGGTTTTCTCCAACGGGACCGGAAATTCCGGTCCCCCCTTCGGCTTCCGACGCCGGCGGCCCGACCGCCGGTCTTCTCTTCCCACCGCGGTCCGGAACCGGCCGCGGTCTCCTCGTCCCGCCGCGGCCCGGAACCGGCCGCGGTGTTCGTCGTCCGGCGCGGTGCGACGGCACCGCGCCCCTTCGCCGTGTCTTGATTCCTTTCAACGCGGCGCGACGGCGTCGCGTTCTTGAAGATTCTTCCTCGGCGTGGCGCGACGGCGCCGCGTAAAATATTTGCACGATTATCCCCGTGGTGCGACGGCACCACGCCACTTGCTTCCACCCGCAAGAATAAACAAGAACGATGGAGGGGGTTCGGCCGTGTTCGTGCGGTCCGGCCCCCTCACGTTAAAATAATAACGCAACTTTAAATAATTCAAAGCCACACGTTAGACTTGCTAAATTCACGATCAAGAATAAAATAATTAAACCAAAAAGAAATCAACAACCCCTACCTTGGTATAAGGTTCGAAGATTTGTCTACGTTCCGCAGAAGACGACGTCGCGGAGGTCGGGCGTCGCGGTCGTCGTTCGTCAAATCCGTTGACGAAGGGATGCGTCCGATGCGATACGTCGTTGGAGAAACTTCTCAAGTCGATGAAGGAAAACCGAGGAGGAAGCGGTGTTTCCCTTTCTTTGACGTGGAGAGAAGATAGAACGGCGTGTCGGTGTTCTTCGCGTTCTTCAAGGAGGAAGATGAAGTTCTTCAAAGTGTAGAACTCTTCTTCTCTCAAATCTCCACACAACACAGCAACTCCCAAAATAAAATAAGCTACACCTTATTTTATTTTCACTTTGCCAACCTTTCAAAATTCAAAAGTTGAATTCATTACATTAATTAAAAAAAATTAAATGAAGTAGATAAGTTGGCAAGAATTAATGTAGGGGAGAGTCACATAATTTAAGAGGGGGTTTAGAGGGGTCAGGGAATTTGAAAATGTGGGGGCTCGTGTGGGCCCCACCTCCCTCATAACCACACATGGGAAGTTGGGTGGTTGTGGGCCCCACCAACAACTTCCCATGAGAGAGTCTAACCACCACGAATAAAATAAAATCCACACACAATTTTATTTTACTTATCTTTTAATCCCCAAAACTAACTTTCAACCCGCAACAAACGCAACTTCCGAAAAGGTCTCTTTAAGCGAATATCGGTGCTGCGAGTTCATCGGTTTCCTCGGATTTCAATTCCGAGCACTGGATCAAAATTTAGGAAATCACGCTCGTTCGTTCACTGAACGTACCCGAGCCAAACTTCGGAAATTGATTCCGGGCACTCCGGGCCTCAGAATCAGGTGCCGTCTGAAACCGCGCTCTTGTAAACTTCTAAAGAAAATTAAGAAAAAATTTTCCTTGAATTTTATGGGTCTTTACATTACTCCCACCTCAGGGCTTTACGTCCCCGTAAAGATACATAAAAAACTAGGGAAACAAATGAGGGTACTGACCACGCATCTGAGCCTCCCGCTCCCATGTGCTCTCCTGGAGATTCCCGTGCTGCCATCTGATGCGCACAAGAAGAATCGATCGCCCACGCAGGACCCGCTCCTGTCGATCCTCTATCTCCACCGGGACCTCCGCAAAAGTTTCCCCATTGTCAACGTCAAGCTCCCCATGGTCAATGATGTGCGTCGGGTCGTGCACGTATCTCCTCAGCTGGGATACGTGGAAGACGTCGTGTACCCGGTGCAACTGAGGTGGTAGAGCCAGACGATAAGCCACCTTACCAACCCTGCTGAGGACCTGGATGGGTCCGATGAAGCACGAAGATAACTTGCCGCCTCGGCCAAATCTCTGAATACCGCGTCGAGGTGAGACCCGCAAGAAGACGTGGTCGCCATCCTCGAACTCCAGTGGCCTCCGCCTCCTGTCAGCATATGAATTCTGCCGGCTCTGAGCTGTCCTCATCCGCTCCTGGATGACCTGGACCTTCTCTGTCGTGGCCTGGACCATCTCCGGTCCCATGAGTGCTGACTCCCCAGGGTCTGTCCAGCACAAAGGAGATCTACATGGTCGGCCGTACAACGCCTCGTACGGTGCCATCCCGATGGTGGAGTGGTAGCTGTTGTTGTATGCGAACTCCACCAAGGGTAGGTGGTCCTCCCAGCTACAACCAAAGTCGAGGACACATGCGCGGAGCATGTCCTCGAGAGTCTGAATGGTCCTCTCCGTCTGACCATCCGTCTGAGGGTAAAAAGCTGTGCTAAGACGTAGCTGCGTCCCGAACGCCTCCTGCAACCCCTTCCAAAGCCGGGAAGTAAAGCGGGCATCTCGATCGGAGACGATAGATGATGGCATGCCGTGGAGCCGCACAATCTCCTGAACGTAGAGACATCCCAAGCTCTCTACTGAGCCCTGCTCTCTGATGGGTAAGAAGTGTGCCGACTTGGTGAGTCTGTCAACAATCACCCAGATGGAGTCGTGACCTCTGGAAGTGCGTGGAAGTCCAGTCACGAAGTCCATAGATATGCCGTCCCACTTCCACTCCGGAACCTCCAAGGGCTGTACCAAGCCCGCTGGTACCTGATGCTCTGCCTTCACCTGCTGGCAGGTGAGGCATCGAGAAACGAACTCTGCTACAGCCTTCTTCATGCCCGGCCACCAGTGCTGTCGTCTGAGGTCCTGGTACATCTTCACCACTCCAGGATGTACCGCCAAAGGAGAAGTGTGAAACTCTCTCAGCACTTCCTCTCGCAAAGCAACTGGTACCATGGTACGTCCTCTTAAAAGGATGTCGTGCTCTACTCCAAGGGAGAAACCATCAGGTGCCTGTCCCGAGGATATCTGTGCACGCCGTGTCTCACAGTCAGCGTCCTCACGCTGTGCCTCTCTGACCCGCTGCAGTAGTGGAGGAGTGACTGTGAGAGGCTGAAGAAAGGCTGCTCCATCTCTATCCACGAAGGATATCTGCAAAGAGGCTAGCTGCTCCGTCGCCTCCTCAAGTAGCTGAATGCCCGTCCTCCTGCTGAGGGAATCGGCTACTACGTTCCCCTTACCAGGAGTATAGACTATCTCAAAGTCATAGTCCTGGAGGAACTCGAGCCATCGCCGCTGTCTCAGGTTCAGGTCCTTCTGCGAGAAGATATACCTGAGACTCTGATGATCGGAAAAGACTGTAAAGCGCTCGCCCATCAGATAGTGTCGCCATGTCTTCAGAGCGAAGACCACTGCTGCTAACTCCAGGTCATGGGCAGCGTAGTTCTGCTCATGCGGCCTCAACTGACGTGATCCATAGGCGATCACGGCCCGCTCCTGCATCAGAACACATCCGAGTCCGGTCCCTGATGCATCGCAGTAGACTACGTACCCTACTCCCTCCTCAGGCAACCTCAAGATAGGTGCGCAGGTCAATCTCTGTCTCAGCTCCTGGAAGCTCTGCTGACATATGTCTGTCCATACGAAGGGTTTCCCCTTCTTCGTCAAAGCTGTGAGTGATGCCGCAACTCTAGAGAAGTCTGGCACGAATCTCCGATAGTATCCAGCTAGTCCCAAGAAACTCCGAACCTCAGTCACGCTCCTGGGTGGCTCCCAAGCTAACACAGCCTCAATCTTCGCGGGATCCACTGCAACTCCCGCCTCAGAGATAACGTGTCCCAAAAAGTGGACCTCACGTATCCAGAACTGGCACTTCGAGAGCTTACCATAAAGCTGGTGCTCTCGCAGTGTGTCAAGAACAACTCGCAAGTGATAGGCGTGCTCCTCCTCTGTCGTAGAGTAAATCAGAATGTCTTCGATGAAGACCACGACGAACCGACCGAGGTATGGCTGAAAGATCCTGTTCATGAGAGCCATGAACACTTCTGGGGCATTGGTTACACCGAAAGGCATAACCAAGAACTCATAGTGGCCATACCGACATCTGAAGGCTGTCTTCTGCACATCCTCGTCTCTGACTCTGAGCTGATGATAGCCTGACCTGAGGTCTATCTTCGAGAACCACCGTGCTCCCTTGAGCTGATCAAAGAGGTCATCAATCCTCGGTAGCGGATACTTGTTCCTCACTGTCACCTGGTTCAGGCGACGATAGTCAACACAAAGTCGCAAGCTCCCGTCCGCCTTCTTGGCGAACAATATCGGGGAAGCCCAGGGTGAAACACTGGGTCGGATGAACCCCTTGCCCTGCAAGTCCTCCAACTGTACCCGTAGCTCTCGAAGCTCGGCGGGGGCCATCCGATATGCTGGAGTGGATATCGGGGCTGTCCCGGGGTACAAGTCAATATAAAAGTCTACCTCTCTGCGAGGAGGTAGCCCTGGAACGTCGTCGGGAAAAACGTCCGCAAACTGATCCACCACTACAGGAAAACCAGGACTCCGCACGTCAACTGCTCCAAGGATGAGGCTAGCCAACTGATGAGTGATGGGCTGTCCTCTCCTCCGCGGAAGTCCATCCTGTGCTGCTAAGGCTCCCTTCTCACCGGTGAAGGTGAACCTGCTCCCGTCGGTGCGTACACATCGCACCTTGCGCCTAAAACAGTCAATCTGTGCATGGACCGTAGATAGCCAATCCATGCCCAAGATGATGTCGTAAGGCCTCGACGCTGCTACAAGAAGATACCAGCCGAAGCTCTCGCCTCCTAGAGTAAGCTCACACTGCCGGCACCAGTGCGTGATCGTCAAGTCTGCTCCCATAGGAGTCTCTAGCCGTAAGGATCGAGCCAACGGCTCTGTCGGAATCTCCGAGCTCCGAACAAGGGCAGCGGCTATGAAAGAGCGACTCGCTCCTGTGTCTATAAGAACTGCAGCAAGGGTGGAATAGACACAGATAGTACCTCGAATCATCTCAGGTGCGCCGTGGTCGTAGGCCTCTGCTGCCTGGAGCTGTGCCTGTCGCTGCCCGCCAGCTCCCTGTGGTCGGGGTGGACCTCCTGGTGGTGGTGGTGGCAGAGCCTCAAAGCGTCGCCTCCACCGGCTGCTCATCCAGCTCCTCTGCCTCGTCCGCCTCCTCCCTGCGGACCGCCACGGTCGACCCTCTGCCTCTGCCTCGGTGGTCCCTCAACCAACTGCTGCTCCTCGGCACGGCGGGTCGGGCAGTCGCGAGCCATGTGGCCCTGCCCGCCGCACGAGTAGCACTGTCTGCCTCTCGTAAGACTGGCTCCGCGCTGTGTGCCCCGCACTGCTGAGCCAGTGCCCTGAGATCGTCTGCCTGAAGGTCTGGTCTGTCTGGACCCCTGAGTCATCCGTCGACTGCCTGCTGCAGATGACTCTGCCACGTGCCGCCCCGCGGTGGGTCTCTGTGCTGGTGTAGACTCAGCAAGGAAACTCTCGATCAGAAGAGCCCGCTCCAGTACTCCTGCCTGAGTCGATATGCTGAGGGAGATCAGCGATGCCCTGATCTCGTGTCTCAAACCCTGCTCGAAGGTCCGGGCCCGGAAGAATGGGTCCCGTACCATGTCGGTCGAGTAGCGCGAGAGATCGGTAAATCTCGCCGAGTACTGAGCGACCGTCATGCTGCCCTGCCGCAGCTGTAGAAGCTCCTGGATACGCACCGCACGAAGGGTGGCTGGGACGAACTCCGAGCGGAAAAGGCTCTCAAAGTCCGTCCAAAGAAGAGATGCCTCATCGTGCACCTGGAGCATCAAGCTCCTCCATCGTCCTGCTGCTGCGTGTAGTAGGCTCGCAGCGAGGATCACCATGAGGTCTGCTGGTGTCCTCACTAGCCTAAACACTCGAACCACTGCCTCCAGCCAGTCCTCTGCTGCCTGGGGATCCGTCTCCCCGCGGAACCTAGGCGGTCACTGGCACTGAAACTCATGCAGTGCGCTGAGGCGACGTGCATCGTCAGCGGCTGCTGCTGGAAGCATCAGGGGCTCGGCGGGTAAAGCTACCGCCGGTGCCACTACTGGCAAAGGGCCCTGCACCGAGGCCTCGTCGCTCGGTGGGCTGTCGTCTCGCTCGACTCTCGGAACCCTAGCTGGCTGTCGTCGTGGGGCCATCCTGAAAAGGAAACAGGTGCGCCACGGTTAGAACAGTATACCTGGTTAGCTGATATAAGTAATCACAAAGAAAACTTTGAAACACACACGCAATCAATGTTTTCGTGCATTAAGTCGGAAATCAGAAGTCAGGGTCCTGGTGTACGGATACGTCGGCCGCCGCACCAACACTGGACTCCCTGGACTGATAACCACACTCAATACGCTAAACATTGTTGCTTCACATAGAAAAGATCAGAGTTCATGGTAGAACCGAACTCCTTTGATACAAATTTGTCACGACCCACCCTCGGGGTCCGTGCCGTGACTACCCCAAGCCCGCCTTCCATAGGCCAGCGGCTGGCGACTAGCACCAAGGCGTAAATCCCGGTAAAAAGGGAAGGCATTGCCTTTGAAAAGTAACAAACACCACAGAGTAAGCAAGCGGAAAGTAAACAATAAACAAAGCAGAGTACAACTGAAAGTGCGGAAAAGTAAATGGGCCAGAATACAAACCCAAACTAAAAGTAAAGTACATCTCGAAAGGGGAAAACAGCAACTGAAAAGTAAAAGCCGCTACACCGAGCTGTCCACTGGAAATCCCACCTGAATGGTGGGTACAGATAGCTCCTCTGCTCCACGGGTCCCGCCGTCCGCTCCGTGCACGTCCCGCCCAGTGGTCCACCTCCGGGTACCGTCCCGCTCTGCAAGCCTCAGCTAAGGTCAACGCTGTCCGTCGTCTGCAACCAACACAACGTAGTGCGGGCAAAGCCCGTGCAGGGGTGAGTATAAGCTACTCAGTAGGGACCCCGAGACCCCTGAAGGTCTCTCAAATCCTCAAAGGATAAACCACGAAGAAAAGTAACAATCACGAAGTAATAACCGACACTGCTTAGGTATATGCCCATACATATACCTAAGTCATCAATTCAAATACGCTCTAACCTCCGAGCCCAAGTACAACTCAGTCCACACAGGAAAGTAAACGTATTCCACACAGGAAAGCAAAACGTAATCCACACAGGATTGCACAACACAATCCACACAGGAAAGCAATAGGATTCAGCTCACACAGGTATACTTCTTCAGAGGACGATAAAGATGATCACTGATCCATCTAAGTCGTCGGACCCACGAAGGATCGATAGGTAACTAACCCCCGCAATGACCCACACAGGATCGGGCCCACACAGGACCTGTAGGCGCTGGCTCACACAGAACCGCTGAGCGCAAGGACCCACACAGGATCGGGCCCACACAGGACCTGTAGCACTGATCCACGTAGGATCGCTGAGTGCTGAAGTCGTCGTCGTCGAATCCACACAGGATCTCTGTACTGTCGTCGTCGCAGTCACAGTAGCAGTAGTAGTCGTAGCAGTAGAACAGTCGCAGCAGTAGAACAGTCGCAGCCAGCACTAGGGTTCCCGCACATAGCAAGCTCGTTCGGAGGGTCCGCTCCACGAGCCGAGAGGCTGATACATCAACTGTCACGAAGACCAGAGTTGATGTATCCAAAAGTTCCGTATCGTCAACAGGAACTCAACGCAACAGACGGCGCGTCGATCGGACGCCCGGTCTGAGAGTTATTGGCATTTTCGTCTCCGGGGCCCGGTTGGTTTTTAAGGAAAAACCAACCCGACCGTACTCCACCTGCGTCCAAACCTTGGGCGGAGTATGCCAAAAGATCCGTCTCACTAAGAGGAACACAACGCGACTGACGGCGCGTCAATCGGACGTTCGTAGCTCAAGATATGAGCGTTTCCGCTCCGAAGGCCCGGTTGGTTTCGTGAACGAACCAACCCGGCCGAACTCAAAGTAAACCGAAACCTTGAGTGTGATATACCGAAACGACCGTCTCAATCCAAGGATCGCGTTGCCGCATATGGTTCTTCATTCGGAGGTCCGAGGCTCAAGATATGGCCAAAAGACCGGAACTGGTTCGAAACGGGGGGGTCCGGGTCCGGGCCGACCCTGCCCGACCCCCCCCCCCCCCTGGGGCGGTCCGGCGGCGCGGCGGCGCGGCGGCGTGGAGGCGTGGCGGCGCGGAGGCCGCGGGGGCCACGGCGGCCTGTCGCCGCGAGGTGGGCACGCGGGGGGCTAAGCCCCCGCTGATTGAAGGCGGCGCGGCCTTTGTGCCGCGCCTTTGCAACAAAACGGCCCCCACGTGGGGGCCGGTTTTGGAGAAATAAACCGGGGGGCTACTGCCCCCCCTTCATGGAACCGCCCCCCTCTTTAAGAGGGGGGTTTTATACGCTGGCCGGGGGATTAATTCCCCCCGGTTTAACGTCATCCGGCCGGCCAGCTGGCCGGCCGGTTTTCTCCAACGGGACCGGAAATTCCGGTCCCCCCTTCGGCTTCCGACGCCGGCGGCCCGGCCGCCGGTCTTCTCTTCCCACCGCGGCCCGGAACCGGCCGCGGTCTCCTCGTCCCGCCGCGGCCCGGAACCGGCCGCGGTGTTCGTCGTCCGGCGCGGTGCGACGGCACCGCGCCCCTTCGCCGTGCCTTGATTCCTTTCAACGCGGCTCGACGACGTCGCGTTCTTGAAGATTCTTCCTCGGCGTGGCGCGACGGCACCGCGTAAAATATTTGCACGATTATCCGCGTGGTGCGACGGCACCACGCCACTTGCTTTGCACGATTATCCGCGTGGTGCGACGGCACCACGCCACTTGCTTCCACCCGCAAGAATAAACAAGAACGATGGAGGGGGTTCGACAATGTTCGTGCGGTCCGGCCCCCTCACGTTAAAATAATAACGCAACTTTAAATAATTCAAAGCCACATGTTAGACTTGCTAAATTCACGATCAAGAATAAAATAATTAAACCAAAAAGAAATCAACAACCCCTACCTTGGTATAAGGTTCGAAGATTTGTCTACGTTCCGTGGAAGACGACGTCGCGGAGGTCGGGCGTCGCGGTCGTCGTTCGTCAAATCCGTTGACGAAGGGATGCGTCCGATGCGATACGTCGTTGGCGAAACTTCTCAAGTCGACGAAGGAAAACCGAGGAGGAAGCGGTGTTTCCCTTTCTTTGACGTGGAGAGAAGATAGAACGGCGTGTCGGTGTTCTTCGCGTTCTTCAAGGAGGAAGATGAAGTTCTTCAAAGTGTAGAACTCTTCTTCTCTCAAATCTCCACACAACACAGCAACTCCCAAAATAAAATAAGCTACACCTTATTTTATTTTCACTTTGCCAACCTTTCAAAATTCAAAAGTTGAATTCATTACATTAATTAAAAAAAATTAAATGAAGTAGATAAGTTGGCAAGAATTAATGTAGGGGAGAGTCACATAATTTAAGAGGGGGTTTATAGGGGTTAGGGAATTTGAAAAGGTGGGGGTTCGTGTGGGCCCCACCTCCCTCATAACCACACATGGGAAGTTGGGTGGTTGTGGGCCCCACAAACAACTTCCCATGAGAGAGTCTAACCACCACGAATAAAATAAAATCCACACACAATTTTATTTTACTTATCTTTTAATCCCCAAAACTAACTTTCAACCCGCAACAAACACAACTTCCGAAAAGGTCTCTTTAAGCGAATATCGGTGCTGCGAGTTCATCGGTGCCCTCGGATTTCAATTCCGAGCACCGGATCAAAAGTTAGGAAATCCCGCTCGTTCGTTCACTGAACGTACCCGAGCCAAACTTCGGAAATTGATTCTGGGCACTCCAGGCCTCGGAATCAGGTGCCGTCTGAAACCGCGCTCTTGTAAAATTCTAAAGAAAATTAAGAAAAAATTTTCCTTGAATTTTACGGGTCTTTACACAGAATCATCTAGATGATTTTAGATTCATTTTCAGTTTCTCATTGAAAATGAATCTCTTAACTTCTATATATTGGTCAGCATTGATAATCCCCTATTGTAGCTCCTGATGAGCAATTTCATGTTGCTTTCCCATATGAGAAATCAACTTTTGAATATCTTCTTATGTGAAAGTGGTGAGAAATAATATAAGAGAATGCTGGATTCCTTAAATGCTGGTATCCCAAGCTCTTTTTCTGGAGAGACGTTTTTATTGACATTTGTTGACCTAGTAGAGATGGTTCTCTCTACGTGTGAGTAGTCCTTACATATTCTATTTTTCTTTGGATTTGGGGTAATGAAACCATCAGCATCGACTAATGGTTTTTTTTCCTTTTTTAGCCATGGCTTTCATGTAAGCTTCTTCTAGTTTCCCAGAGATATCATCCTTCTCAACCGATGATCCACAAAAGTCAGAGTCATCTTTTTGGTCCCTTTCTCCTACTTCTTGATTTACATTAACAGATAAAGCAGGAAAATCTTTACTTGCATAATTTGATGGGTTAACATCAAGATGAAAGTTATGATCTTCTATGGTATGTTGGACAGAAACCTTTTCATTTACAGGTTCATGTTGTGTGACCCTATTTTCCACATTAGTTTGTTCTGTAGCATCAAGAACAGCCTTGACAAAATCTCCAATATCATAAATTTATTTATTATCAGGATTATAAATGTTTTATTTAATATGGTTTTTTCATGTTGACTTGTGATTCAATGTTACCAATGAGGTAATGGATTTGTGATACAATCTCATCGTTTATCGATATTATATATAATTATGCTTCCAATGATGAAATATTAAAATATATTTCAAAATAAACAGATTATTTTTCTTATCCTATGGTTATTTAATTAGAATACATGTTTTTAATTCATTTTATTCTCTTTACATACTGATGAGTTTAAATTGTTCTTAATTTAAATTCTCATTTACTTCCTCTTCGATCAAAAACCATTTTTCATCCAAAAAATGATTTCTAAAAGTGTTCTTTATTTTTTTTAATATTATTCAATTTATTTATAAAATTAAATTTTACCCATGTTTAACTTTTAATTTTGTTGGAAATGAATCTTCATGTCATGTTGCAAATAACCCAAATTTGGATTTTGATTAAAATATGACAGGAATGTTTGTTTTAAAATTTACATAATGAAGGAATATTACCATTTTCATAACCGATAAATTTTTTCAAACACATTTATTGGTTTGAAAGTATATTTTCAGTGAAAAATAATATGAAAATATTTTATATTTTAAAAAATAATTTTGAATGGGAAAAGATATTTTCCCCAAGGGTTTTTTATATGTTCTTTAATTCTTATTTCATAATTAGAGGATTTTGAAACTATTTTATGTTTGAAAAAGTGTTTTCAATCATAAAGGATATTTTACTCAAGAAATATTCCACGTGATCTTTATAAATCATTTCCCTAGAAGATAACAACTATTGATGTTAATTATTCTTTATTAGAGATATATCTGAAGGAAATCATCATTATTAGTTATTTGAATAGTTTATGTTTTTGATTAAAATATGTTTATGAAACCCATTCCCATTACATGGGTTATGATATGATGAATGGATTATGAAACCCATTTCCTTTCGTCTGGTTAATATTTGATGAAATGATTATGGATGCTATTTATTTTCCACATGTTATGATATGATGTTTTTGAAACCCATTTCTTTTCATGGGTTCTAATAGATTATTGTTTCCTTCTCTTGTGGAACACATATTAATGATTTTCATTTTTTGATGGGAAGGGCCTATATCTCCCTCCAATGAATTGGATAATTATCTATATCCCATGAGATATTAAGGATTGGAATGGGGGATTGAATCTAGTTTAATAATTTACTTTTTCCATTATAATGGTCTTGGGAGTGAACATTGACTACTATGAAGGTTTCAGGAGTGAACCTAATTCACTATTGTATAATTTAAAAAGATCCTTTACTACTAGTGAAATAATTCTATTTGTTTATGTGTTTTCCAAAATTCCATATTTATGCCAATGTTATGATCTCATGGCTCATGTGATTTGATTCATTTATGATTCATGTCTTATAAACTACCAAACATTATGACATGTCACAAGATTATAATATTTTATATAGAGGGTATGGTTTTTAAATGACAGTATCATGTTCTCAAACTATTTTTCTCAATTCATTATTATTTGATCTTTGATATCTCACATTCTAACAATTACTGAGCATCTAAAATCACCCTTTCTTATGTTTCCTTTCCCCAAGTTATGAAGAAAGGTTTTATGTTGGTTTTTTTTGTGAAGAGTACTAACGTAATCCACCAAGATTTTTTGATATGTATTTTTTAATTTAATTTCTTTGATAGAATAGGTTTCACAAAACCCAAGCTTAAAAAAATAATGATATACAATTAAATATCAACATTTTACAACAATCATTATAACATAGATGTTAAATTGGTGGGAATGAATATTATTAATTAAATATTTCTATTATATATTTAATGATATGTTTTTACATTCGTCAAATTGATTTTATAGGCATAATATACGAATAAATCTTATTTTACACATAAAAGAATATATTTTTCAAAACATAGTTTTTCCGCCTTTTTATGTGTAACATGTTTTAAATATAAATTTTCACACATACATAATTTATATTTGACAATGTAAACATTATTTACGAAAGTCTAATATCAAAATTTTATTTGGTTATTTTTTTGTATTTTTCAAATAAGTTTCATTTTTAATGAATAGTAATATGACCATTGGAATAACAATATAACATTTAGGAATAGTAATATAGAAATAATAAAAATAAACTCACCTATGAAAGTATAAATAAAATGTAGGAATATTTTAAATGGTAATATGATATAATTATGCATTGTATATATTAATAATAGCTCAAGAAATTATTAATTATGTGTTGATATTTTTTGTAAAACATAAATGTTTATTTTCAATTTTTTTAAAAAATATTCTGATTTAAAAAAATTATAATAATAAAATGTATTCAAAATTAATATTTATCTCATATGATTATAATTTAAATTTATACGACCATAATTAAAATTTCAAAGTGTTATAAAATTAGTTATAATTTTAAAATAAGTATTTTTCTATTAAATGATGATTTTAATTAAAAATTAATTTTTTCATATTTAAAAAATTATTTTGAGAAAATTAATTTCATTTATTAATTATAATGTTTAAAATATTTATTAGGATAATTTCTAGGATTTTTCAAAAATAGTTAAATTTATGGTGAATAGTGAAATATAATAATTTACGATATATATACATTTTAAGTAAAGTACACTATTCCCTAAGTCATGTATGATGTAATCACCATTGGTTCATACTCAAAAGAACTAGTCACATTAATTAGTCACTAGAATCAAATATATTCATAATATGGAGGTAAAATAATAAGCAAATGAATAAAATATTCAAAAACACCCCTCTCCTCCATTATATACACCACCCCTCCCCACACCATCTCCTCACACCGTAGAAGTATTTATACATGTAAACTTTCAACCCAATAATCCACCAATGACTATCCCCTATGTCCAAGAGCCTATTTTCCCAATAAAAAAAACCAAAACCAATTTCCTTAAGGAGTTTCTCAAGAAAGTGAATTCATTAGGTTAAAATGACATTCTTTTCTATTATTTTCTTTTCAATTTATTTTATTTTCATATCCTTCACTCACCTCCCCTATAAATAGAAAAATTATTTCTAAATTATCATTTATATATTGGAATTATATCATGTTAATTTAAGATACATCATAAAACACCTTCCCCCCTATCTTTTATTCTATTATTGCAAACATTTCATGTAATGTATCAATTTACCAACGTCACTAATGATGCATTTTAATTCCCCATTAACATCTTCTAGGCCGGTAATAAAACCATTTTTATTGATAAATAAATTATAATATTTTTATTATAACATATTTAATGTTATTTAACCATTATATACACATGATGTTAACTAATAAGAGGAAACTGGTTCGCGACGATCGAAAATCCGCCAAAAATAATTTAAACAATTATCACTATCATTTTATCAAATGATTCATCCTCACCCCAAAAAACAAAATAAATTATAAAAAGATTTAATATTTTTATGTTTATTAATAACATATTACTTCAATTGTGAAAATTTATTTCCATTTCACATGATCATTCGTACATGTATACGTGTGAACCAATCACGAAAACCAAAAAAATGAACACATCCAAACAATGAAATTAATTATTACAACTCATCAAAAAGGAGAAAAATAAACATAGTTAAATTATAATAAAAAAAATATATTTATTAAAATTTATAAATTAATTAATTAATATAATTAATTATATTATCTAGGATGTTAAGGTTAGGTGCAGAACACTTTCAGACAAAAGGTAAGAGTTTCTTCCTGAACCTTTATTTTCCATTCAGGTTATGGTTTCTCTCTCCTTAACCCAATTTAATTATTAATTAATTTTATATACATATTATAAATTCTATTTCTATGTTCCAAAATCATATATTTAGATCATTTCATCTTTATTTTATGAGTAAATACATGTTTTACCGGGTTCCCTTCTCAATTCATTCCAACAAATGAACCCGATGAAAGGGAAGTTCATGATTTATTACCCATTTTCATGTACCATACATAATCTATTCTGTGACACAATTAATTTTATAAAATTACTAATTTTTTCATTAAAAACTTTATTTTTTTCTTTAATGGTTTAATTAGTTCAAATCTGTCAAAAAAATGATTTTTCCAAAAGAGCTCCTCTATGAAAAGGTAAAAAGGGTATCTCTCTAACGAATTCTTCAATGATTTTATTAGAAAAATTTAATCTATTTCAACACAATTTGTTGAAAAATATGATTAATTATGAATAATATCTTATTATTATCATCTAAAATATTTTATAAAATGGTTTATGAGAAGTCTGACGGACGATGTGCTATCATGATACTATTCACCATAATACTCAGAATGGTTACTAATTATGTTTACTAATTGGGGAAAGTTACTTACAATTATTATTTATAAATTTTTTATGTATTAGAACATTAATATGAAGAATTAATTGGACTTATTAAATTATGGTTGGGTCCCTCTATATCCCATAAATGAATCAGTAGGTCTCATGAGACAAAACTGATACGGATTTTGGATGAGGCTATAACCATTTATTTTCATGTGTCTTAGATGAGGCCTCGACAATATATTTATGATATCTAGAATATGAATTCCCTTATTGTGATTAGAAATTGATTATCCATGTGAATATTCTACTATTATATTATCCCAATTTAAGCTTCATTCTCATGTGATTATTTTTCTGTAACTATTTATTCAATTTTATTCTTTCTATATTATGCTCAAATTTATGTTCTAATGAAATGTGTCATTAGAAATTCACCATGACTTATTGTATATATTATCATTCTCTATATTTCTTAACCTTAATGAGAAACGGATATCACCCCTTTCTTATGTTTTATTTTCCCCCATGATGTGATGATTTATATCATGAATGACTTAGAAGGATAATCTAGTCACTATGGATGTTACCAATGATGACGCTATGTTGTTTTTCATTTCATGTTGTGATGTATTGTTCATGTATGTAATATAACTCCCAAAACATCTAAAATGGTCAGTTATTTATGATTATATTCTTGTATCTATTCTAATGTAACAAATTATGGCACCAACTCTCGTCTACTAGGATCAACGCCTTTATAATTGGTGTCAGAGGATGTTGAGTTGAAACCATGGAACTTATATTTAGAAAACATAGATTTGGAAATATAACCCTAAGATATAATTTTATTATAAGAATAGAATAATGTTATATAATTTTGGTATGTTATAGATTATGTTGGCCTTCCCAGAAATACGTTCTTAAATGGATATTACAGGTGGACGTGGTTTGGGCATAGATATACCTAAGGGTATCAAGTCTGACAAGGTGTCCTAGTCCTGTCTTGGGGTAACCTGGTACATGAAAAAAGGCCTTAAAACACACTTGGTCTGACACTACTAGGGGATATAGTTATGATAATTCAATTTTTTTTCAAACCATTAGGACAGATTTAAAGGTAAATTTTTCCCTAAATAAACCATTTTTATGATTATGATATTTGTTATGCCAAAATATTTAGTTTTTGTTAAGTGTTATGATTGTCTAAGATTATAAATTATTATACATAAAAAGATTTAGTGTGTTCCATTTCATTGAAGGAATGAAAAACATTTCAATTCACATGATCTAAGTTGCAAGAGTGATCAAATATTTTATTATCTTATGAAAATATTTCAATAGGGACAAGTCTCCCAAAGATTCTCATAATATGAGGATATAGTATCATATTCTATAATGACAGATAATGAATTATATATGTTTTATGAATTCGAATGGAAGCAAGAGTAGAATAAGACAACAAAGAAAATTATTGATAATGGAAATAAGAGAAATAATTATTTCCCCACATGTGATAATTTTGTAAAGAAACACCTTGGTACTTGATTAAAAGGAATGGGAGTTTTCTAAAAGTGAGGAAGAAAGTCCACTATTATTATGATTAGAAGTGTATGAAAAAGGTTTCCAATGTGAAACACTTCTACTGAAATGATATACGACTCTATGAAAATCAATTTATCAAGAATCAAAGGAATATATCCAAAAATGGGATAATGGATCATGGTGAATCTTATGCTACTGCCACATATGAAATGGAACAATTATTATTCCTATTTTTGGTTTCAAGAATTAAGTTCTTTGATTATTTTATCAACAATCTTATATTTATATGAATCATGATATATACAAGGATTTTACTTTAGTACTTCCTCATTAAGGAATTGGAAGCATTAAATGATTAACACCAGTAATCAGGACGAGTGATTCCCTTGTATGTCAATCTTATTGAAAACACATGAATTGGGAAAGAATACACTTAATACGTTCTTGTTATTGAAATAATAAAAAATAGTTGTTTATGGGATAATATTGGTGACCATGAAGGTGGTTAGTAATCTGATAGTTTATGTTATTCTAGAATTATTAGATATATGAATTTAAGGATTATACTCACAGAAGCATGCATGTTTCATAAAAGATTATAATAGATTAATGTATTTAAATATTTGGTATGTGAAAATAAGAGATACATTATTTTTGTGATTTTATGCTAAGCTGATTTTCAAAATTTAGTTACCTTCCTTCCAATTTTTTGATCTTTGAGTTTGGATAGATATATTTTTGATGAGTCTAATGTTTAACTTCTTATTTAATAGATTGAGGTTATAATTGATTAAGATTGAAGAATTATTTATCATATTAGATTAGCTATGCTTGACTTTTTAGTTTTAGTATACATTTAAAGGAAAAATGATTGACTTAATGACAATATGGTTTGTTAAAAGTTCATCAGGCATGGAAAATTCATCATGAACATCCATTTCAAGGTGTAATGGATGAAGTGAGAATATATCAAAGAACAATCAAAGGATGACATTATTGTAACATCCCAGGTAAATAAAGAACATGAAATTTTATATTTACTAGTATTTTTGAATTAAATATTATCTTTTTTACTTTAAAGGGGATTCTATGTTCAATGGCGTAACTGACACACAACAATGGGTTTCCCTAAAATCTTATATTGCACACAAGGCTGAGTCATACCGAGAAAAATAATATTAAAATAATAATATTATTTTAAGTGGTTATTAATGCCTAGACATTGTATTGGAAAGAATGAATAGAACTAACCAAATTATGATTAAACATTTTTTTCAAATGTTTTTACATTTATCCAAAAACATTTAGAGGCATACAATGAGAATGAATCCAATTTTAAATAAAAATACTCTAACATTTTTAAAAGGCAGTTTTACCTACTTTTGATGAAGAACCCATTTTAAATCTAATTTTTTCCCTTTTATATGTTCTATTTTAAAAAATAAACTTCTCATTTTGAATTGGGACATTAAAATTTACATTGGAAAATGTTTTGGTATTTTTCTGATAAAGTTCCTTTTTAATGAATTGTGAGAAATACTGCATTTTAAGTCGAAACTGTCTTTTCATCAGATTTATTTATATTATAAGATTATATTTTTAATTGGGTTTAAAGTGTAATTATGTTATGTTTTTACCATTTAATCAAATGTTGGTCATTTGATGTAATTTCACTTTTTAATTAAACATAAACACATTTAAATATTTTGATAGTTATTATTTCTTAAAAACACGTTTTTTTTGGTTTTGACAATGATAATTAATTTTACATTAATTTATGCAACTTCTCTATTTTAAATTTAAAAAAATCAATTCCATATTTCGAATCCGGAGATCCAAATTTTGTAAATAGGTAAATTTTATTCTTAAACATTATAAATATTAACTTTAGTAAAAAATTTATTTACCATGGTTAAAGGGTAAATCTCATAAATAAGGGTAAAAAATAATTTTATAATAGTATTAAATTACCCTAAAATGGGTCCTACTCACATTGGATGAGATATATCCACCTATGGGAATCCTTGGGTCAATTTTAGGATTCCATGGAGCCACTTATGTGTCAAAATGACATTTAGTAACTTTTAATTTAATGTTAAAGAAAATATAACCTAAACATGTATATTTTAGTAAAAAAAAATTATATGGGGTTATATAATTTATCTTTTCGAAAATAAATATTCATTATAAAGCTAAAAATATTAAATAAATCATGGTATTTTATTTATAATTTTTATATATGTAATAAATAAATTTATTTATGACAGAATTATGATGTAATGATTGCTTCATTAATAAAGGATTCAAATAAATGATATTATAAATGTAAAAATAAATGTAATTTGGTTATTTTTATATCATCCAAGAATTTTATAAAATATATAGTTACATGTTATAGTTGTATTAATTATGTATTTGTGAATCAATCAAGTGGTTATGGATTTTTTTTAAAAGTCATGATATGAATAGTGTCAAAATTGACATAATACATATTTTAATATAAAATATTGTATTAAATATTATAAAATTCCAAAAAATCTAAGATTAGGTAAAATAGTTATCATAAGTATAAAATTTTATTATTGAATCTTTAATAGGATATTTTTAATGTTTTGTTAACTATTTTGATTCTCAAAGTGTTAAATACTTGATAAAACCGTAAGAGTAAAAAAGGGTTAAATAAAAAAGATAAGGATTAAAAAATATCCAAAACATTTCTAATTATTATTGTATAATTTTATTTATACTTAAATTCTTCTTATCTTTGAAATAGATGAATGTGGACTAATTTATAATTTTAAAAAATTTATAATCAAATAATAATTCAAGATATTCCTTAAGTGCCCCTCCCCCTCTTATAAAAGGACACCAACTCTAACCCTTATTCACACCTCTCAAGCCCCCTTGAATCATCCAAACTCCACCTAAATAATCAACCAATATCCCTATATTACTTATAAAATCCTTTCCCTTGGAATAAGTCAATTCAAGAGTGCCCTTTGGATCAAATCAAAAGAAGTTACCCGATTTGAGGTAACAACTTCTCTCAAGTTCCTTTCCAATATTTTTCCTTCTCCACTCTCTATGCACTTCATATTCGTTGTATATAGAAAAAAACCAGTATCCTCAATATAATCGGTTTTTTATGAGAAGTATTAAATCTACACAGCCACACGTCTCCGTCTAATTGATATAGGACATATTGTTTCTCTGGACGGCGAACTACTACATTACAAAACAATGATTTTTCAATATTCTCCTACAACCACTCACAGTGGCCATTATGACGTAAATGTAATTATATATTATAATTATGATATTTATTTAATCTCTATGCATCTTTAATTTTCATTTAGAACACACGTTTATGATTTCCATGTTGTACAAATATGATAATTTCATTTGAAGATCTCCGGACTATCGCCCCCTCATAGTGATATGACTCATTCATGCTATACATGGAACGTAAAAAGGACAGAATTAATGAACTTATGAAACATATATATTATACAGTAATTATAATATACCTATGTATCATTTAGTTTTCGTTACATTAAATACGAAAAAGGAATTAAAGTAAGGTTCATGCGTACGTATGGATTACCGTCTCTATGAACGGTGCATTTCATTTATTATATCCAAATGTTATGGACTATTCTAGACACATCTATACTAGATATATATGATATATATGGTATCTAAATCTTTATGATCATTATTTAGGTAATATAATTTCGACCACATGGACAATATGTAATTATTACAAGTACATTTTTTACTCAACTTTCAAACATCGACAAAATGTAAGACATGAACTCAAATAATTAACTTATTGTAATAGAAACGTAATAAGTGATACAAAAGAAATAATAAACTTGAAAAGGTTCCTTAATAAAGTATAAATTAACATAATTTTTTTATTCAGGAGGAACTAGGAACATACGAGACAACAGAGACTCGAGGTAAGGGACTTCATCTCAGTATCCATTCATTGGGGGCATATTTTGATTTATACATGAATTTATTTCACATGGTGTATAATAAACCACTTTGAATTTTACATTCATTCAAAGGAAATATTTTTTCTACATAGCATTTTACTAAAGGACAAAAAGAATTTTTTCAACGTATGCGGTGACAATGTCCTTTTTGCCACCACGAGCATTATTTGATATTTGGCTTCCTTAACAAGCGATGATGTTTTTAAATGGAAAATAAAGACCATATAACCTTTTAATATTTTTTGGTATTGAGAATGGTTTTTAAAGAGGATTTAATATTTTATTACCTTGAAATTATTTCTTGTGATTTTAAATGAAATTTTATGATTGAGATTTTGATATTTTCAATCTTTTATGTGTGATGATTATATAATGGTACTTGGAATTTTGATGGGTGGTTACATGATAATCTTATTTATGGGTGGTTCCATGATATACCAAGGATTAGTTGTTACGTTATAACCTCTAATGGATTGGGAATGGAAGTCGTCCATATGGATATTCCATTTGTATAAATGATTTGTAGAAGACGACTATATGGTTATTCCATTTATGTATGATTATGTCCCAATTTTTCCTTTATATGATATATGTTTCTTTCTATGGGTTTTAATGAAATATTTTTATTACATAACGAAGGGTACGAAATGATCTTATATTTAGTGAAGTATTTTTTCTACTTATTTACGATGTGAAGTATTACTTTTTGATAAAATATTAATGGTTTACATGTTGTTTTAAAAACTAATAGTCTTCCTTATTTTTGTATCCATTAATGAGCTTTATATGATCATCCAAAGGTTTTGAAATGCATTTCACAGGAATTAAGGTGGAATAGGGTAAATGATGAGATCTTGGAAAAGTTATGCTATTGAAAATATGGAACTAAACATGTTTCCTTTTTTACAAGTTTTTATTTTATGAAAATATGGATACTGAGTAGAAATTTCGACATGTAATATTCAAGTTATTTTGTATTGGTTATGACTTAATTCACCAAAGATATAAACCTGAATGGATCCTCAATGTGAATTATAAACTTAATTCATGATTATGCAATGTTTAAGGTTGGGGCCTTATAGTTGGTATCAGTGTTCTAGTTATATAACAATAGGAGTTATAATTTTGTTAATAGAATATCCATAAGTTTTTTTTTACTTTATGGTAAGATTGAAATGATATAGAATTTTAAGGTTACCAAGTTGCATAGCCTAAGTATTTCTGTGTTCATAATGTTTTTTCATAGAGGAATCATGGAAGCTATGATGGAACGACATCATGGGGAAAACAACCTTCCAAATCAAAAACCTGAGATGGTTGGCATCAGAACTAAACAGTTTGAGGTAGTGATGGAATAGTTGGCTCGGGCTATAAATGGAGTTGGTATCAATGCATGAGATCTTCCAGATAAGACATAGATGAACATGTTTATAGTGCATCATTTCAAGAGGCAACATCCCCCATCATTTAGAGGATCATGTGACCCTATTCAAGCTATATGGTGGATCTATGAATTGGAAAATATTTTTGATGTCATGGTTTGTATTGACAATCAATAGGTTAGTCTTGATATTTATCATTTTTTAGGAGAATAAGATCAGTGGTGGTCGATGGTTAAAAATATCAAGTATAGTGAGGAGATTTATGCTCTTTGTTGAGAATAATTTAAATGTATGTTTCCTGAGAAATATTTTCCTAAAGAGGTTCAACTTAGGATGGAAAAACAATTATTGGAATTGAGGAATGTGGATAACTCAGTGGCTTCTTATTAATAAAAGTTCACTTGACTGGCAAGGCATGCCCCAAATTTCATCTAAGAGTTCGATAGTAATATAAATTGATTTTACATAGGACGAAAGTTGTAATATCGAAGAGAATTATACTCTTGTGAATTCAAAAGATATGAGAAACTTTTCTAATGTGCTGAGAAGTTATAAATGGAGTTTTATGAAGATTAGGTGTCCTAAGAGAGTAAGGAAAAGATGAGGTCTAGTTGGAAGGAAAAGGGAAATAATTCATCAAAGAATCCTGGATTTAGAAAATTTAAATTTCTATCTTGTGAGAATTGTGGTACAAATAATCCTGGAGAATGTCTCTTGAAATCTAGAAAGTGATTCCAGTGTGGTAAGACTGGTCATATTGCTGATAACTATAAGGAAGATGACCAAGAAGGAAATTAAAAGAATGCAGTATGATGTTTTAGTTTTAATTAGTTTGGAAATTATTCCAACGTGTGTCCAAAGTTATTTACCTGGGCTGGAAACCAGACAGATCAAAATACCAAGGGTGGGTAAAAATATTTTTCTACTACTACAGTTGATGTGGGACCATAAAATGAAGTGGTATCAAGTACTTCGTTTTTTTAGATTATGCCAATGTGTTTTTTGATTCGGGATCAATATATTCTTTCATTTATCCAATTTTTCTAGTAAATTGGGAATTCCATATCAATATATTAATCCTGAACATTTGGTAAAAACACTTGGGGGGGAAATGCTGATGCAAAAATAAATTATAAGGATCTTCATATCCTTATTTATGGAAACAATTTAACTTCAAACCTTGTTGTTTTGTCTCTTGTAGAGTTTGATGTTATTTTGGGAATGGATTCACTTTTTATTTAACATGGTAAGATATACTGTAGGAATAAAGAGGTTTCTCTACATAAAGACTTTCAGTTTATGTACAAGAATGCACCCTTATCTTTGATAACATATCAAGAAGCTGAGAAACTAGTGAAATATGGAAATTAATGTTTCCTTGAACATATTTCTGATAACAAAGGAACTATTTAGATTAATGATGTTCCAATAGTAAATGAGTATATTGATGTTTTTATTGATGAGTTGCCTGATATTATACATAATCCAAAAATTGTATTTATTTTTGACTTAGTTCCTAATGCTATTAAAATTTCAAAACCCCCTTATTGAATGGCTCAAATTGAACTTTTAGAGTTAAGGAAAAAACTATAGGAGTTGTTAGATAACAGTTTCATTCAACCTAGAACATCATTGTGGGGTGATTAAATCTTGTTTGTAAGAAAAAAGAATGTTCAATGAGACTTTTTATTGATTATGGAGCCTTGAATAGTAGTACAATTAAGAACAAGTATCCTTTTCCTCGGTTTGATGATTTGTTTTATCAGCTCCAGAGAGCTAATTATTTTTTTAATATTGACTTGAGGTCGGGGTACCATTAGTTGAAAGTAAATGAAGAAGAAATTATGAGTACGGATTTTTATACTAGATATGGGAATTATGAATTTTTAGTTATGCCGTTTGGGTTAATCAATGCACCTACTGTATTATTGGATATTATGAATAGAATTTTCTGTGAGTTCTTGGATAATTTTATTGTTGTTTTTATTGATGACATTTTGGAATATTCAAAAAGTAATGAGGAACATGATATTCATTTAAGGGTTTTCTTTAAAACCATGAAAGAAAGTAAATTGAATGAATAATTCTACAAGTGTGAGTTTTGGTTACAAAAAAATTCATTCCTTGGTCACATTGTTTAAAAAAATGGCATAACTATTGATCCCGCTTAAACAAACGTATTTAATGAATGACCAAGACCTACAAATATAACTGAAGTTCGTAGTTTTCATTGTTTGGAAGGATATTATAGAAGGTTCGTTGAGAATTTTTCGTGGTTATCTAGCCCACTGACTAAGTTAACTTGAAATGGTGTAATGTTTATTAGGAAAAAATAATGTGATGATTGTTTCCAGGAATTCAAAAGAATATTGGTGAATTATCCATTATTGGTATTCCCTTCAAAAAATGCGGAGTTTTTTATCTAATGTGATGCTTCATTGAAATGAATTGGTTGTGTATTAATGTATAATGATTTGTTAATTGCTTATGCGTCTCGTCAGTTGAAACCTCATGAGTTAAATTGCCCTAAAAATGACATGGAATTAGCTGTTGTTTTTTTTTCATTAAAAATTTGGTTGCATAATTTGAATGGAGTAAATTGTGAAATATATAGTGACTAAAATATTTTTTAAATATATATTGACTCAGATAGAGTTGAACATGATACAGTGGAGATGAATATAATTAATCAAGGATTATGACTGCACGATCCATTACAACACTAGAAAGGAAAATAAAGTGGCTGATGCATTGATCCAAAATAACAATGCTACATTAAACATGATACATTTGGAAAAAGATCCTTTGATTACCTATTTAATGAAATTTGGAATATAAGTGGTTGATGAAGGACATTCCTTGGTTTTGTTTTATATGTTATTGAGAAAATCTCTATCAGACAGAATTAAGAAAGCATAGAAGGAATACAGTGAGTTGCAGAAAAAGTTAAAGTTGGTTCAGAATCGTAATTTGGATGAATTTAACATTGATAATGATTGTATTTTGAGATTAGGGATGAGATTATGTGTGACTTGTGATTCGCATTTGAATAAAGAGTTGTTATGTGAAGCTCATAGTTCTCTATTTTTAGTTGGTCCGGGTAGTACTAAGATGCACAAAGATATTCTGGATTATTACACATGGGATGAAATGAAAATAGATACATATGACTTTATTTTGAAGCATTTGACTTGTCAATAGGTTAAAGAAGATCGACATTTACTGAAAGGGATGCTTCAGCCTTTACCTGTGCTAGAGTGGAAATGTGAATATATATCCATGGATTTCATTTCAGGATTACCAAAGTCATCTCAAGGTAATAATGAAATATAGGTTATTGTTGATTGATTGACTAAATATTCTCATTTTATTCCTATTCGTGATACTCTGTCTCTAGACCAACTATCTTGTTTTTATGTTGAAGGGATATCCATGTTACAAGTTGTTACCCTCTCCACTGTATCTGATCTTGATCTGAGGTTCACTTCTATCTTTTGGAAATGCCTTGAAAAGTATTTGGGTACTAAATTAAATTTTAGTACACCTTTTAATCCTCAATAAAATGGGAATTAACAACGAAAAATTCAGACTTTGGAAGATATGCTATTTTCTTCTTCAATGGATTACCAGGAAAGTGGGGACCAATATCTTTCATTGGATGATTTTTCTTATAATAACATTTTTTATTCCCCAAAACAGATGGCTCCATTTGAGGAATTATATGGAATGCGGTGTCAAACTCCAACTTTTTGGGATTATTTAGGTGAAATAAGTTGAGAAGACCAGAATTGGTAGAAGAGATGGAAGAAAAATTTCAATTAATTCAGAAGTATATGAGGACAGAAAAGAGCAGGCAGAAACGTTTGGCAGATAATAGGAGGAATGATCTTTCTTTTGAGGTAGGTGATAATGTATTTCTCAATGTTTGTCTATAGAAAAGTGTGAATAATTTTGGTAATAAGGGAAAGTTGAGCCTGAGGTTCATTAGACCCTATGGAATCCTGGATAATGTTGGATAAGTTGCCTACAGACTGGATTTACATGCATGTTTATCCCAGATACACAAAGTATTTCATGTTTTAATGTTTAGAAACTATATGCTATATCCATCTCATGTTTTGAGTCCAGAGGTAGTTCAGTTTGAAGAGAATATTTCTTGGGAGGAATAACCAGTCCAGATTCTTGACCGAAGAGGGAAAGTGTTGCGGAATAATGTAATCCATCAGGTAAAGGTTTTTCCAAAAAATCATATGGTTGAAGAGGCAACGTGGTAATCTAAAAATTCTATAAGGAATAAATACCCCCAATTATTTGATAAGTGAATAAAATTACGAGGACACAATTTCCTAAAGAGGGTAAGGATGTAACATCTCTGGTAAAAAAGGAATATGAAAATTTCATATTTATTAATATTTTTGAATAAAATATTAATTTTACATTAAAGGGAATACTATGTTTGATGGTGTATCTGACACAAAATAATGGGTTTCCCCGAAATCTTATGTTGCTGAAAAAGCTGAGTCATACTGAGAAAATAATGATAATGTAGTATTATTATATTAAATAGTAGTTAACACCTACCCATTGTATTGGCAAGAATGAAAATAAGTAAACATATAATGATTAAAACTATTTTTTAAATGTGTCTATATTTATACAATAAAATTTTGAGGCTTAATAAATGAGAATGAATCCAATTTTAAGAATAAATACTCAAATATTTTTAAAATGTATTTTTACTGCCATTTGATGGCCAACCCATTTTAAATATGCGTTTCTTCACTTTTATATGTTAAATTTAACAAAATAAACTTATTTTTTAGTAGTAGGACATCAAAATTTACATTGGGGAAATTTTTGGGATTTTTCTGATAAAGTTCATTTTTTTAATGAATAGTGAAAAATGCTCCATTTTAAGTCAAAATTGCCTATTCATCTAATTTATTTATATGGTTATATTATGATTTTAATTGGTTTTAAAGTGCATTTAGATTATGTTCTTACCATTTAATCTAATTTTTGTCATTTTAAATAATTTCACTTTTAAATTAGACATAAAAACATGTCAATCTTTTGATAGTTATTATTTCTTAATAATACGCTTTTTGGTATTCACAACGAGAATTAATTATAAATTAATTTTTGCAACTTCGGTGTTTTGAATTTGGAAAAATTTATTCCATATTTGGAATCAGAAGGTCCAAATTGTGTTAATAGGTAACTTTAATTTTTAGACAATATGAATAGTAACTTTAATTTTTAGACAATATGAATAGTAACTTCAGAAAATATTTTATTAACCATGGTTAATGGGTAAATCTGGTAAATAAGTGTAAAAAAATAATCTTATAATAATATTAAATTAATGTAAAACATGTCATAATCCAATTGGATGAGATATATCAGACAATAGGAATTCTTGGGCATATTTTAAGACCACATTGAGCCACTTTTGTGTGAAAATGACATTTAATTAATTTTAATTTAATGGTAAGGAAAATATAACATAAAAATGTATCCTCTGGTAAATCAATTTTTATATGAGATTATATTAGATGTATTTTAGAAAATAAATAGTCATCAGAAATATAAAAATATTTCCTAAATAATTGTATTTTATTTATCATTTTTATAGATTAAGTAAATAAATTTAATTATGAAACAATGAAGAAGACGTGATTTCTTTCTTTAAAAAGGATTCAAATAAATGATATTATAAATGTTAAAATAAATGTAATTTGTTTATTTTTTTGTCATAAACTAATTTTTTAGAATATATTTAACTTTTATATTTTTATTAATGATTTTTTTCTAATCAATATAGTTGTTATAGTTTTTTTAAAAGTCATGATATGAATACTCTCAAAATTGACACAATTCATATTTTAATGTAAAATATTTTATTAAACATTATAAAATTAAATATATATATATATAATTCAGAAAACTAGTTACAATAAGTCTAAAATATTATTATTGACTCTTTTATTGGATATTTTTTTATGTTTTGGTAACTGTTTTAACTCTCAATGTGTTAAATACTTGATAAAACGGTAAGAGTAAAAAAGGGTTAAATAAAAAGATACAGATTAAAAAATTTCCCAAACCAGTCTAATTATTATTAGATGATTTTATTTAGAATTATATTCAAATTATCTTTGAACTATCAGAATTTGGACACATTTATAGTCACAATAAAATTTATAATAAAAAAATCATTCAAGATATTCCTTAAGTGCCCCTCCTCACTCTTATAAAAGGACACCATCTCTAACCCTTACTCACACCTCTCATGACCCCTTTTATCATTAAAAATTAGCCCAAATAAGCTCCCAAAATCCCTCTCTTCCTCATGGAATCCTTACCCTAGGCATAAGGCAATAAAAGAGATCCCTTTGGCTCAAATCAAAATAAGTTACCGATTTTAGGTAACATCTTCTCTCATGTTCTTTTACATTATTTTTCCATATACAATCCCTATGATCTTTTTATTATGTGTCTACATAACAAAACACTGTATCATAAATATTCTAGGATGTTATTAAGTGAAGGATTCAAACTACAGATAAACACACCTCCGTCTAATGGGTAGAGAACATACTGTTTCTATTGACGACGAACTACTGCCTCACAAAATGATGATTGTTCAATATCCTCTTACCACCTCTCATAGTGGACATTATGAATGAACTATAATTATATATATGATATATATTATATTTAATTTATATCTATTATTCTTTATTTCTCACTTATAACATACCTTTATTCTTTTCTTGTTGTATAAATATGATAATTTCATTTGAGGAAGTGCGGACTATCGCCCCCTCAAAGTGATATGACTCATTCATGGTATACATGTAATGTATAAAGGATGAAATTAACGAACTTATGTAACAAAGATGTTATTATGGAATTATTATATACTTATGTATCATTTAGTTTTTATTCATTTAAATATGAAAAGGAAATGAATGTAACCTTCATGCGCACGTACGACTTACCGTCTCCATGAATGGTGCATTTCATTTCTTATATCCAAATGTTATGGAATATTTTAAATAATTATATACTGGATATATATGATATATATGATATCTAAATCATTATTATTATATTTGAGATAATACATATTTGACCACATTGAAAATTATTAATTATAACAAGTTCATTTTTGACTCAAGTTCCGAACATTGACAAAATGTCCAATAGGAACTCAAATAATCAACTAATTATTATAACTAGGTAATAAATTATATAAATGGAATAATAAAGTTGAAAAAGGTTTTTAAGAAATTATAAATTAACTTATGTCTATTATCCAGGAAGAATGAGGAACGTATGAGATAATTCAGTCTCGAGGTAAGGGACTTCTCCTCAATCTCCTTTCATTGATGCATATTTTGATTTATATATGAATTTATTTTACATGGATTATAATAAACCCCTGATACTGTTACATTAATTAAAAGGGAATATTATTCCTATGTAGTGTTTTACTAAATGAGAAAAGGAATGTTTTTAATGTATACAATGACAACGAACTTTCTCCCATCAAAATAATTATTTGATATTTGGCTTCGTTAACAAGCCATGATGTTTTTAAATGGAAAATAAATACCCTATAACATTTTTACATATTTTGGAGTTGGAAATGGATTTGAAAGTGGATTTACTATATCAATATCTTGAAATTATTTCTTGTGATATCAAATAAAATTTTGTGATTGAAATGTTGTTATTTTCAATTTTTAATGTGTGATGATTTTATAATGGTACTTGGACATTTGACGGGTGGTTACACGTAAAATCAAATGAAGGGTGGTTTTGTGATAAACAAAGGATGAGTGGTTATATTATAACCTCCAATGCATTGGGTATGGAAGTCGGCCATATGGTTATGCCATTTGTAAGAATGATTTTTGGAAGTCGACTATATGGTAATTTCATTTATGTATGTTAATGTCCCATGTTTACCTTTTATATGATAGAGGTTTCTTTCTATGTGTTTTATGGAAATATTTTGGTTAAAAAATAAGGGTAATAAATAAGCTTATATTTAGTGAAGAATTTTTTCTACTTATTTTATGTGAAAAGTATTACTTTATGATAATGTATTCATGGTTTATATGGTGTTTTGAAAACTAAAAGTTTTTCTTCTTTATGTATTCCTTACTAAGAGTTTTATGCCCATCCCAAGTTTTTTAAATTTTTTCATAGGACATAAGGTGGAATATGGTCAAGGATGGGATCACAGAAAAGTCATGCTGTTTAAAACATAAAACAAAACATGTTTCATTTTTTTAGTGTTTTTATTTTATGAAAAATTGATATTGAGTAGAAGTGTTGACATGTAATATTTAAGTTGTTTTGTATAATTTATGGCCTAATTATATAATGCTCAATACCTGAAAATCTCATCAATTTGAATTACTAACATAATTCAAGATTATGTATTTTTTAAGGCTGGGGATATATAATTATACTTATTACAATAAAATTAATCAAGTATGTTTATTTTAATATGTTCATATATGAATATAAAAATAATCCCTCAAGTCAAGGAAAAATATTTTTGAACAAAAACATTGTCTGTTTACTTATTTGAGAAATAAAAGGTCTTTTAATCGATCATAAATTTTTATCTTTGTAATGGTTAACATTATAATGACTACGTTATCTATCACTATCCATGAAATACTGATTGTTATGTTATTATTGATGCCAATATTTTCTCTTTGTACTAGTGTTATCCTAATCGAACAAATAGATTTGTGGTAACATCGACATTTTCCCTTTCCCTCTTATTAATATGATATTTTGTTAACCATAATTCTGATGTGGGTTTCCCACAGATGAATATTAAAGTATCAGCCTTTGATTTTCCCAATGTAAAAGTTCAAATTGTAAGGAATCAATTTATTAGAGGAGGGTAGAATGTAACTCCCAATGATTTAATGATATGCATTTTTTTAATTTAATTTCATTGCTAGTATTGGTTTCACACAACACCAAGTGTAAATAAATAATGATATATAATTAAATATCATTATATTAAAACAATTGTTATAACCTAGGAGTTAAATTGGAAGTAATGAATAGTATTACTAAAATATATATATTATATACTTATTAAAATGTTTTTACCTTCAACCAAATGATTTCATATGCTTAAGATTGGAATAAATCAAAATTTAAAAATAAAATGTTATATGTATCTAAACATATTTTTGATTATTTTTAATAGATAACATGTTTTAAATATAAATTTAGACACTCATATAAATTATATTTGAAAAAATAAACATTATTTTTAAACGTGTAATATAATGAATTAATTTGGTTAAATTTTCGATATATTTTAGATAAGTTTTTTGGTAAATAGTAATGTGATTGTTGGAATAACTATATAACGTTTAGAAATAGTAACATGGAAATTATAAAAGTAACATCACCTATTAAAGTATAAAAAAATCATGCATCTTATAAATGATAATATTATATTATTATATCATAGTATAAGTAAATAAATGTTTTCGAAATTATTAAAAGTGTTTATATTTTTATAAAATAAATGTTTATTTTAAATTTTATATTTAATATAAATATTTAAAAAAATTATATTCATTAAATGTATTAAAAAATTAATATTTTGTGGCATTATGATAATATAATAAATTATTTAGACCTTAATTATTTTTTCCAAGTGTTATAAAAGAAGTTATTATTTTAAAATTAGTTTTTTCCAATAAATGATGATATTAATTAATATTTAAATCTATATTATTTAGAAAATTATTTTCATAATATTCTGTTTTTTTTGGAATCTACAAATTGAAAAATTATTCAGGTGAATTTCTGGATTTTTTCTGAAATAATTGAATTTTGGTAAATAGTGAAATATGATAATTTATGGTATATATACATTATTAATAAAATGAAATAAAACTTGAGTCCTGGATGATGTAAGGAAAATTAATTCAAAATCTCATAAAATGATTACTATAATTAGTCACAATAATAAAAAATATTCATAGTCTTGAGCCAAAATAATAAACAAATGAATAAAATATTCAATACCACCCCTCACCACCCCTTATCCTAACACCTTCCAAGATTTGTGCCTTGTCAAATTTATTCCCAATACTCTTCCCAAGACCCTCACCCATATATAGGATAATGTTTTATAAAAAATACCAATATAAATTCTCTTAAAGAGGTTCTCAAAGAGGATAATTCATGAGGTAAAAATCAATTTTCATTTATTTTATTTTATTTTCTTATCCTTCCCTCACATCCCCTATCCAAAGAGACCTGATTACTCTATTATAATTTATATAATTTAGTTTATCATATTAATTGAATATTCATCATCAAAAACTATCCTATCTCTCTATTTTATTCTATAATTGAAAACATCGCCCGTGATGTGTCAATTTACCAGCATCATGGACTATGCATTTTCATTTTCCGTTAATGATTTCAAGGATGGTCATAAAACAATTTTTACAGTTAAAAAAATTATATTATATATATTACAACATATTTAATGTAATGGAACCATTATATACACATGACGTTAACTAATAAGAAAAAAAATAGTCCGTGATGATCACAAACCACCAAAAAAATCTGAAAAATTATCAGTAACATCTTATCTAATGATTCATCCTAACCCTGAATATCCAATTTCCTTAAACAACCTTTAATTATTATTTAATTCCATTAACAACAAAAAAATTTAATTATAAATATATATTTCCATTCCACATGTTTTTTTGTACATTTATATAAGTGAACCAAATGTGAAAACAAAGGAAATGAAAACTTCTGAATGAAAACAAATAAATTATATAACTCATCAAAAAAGAAACAAATGAACATAATAAAATTATAATAAATAAAATTTATTTAGAAAAGGTTTTAGTTTAATAATTAATGTATTTAATTTTATTATCCAGGATGTTAAGGTCATGTCTGGAACACTTTCACACATGAGGTAAAGGTTTCTTCCCAAACCTCTATTTTGCATTCTAGTAATGATTTATCTCACTTTACAACATTTTAATTCATAATTATTTTTTAAAATATAATAAATTCTATGTATCTATTCCAAAATCATATATCTAGATTAGTGCATCTTTTTGTGTAAATAAATGTTTTACATGGTTCCCTTCTCAATTCGTTCTAATAAATAATCCCGATTAAAGATAACTTCTAAATTTCATACCCATTTTGAAGTACCATACATAATTTATTTTAAGACACCATGATTTTTATAAAATCACAAAAAAAAATTTCAGGAAAAACATGATTTCATTCATTAATGTTTTTATACAAACAATTGTGACTAATAAAAATGATTTTCCAAAAGAAAACTAATTTGTAAAGTAAAAAAATGGTATTTCTCTCAAGAATTCCTCAATGATTTTATAAGAGTAATTGCATCAATTTAAACACCCACGGTTAAATATTATGATTTATTGGTAATAATATATTATGATAATCATCAACTATATTTTATTAAAAAGTTTATGATCAGTTTGACAGTTGATATACTATCTGAATTCCATTCATCATACTACTTAGAATGGTAATTGATTTTGTTAAGAGATTGTGTAACGTTAGTTACATTCCACATGTATATGTTTATTTTCAAACAAAAATCAGATGAGGTATGAATTGGAATGAATTATTGATGGTTCATTCCCTCAATATCCCCTTGATGCATCAGTAGGTCTCATGAGACCAAACAAAAATGGATTTTGGATGAGGCCAAAACCGTTTAATTTTTGTGGTCTTGGTTGAGTCCACGACGATATGTTTATGATTTATGGCATATGAATTAACTTATTATGACTATTAATTGATTATCCATGTGATTATTATAATATTAGAGTATCCATGTTTAGGTTTCACTCTCATTTAATTATTTTTATTGAACTATTTATCCAGATTTTATTGTTTCTATATTATACACAATTTTATGTTCTAATGGAATGGGTTTTAATTCATTCACACTGAATTATTGTTATATTATCTTATGTTTTATTACATACCCTTATTGAGCATCTAATCTCACCCCGTTCTTTTATTTTATTTTCCCTATTATGTGAAGATGTATATTATGAATTACTTGTAGAGATAATATAAGAGTTATCGATGTTATCAACGAAGTTTCTATGTTTTTTTTCATTTCATGTTTTGATGAAATGTTCATGTACGAAACATAGCTTCCAAAAATGATAAATAGTTCAGTACATTGGTATATGAGTCTCATATCAATGCCAATGTTATAAAATAAGGCACTAAATCTGGGCTACTGGGGTCAGAGATATTACAACTAAAGGGGAATATCCTTATGGAAGATGTCGAAGACCTTCACAACATTAGAATATTGTGTTCCTAGTCTCCAAACACACTATAATATCATGGCCCTCAGACACATATTTGTGCAATGTATTGAATACTCATATAAGAAGATGAAATATCTATGAATGAAAATCCTGGGTAATTAGAGAAGGTATTAGAGGATAAATTTAGTAATCCTTTAGAGACCATGATGAGAGAATAATAGTAGGAACCCTTAGGATAATACAAAGTATAAGAGAACCTGCTATGTTACGGTAAATAAAGGGGTGAGGTTTTCCAAGAAATAAATCCTTTCTAGATACTATAAGTTACCTTTGTTTTGGAACAATGTAACCTAAGTGTATTAACTCTGAAAAAGGTGTGTTGGTATTGAATTGAGTGTTACCTGGTATATGAAAATGGGTCCTACTGCACACCTAGTTTGACACTCCTAGAGGATATCCTTTGGGTGATAATTTTTTTAATGAAACATAATGACTTATTTAAAAAAATGATAATCATAGATGACCTATATTTTTCCAAATATGGTATAGATTTAAAATGATGTGTCATTATTTAGACATTATATAAATGATTTTTCAAACTATATGGTTTTCCAAATTATTGGTGTTTCTCACACTATTTTTTTGTGATAGTTAAGAGAGGGAACCAGAATGAACTAGATTAACATTAAATGTGAATTTTTTTAATGAGAATCCAAATAGGATGATGATGGGATTAAAAGATATTTCGATTATATCTAATCAGATATCATAGAAATTGATTGATAAACTTATCCTTAACCAAATCTTAGACTCACTAATTAATAGATTGATATAGTTTTCTAAGATCATGGGAGGTGGAGACCATGGAGGAAATATGGTTCTGTTTATTAAATGAATTAATGTGGAAAGAAGAACTCAAGTAAATGTCTCAGAGGGACAATAATATTTATTGGGTATGGGAAAGAAGGACACCCATAAATTAATTTCAATGGAGAAACTGATTTTTTTTGTTAACTCAATGGAAGATAATAATGGTCTCCCCAAGTTGTCATCATCTATTGAATATTTTAATTATAGAATGTACAAGAATCATTCTAATATAATTTCTAAAGTAAAATATCATGAAGAGAATCAGAATGGTTGTGTAATTAATCGGTTTATGGTAGACAATGATGAGACTATGAATGAAATATGAAATGAAAGAGTTATTAAGGAATGTGAAGATAAATCCTATTTAATGTCTTATCGATGAGGGGGAAAATAGAGGTGTTTATATATTTTAATTCAAGACTTATGTTATATGAATCATAATATATATAAGTATTGTTTGTATAAGTTTCGAATTAAGTATTTTTAAGAATATATTTAATAGAACTGATTACCTAGAAAATTGATTTAATGAAAAGGTGACATTATATGGAAAACAAATGATTAAAGGAAGATAACCTTTAATATGTTCATGATTTTTAAAAAATGGTTTTTAGTATGGATAATGAGATGATTGGTATGGATAAATTAAATTGTATATTATTGATATATTTGGATGTGAATAGTGATTTTATAACAAAGTGGTGAAGTTTAGGGCATTTTGGATTCATGGTATATATTCAATAATCTATGGTTTTATTTAATGAATAAGCAGAGAGTTAATTTTTAAAAAATTCTTGTTTTCCTTATGGATTTATGGAAGTTCAGGTTATTATCATATTTCTCATAAATATATGACAAAGGTATTCACATATTTTTTATGTGACAATTATGATATAATTTATGATATTTCAGTGATTAATGTTATGTTAATTTTGGATACTTGGTGAACTTATTGAATTTTTTTGAATTTTGGAAGGGTTTTAAGGTTAACCCCTTATGGAATGGTTTAAACTCAACCCTATATATGGTTTTAGAGATTAATTGTTTTATTTCATTATATGAATATTGATCCAAATAAGATAACTTGTGAAAACTGTTTTGGTTTTGATGATAACTAGAGATAGAAGGAATGATATATCATTCTTATATGGATCTTATGATATATTAGTTCTTCCTGAATTAAAAATTCATCCATAGATGAAGTGGAAATTCATTGAGGCACAACAAATGTTTTAGAATCTTCACAGGAAATGGAAAGAAATTCGGTATGTATATTTTCTCATCTTCTCTATCTTGAGAGTAAAAATTCTATCAAATTTAGGAAAAGGATATTAAGAAAAAAATTGTCCTATTAACATCATTTATAAAGGATCAATGGACATAAATAATAATATATTTATGGGTTTTTATTGATTAATCTTATCATGAACATGTTCTATATCACTCTCTATTAGTCCATGGGATCTAAGTTTCTCTTCCATATCCATATTTTGAGTTCCCACCAATGTTCTCCCTATGTAAAAACCTAGAAATGTGTAACTTCAGGTAACCTTTACATATCCAACATTCTGTTTTTAAGGTAATTTTTATCTTTCATTTGTATGAGGTGTTTTTATATAGAGATATTTTAAAATGTTAAACCTTTAATGACTAAGGTGAATTTGAAGGGAAAATTCATTTTAAGGGGGGTCGAATGTAACATTTTGAGATTTTAAGAAATATTGTTTAAAAAATAAATTTAAATTTTTCGTTATATTTAGTTATACAAAAAACCTTGTTTTTATTATGTTACATGAAATAATTTTCTTTCTTAAATATCATACATGACATGTAACTCAAAGATTCAGTGAACCATGAAATAATATTATTTTAAAAATGACGATAATAACCTATCTAATAAATAAGAGGGTATGAATAATATTAACTAGTTTTTGATACACACACACACACAAATTTACTACATAATAAAAAAATTATACATTTTTATTAAATACTCAATCAATTTTCCGTAATGTAATTACATTAATCAAAAGTATATTTTCCTCAAAAATGAGTTTTTTGAGAATATATGATAATTATTTATAAATATTTTAAAAAAATTATTTTATAATATGAATCTATTTATTGAAATAATCATTCCAAAATTAAATTTTGGTCAAATTTTTTGATTTTTGAGAAAATATTAATTTTTCAGTGAATAGAGAAAAATACCAAATTATTTTAAAACTCTCATTTATTTGTAATGAGTTAAGTAATTTTAATGCCCAATTATGACATAAAGTAATATAAATATTATTTATTTAAATTTAATCCACTTAATTTATTTTTTAATATAATTTATATTAGATTTTATTATAATATTTTATTTGGATTTAAAAAAAGAGTTTTTTCTGATTTTTTTCATGTGCATAAGGTTTTTATATTTTAATTAATTAAAATAATACTAAATAAAAATGTTTTAGAAAAAATTTATATATTCTATTTCAATAATGTTTAATTCATATTCATTTAATGATTATTATTATTATACACAGATTAAATATAAAATCATCTTGTACTTGGAAAATACACTTCTTAAAAAGCAGATTTTTTGTTACGTCGCTGGGTTTTTTTAACTTTTGATTTTCAATTTATGTGAATTTAATTTGTTAAAATGGATTAAATACTTGTGATCATAAAAATTTATATTATATACTTATTTAATCTATATTTTTTCTATAATTAATTGTGAAAACTGTAAAAATTATTTACTGTAATTATGTTAAAAATGGGTTTACTTGGGGTTAATCTAAAAAACTAAGGGTAAAACATTACCCAATACTTATCCAAAAACCATTGTATGACCTTATTTAGAAATTATATATTATATTTTATATAATCGAACATTTTTTATCCTTTTTTAATGCGAAAAACATGGGTACACATTTTTTTTAAAAAAATTACATGTATGCCATCAACCTTAATTATTAAGGCCCCCCAAATCTAATATACTATTAACACTTTAAAACCCCTTTGGTTTGGAAAATAACTTACAAAATCACTTAATTAATTCTCAAATATATCCTAGAATATTTATTTTTATTATAAATATAACCTAATAATCCTTTATTTTCAATCCAAAAGATAGTGTTTGAAGAAGAGGTAACATCTCTAACCGAGTGTTTTATTTTATTTCTTACTCCACCACCTTCAATTATAATTGAACCATAATTATAGAGTAAAAATAGTATATCAAATATACATATATGTCATTATTTGAAGGTAATTACCTAAATCCACATCATATTTTGTCAAATGGGAAAAAACCATCGAACATGATTACACATGACTACTGCCTCATGATGAGAAATAGTTCATTTTCCATCACTGTTTCTCATATATTGTGACGATGATGTATTTAATATATATATATATATATGAGTATATTATATTTTTAAGACAATTATATTTTTTGAGTTATTATGTCTTGTAAACCTTTTTTAATTTCTATCATGTAAGGGATACGATAATGTCGCTCGTGTGTATGGTAGCCTACCACCTCATGAAGCGATGTGATTAGTTATTCACTAATGAATTAAATGGAAGTTAATAGTGATTAATTTAATGAATATATGTGATTCTCAACAACTAAAAATAATTCTCAAATTTTAATGACACATATTACTTCTAATCTCCAAACCCATCAGAAAACAATAACAATTCTCATGTTTATAGAAGACTACTGCCTCACCAACCGATGGGATGTGTTTTTCATTTTCATTTTACATGGACGATAATAAGGATAGATTAAATGAATATATATGATATATATATATATATAATATTTATTACATATATGAAATCTTAATGATTTTGTAAAGGTGATATTATATTTTCCTTTATTATGTTCCATTTGTCGAGGAAATGGAAATAACATTAATGCATACATACGACCTTCTATCTCCATTAATAGTTTAATTTATATTATATATCTAAAAAATGTATTTATATAAATACATATATAATTAAAATATATGATATTTATATCATTTTAAAAATTTTATATGATATAACCATGGTCAATGTAAAAGTAATGAAAACACTAAACAAATACAAACAAGAAAAATAAACAGTTATTACCCAAAATGTAATATTAATATGAAATTATTAAAAAAAGGGTAATAAAATGGTACAATTATATAATAAAATGTTTTATATATATTTCTAAATTTCTTTAATATATTTAGGAATAACTTATTTCTATTATACAGGAGTGTTGAACATGTGTGAAGGAAGTGAAGACTTGAGGTAAGGGATTTCTATCCCACTTTTATTTTCTACAAGACAAATCCAATATTTACCACATATTTCTTTTATATGGTTTATATACATAACTTGAGTTTATTTTATGATAATTCTCCTCAAAATTATTTGTATTTAAATATCCATTTTTTAATCTCCCTTTCATAGTGTTTATGATTTTATTGTTTCCAAAGTGGTAAGGAATTTGTGCCTCAATTTTTCTTCATTGGAAAATAGGTAATGTTATGCACCACTTTTATTTTATAAGGAGTAAATAAATCCCAATTGACATATAATATCATGAATTTATTTATTCTAATGATATTTTATGTTTTATTTAATGTTATTCCTTCATGGGGTTTACAATTCAAAGATAACAAAGTGGTAATGATTTTATGTTACAGTTTCATCATTTATTGGTATTGGTTATGAATGTATTTCTGAAGTATAAATATTATAATCCATATATAAAGAGACGTATTATATTTCTTATAATATGGTTATTTAATTATAATTCATGTTTTTTGTTAATTTTACTCTTTTTATGTACTCAATATTTCAAAAGAATTGTTTTAAGAAAAATTGTCTTTATTTCTCTCTTTAGTTGCTAACCATTTTTCATCCAAAAACGTGTTTTCAAAATGTTTTTTCAAAAATATGTTTTATAATTATTCAAATTATTTATTAAATAAATTTTTATCCATGTTTAAATTTTCAAAAAAATTGAATGAAATCTTCAGGTAGTTTTCCAAATAATTCTCATTTGGCTTTTAAAGAAAATGTGAAATGAATCATTTTTTAACATGTATGGAAGGAATGGTATGTACTTTCTTCATGAAAACTAAATGTTTTAAAATTTACCTTAAAATTTTCAATGTTTATTTTCAATGAAAATAATTTTTTAATTGTTTCATTTTTCAAAAGTTTTTTCACATTGAAGGGATATTTTCTATATGACTTGTTTTTAAATAATATTTGAATATTATTTTTAATGAAATGTATTTTGAAGACGTTTTTATGTTTTACAAAGTGTTTTTTAGTGGAATGGATATTTTACTCAAGAAATGATGCAAGTTATCTTTCAAAATAATTTTCCATTTAAGATGAGATCCATCGATGCTTCTTATTGATTACTAGGGATATGATAAAAGGAGATCATTTTTATTATTTCTCTAAATAAATTATGTTTTTTTATGAAAGATTTCTATGAAAATAGTTTCATTTTTTATGAGTTAGGATATGATGAATTCCTTAATGGATTATGAAATCCACTTTTTTCTATAGTTTAAGATATGATGAAATGTTTATGAAACATTTTTTCTTTCCATCGGTTATGATAAATTATTTATGAATCCCATTTCCTTTCATGGTTTCTAAATTGATGAATGTTTTTTAATATTCTGAAAAAAATAATTATGATTTTAATTATGTGATTTGTGGGACTTATATCTTTTTCTAATTCACTGGATAAATATTTATATCTCATTATATAGACATGATTAGAATGGGTAGTGAACCCAGTTTAGTAAGGTAATTTGTCTACTATGATGGTTTTGAGTGTAATCCTTGACTACTATAATGGTCTGTTTAATGAATCCATTCCTCTATTATATCCATTGAAATGATACATGACTAATATTGATATTATAATCTATGATTATGTTTATGCAAAAATTCCATGTCTTATATCATTGTTATGCTCTCATGGATCATGTTATTTGTATCATTATGATTCTTTTAATATGAACTAAAAAACTTTATTCTATGTAACAAGATTATGATATTTGATATGAAGGGTATGGTTATAAAATGTTAATATCATATTCTCATAACCTTATGCTAATTTCATCTTTATATGATCTTTCATATATCACTTTCATACTATTTTTGAGTATTTGTTCTCAACCTTTCTTATGTTTACTTTCCCTAGGTTATGAAGAATGGTTTTATGTAGGGTATGTTTTTACAGAGTACTATAGGGGAATATATATATAGGATATGTTGAAAATCATTCACTGAATTAGATGATTCCGTACCTAGTCTTCAAAGACACTATACTATTAAAGTCTCTAGTAATGTGTTTCTATAATGTATTGAATACTAATTTAATAATTTGAAATATCTATGAATGAAAAAACATGGTCACTATATATAGAATTATAAAACATTGTGATATTATATTTTTCAATTATAATATTAAAATCTATTAACTCATCCATAATATGTTATATTTCTTTACTAAACTTATGGAACATTGTCATTTTTTCAATTTGTATTACATTTAATATTTTTAAAATTAATTTTTATATTACACGATGAAATATTAAATTGGAATTGTGTAAGCATTTGTGATAATTACATCATCACTATAAATTAAAAATAAAGTTCCATGATAAGAAAATTCATTTATTGATCAATTAAATATTTAGAACCAAACTTATTGACATTATATTATTATGAAAAAAATTTAGAGATATTGAAGTCAAGAGAGTGACATTTTGTATTTATCAAATTCTTAAAAAAATATAAAGGTTATATTCAAGGAACAGTTGTGCATATGTTTTAGTCATGGTTAGAAATTTTTGGACTCCACTCTTCAAATTGGATAAAGTCTAGTTCTAGAAATATTTTAAAGCCATATCTCAAAGATTTTACCCAATTTTACTTGTTTTTCCTTATCGGTGTAACAAATATTTACTGAGGTTACTATTTATAATGAAAAAAATAAGAGGGAATATTTACTGAGTTTTATCCACTGAAAAAATATAAAATCCAATTTCCAAGAATCAATTTCTTTTTGTGGTAGAAATAAATTTTAGAATTTGATCTCAAAAGTTTACGAATACCACTTTTTTGAACAAATTCATTTTTAATAATAACATTTTATTTATTTATATCCCATTCCTAGAAAAAATATTCTGTGAATTTTAAAACATTTTATGTAATATATAATACATAAAAAAATTAATATCATTCACTAATAGGGAAAAATTTAATTTTTTATGATAATAAAACATTGCAAGAACAATAATGGTTTTTTTAAAAACAACTCTTTTACTTTCAAATGATTTTAAATTTATTTCTAATCGATTGGTAGATATTGAATTTATTTATACATTTATAAACCATAAATGTTTCAATATTGAGTTATTATTATTCATACATAAAAATTCAACGGCAATGTTATAATGGTATATATTATTACGATTCATTTAGACATGGGGTTGCGTTTATCATAAGCTATCAAAATAAATTTGTATTATGAGAAATGTGTTATAAAATCTAGGGGTGTTACAATATAATCCCATTAAAATAAATTTCAACATCAAAATTATATAACTCTAATATAAAAAACGATTATATCCCTATTTCATTACATTTATAACTTGTCATGTTTTGGATCAAAAACATTTGTGAGAGAATTTGGAATTTTTCTCATTGGTGGACATTTCAACATTTGAAATAGAAATCAGAATAGGGTTTTGATTGTATTAATGTTTTTATATAGTGTTTTCGAATGTGGTTTATGTTTTGGTGGATGACCGAAGGGTCCAGATGAACACCGAAGGAAGAATGGATAGGTCAACTACTAAATTATAGCTGATGTGAGTTTTAGACATCTTATATTATTTAGACAATGGGTATTGGTTCCATGGGTTGTAGCCCATAAGATTTATTAAATGAAGGCTCAAGATTTGATACTGGGGAATACAATATATGTAATAGTTAATGACCACATAATAACGAGGATTGAATTTTTTTAATGGTTGAATAGGGGGCTCCTACCATATTAATTATCTGGACAAAAATGAGGTTCATGGTGACCTCTCAGTTAACCCCATCTCTTCTCCCTCTATTCATTATGGATCAAAGAGGTTTTGGGTGTGATTCAATAGAATTAACAGGAAATATGATCCTCTTCCTTCCTTATATGTTTTTCTTCTTCCACCATCTCAGATTTATGAAGTTTTAATTTAGATTTTTTCTTCCGATTGACCTAGATCATGGGGAAATGAACTATTTCAGTCAGGTTTTATTCTAGGACTAGGAATAGGTCATTCTATAAGTCCTTCTTCACTTCATCATGATTTGTTTCATCGATGTACCTCACCATAGCTATATATAAATAATTAATGATTTTAATTAACTTTTTAGGTGGTTGTTTTGGTGATGTTTGATATGGATTACACATGATATAATGTAAGGATGCATCAAGTGCTGTTAAAGAAGGTTTAGTCATGGTTCCCAGGAGACTAAGTCGATGATTGAGTTTTTGGTTTTTATAACTATATAAATTAAATCATTTAAATCTTTTATCTTTATTTAAGAAATTAATTAATAATATTGAAATAATAATTAATTAATTTCTGATGCTCTGGTTGTGAGAAAAGACTGAACTCGTGTCAGATGAGCTTGAAAGAGCCTTAGTAGATACTTTTGGCCATTGTAAATTAAATATATGGCTTCTGAAAGGTAGGTGGTATATTGTACCTTACCATTAAAAATTGGGAATTTCAATGGTATCACATGGATTCTTAGAAATTTCCCTTAGGGTGTAGCCCCATATTTAAATTCAATGTGATAAATTCTTTAGTTTAATTAAATTTTAGTAAATACCAGATGAATGATCGATGTTACTAACAACCCTAATGCACTAGTTTCATCCTTGAAATGAGGCTTTGACTATGATTGATCATCCCATATGGGATAACTTTTATTTTACTTTATTGGTACTTATGAGTAATTAAATTCATAATTACTAACTTAAAAGACCTTTAAGTGGGATGTATATGCTTAGGATGGACCATGAGGATCCTAACTAGGATTCCTCTCTAGTATTTGACAGAGGGACCCATTGGGTGCCCTGGTTTTTGTTTAATGTTGATCTTGTGTGTTTTGGGTTTTGGTATATATGATAGAGGGTGTCACATTATAACCCATCTTGAACATGTAAAATAGAATGCTAAGGTATTAGTATTGGGTTTAGTCATACAACCACCCCCACTCAATCATTTACACTTTCACTTATTTACTTCTGATGCAACAGTGATTACCATAGGTGCTTCATTGTTAGTGGAAAATGTTCCTAACATGATGATAATCTCTTTTGTGGGATTCCATGTAGTATTTATTGTAATTTTTTTATAAGTCCCTTTTAATCCTACTGAATTTTCTATAAATAATCCCTATACTCAGGCTTTGAAGCCTCTTGTTTGATAATATTTATTAGGATACACATACATGTTTCCTAGGATCTGACCATGAGACATATATGTTTTAATGATATTCTCATCCCTTTTTAGATTCTGATGATGATGAAATGGATCTCCTAAAATTATTGTATGATGAGGATGATTCTAATATCCTCAACTATTTGTATGATGAGGATGATTCTGCTCTCCCTGATTTTCTATATAACGAGGAAGATTATTCTCTTCTGACTTGTGATATAGAGATGATGATTATTCTACCCTCGATTTTAATTAATAAGGGGATATCTAGAAAAACTTCTCAGGATTAATATTATGATCCATACGTTTTCTGGGTGGTTAGACATGATGTTTCACACCCATGGTTTTTGTGTTTCATGAAATTCCACATCAGAGTCCGTGAGTAGTGGGAATGTAGTATAATCAGTGATATCTATTTATACATCACCTAAGATTCAAACCATTAGGGATTATCTGAGTCTCAATGTTGTGATCGTCTATGGACTGGAACATAGAGCTCAAACATCAGAATGGATTTATAACGCATGAATGACATGACCTTCAGCTCAATGACCATTTGTAATATTGTACATTGGTATACGATATCCTTCCATTTATTGATTAGAGGAGAGTACGAGTGAACCCATTGATAGGACATGTACCCCCCCTATAGTGTTGTAAATTTATTAGATATGTTCCTTATTCAATAAAAATCTTGTATTGTTGATTAGAATTATAGACACATTGGTCACATAATTCTACATAGGTTGAGTGGTACGACATCCAACACAACACCCTTTCCACAAGATTTCCAAACAATAAGGATTACAGACCCAATGGTCGACTATTATAGATTAGTTTTATTTATGAAACATACACATGTATATATATATATATTATATAAACATTTGTAAATATATATATATATATATACACACACATATAAATATAGATATACATGCTGACACCTTTCCTAGTTGAATGGGATCCTGGAATTAGGGATCGAATGTGGTTCACAAGATTTTGTTATTAATACTTTCATATTGTGTACTATAAATACTGAGAAATTTACTAGGTAATGTATTATACATAATTTATTTTAGTTTACTTACAATTGTTATTATTATCATCACTATTATCCGGATGAGTAGATCACTTTTACACACATTTCATATTACTTACTATGTATGAGACTCTGTTGTGCGTGCCCTGCTAGGTTTTATACTCACACCCTACTCGAGACGCCATTGAATTGGTATACCAGAGTAGATGATCACATGGATATAGGAAAAATAGATATAATGCTAGGGACTATCAAAAATAATGGCTAGGATATGTATGAGGAGGTTAGGTATGTGGTTTGGCATGGAGTTAGTAGTAGATTCATGTGCTTTTATTTCTGTTTATTTTGTTTAATCTAGAATGAATGGGTGGCCTAGTGGGTGACCAATGTTGTATGTATGACATGGAAGTTAAAGATTTTATATCATTTCATTTATTAATATAGAATTTTATTTTTTCTGTTAATTTATTACTTCATCAGAGTGTTTGTTTCTTCTATGGATGATATACAATTATTTCTAGTTTTTTACTCTAATATGAGGGTATTATATTCCCACTATACTACCATTAGACCCTCACTACTATTAAGAAAAATATAGTGTATAGGGAGATTCTCATGAGGACTTGTGGGGTAATGACTCTAAGCACTATATTTTTGGGTATTCGTGTTGGGATGCTACAAAGCGGTATTAGAGGTGATTCATTCCTGATTTTATTACACTTGGAATATTGTAGATGGGAGTATTAAGAATGTGTTAGAGCCTATTATGGATTATGGACTGGTGCGTCATGATACCTTTTCCAGTAAGAATTCATGAATACGAGGTATATGGGATTTCTGTTCTGAGTTGAAATGTTATAGTTTTATAAGATTTTTTTCTTTGCACGAAACACATGTTTTGTGGATGTTATCATTTATTATTTTTTATGGCTCTTATACCATTGGAGAGAGGCCATTGATGTATTCCTGGAAAATGGTTTATTAGAGAGAGTCCTATGATTGATTTTGGATCTCTTCAGTATTAAAAGGTTGTGTATAATGCATCATATTTTTTATGTGTGATTAACTTGTTTTAGGCCTACTAGTGTGTGATTTTACAAATATTATAGGCCAATTTTTAAAGTGTTAATAAACACATAAATGGTGTTTTCCTGTATAGGTTTTTTGTGTGAATCTACTCAGTTTATTTGACTCAAATATATATATATATATTATTTTGATGTCATGTGACATGAATCTATGTTGAGGAATTCGTGTTGAGGCTAATGACTTAGTCTTTGTACATTGGAGGTGAAGTTACCTTAACAGGTCATTAGATAACATGATTCCCATGTGTTGGACCCATTTAAGGGTGTTTCTTCATAGATTAAATTATTTATTGTTTCCTAAAACCTATAATGTTTTTCCTTCATATTTTGGAATGACATTCTATTTTATTAAGCCGTGTTCTTGTGATATAATGCAGATTTTTGGGATAATATTGTGAACCTACTCTTGACCATAACAGTTTGACATCAGAAGATGATTATTTTGTAGTATACCCTTTATGGGTTCATATTATTTTTAAGATTATCTTTTTGGCTCTCTTGGTATGATGTCTATGAACACCAAAATGTTTATATGAAACTAGACCTCTAGAGCGTATTACTATATTTGGATGCTTGATGAGTGAGAGTTTAATATTGAATCTATGTTGGTACCATGTCCTCTAGGAAGTAGTTCCTGACGAGCATTCTTGATGATGATCTAGTACCTAGTATGATGATGTTGATAGTTTTGACCCTGGATAGTCAATGTTTTTTTTCTATGTTAGAGAAGGTTGAACGGAATGTTATATTCCTTATTCCTAGAAAAGTTTGCAGACGATTCCCCATGAGATGTGACTTCAGAGAGGTTTCCCTTTGGGCCTAGGTTATTATACTAGGTCTCCCTTTTATGATACATTATTAATATGGATATGTGGGTGACATTGAGGCCCTTAGTGATGACGTAGATCCATGCATGTCAATGTTCTGTTTGATTATGGGAAATCTGTATGAGAGATGTGAGGCTTGATTTACTGATGCCTTATTTGGAAGTGGGATAAGATATATGCTTGTTTGAAACTGATATATTTTAGGTTATCATGGTTTTTATTTATAGGTATGTTGACGTGTTCCATTTCAAGACTGTTTTGATGGGCATGACTATTCGGGTGTTTGGTCCAGTTGGCCAATGTTCCAATTGTTTACAAAAGTATCTAGAGTGTTGACAGACACCCGTGGGTTGAATAATGACTTCTAATAAGTGGTCATGGAGTAGATCATGACATGGGTGAGGTTACAAATTTTGGAGAGGAGTTACAAGGAAGATTATAGAATATGATAATGAATTTCTATGAAGCACGGTCAACTTAACCGTGTAATATAAGACTCATAAGAGTTTGAGTCTGGTGAGAATAGAACATGCTGGTTACACATGGTACCTTTTAAATCGTAAATCAGTGAGTGGACATGTATAACTCAAAGACAGAGGGTTTCAAAGACTTCTCATGGGAATAGATACCTAGTTATTGTGATAAAATGATGAACATCTCTAAATGGTAGAGGATACATCATGGATGAATTTGGTTCTAAGAGACTATTGACCTAGAAATTGACCTAGACTTCGTATTGTTAGGAGACATGGTGTTAGGGGTTTGTTAAAGGAATTTATAGACTATTAATATTTCATCTGGGATAAATGTGAAATAATACCCTATCGATGGAATCATAGTGTAAAATTATTTTAGTGAAGATCATTCGAATTATCATAACATTGTCCTGAGTATGATGAGAACACATCTGTTGTAACAGCATGATTTTTTATGAATTATTTTTCAAATAAATTTAAATTATTCAAAGTCTTGAGATGCACGATAAAACAAGTTATTTTTTCTTTATATGATACACCATGTTATCCTTTTCGTACATAAAAAACCTATATTATCTTATTGTACACGCAACACAGTGTTTGGTTTCTGTTACACATAACGTCGAGTTCATTCGATAGCTGGTGTTACATGCATGACTCAGTTTTACCAAAAAAATACTATGATATTTTTACCTAGTTGTTCAAATGGAGGTAATGAATAAGTATTAGTGTAATTATGAAATGAATTCATGGGATACCAATTATTTAGAAATGAAGATAAAAACTAATTAAAAATAAACGATGTGTTTTTATGAAAAATATTTCTTCCACAAAAGGTTTTTTATGTTAATAAATTAAAATAATAACTATTAGTTTACAATATTGACGAATTTTATATATTTTATACTCAATAAAATTGTTTTGAATTCCTAAAATATTTCTTGTAGGCAAAAATAAGAACAAACTCAATTTTAAGCACAAAAGGCTATATTTATCTAAAAGGTTGTTTTGCTGCCAATTATTGGTAGACTTGTTTTAAAACTAAAATTTTACACTTTATTAAATTTAATTTTTGAAAAAAATCCCCGAAATCATAATTTTGATATTATCTTAAGGTTAAATATTGGGGTTTTTCATAAAAAATTAATCTTTTGATGAATAGAGAAGATAATTATTTTTATTGAAAACAATATTTTTGTTAAAGTATTTACAAGGCCAAATTATGTTTTGGATTATTTTAAAATTTTAATAATATAATTTAAAATTAAAAAAATCAAATTATTATTTTTTAAATTGATTTTATTCCCTAATTTACTATAAAAAAATTTATGTTTTAAATGGTTATTTTTTCAACAATTCTATTTTTCATGGCGTTTTACCAGCTTTATTTTAAATTAAATTCTAAAAATTATCTGTTTTATATTTTAAAAAACTCATTCAAAACATATATTCATAAGATTCAATTTTATTTAATATAATCATTTTATTTATATCTAATATGAATAGTAACATTGAAAAATTGTCTTACACCGATAAAAGAAAAAATTGGGTTTTTAGGGTAAATATAAAATGATAAGGTCTATAAAATGACCCTAACTCATTGATAAGTTTTTTAATATGAATATAATTACACCTATAACATCTTATTATTAAAATTTAGTTCTTTAATGTATTTTTTTCCTTGAAAAGGATTTATATAATATTTAAATGAATGAAATTCACAAAATGTCACATTCTTTATCTTAAATATCCCTAATATGTCCACATGAGAAAAAATAATATTAATATAAAGGTTTATTTTTAAATTTATAGACATATTTTAATAATAACAATTTATTTTTTTACATTTAGGCCAGTTAGATGTGATTATGATATTTATAATAATTTATTTAATAAATATTTAAGGATTTCAAATTCATGTTTTAAATACAATATCATTTTAATATAGGGTTACATAAATGATATATTTTAATATAAATATTTTTCTTAAATATTGAATATTTAACTACCATATGGTATATTATTTTTAATTTTTAGTGAAGAAATAATTAAATTAAAAGATTACACAATGATGATGAGGTAATTATTTTATTAAGAAAAATATCCAATATTTTTTTTAAAATAAACATAATTTTAGATGATTAAGGTGATAAACTAGTCTTTTAGATGAAATTTACATATTATGTATATAATAAAATATATTTTTATAAGTTAATTTGATATCTTGATATTTTAAATGTCCATGTAATTAATAGTGTCAAATTTGATATTAAGGATATTTTATCAAATTTTTTTTTTATAAAATTAATAAAAAAAATCATAAAATACCATTGAAAATAAAAAATAATTATTATATGATATATAATATTATAAATTTTAAATTTATGCTAAAATATAAATCACATAATTAAAAATTTCAACCTTTTAATAATGAATTTTTTTACCTTAGATGAAATTAAAATAGGGTAACTAAGGGTTAATCAAAATGATTTGGTTTAGAATAATCCCAATACTTTTATAAAATATGTTGATTGATGATATAAAATTTTTATCTCATATTACATGCATATAAATATATATTTTTTAGTTTTTTTGAAATATTTTTATTATAAATTAATATTTTTTTAAATTCATAAAGCGCCTCACCTCCATTATAAAAGGACACCTCCCCCATAACTTCTCAACACCACATTGAGACTTCATGATAATCCGTAAAATTATTATTTCTATTACAAATTTACCTAGACATATTTTTGGGGTGTTTTACCTCCCAAAGGACCGACCCTAGTTTCCATAAGAGGAAATCTAAAGGAAGTTTCCCAAACAAGATGTAATCATCCTTACCGTATCTTTCAATATTATTTCTTCTTCTACATCCTTTTCATGTGTTTTGTCATTATTAAGTAACATATATAGTATAAAATATATTTATATTTTATTATGAATATGGGAAAACTATATTCGATATTTTATCCATCCTATGAAAAACTAAGGCATCAGACATGCGTGCGTACGACATACCATCTCCACGTCATTGTGTAATCTATTTTTTATTTCCAAATTACATATGTGGGTAAAATGTTGTAAATAATAGATATATATTATAATTATAAAAATATACTGGTTCTAAAAAAATCATATCATCCACTTCCTCCCCTTTCACCATTAGAGGAATGATACCGTCACTCATGCATATATACAATCCCTCATCTTCATAACGTGATGCGATTTATTTTTCATGATAACATTTAAATAACAATTTAATAATTTATATATTGAATAAATATGATATATATATATATATATATATTACCTTAATATAATTATGTAAATGAATGAACTATATCCTATGCATAAGAACTGGGACTTATTTGTGAAAACATGCATCAGAAAATGAATAAGTTAACACTTGAAAGAATGGAAATAATTAAATATTATTAACAAAAGTTGATAATATAAAATTATAGGATAATATATGATATAATAACTATTAATATATTTATATTATAAATTAAAATAATTCTTTAATACATTACACATTATAATAAGATATATACTAAGGAAATAAGACATAAGGTAACGGTATTTCTAGGCTCATGTTTATTTCTGTTAGATGTATGTAATATCCAACACTTATTTATTTTTTAGTGTAAATAATGAGAATTAATTTAATCTATGATCATTATCCTTAAATATATTGGTATATTCATATCCATTTTATTATTTTGTCATAACTTTCTTTTTCGAGACACATGTCATGTTATGGACCAAATTTATTTTATTAGTTTTGAATAATACTATTTGAAAATATGTATAATAAATATACCTAGTTTAATAATATTATATATTTTATATAATTTTATTCTCTATTCATTTATAATTTTTTGTTCTTTTAAAACAATGTATTCTAAAAATGTTTTAAATGTGTTTTAAATGGTAATTGTGGATTTTTTAGGGAAAAATAATTTTATAAATGTTAAAAATAGTTTTAAAATATTTAATTATATTTTTTAAAAGTTTTTTCAATGAAAAAGATTTACTAAATGTTTTTTTTGATTTAAAACAATTTTTAAAAATGGAAAGGATGTTTTCCTCAAGAATTATTTCAAGTGATCATTAAAAAAATTAAATCTAAGACAATGTTATTTGATGATACATATGTTTTATTGGGGATATGATCCAGTGATACCATTCTTATTCATTCTCTAGATAGTTAAATATGGATTCATACATTTGATTTTTTTTTATTTTCCATGAGTTATTTTATAATGAAATGTTTATAAAACCCATTTCTTTTATGGTTTTTGATATGATTTATGTTTTGGTGGAACTCATATATATGGTTTAAATTATGTTATCGATGTGGAAAATATCTCATTATAATGAATTGAGTAAATATTTTTATTTCATGGTATAGACATTACTAAAATTGAATGTGAACCAGGATCACTTAAATGAGACTAGAATTAGAGTAATCTCAGTTTATTAATCCATGATTAAAATGGTAGTTATCTCAGTTGATTAATACATGGAAAGAACGAGGAGGGAACTCAGCTTTATAAGAGAATTTATCTTATATGATGGTCTTGGTATTGATCCTTTACTCATATGAAAATTATTTTTTATTCCTATGTGTATTCCAAAACTGTATATCTTTTTTTATACTCTTATGAACATTTTTCATTGATTATTTATAAACTTATATTATCTATTCTTTGAAATGATATTATGATCTTTAATATACATGATATGACATTAAAATGTCATATTTATGTACTTATGCCAAATGTTTATGTTATGACTGACATCTCCCTTGTTTACCCTCACTGAGCATCAGAGATTACCATTTTTATATGTTTAAATTCCACAGGTTATAAAGAATGGTTTTAGGTTGTAATAATAAATTAGATGATATTTGTGGGAGAAATTGATGACAATTCACCAGACTAGGAGTTTGTGTTCTATATTTCCAAAGGAACTAAATTAATATGGTATTTTGGAATGTGTTTGTGTAATTTATGAAATAATCCAAAAAAGGATAAAATTACTATGTACGTTCATCCTATATCACTATATTTGGTATCAGATCAATGTTTTAGTTAAAATTTGGAAACTAGATTGATAAAATCTTAGTAAGATCCATCAAATAAGTCTATCAGTTATAGTCCAAGAATCATGAAAAATATCATGAATATCCAGGATTAAACCTATGGTGCCATGTATTTCATTTATATATATATATATAAATTTTGCTAGATTATGTTCTTTTATACTACGATAAGTGTTTATCATGCTATTACTCTAGGTTTTAGTCAATAGCGGGATACAGAAGGAACTAGGATAACATTTAATGCGATAGAAAATTTGCAGATGATAAATCAAATGGGATAATTACTCGAGTGAAGGACGTTGTGAATATTCCAAATCTATAATATCATATTACAATAAAAAATCTCAATATTGGTGAGATTCCTAAAAAATTAAATAAGTGGAAGATAGAATTTTATGAAAGGTCATGTGGTTAAAAACATACAGTAATGAATAACCGACTTCCATCCTTTAATGAAGTTGATAAGAAAAACCATGAGGAATATCACAAATGGAGGGAAATATGTTATCTATATGGAATAAAAGGTAATATATTGAAAAATTTCCAAGGAGTAAAATTTATTATGTTTGGGTAATATGGGTATTATCCAAATAAATGTCTTCAACCAAGGACTAACATATATACAAAGGAAGTACTTATTTCATTCCAATCATTGAAGTGAAATAATATAAGTAATTATGTTTTTGGATTAAAGAATAATAATGTATATGTAATTTTATGGTATAATGGAATAGTAAAGTACATAAGTATTAGTCCAATGTAGTTTTCCTTTAAGGATTTGAAAGCATATATTGAATGGTACTAGTTACCCTGAAAAGGAAATGAGGTCGTAATAGGATATTTTGTGAGAAAACAAAATTAAAGGAAGGATAACCCTTAATATGTTAATGATGTTGGGATAATAATGATATAATGGGATTTTTAATTGTGATAAAATTAAAGGGATATTATTTATTACATTTAAACTGATGATAATGTGGTTTATGTTATCATGTGCAGAGTTTATAGATTATTTCCTTATGGTATGATTAAAGAGTTAATTTTTGAAAGCATGGATATTTTCACAGAGGTTTTATTACAATTCATGTTATTACCATGTTTCAATAGAATGCATGAAATGGTCTTCACATGTTTTATGTGTGATAATTTTGATCTAAATCAAGTTGTTTGGGGGATTAATGATATGTTGTTTTTTGGAATTTAGTTACATTCATCTAAAAATTTTGGAACTCAAACTTTTTCAAGGTTCATAAGGGTTACCATTTTTGAAATTGTTTACATTGAATTTTGTATGACGTTTTAGAGTTTAATGTTTTACTTACCCATAGTATGCATTATATGTATTGGATAACTTGTGAAAACCATTTTGTTATGATAAATAGTTACAGAAAAAATAATTTTTCATCCAATTACAGATCTTATAACCCACTAGTTGTATAGGCATTAAAACAACAAATAAATTTCATAGAGTGATATATGATGAATAAGTTGATCATGGAAGAACTATTGGATGAGATTTATATTACAAAATTAAATTAAATCAAATAAATATATCTTCATGCCAAATTTATTTAACATTAGGTACAATATCTTGAAAAAAATATCTTAGCACCATCATTTCCTAAGAATTAAATGGTACATTATATCATCTGGATTTATAATGACCATGTTCTCTATCACTCTTCATCAGAACGTTATAGCTATTTTTCTTTTCGATGTCAATGTTTTCATATTCCACCAATATTCTACTATATGGAAACCAGATTGTGAATTACTTTGAATAACCATCATGTTTTCAATTTACATTATTAAGGGAATTTTTACTATTAATTTTTACAATTTTTTTACCTTAAATAAATTCTAGAACATGCACCTTTTATTTTTTAAATGCAGTTTCAAATTTCAAGGATATGATTTTTTAAAATTCATGATTGTAACAGAACTTTAGCATATTGATTGGTGCTGCCACAAAATTTATCTCAAGTTCATGATGTGTTCCATGTATCTATTATAAGTAATTACATACCAAATTATTCATATGTACTAAACATAGAATTTATACCACCAGAGAAAGATCTTTGTTATTAAGAGAAACTAGTATAAATACCAGATCATACAGATAAAATTCAAAAAATAAGAGTACACACCCGATGAATGATTTGTGGAGAAAGAACCATTTTTAATAATTTACATAGTAACATTATCATATTACAATAATTTTGTATCCTCATTTGGTTGTATTAGAGTGATGAATTTAAAGGGAGATATTCATTTCCAAGGGAAAAGAATTTATCCAAACGAGTTTTTATAATTTATTTTAAAATAAATTTTAACTCATTGATGTCGTGAGTTGCATGTGAATCCAAGTAATGAATTCTTTATATACAACACCAAGTTAACTTTAAACACACAAAACACTTATATTTTCTTATGGTACATGCAACCCAATGTTTTGGCTTGTGTTACACACAATGTCGAATTTATTTGACAGCATGTGTTACATAAATGACTGAGTTTTACCAAACATCAATATACCATGATACTTATCACCTATCTATTAGAATGATTGGAATGAAAAATTATTAACAATATTATAAAATTAGTTCTCTCAAAAACAATTAATTAGAAATGAAGATAAAAAATAATTGAATATAAAGGATATGTTTTTAGGAACGACAATATTTATTCCCATAAAGTAATTTAATCTTGATAAATAATATTAATAACTATTATTGAATTATATTAATGAAATTTATACTTTTTTTATTCAATATAATAATTTTTAATTCATCAAATATGTTTTAAAATCATAAAATAAGAAGAAATCCATGTTTATTCATATGAAGCAGTATTTTTTTAAAAGGATGTTCCTTCGTCTTTTATTGGAAGAAATATTTTAAAATAATAATTTTTTACATTGATAAATTTTATTTGATAAAATAAACCTTTTTCAAAACAATAATTTCAAAAACATTTACTGTAATTTTTTTTTTCAGAAACGTTTCATCTTTTGACGAGTACTGAATATAATAATTTTAATTGCAAAATGATTTTTCATTTAATATATTTAAAATGTATAATTATGTTTTGGATTAGTTTTAATTTTTAATTTGTTAAATTTAATTTAAAATAATCCTAATACTGTTTTTGAAAAGGATTTTATTGAAGAACTTATTGTAAAAATATTTTTTGTTTTAAAAGAGATTCTTCCAAAAAACTATTATAATGGAATTTTACATGATTTATTTTAAATTAAATTCTGAAAATATTTATTTTTAATTTTGAAAAAAGGATTTCAAATTTGGAGTTATATGATCAAATTCATTTAATGAGTACCTTTTATTTTTTTTCAAAATAAAAAGAAATCTTGGAAACTTTTGTTACCATGATAAAGAACAAATTAGGTAATTTAGGTTAAAAATAAAATGATAAGGAATATTTTATGATCATAACCCTTGGAAAAAATTTATTAGTTTAATATATTTCCACACATAACACATGAGTATGTAAATAATGTTTTTCAATTGACACTTTTCCATGAATATGACTTAAATAATATTTAAATCAAAGGATGTCACATAATTCCACTTTCTTTGTCTTAAATATCCCTTATGTGTCCACATGGAAATAATGATAAGTTATAAACATATAAAAAATTAATTTTATGATATTATAATCATATTTTCATGGTAAAAATTATTTTTTACTTTTTTCCCACTTAGAGGTGATTATGAAATATTTAATAGTTTATTCCAAAAAAATTAATGATTTCACATTCTTGTTTAAAATAAAATATCATTTCTAGTATTGGGATACCCAAAAGATATATTTGACAATAAATATTATTATAAAATATAGAATACTTTTATTAATTTTAGTATTTTATTTTTAATTTTTAGTAAAGAAATAACTATATTAAATAATTATTCAACACTGATACAGTAATTATATTATTAATGGAAAAATGAAATTAATGTTATTAAAAATAATAAAATAAACATAATTTGAGATACATATTGTCATTAAGGAATCTCATAAATTACCTTTTCAAATTTGGGATGTAATAAAATATATTTTTGAAGTTAACTTGTTATATTTTTATGTAATGGTCCAGACCTCTCCGGCCCATTCCTTTTCCAAAAAGAAGGTCACGAAGTGTTCTGGAGGGTAAAATGGACTTTTCCCACACTTTCCAGTATTTTGAAACAACACGCCGTGTAGTTTGAGTACATGTCGTGTAATCCCTTTTCAGGTATACCCCGTGTTGTAGGTCCTATCCTCGATGTGTGACATAATGGGTGCACGCCGTGTGTCCAGTTCTACATGCTGTGTAGTCCTTCCCCACGTACGAGTTGACCAGTCAACGACCATGTACCATGTTGGAGCCGTGTCCTTACTGTGTGCAATAAATGAGTACATGCCGTGTGTCTAAACTACACGTCGTGTAGTCCTTCCCCGCGTACGTGTTGACCAGTCAACAACCGTGTACCATGTTGGAGGCTTGTCCTTGTAGTGTGCAATAAATGAGTACACGTTGTGTGTCTAAACTACACGCCGTGTAGTCCTTCCCCGCATATGTGTTACCCTCAAACCGTGTGTTGATCAGTCAACGACCGCAGAGCTGTGTTGGAAGCCGCGTAGAGACTGTTTAAAATAACCGAGTACACGCCATATACCCTAAAGTATACGCCATGTACTTTTACTTTTCTTGCCAATAAAAGGTGGGGTCCCCTCCTCCTTTCAACTCACTCCTCTCCTCCCCTTTCCTCTAAGCAGAGCTCTCCCAAGAGACTCGAAGGCTCCTTTTCTTCCACAACTTCTTCGTCCGAGCTCCGATTTACGATCCGTCAGCAGCCACGAGATTGTAACAACGAGGTGGAACTTCCGAACATGGATCCATTTTCTTTCCTTTGGAATTTAATTTCCGACTTCCACCCGAGGAGGTTTTTCCGGGACCCGACAGAAGTGACGGACGCTGACAGACTTCTTCTAAAGTTGATCCGGGGGAGCGCTGTGACCAAAACCTGTGAAGGTAGGGATCTTACGTTTGTCTCTCTCTCTTTTGTGCATCATGCAGGGTGGGTATCCTCTTGTTTTCATGAGAAATAGTTGAACCATTAAATAAAGATAATAACTGGTTAAACAATGTGGTTGGGAAGTTTGTGTTTGCTGTTACTTTATATCCTGTGATATTATGTTGTGAATTGATGAGCTTCTGCCTACTGAAAATAACGGTCGTTGGGGGCCTTTGCTTGCGCAATTAAATGTTTCCCTATCTTTCTAGACCATTTTTATGGATGGAACTTTGTAGAATGTGGAAAGTGGTTAATCGCGTAATGTTGGATAATTAAATGAAAATCTAGAACCCTTGTGTGATCAACCCGTTTGAAAAAAACAGAATAATGAACATCTGGGTGTTGTCTTGGTTTTCGTTGCATGTGATGGGGGTGTTTTGTGGGTTGTTGTGGATAGGGTGGGCAACATGGCTGCAATAAATGGTATTAAAGGGATAATGATGTACGGTGCGGTTGTGGTTATGACGGTTGGCAGTGGGGCTGCGGGGATGGGTTGAATGTGAACGGACTTTGGGTTGTGAATAATAAATAAAAGTGAAAGAGTTAATCAATGGTGGGGCGTGGTAATGAAATAGAGTTAATAATCAATGGGGTTGGTTGGTTGATAAGAAGGGATTGGTTTTGTTTCTTGTGTTTTATTAACTTGATTTGTGGATGAAAGGGATATGTTTTAAGAATGATAGATGTGGTTGGTTGTGGATAGTTTCCCTGTATTTAAGGAAATAAATAAACTAATTTCCGCTGAAACATGAAAACCTAAAGGGGGTTGGGGTTATTTATTGTATGCATACTTCGTAGTAGCAGTGTCGAGGAACGTGCTCAGTTTCTCTGTTTAGAATCCATAGGTTGAGCTGTGTGGTTGGTATATATATATCTGTATCTTTTGTGTTTTATCGGACCCCACCCATGTTGAGCACTTAGTGCCGAACAATCCTATTTCATGGGAGAGGGTGTTTTCCCTTAATTACTAGCTCCTTCCTGCTCCTTCTCCCCTAGGCTGTGATGGCTTGAGGTGACCTTACACCGAAGACTCTTCGTGTAGGTTTCGATTGGGGTGGATTTAGCCCAAGACTCTTTGGGCAGGTACTACTGTTTCCCAAGAATCTTCGGGATGAGGCCCAGGTGTGTGCGGGGGGATACGTGGTTGTGAGGACCAGGTGTGTGTGGGCGGGATACGTGGTTGTGATGCCCAGGTGTGTGCGGGCGGGATACGTGGTTTTGTGGCCCAGGTGTGTGTGGGCGGGATACGTGGTCGTGAGGCCCAGGTGTGTGCGGGCGAGATACGTGGTTGTGAGGCCCAGGTGTGTGCGGGCGGGATAAGTGGTGGTGAGGCCCAGGTGTGTGCGGGCAGGGAGAGTGTGGCAACATCAGGACGTTTGCCGTTAGGAAGAGCAGCTAAATAAAGGGAAATGGTGCGGGGTACCCAAAACTATTGTTTCTTATATACTACTACCTATTTTTCTTGTGTTTTGGTGAGTGTGGCTGGTGAGGTTGGGTGGATAGAATTACTTTCTAGGTTTTTTTCTGTTGTTCTCACGGGACATTATGATATCTCCCCACTTGTGCACGAGAGCTTTAGGTTTCCCTATGGAGTATAGTTGTATGCTCACCCTACGCTTACTTTCAGGTTTCCAAGAGGACTACTAGGGCCGTGCGGGACCCTACTGGTCGGACAGTTGGAGTTGTTGCAGTTATTGTACACTTGTTTCTTTTGGTATTGTACTTTGAGCTTTCTTGTACTTGCACCTGGTTATAAAATTGTTTAAACATGCATGTGGGTTGGTTTGGGATTATTTCTATACAATTTTTCTTTTCCTTTTTGGTGGTTGACTTATCCTATTTCCCGATCCTAAATAAATAAAAAGGGTAATGCCTCCCATATTTGTGAAAATTCATACCCTTGGTGCTAGTTGCTACCCCGGGGCCTAATGGAGGCGGGACTTGGGGGTCATTATCTCTCTTTCACCATTGCCAACTCAGGAGGGGCATCTTTGGTGGGAGGGGGTCATGACAGAATGGTATCAGAGGGAGGTTGGTTGAGAGATAGGATGGAGTCTAGAGTTAGGCATAGTGAGGATTGCATGGGATGGTAGGGTAACAATGTTAGTCAATCTTGGTGCGTGACATAGGCCAGGGAAGACCTGCTAGGACACGAGATTTTAGGCCCCCCCGTGATCTGATGCAAGGACTCTGAGCCTACCGAATGACCAAGTGAGACTACATTGATTGCACGGTAGAGACCCTAGGGAAGGTACATGCATCATCATGATTGTGTTTTACTTGATTTGGGTGTTCTGGGAAAGAAATTGAAATAAAATGATAAAATAAAACCATGAGCTTTTCCTTACTACTTAGGCTTAGGCGATCCTTGTTTACCGTATAGTTATGGAACCTGGACGTCGTCCCTGGGTGGCTTAGACGGCCGAGGCCCAGCAGATTCAGGCGGTCGATCAGCTGAGGATTGACCGAGAGGAGGAAGATAGCCAGTGGCAGAACACTCTCCGTTCTTTCCAGTGGCAGACCATCAAGAAGTATGAGGGTAGTACTTCGGATACGAAGATGGAGGGGTGGCTGGAGGAGATAAGGATAGCTTTTACCTTGATCTGTTCTCTGAGGGAGTATTTAGTTCCCCTAGAAGTCAGTCAGCTGAGAGGTGCCGCGCGATAGTGGTGGACGCTCTAACTCAGAGAGAGGATAGAGGCAGAGGTTCCTTGGGCTGAGTTTGAGAAGGAATTCTGAGAGGAATTCCTTTCTTCCATGATCAAGGCAGAGAAGCGGCATGATTTACTCTCCCTTCAGCAGAAGAGTATGTCATTACGAGAGCTAGGGATCAAGTTCAAGGATCTCATGTGCTTTGCTCCAGATCTCTTTTCGGATGAGGAGTCTCGGGCGAGACATTTGGAGGAGGTGCTTTGTCCTTCACTCCAGTATGTTGTCACCCCGTTCACTCTTCCGATGTACATGGAGGTACAGAAGAAGGAATATGTTGTAGAGAGGATGCACTCGCTGGGAGGTGCACCCCGAGAGGGGATCCAGCCAGGCTCGTCAAAGGGGAAGGCAGTCAGTAGAAAGTCTCCTACAACGGGACCTTCTAGGTTCAAGCCAGTGGGGAGCAGGCCCCAGCAGTTCTATTTCATATCTTCGGGTCCTTGTCCCTTTTTCATGAGCCCAGGACTGATGTGTTTTTCTTTTGGACGTTTTGGGCACGTTCAGAGTCGGTGCCAGACCCGAGCTCAGTACGGTGGAGGTGGGAAGGTTCAGTGCCCACCTCAGCAACACCAGTTGCCAGCGAGGCCCTTCCAGCAGCAGTAAGACCATGCTCCTCCGAGGACAGACTTTGCGGGAGGAGGCCGACCTCAGGGTGCTCCTCAGGGACCTCGACCAGGGTGTGGTCGGGGAGGTGGACAACATCAGAGAGGCAGAGGAGCTGGGCATGGACAGTTTCACGCACCAGAGTTGACAGCTCCAGCAGCACCAGAGGTGGTGCGAGGTACGATTTGTTTGTTCAGCACTCTTGTTTTTTCTTTCTTCGATTCGGGAGCTTCACACTCCTTTTTTGCACCTTGTCTAGCCCATTCCTTGGGACTAGACGTAGAGAGACTTCCCGTACCACTGGTGATGAGTACACCAGTTGGAGGCCAGACCAACATATCTTGTGTTTTCCAGGGATGTGGGCTGACGTTGGGACCACATCGATCTAGTGGGGACCTTCTTCTACTACAGATGAAGCCATATAATGTCATCCTAGGCATTGACTGGTTGTTTTCTGTTGGTGCCGTTATCGACTGCTTCCGGAGAAGAGTCATGTTCTCTGACGTGGACGGGTAGCGTGTAGCTTTTGTTGGCGAGAGGAGCTATCAAGTGGGAAGCCAGTGTGTGGAGCCTCTCCTTTCCTTGTTAGGTGGGCTATCAGTAGTTCCAACTGATACAGAGATGATGGATGTCCCGGAGGTTGTTGGGGAGTTCCTCGATGTTTTTCCTGAGGAGGTTGTGACTATACCCCCCCGACGTGATGTTGAGTTCAGGATAGACTTACAGCCTGGTGGCTGTCCGATATCGATGGCCCCTTATCGGATGGCACCTTCGGAGTTGCGGGAGTTGCGGATTCAGATTGCCGATATGATGGACAAGGGTTTTGTTCGAACCAGCGTATCTCCCTGGGGTGCTCCGGTTTTGTTCGTAAAGAAGGAAGATCGTGGTCTGAGGCTGTGCATAGACTACCGAAGGATGAACCAGGTAACGGTCAAGAACCGCTATCCCCTCCGAAGGATAGATGATCTCTTTGACCAACTAAGGGGAGCAGGTTGGTTTTCCAAGATTGATCTACGATCTATATATCATCAGCTGAGGGTAAAAGATAGTGACATATCGAAGACGGATTTCAGGTGCAGGTATGGGCACTTCGAGTTTGTGGTGATGCCGTTTGGAGTTATGAATGCACTGGCTTTGTTCATGGGACTTATGAACTTAGTCTTCCAGGAGTTTCTGGACCAGTTCGTCATTGTGTTTATCGATGACATCCTGATCTACTCAAGGTCAGAGGAGGAGCACGTTGAGCATCTCAGGGCAGTCTTGGGAGTCCTTCAAAACCACCATCTTTACGGGAAATTGACGAAGTGTTAGTTCTTGACACAATAAGTACACTTCCTTGGGCACATGGTGTCTCAGCATGGAGTGTCAGTGGACCCGTCGAAGGTGGAGGCAGTTGTTTCTTGGGCAGCACCCAAGAGCGTGGCAGAAGTTCGTAGTTTCTTGGGGTTAGCAGGTTACTATCGGAGGTTCATTTCATACTTCTCTCTACTTTCTGCTCCTTTGACATATTTGACGAGGAAGAACCAGGTCTTCCTATGGAGTGAGCAGTTCCAAAAGGCTTTTGACTACCTGAAGGAGAAGTTGGTCAGTGCTCCCGTACTCAGGTTCCCAGAGTAAGGGTTGTTGTATGAGGTGTTTTTTGATGCTTCTTCCCTTGGTCTAGGGTGCATGCTGATGCAGAAGAAGGGAGTGATCTGTTATGGGTCTAGGTAGTTACGCCCTCACGAGTGTAACTATTCCACCCATGACCTAGATCTTGCAGCAGTAGTGTTCGCACCGAAGTTGTGGAGACATTACCTCTTTGGGGAGCACTTTGTGGTCTTCTCAGATCACAAGAGACTGCGTTATTTCTTCTCCCAGCGTGACCTAAACTTATGGCAGCAGAGATGGGTCGAGTTTCTCCAAGACTATGACTTTGAGATCTCTTACACTGAAGGTAAGGGCAACGTTGTGGCTGATGCACTGAGCAGGAAGTCGCATTAGGAAGTGGTTCGGGAGTCCACTGATGCTTGGAAAGCGATGTGAGAGTTGGCTTCCTTGCACTTTGATGCCAGGGTAGAAGGTGTTAGAGGCTGTTTGTTTCAGATGACGGTGCAATCCTCCTTGCTGCAGCAGGTGGAAGAGTCTCAGTGGGGGGACTCCGAGGTGGAAATGATGCGAGATCGTGTCGATCAAGGGAACGCTCTAGAGGGATGGTCAGAGGACACCCGACATCGGATGCTTTTCCATGGAAGGTTGTTTGTTCCGGAGGAAATGCGTGAGGGAGTTCTCCATGAGTTCCATAGCTCAGCCTTGGCGATACATTCGGGAGTTTCAAAAATGTACCAAGGCCCAAGGGAATAGTTTTGGTGGCCCGGGGTGAAACGGACAGTGGCAGAGTTTGTTGCTAAATGCCTAGTGTGTCAGCAAGTGAAAGTTGAACATCGGGTTCCCAGTGGTTTGTTGCATCCTTTAGATGTCCCTGAGTGGATGTGGGATGACATCTCAATGGACTTCTTCACAGGACTACCAAGAGCTCAGGGTGGTTATGATGCTATCTGGGTAGTGGTGAATTGACTGATGAAATCAGCTCACTTCTTAGCAATTAAGGAGTCAGGCCCAGTGATTACCTTAGCACAGAAGTACGTAGACGATGTGGTACATTTTCGTGGAGTTCTAAAGACTATCGTTTCAGATCAGGATAATCGGTTTACCTCATGAGTCTGGAGGGGGTTACATCATGCTTTTGGCACCCAGCTACGCTTTCGCACTGCTTTCCACCCCCAGACTGATGAGCAGATGGAGTGGACTATCTAGACGTTGGAGGACATGCTGCGAGCATGCGTTCTAGATTTCGGAGGATCATGGGTACGACACTTGCCTTTAGTAGAGTTTGCCTAGAACAACAGCTTCCACTCTACTATTGGCATGGAACCGTATGGGGCTTTGTATGGGAGACCATGTCGATCACCCATTTATTGGGAAGAGGTTGGTGAGACAGGTGATCTTGGGCCAGAGGTAGTGCAGAGCACCACAGAGAAAGTCCATCTTGTTCGTGAGAGGTTGAAAGTGGCTCAGGACCGACATAAGTCTTATGCTGATTGTCAGAGTAGGACCTTGGAGTTCGAGGTGGGAGATCATGTGTTCTTGAAGGTTTCCCCTCGACGGGGGCAGTGGAGGTTTGGGAAAGGGAGAAAGCTCTCACCTAGGTTCAGCAGACCTTTCGAGGTGCTGAGGTGAGTCGGTGAGGAAGCATATCAGCTGGCCCTGCCACCTCAGTTGGAGAAGGTTCATGACGTCTTCCACGTCTCCCCGCTTCGTCGATACTTACACAACGACTCCCACGTTATCGACTGGGGAGAGTTAGATATGGGAGACGACGTGACCTTCGAGGAATGACCAGTCAGGATCGAGGATCGTAAAGAGAAGGTGCTCCATGGGTGAAACATTCCGTTGGTTCGTGTGTTGTGGAGGCACGGGGGCCTCAAAGAGAGAACTAGGGAGTGGGAGACCCAGATGCACGCTCAGTACCCAGAGTTGTTTTGACTTGTTTTTTCCCTTGTTCTTATGAGCTTTGTGTTGATATTGTACTTTGTACCTCTGATATATGGAATGCTTGTCTTGTCAGTTGTGAGACCTTTTTGTTTCCTTATTCCCTGGTAGTGTATAGCATGTCTGGATATGTGGAGAAAGGGAACAACCTGATCCTTAATCGAGACACATTAATGCAGATGCGATTAAACCCGTGTAGGTGAGTCAGTGCTGCCTAAAGTGGATAATATCTCAACATAGGAGAAGGAATTCCTAACACATATGATTAGGGTTGTTGGTTGGGTTCCTGTTATAACGAGAACCCTAAGAGGTATCTTGTTGGGTTTCCTCTAGGTTGGTTTTGAATTATCTGGGATGAGAATGTTTTAAGAGGTATCTGATGTAATGGCCCGGACCTCTACGGACCCTTCCTTTGTCAAAAAGATGGTCACGAAGTGTTCTGGAGGGTAAAATGGACTTTTCCCACACTTTCCAGAATTTTAAAACCACACGCCGTGTAGTTTGAGTACACACCGTGTAATCCCTTTCCGGGTATACCCCGTGTTGTAGGTCGTGTCCTCGCTATGTGAAATAATTGGTGCACGCTGTGTGTCCAGTTCTACACGCCATGTAGTCCTTCCCCGTGTACGTGTTGACCAGTCAACGACCGTGTACCATGTTGGAGTCATGTCCTTGCCGTGTGCAATAAATGAGTACACACCGTGTGTCTAAACTACACGTCGTGTAGTCCTTCCCCGCTTAAGTGTTGACCAATCAATGGCCGTGTACCATGTTGGAGTCGTGTCTTTGCCGTGTGTAATAAATGAGAAAACACCGTGTGTCTAAACTACACTCCGTGTAGTCCTTCCCCGCATATGTGTTACCCTCAAACCGTGTGTTGACCAGTCAATGGCCGCAGAGCCATGTTGGAAGCTGCGTGGAGAATGTGTAAAATGACCAAGTACACGCCGTGTACCCTAAAGTACACGCCGTGTAATTTTCCTTTTCTCACCTATAAAAGGAGGGGTCCCCTCCTCCTTTCAACTCACTCCTCTCCTCCCCTTTCCTCTGAGTAGAGCTCTCCCAAGAGACTCGAAGGCTCCTTTTCTTCCATAACTTCTTCGTCCGAGATCTGATTTACGATTCGTCAACGGCCATGGGATCGTAATGACGAGGCAGAACTTCCGAGAATGGATCTGTTGTCTTTCCTTTGGACTTTCCTTTCCTAATTCCACCTGAGGATGTTTTTCCAGGACCCGACAGAAGTGATGGACGCCAACAAACTTCTTATAAAGTTGATCTGGGGGAGCGCTGTGACCAGAACCTGTCAAGGTTGGGATCTTACCTTTGTCTCTCTCTCTTTTGTGCATCATGCGGGGTGGGTATCCTCTTGTTTTCATGAGAAACAGTTGAACCATTAAATTAAGATAATAACTGGTCAAACAACGGGGTTGGGATGTTTGTGTTTGCTATTACTTTATATTCTGTGATATTATGTTGTGAATTGATGAGCTTTTGCCTACTGAAAATCACAATTTTTGGAGGCCTTTTCTTGCGCAATTAAATGTTTCCCTATCTTTCTAGAACGTTTTTGTGGATGGAACATTGTGGAATGTGTAAATTGGTTAATTACATAAAGTTGGATAATTAAATGAAAATCTAGAACCGTTGTGTGATCACCCCAGTTGAACAAAACGGAATAATGAACATGTGGGTGTTGTCTTGGTTTTCGTGGCATGTGATGGGGGTGTTTTGTGGGTTGTTGTGGATAGGGTGGGTAGTGGGGCTACAATAAATGGTATTAAAGGGATAGTGATGTATGGTGCGGTTGTGGTTATGACGGTTGGTAGCGGGGCTACGGGGATGGGTTGAATGTGAATAGACTTTGGGTTGTGGATAATAAATATAAGTGAAAGAGTTAATGAATGGTGGGGCGTGGTAATGAAACGGAGTTAATAATCAATGAGGTAGGTTGGTTGATAATAAGGGCTTGGTTGTGTTTCTTGTGTTTTCCTAACATGATTTGTGGATGACAGGGATATGTTTTAAGAACGATCGATGTGGATGGTTGTGGATAGTTTCCCAGTAGTTAAGGAACTAAATAAACTAATTTCTGCTGAAATGTGAAAACCTAAATGGGGTCGGTGTTGTTTGTTGTATGCATAATTCGTAGTAGAAGTGCCGTGGAACGTGATCAGTTTCTCTGTTTAGAAGCCATAGGTTGGGCTGTGCGGTTGGTATATATATATCTATATCTTTTGTGTTTTATCTCACCCCACCCATGTTGAGCACTTAGTGCCGAACACTCCCATTTCATGGGAGAGGGTGTTTTTCCCTTAGTTACTAGCTCCTTCCTGCTCCTTCTCCCCTAGGATGTGATGGCATGAGGAGACCTTACACCTAAGACTCTTCAGGTAGGTTTCGATTGGGGTGGATTTATCCCAAGACTCTTTGGGCGGGTACTACTATTTCCCAAGAATCTTCTAGATGAGGCCTAGGTGTGTGCGTGCGGGATATGTGGTTGTGAGGCCCAGGTGTGTGCGGGCGGTATATGTGGTTGTGAAGACCAGGTGTGTGCGGGTGGGATACATGGTTGTGAGGCCCAGCTGTGTGCGGGCGGGATACGTGGTGGTGAGGCCCAGGTGTGTGTGGGCGGGGAGAGTGTGGCAGCGCCCGGACATTTTCCTTTAGGAAGAGCATCTAACTAAAGGGAAATGGTGCGGGGTACCCAATACTCTTGTTTCTTATATACTACTACCTATTGTGCTTGTGTTTTGGTGAGTGTGGTTGGTGAGGATGGGTGGATAGAATTCCTTACTAGGTTTCTTCTGTTGTTCTCACGGGACATTAGGATGTCTCCCCACTTGTGCACGAGAGCATTAGGTTTCCCTACTGAGTCTACTTGTATGCTCACCCTATGTTTACTTTTAGGTTTCCAGGAGGACTACCAGGGCCGTGCGGGACCCTAATAGTCGGACAGTTGGATTTGTTGCAGTTCTTGTACACTTGTTTCTTTTGGTATTGTACTTTGAGATTTCTTGTACTTGCACCTTGTTATAAAATTGTTTAAACATGCATGTGGGCTGGTTTTGGTTTATTTCTATACACTTTTTCTTTTCCTTTTTGGTGGTTGACTTGTCCTATTTACCGATCCTAAATAAATAAAAATGGTAATGCCTCCCATATTTGTGAAAATTCATACCATTGGTGCTAGTATCCACCCCGGGGCCTACTGGAGGCGGGACTAGGGGTCATTATCTCCCTTTCACCATTTCCATCTCAGGAGGGGCATCTTTGGTGGGAGGGGGTCGTGACATTTTATTTTTAAATGTACAAGAAATGAATAATTTCATAATTGATACTAATGACATTTTATCAAAATAATATTTTATTAAATTATTTATAAAATAATAAAATATCTTTAAAAATAAAAAATAAATATAATATATCGAAAATGTCATAAATTATTCATTTATGGTTTCTTTGACATCAAATAAGTAAAAATTTCTACTTTTTAATATTTTAATTGTTTTACCTTAGTTTAAATAAAAATAGTTTAAATATGGGTTATTCAAAATGATAATGTTTAAAATAAACCCAAAAAAGTATAAAATATATATTTTTGATTATATTAAAATATTAATTAATCTTATTTTTGAATAAATTTACGTTTGGAGGTATTTTTATTTATATTTATTATATTATAAATTAATAATTTTGTAAATTCAAAGGATCCCCTCACCTTTATTATATACGGTCACATCCACCATCAATTATTCACTTCATTTTTTTCCTTTAATATCCACCATAATCTTCCAATTTTTCTTATAAAATTCCCTTGATAGATTATATTTGTGTTGTTATTCTCAAAATACCAACCCTAGTGTCCCTAATATGAGACCAAAAGGAAGTTCACCGAAGAAGAGGTTATCGTCTTTACCAACTCCTTCAAGATTATTTCTCATTTTACTTAATTTTTATGTGTTATTTCCATTATAAAGTAGTAAATAAAGAATAAAATATATTTTTAAATTTTATTAATTTGACAAGACAAACGTATTTCACCTTTTATATATCCTATGAAAAATGAAAGTATCGTGTGTGTGTCTACGTACGCCTTACCATCTCCATATTGTGGTCTAATATATTTTTATTCACCACATAACATGTATGGGTGTAATGATGTAAATTAAAGATATATATGAAATTTATTACAAGATATTAATTTTGATAAAAAATATATACCATCCACTTCCTTCCCCTTTCCCAAAAAATGTAATGAAATCGCCGCCCGTGTGTATGTCCGACCTACCATCCCCACAACACGATGTGATTAATTTTCCATGATCACCATTAAATAATAATTATATAAATGAATATGATGAATTAATATGATATATATTACCTTAATTTAATTATGGATGTTATGGAACTATATAATATTCACAAGAATCACAACTTATATTACAAAACATTCCAAGGAAAATGAAGTAGTTGGATCCCAAAAGAAGGGTAATAATGAAATATTATTATCAACCCAGTGATATGATGATATAAGAGGATCATATTTTATATAATAAATATTATTGTGGATCTGGTATAAATTAATATCATTTTAAACAATTATACAGGAAGTTTAGATACATACGATAGAAATCATACCCAAGGTAAAGAGATTTCTAGTCTCACATTTATTTCTGTTAGAGTTATGCCATAGTCACCACCACTTACTTCTTTATAGTTTATATAATTATCTTTAATTTAATCTATAATCCATGTCATTAAATTTTCAGGTATTTACATATACATTTGGTGACCTCCCTTTCATGGCGTTTACTGTTCAAAATTCACCAAATTGGAAAGGGAATTTTTTATGAATTTTCATTCTTTTAGACATGTGTTGTGTTATGAATCTAAATTATTTTGTGAGACATGTATAATTCCCATTGATATTTTGGATCATAAATCTAATTATTTTATTTATATTATAATTTTCATTTAATTTTATAAAATCATCAATCAAAAATCAGTATTCCTTTAAATTAATGTTTTCTAATAATGCTTGTATAGTTTTTTAAATGATCAATTAGTAATTTAAAAAAATGGAAATACAAGTTTTTAAAAACTATTTTCAAATTTTAATTAATAAGTTTTCAAGGTTATTTTTAGTTAAAAAGGTTTACAAAATGTTTTATGATATAAAAATAAGTTTTCAAAATGGAATGGATATTTTCATCAATAATTATTTCATGCATTATTTAAAAATCATTTTCAATCAAAGAAAACGTTATTTGAGGTTACTATAATTTTATTTGAGAAATGATAAAAATATTAAATTATTATTCTTTCTCTGAAGGGTTTATGATAGTTTGAGACTTATGAATTTTGTCTCTTTTCTTTGAGTTATATTAGGATGAAATGTTTATGAAACCCATTTCTTTTTATAGGTTATGATATTGTTTATTATCTCGTGGAACACATATGTATGGTTATCATTATTTGATGGGTGGTACCTATATCATCTTCTAATGCATTGGGTAATGATTTATATTTGATGATATTGATTTTAATGGAACAAAAATTTTACTTGGTTCAGTAATAAAGGACCAATACATGTGTAGTCTCGGTTTAGTAATAAATAGATGAATGAAATGGAAATTGTACCAAGTTTAGTAATACAATACTGGATTGGGTGTAATATCAGAACATTAATAGTGGAATAGAATGGGGGTAATCTTGATTCAGGAATACCGGGCCAGAATGGAGAGCATACATGGTTCTATAAAGAACATTGTCTTCTATTATGGTCTTGGAAACAAGCATTAACTAATATGAAAATAATTTTTTATTCTTATGTGTATTCAATTTTTTTATTATGTTATGATATAGTAGAATATTTTATTTATATCTTTTAAACTTATATTATTTATTCCATGATACGATATCATGAACCTTGATATATAAAATATCATTTAAAAATATTTTGTTTATGTACATATGATTTATGATTATTCTTTCATTAATATCTCCCTTTTTACCAATACTGAGAATATGAGCTCACCCTATTTGTATCTTTCTTTTCCAAAAGTTATAAATAAAGGTTTTAGGTAGGAATACTAAAGTGGATTATCATTTTGGGAAACATTGAAGATCTTTCACCAGACTAGATGTTCGTGTTCCAAGTTTTTAAAATGCATTACAATAATATTGTCTGTGGGTATGTGCTTATTTTATGTATGAGATATTCATAAACAAATATGTAATGTATATGTACATTACTCTTGGGTTGTTATATCAGTTATATGATGAACTATATCTATTATTGTTTCCTACATCGTGATAATCTTTCTGAGGTTTCACTCAAGGAGTGGTATAAGGTAAGACATGTAATGCATAGTACACCATTGACTATTTTATGGTGATAACCCTTACTATGTTCATAAATATTAGTGTATTCCTTGGGTAACATTTTTGTGGATCAGGAACAGGTGATGGGTGACATTTTCATTGATGATCGTGTATGAGCGAGCATCCAAACTTACCTACAGGTATGTATGGTGATAGAAGAGGCATGGACTATCATGTTTGGGAATCATATTTTTGTAATGAAGGGAATTATTCTACTAAGGTGGGGAGAAGGATAAAGATATTGGTTATTAGATGGCCATTTTTGATCTCATATACCAGGGATAAAATGGAACCGTGTACACCTGAGTATCTTATGAGATTTCATATGTCAGTTTGAATGGAGAGATGGGTAGATTTAGCGCATGGGTGTTAATCCTAGTATATCTTATAACGGTCCATGGGTTTTGGGTCAGAAATTTGTCATTGTTCATGCTATGGCATGATAATAGGGATAAAGAGTAGTGTCCTCATGTGTGATTGATTTATTCAAGTTAAAAAATATGTTGAATTCTTTTTTAAAATTCATTATAAGTTATTTTATAAGTAGTTATGATGGTGGGTGTACCATGGATCAGATTTGGCCATTCATGTAGGAACATATGGTAGAAATCACCCCAGGTTGTTGTAAAAAATAACAATGATTTGATCATATATTTGGTTATATGTGTTAATTTAAAATCCATCTTGGTGTTTTGTTCTCAATTTGAATAATTTTATCAAGGTTTAGAGGTTTATGAACCTCATACTCTAGGTAACACTTTTAAGCATGTTGGATGTTCATAGATATAATGAAATTATCTAAGTGGGAATTCATGACCTAGGAAGGTAGGGTTATTATTTATTTATTCCATAAAGATCCTCTATGTAAAATGGTTTTATAGTGGGGTAGTTTTAATGTCCTGTGTTTTGAACTAGTTTAATTTTGGAGAGAATTTTAATTTTTATCTATTGGTGTATGGGTTGTCCAATGAATTGGAAATCCAAATTAGTTTCTAAGTGTTTAAAAATTATAATGTATCATTTTGAGACATGGGTTATGTTTTGGAGGTAGACTTGGGGGGTATGGGAAATCACAAGAAGATGAATGGGTAGTTTTTATGATAAAAAATATTTACTACATGTTTAACAAGCCATGTATTATGTACATGACATATATTGGTTTCATGGGGTGTAGCCGGGAGAATTCATGATGTGAATGATCAGGGTTTTACCACAAAGAAATACAAGAATTTAATCTTATTACATGTCTTGAAACTACTATATGACATATAATAGTTACATTCTATATAATAGATAGGCTTGGGTTTTCTAAAAGGTCGATCAAGGGGCTCCTCAACAAATAGTTCTTTAGTCAAATGAGAGGTACATAGAGACCTCTTAGATGACCCCCTCTATTCTCCCTCTTTTAATCATTGATCAATGAGGTTTTTTGTGTGATTCTATGATGTTGGTGGGTAATATCTTCCTTCAAAACTATTCTTCTCCTATTGATTCTGATTTTTATGTTTTTGTTTAGGGGTTTTCATTGGATTCGACTAGAGCATGGTGGAATCAACAGTTTATATTGGATATTTTTCTTATCCTATGAAGAACCATATTGAAATATTTTAATCACTTCACTATATTCCATGTCTTATAGGTATGTCAATTTAGTGAATTTATAATAAATGGATCCTTTAAATTTATTTTTTGGGGTTTTTGGTGTTATTTCTTATGGGTTATTCCTAATTCAGGGTTATTATGCATCATGTTCTGTTAGTGAGTTTTTTGTTGTGGTTCAAGTGTGATGACGTTGACAGGTATGTTTTTAGGTTTTGTTACCTTATAAATTAAATAATGTAATTTTTTTATCGATGATAATAGTAAATTAATTATAGTGTAGTTTAAATTAATTAATTTTTCATGTTATGGTTGTGATATAGGACCCTACTCGTGTTAGATGTGTCTTGAAGCGCATTGTCATCTATTAGTGGTCCTTGGTAATAAAATGGAATTCCATATAAAGGTAGTTGGTAAGTCATACCAACCCTTTAGTAACTAATAATGTTTATGGTATTATGTAGATGCTCAACCATGCCCCTAAGGGATACACCATCTATTTTAATTCAATATGATAAATTATTTAGTTAAATTAAAGGGTAGTACATACATATTGAAAGGCCATGGTCAGCAACAAACCTAGTGCACTATTTTCATCCTTGTCTTTAGTCTTTGACCATAACTAAGGATCACCTATGAAATTGATATGATTTTCCTTTAGAGGACCCCAAGATTGATTCCTTTATTACTTACTGGATTAAAGGACCCCAAAGAGGGATGTCTTAGCATACGTTGGGCCTTGAGAAGTGTTTTACATTATGGACCCAGTGGGTGTTCTAGTTTTTGGCCAAACCTAAGCTTATGTGTTATGGGTTTTGTTAGGGATTGAAGTAGATGTAAATGTTGAACCCTCTGGAGAATTATTTGAACTCATATTTTGATAATCCCAATTACGCTCAATTATAGTTTGATAATCCCTATATTGATTAATGATGAATTAATTATTTCAGTATTTCTGTACACCATGCACATATTCATATATTATAATATTTACATAATCTTCAGAGAATTCGGTTACTGGATGGATATATATTAAATTAACTCTTTCTGCCAATAGAATTCTTAAACAGAAACGTGGTCACCGTTACAGAACAAAGCTGTCGATTTGTAAAGTCCACCGTTACGTGAAGGTCACCGATACATTAAGTCCACCGGTACAACTAGTCTACAATTACTTGAAGATCACTGATACAGACAAGTCACAGTTATTCATGCCTACCGTTATAGACAAGTTACCGAAGGAAGTCTACCGATACACTAAGGAAGCTACCGGTAGATGAAGGCTACCGTTACACGAAAGGTCACCGGTACATTAAGTCTACCGCTACCAATCAAGTCTACCGACAGACATGACGTCTACCGATAGAAAGGCTACCATTACACAAGAGGTTACCGACACAAAGACCTACCATGACACAAGGCTACCGATATCCAAAGCTACCGTTCCAGAGAATCCAACGCTGCCTTAATTTCTTTATCTTTATTTATTCTAACAAACGGTCATATTAGGAATATTTTAATGCTTTGTCAGTTATTTAATGAAGGTTGTTGGATGTCGGGGAACCGTACCTAGTACCTTCAAAAAGAAATCATTTCTTTTGCCGGAGCTCGTGCTATAAATATAAGAAGTCCCTGTTGCTGCAAGAGGGAAAGGTGTGAAAGATACGAGAATAACACAAGACACAAGCGAAATGCAAAAGTGATCTACAAGTGAAATACACAAGAAGAGATCATAGAGATATACATGCACGACCAAGAAGACACAGAAGCTCATACACACTCAGGATTACTCAAGAAGAGTTCTTTACATTCACAAGTATTTTGATTAACTTCATCGACTAAATTCTCACTATCTATGAACCAGGATGTCAAGAAGATGACACTCTATTTTTTAGAAAAAAAAAACAGAAGAGGACGCAGAACCATTTCTGATCAAATCCGAAGGAGTATAGAGCTACACTGTAATCACTAGAGCCATTCTAAACTCTATATCTTGCTCAGTGATTCATTATTTACATTACGAGCAGTGTGTGTCATCAGTTTTAATTTACATATACACTATATCCTGAACCTTAACTAGAGGATATGTAAATCCTCATTCAAACTCATTACATCCTCTATTTACCACTGCTGATAGTGGTAGATGTCATGTGTTACCTGGACAGCTGTATTTTCTATTGTTTTTGTTTCCCACGTAGAACTGTGGTAGAGGTATTTGACCTAGACAATTGTAAACTGTTGTGAACCCCGATCCAGTGTGTGGATCCTATTTATATAAATTGTTTAGAGGACTAAGTCTCGTCTTGAGACTGAACCTATTTGGTTATATCTGATGTTCTTTGTTTAGCTTTGTCTAAAACCTTTTTATTCCGATGCCAAGTGCTTTAAAATTTAAACTATTTTTCAAAGGTACTCTGATAATTGAATTAGAAAGTGTTTGCATTAATTGTAAATCATTAGGTTAGTTTCAAAAGCTAATCTGATCTTCTGATTAGATTAATTGGGAATTAATCAATCCCTTGAGAACCTAAATGAAAGTTTTCTTTTGTTCAAATTCACTACAATTAAATTAGTATGTTAAATTGGGGGTTTTAGAAAAGGATTTTACACAGAAATTTTAATTGGAACTCAATTCACCCCCCTCTTGAGTGTCCACTCCGACCAACATTTGGTATCAGAGGGTTTAAAATATTTTCTGGAGTACTCTGTTTTTCAACTGTGATTTGAGTTGTATTTTAAAGTTCTTAAAATTTCTGTTATTTCTAATTTTTTTTCTCTTTAATTTTTTTTAACCAAGTTATCATGGATAACAGACTTGAAGGTGTTGCTTCTAATAGACCACCAATTTTCAATGGAAACAACTATGCTCAGTGGAAGATTAAGATGAAAATTCATTTAGAGAGCATGAGTTTTGATATTTGGACTTCCATAGAATTAGAATATAAAATTCCCACTACTGTTACATCCACTTGGAATGAAGCTATTAAGAAAAAATACAATAATAATTGCATATTTATGAATACTCTGTATTGTGCTTTAGGAGATGAGGAATTTAATAGAATATCTTCTTGTAAGACTGCATATGAAATTTTGGATACTTTAAGTGTTTCTCATGAATGAACAACTAATGTTATGAAAATGATATTGAACACCTATACTATTAAATATGATAATTTTAAGATGATGCCTGATCAACCCATATCTGATATGTATCTCAGGCTTAACGAAATTTTCAACATAATGATCTCACTGGGAAAGGATGTTCCATCAAAGGAGGAGATCATGAGAATTTTGAGATGCCTACCTGAAAGATGGAGGGGCACTTATGTATCAATCAGAGAATCTTTTGATATTAGTGAACTGCCAGTCAAAGAACTTATAGGTAAGTTGATGATGTGTGAAGAAGAAATTAAGGTAAATAAATAAGAAGAAGTTGAACCAAAAAGGAAGTCAGTTTCCTTCAAGACATCTACTTCAAAGAATAAATAGAAAGAGAAACTTCAAGCTGTAAGTGATAGCTCAAGCTGTGAAGAAAGTGAAAGTGCATCTGACAGTGATGAAGAAATGGATCACATAGCTAGAAGATTTAACAAGTTTTATAAGAAGAAGAAGTTTTTCAGAAAATAAAATTACAAAGGTAAGTATGACAACAAGGGACACTGGAAAAAGGACTGGAAGAAATATGATAAATCTGATGAAGTTGTCTGCTATGAATGCAAAAGAAAAGGACATATAAAAGAAGACTGTCCAAAGATGAAATACAAGAAGAAATATGAGTATAAGGATTATAAGTATAATAAAGCCATGAAGGCTACGTGGAGTGATTCTGAGGATAGCTCCAGTGAATCTGAAGCTTATGAGACTGAAAACAGAAATAAGGAAAACATGTGTTTTATGACAAACACTTCTAAGGTAACGTCTCAAACTCTTGTTTTAAATACATATTTTTCTGGAGATGATTCTGATTCTAAAAATATGTCAAAATCTGATCTGTTTTAATACTGTGATATGTTGGAAGAAACCTGTAATGAGATGAAAGACAAATACAAAGGTTTAAAGAAATAGTATGCTTTAACTGTTAAACATAAATCTGATCATGACATAGAAACGGAAAATAATTCTCAGTTTCTTAAAGAAAACATTGAACTGAAATTGTCAAATGAGCAACTTAGGAAGGATTTAGAAAAGTTCACAAATGGAAAAGATACTCTCACTCAAATGCTAGGTAAGAAGATTTCAACTAGATATACTACAGGTATAGGGTACCAACCTGGACATAGAAAAATTACCAAAACTAGATTTATTCCTAAATCTGGACATAATACAGATAGTTCTAGTTTTGGAAGTCCATATGCTTCAACTAGTTATATTCATAGTTACAGATCTAATATGGTTTATCTGTCTAAATCTGTTGATTCTTCAAATCTTATGATACCCATAAGACAAATTTGGGTACCTAATGTTTTATTAGCTAACCTGTCTGGACCCAAGAAAATCTGGGTACCAAAATCATTTCCCATCTAAATCTATTTTGTAGAGAACCTACTTAAAGAGATCCTATTGAAAGACTTGGTACTTGGACAGTGGATGTTCAAGACATATGTTAGGAGAATTCTCATGCTTTAAAAGCTTACTTAGAGTTGATGGAGGTTTTTTCACCTTTTGTGATAATTCTAAAGGGAAAATCATCGGCTTAGGCCAGATTGGTAACACTGACTCTATATTAATTTCTAAAGTTCTATTTGTTGATGGACTTAAGTATAATTTACTAAGTATTTCTCAGTTATGTGATGATGGTGTTAATGTTAAATTTGAAAATTATTCTTTCAATGTTATTAATTCTAAAAATGCATTAGTATTTTCTGCCTTGCGAAATGAAAATTTATATGCTGTTGATTTAAATTCTTTAGCTATGAAAAATATTACTTGTTTAAAATATTTTCATAAAGAGTCTTGGCTTTGGAACAGAAGATAAGAACACTGAAATGTACATTCACTTAGAAAACTTAATAGGAAGAACTTAGTTAGAGACCTACCAAAACTTGAATTCCCAGCAAATAAAGTTTGTAATCCCTGTCAAAAGGGAAATAAACATAAAGTTTCTTTTAAATCAAAGAATGAAGTGTCAACATCTCAACCTCTTGAGTTGGTTCACATGGATTTGTTTGGACTTTCTATAGTTTCTAGTTTAAATGGGAAGCACTATGCCTATGTTCTAGTAGATGACTATTCTAGGTATACTTGGGTATATTTTCAATCTCACAAAAGTGAAGCTTGTTCTTACTTTGTTAAATATTCCACATCTGTAGAGAACCTTAGTGGACTTAAGATTAAAACCTTAAGAAGTGATCATGGTCTTGAGTTTGAAAATCATGAGTTTGAATCCTAATGCTCACACAATAGCTATAGTCACAATTTCTCTTCCCTAGGGAACCTTAGAAAAATGGTGTAGTAGAAAGGAGGAATAAAACCCTTCAGGAAATTTCCAGAACCATGCTCAATGAGTATGACCTACCCGTTTATTTTTGTGCTGAAGTTATCAATACAGCTTGTTATATTATCAATTGAGTCTTGATCAGACCAGTTCTTAAGAAGACCCCTTATGAGTTGTGGAACCATAGGAAACCTAAGGTTAACTACTTCAGAGTTTTTGGTTGCAAAGTATTTATTCATAATACCAAAGATAATCTTGAAAAGTTTGAATCCAAGAGTGATGAAGGAATTTTCTTAGGTTACTCTATTTCTAGTAAAGCCTATAGAGTTTTTAATAAGAGAACCAAATGTGTGGAGGAATCTGTTCATATCAAATTTGATGAAACTGATCCACATGAACCTAAGACCTCTCTTGAAAATCTTGAAGATGATCTCTCTATTTAGAACCTTAATGATAAAGGCAGTGAACCTATAGTTAAAATATCCAGTTTTGGAAATTTTCCAGAACTTACTTCTGTTGATTCCCAACCTATTGATGAACCTGAAATCTCTAGAACTACCTTCTCGAAACAAACTAAGACTCTAAAGAACCATCCTTTAGATGTTTTTGTAGGTAATCTAGATAGAGGAACACAGACTAGAGCTTCTCTAAGAAATCAGGTTGAACATCAAGCCTTTATTTCACAGTTATAACCTAAAAATATCAATGATGCTATCAATGATAAATTTTGGGAAATGGCTATGCAAGAAGAACTAAATCAATTTGAAAGAAATAAAGTCTAGAAATTAGTAGAAAGACCTGAAGGAAATTTAACCATAGGCACAAAATGGGTGTTTAGAAACAAATTTGTTGAATCTGGATACATAATTAGAAAACAAAGCTAGACTTATTACACAAGGTTACAATCAAGAAGAAGGAATTGACTATGAGGAAACATTTGAACCTATAGCTAGATTAGAGGCAATTAGGATGTTACTTGCCTTTGCATCACATCTGAATTTCAAGTTATATCAAATGGATGTGAAAAGTAATTTTCTAAATGGTTTTATTGTTGAAGATGTTTTTGTATAACAACCACCTGGTTTCTAAAATCCTCACTTTCAAAATCATGTTTTTAAACTTTCTAAAGCTTTGTAGGGTTTAAAACAAGCTCCAAGTGCTTGGTATGAACGACTTAAAAATTTTCTTATTTCAAAAGGATTTACAAAAGGAATTGCTAATCCAACTCTTTTTATAAAAAGAATTTCAAAAGATGTTTTAATAGTACAGAGATTTGTTGATGATATTATTTTTGGATCTTCAAAAAATTCTATGTGTACTGAATCTTCAAAGGTAATGAAAAATGAGTTTGAAATGAGCTTAATGGGAGATCTTAAGTAATTTCTTGGATTTCAAATCTTTCAAACTAAAGATGGTATTATTTTAAATCAAAGTAAATATACCAAGGATTTATTAAAACGTTTTGGTTTGGATAGTATTATGGAGAGTGATACACCTATGAGTACCACCTGTAAATTAGATATTAATGAAACTGGGAAACTAATAGATCAAACTAATTATAGAAGTATGATTGGGAGATTACTGTATCTTACTGCTAGTCGACCTGATATTATGTTTAGTGTATGTATGAATACTATATTTTAAGCTAACCCTAATGATTCACACTTACTTGCTGTTAAAAGAATTTTTAAATATCTTTAATATACTGCTAATTTGGGACTGTTTTACCCAAAATAACAATCATTTGATTTAATATGTTATTCAGATGCTGACTTTTATGGATGCAAGTTAGATAGAAAGAGCACATCCGGAACATGTCATTTACTTGGAAAGTCCCTAGTATCATGGTGTAGTAAGAAACAGAACTCGGTTGCATTATCTACTACTGAAGAAGAGTATATAGCTGTTGGTAGTTGCTGTGCACAGATTCTATGGATGAAACACACTTTATTGGACTATGGATTTGTTTTTAAACATGTTTTAATTAACTGTGATAACACCAGTGCGATAAACAACTCAAAGAACCCTGTGTCTCACTCTAGAACTAAACACATTGATGTTAGAAACCAATTTCTATGAGGTCATTATCAAAGAGGTGATATAACTCTTGAATTTATAGGCACTGAACTATAATTAGCTGATATTTTCACTAAGCCATTAAGTTCAGAAAGATTATGTTTCATTAGACACGAATTAGGAATGATAACTTACTCTTAAAACCGTTAGATAAACCTCACTGTAATGATAAACCTCACCATTAAGATAAACCTCACCGTTAGATAAACCTCACCATTAAGATAAACCTCACCATTAAGATAAACCTCACCGTTAGATAAACCTCACCATTAGATAAACCTCACCGTTTGGATAGACCTCACCGTTTAAGGACACCTCACCGATACATCTCTCACGCTGTTTTAAATTTTTCTTATTAAGGTCAAGACTTCGAACCATTTTTAATATGAGATTTATTTTTTATGTGATTCCTAAATGATATTAAACCCGACTCTAGACATAACTCAAATCACCATGAAACCGTCTGTTCGAATCCCTCCTACCTAAACCTCTCAAGCTCGCAAAACCCTAAGCTTCAGAATCTGAAATGGCCCATGTGAAGCGACCCTCAGTGGATGAAGGGAGTGATGTGACGCAAGATAAGAAGCAGAAAGTAACCAATACTGGTGCTAGTGGAAGCAGTAGAGGTGTTGTTTGAAGGAATCCTGTGAATCCACATTTATCGAAGTGAGAAATTTTAGTGGAAAAGGAGTTATGTGAGGAATGGATATTGGAATGTAAGTCCTTGATTCTGAAGATCTTATAAGAGCATGGATGGATTGAGTGCTTCAGAAGCAATAATGGACCGTATTATCCAGTACTAGTAAAGGAGTTTTATGAGTTTGTCTGTTTTGAGACTTCAGAAGAGGAGAATAGAATGATTTCCTTTGTGAATGGTCAAAAGTTTTCATTTTCATCAGTTGAATGGGCCGAGAACCTTATAGTTCCTCATAGTGGTGATTATGGATTTTATTCAAAATCCATACCTACTGCTAGTGACTTTTTCAAATATGAGGATTCCTTGTTGGAATTGACAGGAAATGGAACCCCTAGAAAGATCATTGCTGCAGAAATGGTTGGGGAGGATAAACTACTTTTCATGTTCATTCAGCATATGATTAGTCCAAGGAGAGGAGATTTTTCTACCCTCATATTTCAAGATATTTATCTGTTGTATCTATTAAAGCATGGAGTAAAGGTGAACTTGTGCAGATTGCCAATGATTCAGATTGAGGATATGACTAGACCGAAGTCTAAGTCTAATGCACTTTTCTTTTATAAGTTGATTTCTTTTCTGTTGAAGGCAAAGGAGGTAGATGGACCTCAGGATGAAACTGTTGTGGTTTAGGATTACTTTTGACTCACCAGGACTGTTTGTAATTATATGAAAGTTAGCTGGAACCCCTGGAAGAAATCATGGGTTAATGATGAAGGTAATGTCTATGACATGTACACTCCTGTGGACCATCCTTCTAGACCAAAGGATGTGAGGGATCCTGGTCTTGGACCAGATGAGCCAGAACCAGTCTACAATGATAATGAAGCTGAAGCTGAGGAGGAAGAGACATCAGTTGAGGAAGGAGGAGACCCAGATTTACCTCCTAGTCATGTGCATCAAAATTTTTCCTATGGAGCAGCTAGCCCTCCAAATGAACTACCATGGAGAGAAACTATTATGAAGGACAATGATACTGATCCCACTAAAGAAGAAGAGGAAGAAGCATATCAGAATGTTGTCAAGGACACCTCTGAAGAGGATGAGGAAAATAAATAAGAAGAGCTCAGTTTGAGCCCTGTAATTGCTAATACAGACAAGATTGTGCTTGTTCAAGCAGCAGAGGTGGAATATACTTCCCTTGAAGAGAGAGTCATTGATTTCTCAGAAAAGGATAGGACTAACACTACTGTTGTACTACCAGAGAAAATGATTGTTGCATCTGCTGAAGTTTCAGAGGAGGTTTTAGAGTTACCTAGAGCAGAATAGTTGGAGGAGATTCCTCAGGTGAATGCTCTAAGTGAGGGGGAGCATCTTGGTTCAGTCTCTGTGTTTTATGAAATTGAAGGTTGGACATCAGATCCAGGATATATGGTACTTGGACTCAATTAGGGAGATTCTAATGAGGAAGACCAGCCCCAAAGGGAATCAGTTATCCTACCTTTTGTAGCTGCGAATTTGGAAACCAAGGAGGACCTTGAGTCCTTAAATGCTGAAATGAATGAAGCACTAAGAGAACCAGTGATAGATTTGAAGAAAATCCTGGTTGAAGAAATGAGGTGTGTAGAGAAATCCCTGGAGCTATCTCTGGGATGTGCTGTGTCTAGTCCAGTGAAGGGAATGATGGATGAAGTTAAAGTATGCCATACTCTAATTGAGAGTTGGACAGGAGTTGTGGTTGCTCTAAGAAAATCTAATGGTTCATTGACTGCCATGAACAGTTCTCAAATCCATGTGAATACTGATATCAGATATATCAAAGAAGTAGTCAAACAGTTTGTGGAAGTATTTGAGGCTTTTATGAAATCATTAAAGGAACATTTGAACAGTCAAGATGAACTTGTTTAGAAGGTGGTTAGTAACCTGACACAATCATTCAAGGAGACAGTAGCTTTCTCAGTTAAACCCCTTCCCACATCCAGCTCCACTGTGAAACTTGACCAGATCAGAACTGTGATCTAGGAAGAGTTGGCTAAGGCCAGTACCAGTGGCACCTCAGATACCCAGATCCTTGCTACCACTAGGGAAGTTAGTAGTTTTGTTTGTGATCACATAAAGGCAGATACTTCTTCTCAAGAGGAAATTAAGAATAATGTGGATGCTTACTTTGAGAAGGTCTATACCAAGCATCAAATGACCAACCATTTCATGATCTTGATGGAGAATTTGAAGTTTCCTCCAGTGACTGAAGGTTTCAGAGAACAGGTTAGTAAGCTCAGGGAGCTTACTCCTTCCTTGGATAAATTCATTGAAAATCGAGATGATTTTGTGTCAGCAATAGAGAGAGGAGGTGGTATTATTACGGATTTCATGAACCTGTTGCTACCATTCTTGCATGTGGATTCCAGACCTGTGATTGTACCTCCTGCCCTTCCTGCCTATGCCTCTGGTAGTACACCTCAGTTGACTCTAGTTCAGGCTATTTGAAGCTTGACACCTATGGTCCCACAGAAGAGCACCAATTTCAGATCTGGTATAGTTTCAGTGGCTGAACCTCCAGTTGTTCTTTCAGCTATTCCCATTCCATCTACTCAATCTGACCCTGCATGCTCTTCTGATCCTAAGGGAAACACTCCTGTTCAAGAGGACGTTTGAGTGATTCTGGATTTTTTTGATAGGATTCACTTGTCTTTTTGGAATACTGAGTTTATCAGTTTGTACCTTTTGCGATTTAATGAAAATTTACTCTTACATTATCCACTTTACTATGTTTATGTTTCTTTGTAATCTGTTCTCGTTTAGTCTATACATTTCATTGATTCTACCCTTATTATTGTTAATCAAAAAGGGGTATAAAATGAAACTAATGCGAACTGGGAGTTCAATTGAAAGTGGGAGAAAAATTAGAACTTTGTTTTAATTTTTTTTTATAATTTTTTTTGGAAATTCTTTCTCTAACACCATTCTATTTTTTCTTAATACTTTGGCATAAGTTGTGATTATCAAAAAGGGGGAGATTGTTGAACACTCGAGAGAATCAGTTGAACTCATATTTTGATAGTCCCAATTATCCTCAATTATAGTTTAATAATCCCTATATTTATTAATGATGAATTACTTATTTCAGTATTTCTATACACCATGCACATATTCATATATTATAATATTTATATAATATTCAGAGAATTCAGTTACTGGATGGATATATATTAACTTAACTATTTCTGCCAATAGAATACTTAAAGAGACAAGTGGTCACCGTTACAGAACAAAGCTGCCGATTTGTAAAGTCCACTGTTACATGAAGGTCACCGATACATAAAGTCCACCGGTACAACATGTATACCATTACGTGAAGGTCACTGATACAGGAAAGTCGCCATTATTCAAGCCTACCATTACAGGGAAGTTACCGAAGGAATTATACCGAGAAGCTAAGGAAGCTACCGATACATGAAGGCTACCGTTACACGAAAGGTCACCAGTACATTAAGTCTACCGCTACTGATCAAGTCTACCAACAGACATGAAGTCTACCAATAGAAAGGCTACCATTACACAAGAGGTTACCGATAAAAATACCTACCGTGACACAAGGATATCGATATCCAAAGCTACCATTCCAGAGAATCTGATGCCGCCTTAATTTCTTTATCTTTTTTTAATCTAACCAACATTCATATTAGGAATATTTTAATGCTCTGTCGTTTATTTAATTAAGGTTGTTGGATGTCAGGGAACCATACCTCGTACCTGCAAAAAAATCATTTCTTTTTTCGGAGCTCGTGCCATAAATATAAGAAGTCCCTGTTTCTTCAAGAGGGATAGGTGTGAAAGATACAAGAAAAACACAAGGCACAAGAAAAATTCAGAAGTGATCTATAAGTGACATACACAAGAAGAGCTCATAGATACATACATTCATGACCAAGAAGACACAGAAGCTCATATACACCCAAGATTACTCAAGAAGAGTTCTTTACATTCACAAGGATTTTGAAGAACTTCATCGACTACATTCTCACTATCTCTGAACCTAGATGTCAAGCAGATGACACTCTGTTTTTTAGACAAAAACTAGAAGAGGATACAGAACCATTTCTGATCAAATCCGAAGGAGTCCATATCTACACTGCAATCAATAGATCCATTCTAAACTCTATATCTTTCTCAATGATTTATTATTTACATTACGAGTAGTGTGTGTCATTAGTTTTAATTTACACATACACTATCTCCTGAACCTCAACTGGAGGATCTGTAAATCCTCATTCAAACTCCTTACATCCTCTATTTCTCACTGTGTATAGTGGTATAGGTCATGTGTGACTTGGATAACTGTATTTGTTGTTGTTTTTGTTTCCCACGTAGAACTGTGGTAGAGGTCGTGTGTGACCTAGATAGGTGTATTTGCTGTTGTTTTTTTCCCACCTAGAACTGTGGTAGAGGTCTTTGACCTGGACCTTTGTAAACTGTTGTAAACCCCGATCCAGGGTGTGGATCCAATTTATATAAATTGTTGAGAGGACTAAGTCTCGGCTTGAGACCGAACCTCTTGGTTATATCTGTTGTGCTTTGTTTAGCTTTATCTAAAACATTTTTATTCCACTACCAAGTGCTTTAAAATTTAAACTGTTTTTCAAAGTTACTCTGATAATTGAATTAGAAAGTGTTTTCATTAATTGTAAATCATTAGGTTAGTTTCAAAATCTAATCTGATCTTCTGATTAGATTAACTGGGAATTAATAAATCCCTTGAGAACCTAACTGAAGGTTTTCTTTAGTTCAAATTCACTACAATTCAATTAGTATGTTAAATTGGGGGATTTTAGAAAAGGGTTTTATACATAAATTTTAATTGGAACTCAATTCTCCCCCCTCTTGAGTGTCCACTCCGACCAAAAGTAACCTTATAACTCATTCTAAACATATATTATTTGATTTGAGGTTATAGTGGTGGGTTTATGCATAAGAACACCCCCACTAATTCATTTATACTTTCACTTGTTGAATGTGGAAGCTATATTGATTACCATAGGTGGTTTGAAGTTAGTGAAAATGTTCCTCACATTATATATCTTTATTTATTCTAATTCCAATAAATATTTTAGGGAATCCGGGATTAGATATGTTTCTTCTAATCTACAGGGATTTATATTCATGATCCATAAAATAATCCTTTTGAGCCTCTTGTATGGAAAAATTTATTGGGGTACTCATATGTTCTTCCCAAGTTCTGTTTATGATCTATATATGTTTGTATGATCTTATAATCAGTTTTCAGATGGTTATTTGGGTGATTCTTCTCTCTTAGAATTGTTTAATGGTGAGGATTATTACAATCTCCTTGATTTATGGAATAATTAGGTTTATTCGACTCTCATCGACTTGGGGTATAGAGAGGATGATTACGCTCTCTACGATTTGACTTATGGAGGGTATCTCCAGACGTACATCCTAGGAATATGATTATTATCCCTATATTATTTGGGTGGTTGGACATGTTGTATCACACAAACGATTGATGTGGATCATGATGTACTGCATCATACACCTCAAGTGGTGGGCATGATGTTTTATTAGTGATCTACCCTTATACATTCTCTAAGGATCAGACCCTAAGGGATTATCAGAGTTATAATTTCGTGACCACCTACAGATTAGAACATAAGGCTCATTCATCAGACTGCATTTACATTGCATGAGTGGAATGAAATTTATCTCAGTGACAATTTATAGTATTTTCCAATAGTATACTATATCAATATTTATTTCGATCGGTGGAGAGAATGGGTGAACCTAGGGTTAGGACAAGTATCCCCCAATGGTGGCATAGCTTTCATAGATAAATATCTAACATAGGATGAATTAATTATTTTTCATTGATATTATAGACATAGGGGTTGACATAATTATACATGGACTGAGTGGTATGACATCCGGCATAATTCTATTTTCACAAGATGTCCAAATGATCATGATTACAAACCCAAGGATCGACTGATGTTGATTGATTTTATTTCTTCACCTTCATTATGTGTGTGTGTATATATATATATATGAATATACATATATATGGGAATATATATATATAAATATATAAATCTATATATACATGACAACACAATGCCCAGTTGACCAGGATCATAGAACCAGAAATCAATTGTGGTTCACGTGATTTATTTATTTATATTTTATAGTTGTTTCTTATATAGGTTGAGAACATTCATTGGGAATTCCTTATATGGAATATATTTTAGTTTATTTACATTAGTTATTATTATCATCCCTATTATCCTAATGTGTAGATCACTTTTACATACACTATATACTACTGGCTATGTCCGGGATGACATTGGTTGTTCCCTACTGAATTTTTTTAATCACACCCCGTTCTGGCTGCTATTTCACTAGGGTACCCAAAAATATGTTCAATTAGATGTAGGAATAGGCTGGGATGAGACCCAAGATTGATCAAGTAGAATTTCTTGGATATGTATAAGGATATTGGGTATGGGGTCTATCTTATAGTTAGTAGTATATCCATATAATTATATATCAATTTCCATTTTTTACTCATGCATATATAGTCAGCCAAATGGGATATTGGTGTTGTATATATGAAATTGAAATTTGATATTTAATATAATTTCATTTATTATTGATTCATGTTCATATTTCAATTTTTTTACTACTTTCACAATCAGTTTATTACTACTATAGAAGATATCTAGTTATTTCCACTGTTTTTACTCTGATATGATGATATAGTCTCCCCACTATACCACTATTACGATATAGCTTCTAGTCAGTGGACTCTAGAATATAGGAAAATGGTCTGAGGCCTTTTCACAAAAGAACAAAAATCACCATTTTTGTAGTGTTTGGGTTGGGATGTTACAAAATTCTCTGGTTCCCAAGTAGCTTCTATAAATTTTATATTCCTCCAAATATCTTTAACTAGATGAGTAATCTTGTTTAGTAGAAATTTATTTCTATGACCAAAAATTTCTACTGGTTTGTTTTCATTAGAAAGGTCATGTTCCCAGGTTACAATATCTTAATTCTATACAGGTGAAGGATCAAGAATGTACATACTTCAGAGAGATACATGGAACACATCATGAATTTGATTAAGAGTTTTGGAAGAACCAAGAGATAAGCTACCATCATTACTTGATCGGGAATTTAGAAGGGGAAAATATACCAAGGGCTCATCTTTTGACTGTTTCCAAGTATTATTTAATTATTCTATGGACAAATTAATAGATATACATTCTCACAAACTCTGAATACTATATTTTTTTGATGATTTTCAACATATCAATTTTTTTTAAAAGTCTGAGCTATGTTGATATAATATGGAATGGATATAACACTAACTTCTTTTTCCACATATTATTGAAGTCCCAAAATCTATTTTTTTTCAAGCATTATCCAAAAAATTGGAGTTATACACTTATTTCCATATTGTTTTTCATAAGGATCCTTGAGGATTCTCGAATGAAAGCCATTGTTATAATATAATTTGATAATAGAAAGTTGTACATCCCAACCACTTTTAAAATATGTAAAACAAAACCTTATAATATCCTCCACGGGTTGAATGGAACTCTTATACTGACTATGTTTATAAGGATGATAATCCATATTCAAATAAAAATCCGATTAAAAATAATTTAAAAGACTACTCAAATATTTAAGGTAAACCTCATATCCCGATTAGGTATAATAGAATTTGGTACTTCAGGTAAATTTATCTTCATACATAGAAATATTTCCCTCTTCCTTTTGTATTAGTATAAATAATTGTCTCCTAATATCCTCTTGTTGTTTGTGAGGAAACTATTATCTCAAGAAGAGTATATTAATATCCTTCAACTCCATTATCACTATTTACTCACCATATATAGTGTTTGGAATCAATGACCACCATTGATCATCATACCTAATGATATAATAATATTCTGTGAAAAACTTTTCAATTTCATTACTTCCAAAAGAAGTAAATATAATTCTTATTCTTCACTTGATTACAAATATATTTGTGGTTCAGTTGAATGATAGAGGTTTTTGAGTAATGAAAGGGTCTATCATTGTTACACAATGTTTGATATTAGTAGGTTAATCAATATGTTAAAGGCTATTGGTCACAACCTGAGTAAGCTACCCAAATATAATTATAACTTATTATGTTCTAGAACTAGGTCCAGCTTCATTATCAATTCCCTAAAGGAAATGCCTTCCTAGATTACATGAATTGATACAATTTCAATTACTTCTTCTAGGATATATTTTTAGCTAATTTAATATAGTATATTAGAACATAACATCATGAATCATAATATATATTTTTTAAACATGTGATAAACTTAATAAAAATTTAAAACTCTGCATAACTAATCTTATAGTCACAATCTTATATTAATTGGGAAAATAATGAAATAAAAAATATATTCTCAAATATTTCAGTATGGATTATAAATAGAATATGAATTAACCCATGAATACAATTCAAGAGTGTCAAACCTAGTTCACAGTAAGAAAACACTCACCATGAACCAAAATATTGGTCAAGAAATACTCAAACAAATTTTTTCAGGGTTATTACAATTAGATATATATATATTCCAAAACCAGGTACACATGTAGCATTAGGACATGGATTTATTTCTATGAGAGTCACATAATATCTACCCATAAAAATTTATGATGTAATCCTACACTTAGACTCATCCTCAAAGGTAGTTATTAGGAAATATTCGATAATATTTGTTTTCCAAAATCTAGTTCCTATGTACTCTATTAATCTTGCCTGTTATACCAACTTTAATGACTACGACCGTAGTACCCCAAATACAATGGTTACCTTTTAACATTCAAACTAGAGACTAGAAATCACATCCCAAAGTAACATATGCATTATTAGTCTTATAAAACTATATACATACTCAATTATCATATTACATTTGAAAACAAAGAATACGAAATAGTACTTTTTATGAGAATACCATTTTTATCACTAGTGTATCCCTAAATATCAATCATAATCAAATTTTTATAATCCTAGGGAAAACAATATTCTAAAGGGGTTGATCTCAAATTCTCGGTATGGGAATGTGCAACATTAAACTTTTCATTGAATGAAAAAGGCGTGAATAATATGGTGGAAATAAATGATGATCAAATAACTCCATATAAGTAATCATATAAACGTGAAACTTATGCATGGATATTATAATAATTAAAATAACCACATGGACCTAAGTAAATGATTTCATAATTATGGAATTAATAGTAGAGGATATCATATACTTATGTCGAGGACTCATGCCAAGAACCCTATAAAATGGATAAGACATCAGCCATATACCCAAAAATAATTTATCATGGGAATTATATATTCGTTGAGGGAGTATGTAATTTCAAGAACCACTATTCACATGTTAATTCAAATTAATTAATTAAATGAATAAATAATAAAACTTTATCAATGTGTCATAATAATAAAAAACTATCCATATAAAAGGAACTAGAATACAAAATATCAATACTTTCCTAAGTAAAACTGATCATAACCCATCCATAGAAATATGGTGGAGGGTATGAATTTAATATATCGTTATCAAATCATAATATTAAATTTTTTTTGAAATATAATACAATTCTTAAAAAATATCTGTCGTTATATTCATGAGAAAAATAACCTTTTCATATTGAAATTGCATATTTATAATCTATAAATTTTCCAAATATTATGGAATTTTTTTTATTTGAAAATAAACTTTGAAACATGTAATGGAAGAATCAAATTATTTTTCAGTAATGATGGATGAAAATTTCCTCCACATCGTGTTTGAAAAACAGTGATTCATTTCACATTTTTGGAGTAATGTCAAAAGTACCTCATTTAAAAAAAGGCAAGAAGATTTCTTTTAATTTTTTTTTAAAAATAAAAAAAAACTATAAAAATGAATTTAATTAAAAATGTGAGACTATTAAAAATATTCGTTATGATATTTTATCAATTATATGGACGTGGAATAAAAATATTTCTAACCACTTAGAAAAAAAGTTGGGCTTCCATAAAAAAATATTTTGGTATCACGAGTACTTAAAGAGAGGAAAAGGAGAGGAAAATGTAATTTAAATAAATTTATAGATTATAAAAAATATATCTAGTTTAATATAGAAATATCAAATAATTCTCATTACATAGACTTAAACATAAACTACCATGAATAAAGGTGATATTGTTAAATAACCATTTTTTTCATGTCTGACATCCTTTGTAGGTATTCGAACCTCCTGTATAATGCATACATATTTATTAATAATATATTAAAAAAATATAATAATATAAAAAATACAATAAAATATTTACATATAAACTTTTATAACATATTAATTAAAAATTCTCTATAAAAATAAATGCTCATACGATAACTTCATTTTTTTCAATTATTTTTTTGTTTAATAGTTTTTTTTCCTTTCACTTTTATCATCGTACCATCATCTCTGTAATTATAATTATGATATAAATATTATATAAATTATATATATATATATATAAATTTAATTTCATAAATTAATCAGTGAGATATAAAAATGAATTATAATTTTTATGAGGACGGTAGGTCTTACGTATACAAGAACTTTGTCTTCACTTTTTGAATGATGGAATGAAAAAAGGTAAATTATAATTCACCTTAATATAAACATATTAATATCATAAATTAAATATATGTTAATTAAAACCATAATTATAACCTCCCAAGTAATGTGGTGTAGAAAAACTAACTAGACAACTTTTTGGAGATGGTAAGTCGTACATACACACAAACAATGTTTTCAGTCTTTATATGATGGAAAGATGGTGGATAATGGATGTTACACCATCATAATAAATATTATGCCTATTTCAGATACTAATATTATTATTTTATTGGAGATACAATGTATTAAGTGAAGGAAATATATGAAATAAAATTGAAAATGCACAGTTAAGAGCTATACTTATTCATTATGAAGCCTATTTTAGATTACACTTTAAGAATTGAATGCATTAACTTTCAAAAATAAAAAAAGATCTAGTATATGGTGAAGGAACATTTTAATGTATTATGGTTAGTGTTGGATAATCTATAAGGATAAATATATTTTTATAATAGAGTACAAGAGGTTTCCTTTTATATGTGTGGGGAGGGACATTCTTAGAATTACCTAAAGTATTAAATTACTATAAATTATTTTTTAAAAAAAATTTACTATAAATTTTTATATCTTGATAAAAGGATGGGTATAAGTAGAAATAATCCCATCCAATAGTATCTAACCAATTTCATGTGATGTATTGACCCTAAGTTTTTAGTTTTGAACCTTTTTTAACCCTTTTGACCATTACAATAAAATAAAAGTTTTCTACACTTTAAGGGTCATTAAAATTACCATAAAAGGACAAGTGGTCCGTAGATGGGCCATGATTGATATATTAAAACATATATTATTCACATGTATGCTGATAATTATTTTAAAAATCATAAATCATTTAATGTATTATTATTTGTTATAATATATCATTAGTGTCATTTTTGGAAATTCTCTATTACATTGACTTTAAAGTCATCAAGATAGTTATGAGATATAAATTTAATTTTTTTGAAAAATACCTAATATGTTATATTCATCAACTATATTTGTGTACCCTAATAATGCATTAAATTTAAAGTAAATTTAATACTTTTAAAATTATTTATTTTTTTTCTATTACTTGAAGAAATACTGTGTCGGAGTTGCATAAGCATTTAAGGTAATTATTTCATCACAAAAAATAAAAATAAATTACCATAATAAAAAATTAATTCATCCATAATATAAATATTTATAAAAAAAATGATACTATTTTTAACATTATTATATTTTTTATAGATTTATAAATCAAGAGAGGGAAATTTTTTATTTATTATTTTCTTAAAATAATAGTAAGAACAAATTAAAAAAATTGGAACAAAGTGCGAAAATATTCAAGAATTATATGTACATAGATGAGCTCCATTCATGAAATTGGATAAATATTGGAATTAGATAAAATTTAAAGCCTTATTTGAAAATTTAATACATGTTTTACCCGTTTTACCCTTATAGAGTATAAAAATATTATAGAGGATACAATTTTAGTGACAATAAATAAAATTAACCTATTTAAATATTCTAATTATCTAAATTAAAAATATGGAAGCTATTTTTCAAGATTCAATTTCTGTAATTATTTTTAAAATTCGTATTGAAAACATAATGGAAAACTCTATTTAGAATTATATTTTTAATCATAAAACTTGATTTATTCTGATCCCATTCCTAGAAAAAATATTAGATTAATGTTAAATCCTTTTATTATATATATAATGTATAAATTTAATTAAAATCATTCACTATAAGTGATCGATTTAATTAATAAGGATAAAAAAACATCATGTGTATAAAAATAATTTATTAGTGAAAACATATATTTTACTTTCAAAATATTTTTTTTTATAATAAATTTATATCTAATGAACTTATTTTTTACATGTGTAAACTATAAATTTTTCATAATTCATTTATACCTATTTAAACACACTAATTAAATAAAATAGTTATAATGATATACTATATTACAATTATTTTAGACTCCAGTTTGTGTGTATCGCAAACTAAAAAATATTTGAAGATAATTATGTCAAAGAATCATATTATTTTAAAAAACTAAAACTATTTATAAAAAAACATAATTTTAATAAGGCTGAATTCTCAACGAAGATTTTCTCCCAAAACCCATAGGAATTTTATGATGTTTTTGGTTGAATTTTTATTTATATTCCCAAAATCACCACAATAATAGAAAATACCATAAAAGGAATATTTCCCTTAAAAAATTTCATGCTGTCCAAAACTATAATATAGATATCTATACTCTTTATGATAAATAATTTTGATATATTTTTTGGCACTATGATTTTTTTGAAATCTTGATTTCTTCAGTTTTCTATTTCCCTTTTCAATATTTGATACTTTCAAGAGAAATTATCTCAATTATATCTTTAATATGAAACCCATTTATGTTTCCTCATCTCCAATCCTAAAATTGATTCCATTATATCTTGTGAAAATTACATCAATCACTTTAACAACGAAACTGTTTAGCTAATATCAACTTCACTATCAAACTATTATTATAAATTCCATCTCTCACCTTCTGTAAACATAGATATGAAATTAATTTTTATTTTTTTTAGAATAATACAATTTCTTTAAAATGTTTATTTTTTCCAAGATTAATTCTTCATTGAAAATCTTCTTGGTCTTTAACATTCTTTATCATCAATTCATCATCATTCATTTTTTGATAGTTTGGTGAAAAATGTAAAACAACCCTAAAATAGAAATTTTAGTGTGAAAAATTCCCTTATACAATTAAATTAACTATTATCACATTTTTAGAGATAATATTTGTTATTTTATAAAACCTTATATTATCATTTGATCCTAAATCTAAACCCGCAACTTAAGAATTTCTGAAATAACCTTAACACCTTTATCAAATTTAAAGACATTAATGTCAATCTATTTTTTTATATTTTTAATTTTCATTGATTTATTATTCTTTCCCCATTTAATAATAAAAAATAATAATATGAAAATCATTAAGATAGACTTAACATGGATCATTCTCCTCATAAGTATAATCATTTACATCAACCTTTTCATGTGTGATACACATGATCATATCTAAAAAAGTTTATTATTAGGACCCCTCACCACAATATTTAGTTTTTATTATAAGTTCATTCATCAATATGATGAATTATTCAATTAAATAATCATCACAAATCTCTATATTTTCATATTTTGGTCACCAAAATTAAATCTTTACTCACTTCAAAAAATTTTTCAAATAAATTCTCCCATTTTTTAAAAATGCATTTTTCTATTTTAATACTTTTGATCTTCTGAAATAAAATTTATAAAATAGTTGATAAAATAAAATTTCTAGAATGACCATCATTATCCATATTATGTATGTCTTCTACTGTTATAAAAATACCTCCAGTACGTTGATGAAATCCATTAGTTGCGTATTATAAAGATGCATAATTGATTAAATGATTAAATGGTAACATTAGGTATTTAATATAAAGATAACCATTACCAAAAAAATGCGGGAATCAATTTTATAATCAGTAAATTCAAATTATCCATAGTTGATAAGAGAAAAGTAGAATAAATTCATCTTCCTATGACAGAGATTAAAATGAATATAAAAATTGAAGGGATTAGGTTCTGATTCAACTTGAAAATCCACCTATAGAATATGTGGGAGTTCACTTAAATAGGGTTAATTAGTTATAAATATTCACTATTACGTTTCTTTGAAAAATATATTCACCACTTGTTATATTATATTGAAATAATTTTTATTCACACCCACACACAAACCCACATGAGGTGATAAAACAAATTTACAAGGTTAACTTATAAATATGATAAGGGTAGTGCATACTTTTATATGAGATTCTAAATAATCAGACTACCCACCATAACTATTATGAGAGTAAAAAAAGAAGGGTATTACATTAAAAATCAAGTTTACATGTCTATTGAAAATACTTTGGTGCATACTGAACATCAAAAAGATAAATTTTGGTAACAACAGAAGATTCAAAAACTAAATAGACATTCTCTGTATCATTGTTTTGGATATGTTATTTCACCCCACTAATTTTTCAAAATAAATAACGAAGAACATACCCTTAAAACATATAAAGGTGTAAGTAACTTCTTCACTTTGTATACAAAAAATATGCACTCAACCACTTCAATTTTCATCTCCATATTCTTTTCTTATATTTTTGATAATCATAAATTCTTATCTATTTTGAAAATATCCTATACTTATTCTCTTAAATTCTAAATTTTTTATTCTATCATTTTTATTTTTTAAAAAAAACTACTCTATTACTACTCAAAATAAACTATTTCTACACATTCATATTATAATCTAGAATTTAAATTCAAATCCTCTTATTTAGATTGATCCCATAGATAATCTTCCAATTAATATTCACTATAAAATTAAATTTGTTAGTAATTATATATTGAAATAACCACTAAACCTATTAGATTAATCAAACTCCTAAAGGGTATTTGAACTACCTATTTTTTGACTTTCACAGAGTATCCTCTTCTATTATGACAGAACATAGTATTTCAAACTGTAATTTTTAACAGATTTAGTACATTTTAGTATAATTATAAAACTATAGTTTAGATGTATTCTAAATCCTAGTGTCATGAAAATAAAATCTCAAACTAAATCACATCCTAGAATACTCTCATGTGGAATGTCTACCTATCAACTAGTTGTGGCATGGTGCCTCAGATATGGTTCCAGAGGATTTAAAATTCTAGAGGCACCAAAAACCAAGATTTCCAATCCTTAATGGCTCAATCATACTAACATGACTTTATAATCTTATCACATAACCATTTCAATGGGTTTTATACATCACAGTTTAATAGACCTCAATATTCGAAAGACATGGAAAATATTACATTATTTTGTGTTTCCAATCCTCCTCATTAAAATGTGGTTTCTTTAAAATAAATAAACCACCAAAACATGTTCAATCTCCTTTGTGGAATGGTATATGATTTGGGTGAAAACCTTCTTCCTCATGAAACATCTATAGTAAAAAACCAAGATTTACAGCATGAGACTTACTCCTTCAACAGATTGTGTCATGAAATCATTTAATGATATATAATCACTAAAAATTAGATTAAAAATTATATGAATTTTAGTCTCGAAAAAACATCACCTAATATGAAATTTCTGTTTTAAAATGATTCTTTTATTGGAAAAAAATCAAACAGAATGAATCAAATAAACATTAAACTATTCTATAACAAAATAAGCCAAAAACATATCAATTCATCTTAGTCTCAATAAAAGGTGATGTATACATGGGTAAAATAAATTTGTTTTGTAAGAATTTGTGAAAGATTATTACTCCAAAATGTAATCTTCTATAAGATTATGTTTGTTCCTTAGTTATTTGTTATGAAATGTTTCAAGGGGATTTTATAGTTATGTGATATATGCTAATGATTATAATCCATGGATCATGTTTTTTATCTATTGAATCTACACACTTCTTCCATTTTATATATTTTTTATTCGAGGTTACATTTCCTTTTTCCAAGACATTTTGGAAACTCTCATTGTTCTATATTAATTTTATAAAGATATTTCTTCCCTATTCAAGTTCTCTAATGTTCTAATAATCTAACCCCTATTGACATGTTGTTGAGTTTTTATTTTACATAGCATTTGAGATCATCCATTTATTTTAAAACCATTACATGGGTTATGAAGATGAGTATAACTAATGGGAATCCTTGAAGTGGGTCTATTGTTGCTCAATTACATTTAAATGAAAACAAGTATTGTAAAATAATTTTTTTTATACGAAGTCATCAAAGAACTTAATCCTTCCATTCATGGGATTGTATTATGATTTATGAGATATAATGTTTTATATATGAAAATGATGTAAAATAATGACATGATTAGTTTTTTTCATGATATGTATCAAAGATAATTTTTAATGTAAATATTTTTTACATCTGATCGAGAAGTTCTTACTTAGAGTGCCTCTGTTTGTATCATATATGGTTTAAGTTATATTTTGTGATTAATATTAGATAATGTAACTAAAAATCATAGGGATTACTCTAAGTATATGATAACATCCTTGAAATTTTTAAATGTTTTTATTATGTGATTTTCCCAAAATTAAATCCAATTTTGGATACATGCATGTGGATGTAGATATGAAATAAATGAACCTATGGGAAGCCAACCAAAAAAATTGTTGTTGAGTATTAACTTGATGTTCAATCGGTTTATTTAAATACCCTGACCCTAGTTGCCTAGAGTCAGTGGGTACATTTTTATATTAGAATAAGATACAAGGAATATAATCCTAATGGAATGATCCGTTTCATAGTCTTGGAAAACTAGATACATAATTCCAATTCAAATTACAATTGCAAACATTAAATTTATAAAAAAAATCGTTCATAATTCCATAATTCTCCCTTTCTTACTTATACATATAAATGATTAAACACTTCCTATTATCCTGGGGAAAATAAAAAATAAAAAATAGGTGAGCTAAAGTAATCAATAAGGGTATTTTTACATGAGACTTTATCATAAAAGAATAAGAATATTCAATATGGAATGTTAAAATACTAAAATGCATTCCATTCAATCAATTACCTGAGTATAATATGGAAAAACTAAAGGATGAATAAATAATTCTACATAAATGATTACATGATCTTGAAACATAACCAGGGATATTCCAAATAATATTAAAATAACATGAAACATCAATAAATTATATCATAAGGATGGAATTCATAATTTAAGACATATGAAAAATTATGTCAATATCATTCATAAGAAAATTTAAATTTGAGAGTAAAACCAATATAATTTCCAAAATAGATTTGTCTCATGAGACCTATCGATGCATTGAGGGGAAATATATAAGTAGACCACACCCATCACATACTATAAAAATTTATTCGTCGTATGAAATTGGTGAAACATAATCAATATAAATATTCATATTCAAAAACTATCATACAAAATGTTAATACTCACCCTAATCAGGTTTTCAAAATCATAGACCATCTAGAGTGATGTGGTTATGGTAATAAATTTTTACATCCTCAATCAAACAAATCATAAACCATCAAAAAAAGAATAACTATGATTAAAATAAAACATATCCCCATAGAATCATAATTTCAATAAAGTATTAATGTTGTTGATTAATATAAATTCCATGCAATTATTACTTAAAAATATACTTTAGGAAAATAACCTTTGCATTTTGATAATCAACTTTTAGAACTAAAAGTTCCAAAAAGAAGTTTGAAAATACCTTTCATTGGAAATAACCTTTTTTAATTATAAATTAATATCTAAATCATTGAGTGGTCATGATGGAGAATAATTACTTCCATGCCATATGTATTGCAACAAATATTCCTTTCACATTTATCTTAAATGCCAAATGTGCATTGTTTGGAAAATGACATGAAGATTACATTCAAAAATATATGTTAAATTTATGAAATGGGTAAAATTTTAATTTATAGAAAATTTGGACAATTTAAAAACATTTTAAAATATATTTTATAAAACATGGTTTTGGAAGAAAAATTATTTTTAACCTAATATAGAAGTGAAATTGATTTTTCATAAAAATAGTTTCTCAACTATTTTGAGTTCCAAAAAGTTGAAAATTGGAATTATTATTTGAAAATTTCATTAATAAATATATGAAATTAAAATATATTGTTTTTAAAAAATTAATAATAATGAATTCTCCAAATATAGACTTAAACATAAATAATCCAAATTAATGTTGAGATTGTGAAATAAACCCATACCACTTTGGTAACATCCAAATCATAAGTCCAATAAAAGAAATAATTATTATATTAAACATTAAATCTAATGATGATAATGTGATTCATGAGTTAACTTATCAAAGTGGTGGTATATGCACCACATGAATGAAATAAGTGGTGATATGTCATATGTCTCATGAAGGTAAAAGTTAGATGAGAAACCCTTACTTTAGGTATAATTTCATTCAGACATGTTTGCACCCATATTATTATAAAGTTGGGTTTATCATAAATACATTACAGAACCATATTCATATATTTCATAACATATTTAATTTATTTATTGAATTTTATCTCATGTTTATTACTATTTAATTGTTAACATAATTGTTTTAGGTGATAATTATTTCGTTTTTATATATATATGGTTCAGTAATTTAAGTCCATTTAAAAAGATCATTTTACATAATATAAAGAATTTTTATCTTGATTCAAATATCATATATATTAAATATATATTTAATTTTATTAATATGTTGAAGTTAGATATAGATATTTAATTACATCATTCAAGGAAATGGTATGCTGTATGTACGGAAGAACGTTGTTTCCATTTTTCTCAACAGATGGAATGAAAGGAAAAAAATGATAATTCACAATTAAAGAATAATTATTATGATATATATATAGATATATATAATATTAATTAAATCCATTATTATTATCATCCATGTACTCATAAAATGAAAAATATTTCACATGTCTATGTAGAGGCAGTAGTCCACACGTACTCACGATCGACGTTATTATTTTACAATAGATTAGAAGGGGAAAAGTTATTTGTGATATTATATTTCTAGAATATTTTTATTATATAAATTTAATATATTTTTATTAACATTTTCCATACTTCCTTCCATGTAATGTTTTAGTGAAAAATGAATCGCATTACTTCATTAGTTGATAGTCTACCGTACACACGAGCAACATTATCTTATCCAAAAAACGGAATGGCATGTTAGAAGGTATATGTGATATAAAAAATTTAGATGTGTAATAATTTCATAAATATAATATATATTTTTTAAATCCTTAATTATTTATATCCTTGATATGTGGTGTTGGAAAATGAAATACATCAGTTCGTGAGGTGGTAGTCTGTCGCACACATTATCGACAATTTTATTACCATTTTGATGGAAGTGTAGAAGGATCTTAGTTATGAAATTAATATAATAAAATTTAGTATACAATTTATATTTTTCTTGTTATATTTTCATATTTTAGGATGATTTTATGTATGTGAAATAATAAATAAAACAAATACGCATGTTAAGGAATTTTACATCTTCATCTATGAGCCTATTTAGGATTATACCTAAATCCTTCATAACAGAGATTTATAATCAAAATAAGACCTGTAGGATGTGGGGATGTAATTAAAGAAGATATTTGGCAATTTATTTTCCAAACAAAATTGTTTTTTAGTGTGAATTGGGGATGATAGGGGTAGTCTTTTATAATAGGAGGAGATAACACATATGGAATTTTTGAAAAGATAAAGAGATAACCATTTTTTTATCATCTCACAAGTCTAAAAAATGGTTCATTAATAATAAATAGAGTATATAAGGTCCAAATATGTCCATAAAATTTGTGTTTGAGACTTTTTGGTCCATTTTAACTCATATTTTATTAGTTTATCCTTCAGGTAAACCCATTTTTACCATACCCATTGTATTGAATTTTTAATATATTTAATATTTATTGAGGTAAAAAATTTATATAAACATATTATATAATATAAATATTTTTATTTACAAATATGGAATCCATTTTATAAATTTAAAATCACAGAACTGGAAAAATTTAATTTAATATTAATCATGTAGATGTGACGAAAAAGTATTTTTGGAAAGAGAGAATTTTTAAAAGTATAAAAATATTTAATGTAAAAATTTAAAAATAAAATCATTAAAATGACATAAATTAGATCAAATTCAATATAATTGAACTAATTTTACTATTAAGTCATTATAATATTGTTTAAATTTTTAAATAATTTAAATGGAAAGGAATATTTCAAAGGAAACTAATATTTTTCACTATTATTCAAAAAAAATATTTTTATAAAATTAACAAATATTCACCAAAAGATAATTTTTACATGTATATTTAAAAAATTAATTTTATATTAACAAATAAATTTTATAATAATGGAAAAATTAATTTTGAATTATTTGTGCAAAGCATGAATAAATCACTTTTTAGATGTTTTTTCAAAAAACATTTATTTCTATTTTAAATGGTTATAACATTTTCTTTAATCAATAGATAACCATTAAATTTTTTTATAAATTTTTAAACCATATAATTTGCAATATTTAGTTAGTCATATTCATACCCTGTAACATAATGTCTTAGTTATAATATTCATGTTTAAATAATATTATTCTCACAGAGTATCAAATTTCATTTTAAAATGTTGTTGTGTATAACCCAAGATATCAACGATATTTATTTGTTTTAGAAATATATATGTCATAAATTATTAGGGTATTACATTATCTTATAATCTTTTTTTGTGTGTAATATATGCTATCAAATATGATGTTCCTGTTTGAATGTCATGGGGTGTTACATTCTACCCCCTTAAATTAATTTTTTCCTCAAAATTTAATCTTGATATAGTTAATAAAAGGATTTAAATTTGAAAATAACTTTGTTAGAAAGACACATTTTAAAAGGGGTTAATAACAGTTCCCCTAAATAAGTGATAAATGGAAGTAAAAATGTCACATAACTAGTTTTAAAAATAAGAGAATTTTGTGGAATGTGAATTTGTTGACATGGAAGAAAAGTGTGAATAATAACAGAGGTTGTTAGGGATCATTAACCATAATAAAATGAATGATATTTTGAAACTCAAAGAACTCAAAACAATAAACATATATGATGTGAAAAGGACAATCATTTCTTTAGGGATGAAGGTGCTATGCTAATATTTTGTTTTTAGGATCCTTTTATAGGAGTTGATAAATTAATTTAACATATATACTAATAACATAAGGAATTATAATTACTTAATGAGTATTATTTAAAAAATTCCCCCCAAAATATCATCATTTGATAAAAATAGTGAGTATTGATGGGGAATTTTGATGCTTAAAGAATTATAATTAACTTTAAACTGATAATAAAATCCATAAAAGATTAACAAAATTTTCATAGTATTTTATAAAAAAAATGGATAGAAAATTTTATTCAATAGAATATATAAATTTACAGTACCTCAAAAATAACCCCAATGTTCAAGTTAAAACATTCCATAAATAGTTAATCTTAAGTCTCTTCCAAAAAATGTTTATCCAAATATAGAAGGAATGTCACTTTGTTTCCAAAATAAAATTCTCATTAGATTCCCCAATAAATATAATATAGATCTAAATGTCACATACCAAAAATTTTTATTCATTAATCTCCATAAAACCTTTTTGAAAAAATGAATTATTCCAAAATAAAATATCAGGTTGTTTAATATATTACACAATTATAAGAAAAGAACTAAACTTAAGACGAGATAATATAAACCATCTAATTGCTAACCATTTTCATGTTCACCAAACACATCACATTAAAATATAATTACCATTATCATCTCAACATTAGTTATATACTAAGGGATGTATTCCCTCAATCATTTGTATTCCAAAAGACTAAGTTGACACTAAATCACTTTTACTGGTCTTTAGAACCATTCAACATATTCTCTGAAATTTATTAAGAAAAATTATCGTAGTATAATAACCACACATTTTTATAATTCTTATAACTAGAATATCATTAATTAAATACTTCTAAAACATAATTCTTTAATGAAAACGAAATTACATTAATAATTCAATTCATCTATAGTTATAGTATAAGATTGACCTTGATCCATTAGCTTCATTTGAGTTATATTCCCTTGAATATTGGTATATTAATTTTTTTTGTTCCGAATATTCTTATAGTTTATGGATTGAACATTGGAAGATTATTTATTTCTCTTACAATAATGGGCATGATGGTCTTTCTCTAAACACTTGTAGAAAAATCCCTCTCCCTCAAGAAAGTACACGAGTTTTTCATTCCATAGTTTTCACATGGGGAAATACTTATTTCCATTCCTCTATTTTTTTAAATTTTTATATTCCATTATCTTCTACTATTTTATCTCTTTTAATCCATAAAACATATAAAATTAGTTCATTATCTTTATACCATGTGATATTATGTCCTCGTATAATGAGAATGTTTTGGATACGTGTTCTCTTTAAATAATTGGATTAATCCCATCAAAGAAATGGAATATATTTCTATTTGTATTACATATATCGTCTATATAATTATTTACTGACATTGTAATTTTTTCTCCATATTTATGGACATTTTAATCATCTTTTTTTATCGTATCAAGAATCGTTTCTACATATCTCCCAATTGCTTATGATAAATATACTTTTCCTAGAAAGGTACTTTACAATTATTTCATTCACTGTTTTATATTTCTTCCTCATCCTATGTGTTTTTAATTAAGGACCACTATTGGCCTGTTTCACCTGAGAGATGAAAAATATCATGAAAACCTTCTCCCTTTCATTGTTTCCCAAATATTTGAATATCTTTTCTAAGGAACTTATCCATTAATCATAAAAAAATGATATATATTCCCAATCAATGATGGAAGTTTTTAATTTAAATTATTTTTTCTAAAATTGATACACCATTTGGAGGATCAAAAAGTTGTTTCATAAAGGTGTAGTTATTGATCATAACCTCAGTTAATTTCCCAAATATGGTTATAATTTGAACAATTTCAATGCAAGCTCACGATCCAACTTTATTATATTTCCCAAGAGGGAAATCCCTACACGGGGTATGTGAATTGATATATTTTCTATTTCATCCACTAGGATCCATTTTTAAATAATTAAATATAGTGGATTAGATCATAAAAGTATGAAACATAACGTACAATCCCAAAACTAATAGAATAATTATCATAAATTGAAAATTCTATACATATCTAATTTCATAATCATAAACATGATTTCTTTATGAATGTTCTGAAAACATAAAAAATACGTTTAAATACTTTTTTTTTGTTTTTAATAACAATTTTAATAATCCATATAATATCTGCCAAGAGTTTCAAACCAATTATGTTGTATGGACCATTTTCATGTACCATGTAATTCTTGGGTCAATCCTAATGGCCCTTTTTTAGAGTTATTACCCCAAGGTAATATATTTAAAACTCTCAACCACTTATAGAATCTAGATATATATGTATTAATAGGAAATAAAACATAATCTATACATTAAAAAAGTTAGTATGCTCTTTTATAATTATCTAAATTATATATTATATGTTTATATTCCCAAATATATGTTCTACTCACTCTAGTTTTTAAGGTTTCTACTAAACGTCCTTTGATGCCAATTGTGAAGACCTTGAACCCAGTCACCAAAAGTTAGTGGTTCATTTATTACATTGACATGAGATACAAGTAATAACATCCCAATGTTCCAAAGAGTTTAATAATATTAGTAAAAAATATGCCTTATTTAAATGAAAATTTTAATTCAAAACATAAAATACATAAGTCATTTTCTTTTATAATTGCTTTTTTTCCATTAGAATATCCCCTATATCAATCAAAAGACAATTCTTAGAATCCTAAGGAAAATAAAACAAAATAAACATGTGATCTCAAATGCCTAGTAAGGGTATGTGTACAACATAATCTATCATGAATAAATAAGAATAAAAATTATGTCAAGGTAAATAACTAAAACACATGACATTATATCAATTCCATGAGAAAATTATGGAAAGAAAAATAGATGTCCAAACAATTCCTTATATATAATATAATGATCTTGAAAATTTCCCATAGATATTATAATTGATTTAAGAATCCCATGGAACATTAATAACTAATCCCATTTATAGGGAATAAATAATTTATGACATTGAACACATAATATCATGACCTTTCACAATAATGTTTAAATCTAGTTGTGAAAACCCTTCCAATTTGGCTAAATGATTTGTCTCATGAGATCAATAAATGAACTAAGGGGATATCTATAATCAGGTCCCTCCTATAACATTCTATGTTTAATGAATTACTCATATTAATGGGGTGAAATATAATCATCCGAAACATTTTTATTAAACATCTATAATACAAATTTTTTGTATTTACCCTAATCAAATAAATTTAGTCATAAACCATAGAGAGTAATATGGTGAATGGTAATAAAATTTTACATCCATAGTCAAACTAATCATAAACCATCCAATGAAATAATAATAATGATATCAATAAAAAGTATCCCTTGTGGATCAAATGTACAAAAAATGGTTCATGGAATTCATAAAAATAAAAACCATGATATGATTCCGAAAAAACATTCTTGAGGAAAAAACATTTTCATTTTGAAAATCACCTTTTAGAACTAAAATATCAAAAAGAATTAAGAGAATAGCTTTCTTGGAATTTTTTTAAACTTATAAATGGTGATTTGAAATATTTATTGTCCTTGATGGAGGAATAATCCCTTCATTTCTTACCCATTAAAACAAATATTCCTTTCACGTTTTTTCATAAAAGAAAAACAAGAATTACCTATAAAATTAAATGAATATTCATTTCAATAACAATTTAAAACATAAAACATTGGTAATATAGTCTTTAATATGTCATTTTAATAATGTGAGAATAATTATTTAAATCATTTTTTCAAAACGTGGTTTTGGAAGAAAAAATATTTTTGACCGAAGATAGAAATGAAATCGGATTTTTTTAAATACATTTTCTTAAAAAAAATTGTTAAAAAAAGTGTGGAAGTAGAAAAATTACATGATTATTTCATGAATAAAAAATGAGATGAAAATGAATTTTTTTAATATATGAATACCAAATAATTCATCCAAGTGAGACTTAAACATAAACAACCTTTAATAATGATGAGATTGTGAAATATACCCTTAACAGATTTGTATGTTTTGAATCAGAGGCCCCATAAAATAAATAATAATCCAATGAAACATGAAATAAAATTAAAATAAAGTTATTTATGATATTAAAAAAATGGGTGATATATACACCATACAGAAGAAATAAGTTGTGGATATGGAATATGTCCCACGAAAGTAAAAGTGAGATGAGAAACTCTTACCTTATGTCCAATTGCCATAAAATGTGCTAAAAAATTCTGTATAATTAATATATGTTTATTATAAATATATAATATAACCATAATAATATATTTCATAGCATATATGATTTACATATAGTCTTTTATCACACGTTTATTTACATTTCTTTGTTAAAATCACTCTTTCGGGTGATAATTAATTTATTTTTTCATGGATGTTATGGTTCAACAATTTTGATCATTTTACAGTGATCAGGGTTAAATCATCTATATAATTTTTACCATGATATAAATTTAATATATATTTATTATATATGTAATTATAGTAATTCATAAACCTTATTGACAAAAAATGGATTTGACCTTTCAAAGACATGATAAGCCGTATGTATGCATTAATGTAGTTTTAATTTTTCTCAACATATGGAATAAATGAAAAATAAATGGTATTTAAAATTTATATAATTATTTTTATTATATATATATATATATATTATTTTTTTAATCAAATCCTTCCTTATTACCATCCATGTAAAAATAAAATGAAAAATATTTCACATTGCTATTTGGAGGCGGTAGTCCAAACGTATGCATCAGCAACATTATTGTTTTAAAACAGATTATATGGTATGATGTTATATGTGATATTATACTTCCAAAAGTTTTTAGGTATAAAATATCACATTTATTAATTAAAATTATCCTTACAACCTTCCATGTAAAGTGTAAGTGAAAAATGAATCACATTGCTTCGGCAGGCGGTATCCCGTCATACACACGAGTGATGTTATAAAATCCCCCTAGAATGGTGTGTAAAAATAAATATATTAAATAATAATTATAGAATCATAATATTTACATAAACATGTTATAAATATTTAAAATAAATGATTATATCCAACCTTTAAATGTGGTGATGGAAAACGAATTACATTGGTTCGCGAGGCGATAATCCTCCACACACTCGATCAATGATTTTTTTCCCAATTTTATAGAGGTATATAATGATATGGGTTATAAAATTAACATAATGAAATATGATTAATTATTATAACCTTGTTATATTATATTATAATTTTTTTTGAATACACTTTTAAAGAATTAGAGGAATTAAAAAATAAACAAGTACCATCAAGAATGTTACATATTCTTCAGAGAGCCTATTTAGGTTTATTCAAAAATAACTATTAAGAGGGATTCATAATAAAAATAAGGAACCAATGATTTGTGGAGGTATGTAAGGAATATATTTTGGTACGTCTTGGATGAAAAAAAGGTTTTTGGAAGTGTGAATAGGAATGTATAGGGGTATGCCTTTTAAAAGTGGGGGAGAGGACACAAAAATATTTTTTGTTAAATAATAAGAATATTAATTTAATATAAATAAATAAATATTATTATTTAATCTTAATAATATTTTTTAAGTATAAAAAATTTACATTATCTAAATATAGTTTTACACATTATATGCGTTATTGTTAATTTTTTTTGTTAAATATATCATTTTTTTATTTAGGTTTTGGAATCCTTAGTTAAAAATTATGTAATAATAACCAAGTTATTTTTAGGTATTAAATGTAAATTATTTAGGTAGAAATTAATTAACATGATAAATACCAAAAATAGTAAAATAAAAAAAATTCAAATAGTAAAATACTTAAAACATGATTAAAACATGCATTCACATGAATGATTCATAGAATATCGACCATACCACATTCCTCAATCCATTATTTTCCACTTTTTCCAAAAAATAATATTTTAATCATGTGATTTATTTTTTTTAATAGGTTATATTAAAAAAAAATCATTCCCCTCACTTATAAAAATTTTATGTCTCAATTCTTATGTATAGACAACCGTCTCCAGGAATGCCGTGCCTGATTTTTCCATACCAAATTACATTGATGATTATAAAATTATATTAAATGGGATAATATGTTATTTATAAACATTTTAATATTCTACAATTATAAAACATTTCCAATATTTCTCATGAACTACATAAAGCAATCTTTTTTCTTGTGCGTACATGCATAATATTTCCTCTACAAGAGTGATATATTTCATTTTTCACATTTTCCTTTTATGTTTTTTCAAAATACCAAATAATATAATTCAATTCCATAATAAAATCTATATAATATCATTATACTTCTATAATAATGATATTATAAATAAATCACCCCTGAATCATACATATAAATTAATTATAGCTTGTTCTGATTTAGGTTGGTTTAACTGCCTATATAAACAATGATATAAAATTATATCATGGGTAACTAAGGTATAACACACTGACAAAAGTGAGAATTAAAAGAATAAATACTAATACCAATGTAAAAAAAGTGAAACTTTAATTTTAGTATCCTCCCTGATTATATTTCTATAGTTAAGCATGTTTGTCTCGGAGTAGTTTCAGGATAGGTGACATCCAAGGAGGTTTCCTAGTTTGTGTGTGTGTGGAAACCCACACTAATAAAATGTGTAGGCATATGGGGAAAATAATTCTTTGGATAGGTTAATTTATATGGTAATAACATGTTTTTTTATATGAGGGGAACCATGGTATTATAGGATACTCATGGGGTTTGATATCCAAGTTCATGGCTTGGGATGAAAATAAATGATATTTTTATATATGAACCAGGTGGGTAATAACCTATGTTGTGCTGGGATGAAAACAAATGTCTTATATGTGACCCATGTGGTTAAATAAACTAGTTCATGGCCTAGGAAGGTTGTGTTATCACATTAATCTTCATAATTACTACTTATATTGGAAAAACATATGTATATACAGCTTTTTTGGTTCCCTAATGGTAATATTAATATCTAACACATTTTTATGATAGAACCGTTCATTCATTAGAAATTAAAGACACAAGATAGTTATCAATTATATTATCCAAAATCAAAACTAAAATTCCTGTAAAATGAAATTATAAAAATATTAATCAATATGATACATCTAATCTAGTACCTTTAATGATGTAAAAATGACGAACGTTGAATCTTTAAATAAGAATTGATACCACCATTATAAAATAATTACTAAATAAAATAATAAAACCAATACAATATGGTGTTGAAAATAAAATATAACTAAATAATATATTTTTAAAAATTGATTATAAATGACGTTTATAAAAGTTTATAGATATAAATGAAGTTTCAAATTCAGTTTCTAAGATAGTAATTTGGGTTCTGTAGGAGGTTAGGGTACCTCTTGACTAAGAGGGAATAAAGTTAATATTTTTTTCATCTCATATTTTCTTCAATGAGATATGATGCATATTCACAAATTGTTTCATTTTTTTTTTCATATATTGGCCATGAATTTCTATTTTCAAAATTTTCATGAAATAAAAGGTATTTACAAGTCCATCTAATGTTATAACTTTGATGGGTTCTAAATTAAAAATATTTCAATGGTGTAAGGGTTAATCGTCACATTTTCATTTCTTTAATATCCATGAAATATTCTCCACTTTTATTATTTTATGTGGTTTATATTATTCCATATGAATTTATTTTATCATAATTTTAATGAAATCAATGTGGTGTTAATATACCTTTTATGTTCTCCCCTTTGATGTCCTTTTTATTCCAATGTTACAAAAGCCATAATGGGGTTCTTATGTCAGTTTTTTTCTATGAGTCTTATTCCATATTCGCATCTTATTTTATTTTTTGTGGTGTATATACTAATCTATGGATGAATTTATCATACTATAGAAATTATAAAATTTATGTTATGAGAAACATCAATGAGTACATGGCTAGTTCAAGGTGAATTTGGGATGAAGCAAACTAAAAATACACTTCAGGGTCTGGATTCATAATGGTATAAACCTTTGATAATGGAAAAGGGTTTGTAAAGATCATTTAATTTCCATAGAATTTTTCCTTATGTGATTATGATAACATTCACAGAACATATATCTCCTCTCAATTTACTCCAGTGTACAACAAAATTTTATCTAATATAAAGATATCAACTTTCATGAAACATATGTATCCACCTATAAGGTGACAATAAATACCTATTTTAATACAAACATTAAGCAGAAGTGACCATTAGGCATCTAGAAAAAGCACTGAATTCAGAAAACATCATCTTTTGTGAATAAAAAAATATATTGATTCCAACAGCTATCCATATTTTAGGAATATCTCCCATGATTACTCATGACCATCAAAACATGGTGTATATGAATTATCAAGGGTTTAAAATATTCGCACTAAAAGAAAACCCTCTATCCACTTGGGGATTCAGAAGATACATATCCTTCATGGATCCTTCTTTATGGTAACCAAGACATCATTCCGAGTTAGAGAACCTGTGCTTTAGGAAGGCCTTCCATCACATGTCCCCTGACAATTGAGAAACCCCCAACCTTCACTAAACAAAAATCACATAACCTTACATGTTTCCACTTTTCAGCAGATATACCATCATAAAAGATTAATTCTCAATGTCCTTATACACATTCAAAACTGGTTAATTCATTCCTTTACCTTCTACATGATTGGAATCATCAACCCTCATGTCTAGCCCGTTTTATCTAAGCATGTTCATAAAAGTTATGCCATCTATTTCTTCGAAGCATAGGTACCCTATTGTTGTTACCACGATGTGTCATTTAGGAATGATAGTTTTTATGTCTTGTTCTATCCAAATTCACTTGTGCAATAGAGATGTATAGCACAAGGTGGTATCATCATGGGAAACTGCTCAACATTCCCTATAGGGTGGGAAATTGTTTTTTCCATTATCATACATGTAAATAGCCTCCCTAGAAATATTCCCCCATAATGTATAATCTATAATACTTTAAACTACATAGCGCAACATCCCAGTTGTATGATGTTAAACATCATGATAACATCCTCAGTGCATGATCTTAATCTATAGCCTTACTCTATGTAACATACATGCGATTTCCCATTTATTAATCACATGGGATGCCACCACAACTCTCTGGTATCCCCTATGAATAACATCTGCACCATCCCATTCCGGTTCCCCTTCTATAACACCAACTTCCATACCACATGATGTTAAACTACATGGACATGTCATGTCAGATGAAATTAAACTACCCACATTGAACTACAAGGGTTTTTATCCCTATCTAAAAAAGGGTACATATGATTCCTCCTAAAGGTAGAACCCATATATACATGGGACACCACCAAAATATCTAATCCTAATACATCAACATCACAATTAAATATGCCTATCATCCCCCTTGAAGGTGAAAACATTGAATTGTGATTATCTGATATGTGGATACAATCAGCCTCTCACTATCCAAACCTAGGGTCCCCACTATACCCCAATATCATCATGTGTTGCTAACCTATAACCAACCTATTACATGAAAAACATACATGGGAAATGCCCCCACAAGACTCTAAATATGTGACAATGTCCCTTCAAGAATCTAAACCAATAAACATGTCCCCCAAAAGACTCTAAAACTATGATCATGTCTGCATAAGACCCTAAATATGTGAACCCACCATATATATCAATCTCATTACTTCATGTAATGAACCAAATATGTCTAATATAACAAGCCTTAGAAGTTTTATTCCACAGGAAAAGTTTACCCATGATATACATGGGATGACTTAGGTTCTACACCTAATATTCCTCACACATGATAGTCCATTTACATAGAAAGAGGAAGACTTTATAGGTGACAAAAACAACAAACATTTAAAGATTTCCAAATGATTACAATCTCACCATCAACTCTAGCCATATGTAGCTTCCTTTCAATGATAAAAGTAGTTTAATTAACCAAAATCCACCTCATGATAGCGTAGGGGATGATCTTCATGAACATGACTCAAATATACAAGGGAACCCCTGACTAAGAATTACTCTCCATGGTTTAATACATGGAAGGACTAATCCAAAACCCATCCTATTTTTTGAATCACGGAGAAAACATAACCAACCATGACGGTAGAGTCTTCCAAAATTCATAAAAATGAAATATAGGGGAAAAGTGAAGATAATTATAACCTCAAAGTATGACATGGTGAAAAGCATTGGAAAAAAATGGTTAACCATACCTGAAGATTGTCTCATCCAACTATGAGTAGATTAGTAATGTTGGACACCAATAAATCTAGAAATTCAGTTTTAGGCATTACCAACACAAATGATGGGCCTGACATGAAACTATTCTCCTACATCTTGGGGAAAATAATGGACATTGGGTGTCTCGAGTCCGAGAAGTCATCTATGTCGATATTTCATCCACCTTGGAAATAATGGATAACATTGGGGATATTTTGAATACTATTCACTTGACCTATACTGACAATTGACTTCCTGAACTATACATGAATCAAGATTCCAAGAACATTCGATGACCCACTACTGATCGGAATTGTGGTAGGAGAACTAGTGGTGTAGAAATACCAAACTACTTCTCTCTCTCCATAGCGGTCACCAATTCTGCAATTAATAGGAACTTGAACCCCTTCCCCTCCGCCCTTTGATCCCATTCCATTAATTTTAACAAATTCCATGATTCATAGTTAAAAACTAGATGGGATATTCCCTGTAGAAGATAGGGCCCGACAGGTCCAAGAAACATCAATACCCTCCTCACACCATCAACAGTAAGGAAAGCGTAGGGGAAAAACTCACCAATTACCATGGTAAATCATTTCAGGATCCTCACTCTAGAGTGATCCAATAGATTAGTCCCCTAATCCATAGTGTTAGATTATTTTCATGGAATGCCCATGGAAACAACTACCATGGATCCTTCAATGAGTTCTCCCACCTATGGATGCAGACAAAGATGACCAGCTCCATGGGTCCACAATCAGGTTGATCCTATCCCTGTATTGTAGGCCTCTGTCTAGAACATTTGATGTCCCTGTTAGATGTATGCCACCAATAGTACATAGAAAGAGGCCTCTCTATACACTCATGTGGCCCAAGCCACCATTGGCACACATCATTCTACCCTCACGACCACAACATTAAACTTCATATTCACCCAATTGAAATAAAGAATTCACCCACTCAACCGGAGGGTTTTGTTGGCTATTCTCATAGTGTATTCCATCAGAAACCATCTTGGGATACCCCATGATAAATAATTACATATTGGAGGTCCTCAACACAGCACTATAAATCAACTTGGAGGTCATCCCCAAAAAAAATAATTTCCTTTCATTGATGATTCATTATAGAGAAGGAGGGAGAACCAACATTTTTGGTGGGATAAAATTGGTTGTGGCCATGACACATTTGGAAGGAATCCCCATGACCCCCAAGGTCTCATTCTGGCAGAGCTCCCATCCTTTCAATGGTAGGAACGAGGTAATAATTACCTTACCATCTACCTGACATAGTCTGAAGAAATGGAAGATTTGATGGATGAAACTCCACCACAATATTAGAACTAATGGGAAAAGACAATATTGAGGTAAACTACCCCTGATGTTATGTTCTGTAAGGTCCTAAAATCCCTCCATAGGTACTAGTATATGGAGGATGTTCTGGCCACCATCTAGGTATTTCCTCTACAAATATCCCTCCTCACAACCACCACCTTTGAATGAGGAGATATGTTAAGATATGAATTATAATCATTAGATGATGGGGAATTCCCCACCAAGCCACATAGTGATGATTTTGATACTAATAATAAAGAGTCCATAGATACACTATCCTAAAATTATATGTTAAAGAAGAAAGACCTTCCTCCAAAAGATACTCCAAATTTCTAGGGACACTTGGCCTGTGTGAAGCCCCCTCTTTAAATAAGTTAGCAATAGATTAGTTCTGCATCACTGGATCCCTTAGTCCCATAAAAAGCACTAATTGTTTTTTGGGTTGATAAATAAATTTCTTCCCCCCTAGATAATGAATAAGCGGAAGATTTGTGGGAAATCCATTCTTCAGACCAACTATTGGTTATGTTTTGGACACCTGCGACCCTGTGTTTTATCATATTTTAGTTTTAAACATAGAACAAGGTAGCCTTATTTTTCAAAATTATCTAGGAAATGTTAAACCACATAAAATATTTTATGTTAGCCTATATAGGATGTGTTAATATTCTTTAGGAAATCCACTAGTAGAGTTGGAGGATTCACATCACAACACTACCACTATTTCAACACCCTGAATCATATGGATATCACCAGGCACTCTAGAAGACCTAGGTCAAGAGACTAACAATGATTATATTAGTTGGGAACTCACATTCTATCCACATGAAAATTTGGGATTTGGGGTAGTACATAGACCTTCACTCCAGTCCCCTTCCAAGGTAACAATGGGGTGCTTAGGCTGGCCTTCCCACTGAGAGTGATAGTTCCCCTTCGATAGTCCCAATAGAGAATGATATCATCATCATTACACTATATGATCATAGAATTTGGGGTGATAAAAAATGTGTGATGAGGAGAACCAACCCCGAGGTGAGACAAAATATCAGGAAGACCCTATGATGGGTGCTAGCACATGGAAATAGAGATGGAAAATAGTTCATGGGGGTCCCACTGAGGATGAATTTCCCCATAACCATTGATTACTTACCAAAGGAAATGGTGTCTCCAAACTCTTCGGCCTATCATAGGCCATTCTATATTTCATGTCAGATGCCATGTTGGTCAATCTGTTATAAGACCTTGATGAATACAAGAGGATCTTTGTCAAGCTCCTCATTGAACAACATCCTGGGAGGGAAAATATCAAATGGAACCTCATCCACCTCTAGCCAAGTGGATACTTATCCATATAAAAACTCCAAAATTCAATATAGTTGGTTCTGTTATTCTGATTAGATTGTTGGATAATGACTTTAGTAAAAGGCCATGATATGACCCACATACCCCGTCCGAGAAACATGAATTCCCACCTATAAACAATTACCACTTCACCTCATGATCCTACAAGATAGTCTAAGAATTGGTAACTATCAACCCTTATAAAGATGATGTAATATCCACTATCATCTTCTTTCTTAAGGAATTAGGGATATCTAAATCCATCATCCTGTCTGAAAGGAAACCTTATCTAGTGTTGGTATACCATGTCCATCCACCACCAATGTTTAGAAATCCAAGATTTACACTATTAAATGGTATTGGTGATCTACTTCAGCACATGGATCGCATCACCTCATTGAGTGGCTTGATGTTTTGGACTCTAGAGTAGTCAGGGGATGCGATCTCTAGTGGTTCATCTTGACATTCAAAGTACACATCTTTTTTTACAACTAGCTGACCCCATTATGTATTGATAGTTGGGAGGAGCTTTTTAAGATGTTCCTTAACCATTTCAACTCCACCATTATCAAAGACCACATTTCTAACCTCTCCATGTGGAATAAAAGTGCTGATATGAGAGTCTCAGAACACATTACCCAATGGAGGGGACTCATATACTCCATTGATATGCATATTTCTCAAAAATATCTATTGATAATGTGTTTGGATAATTTCAAAGATGAGTTCAACCAACCCTTATCTCCTAGATATATTTGGGTGTGTTTTGAGTGTTTTCAAGAATGTATTATAATCTAGATGAGTCATTATAGAGAACCGAGAAGTGGTTGCTCCCATTACCTCTCACAATTGTAGTGTGAAAATTTATGATGGCCGAAACATCCTTCACTATATAAAATGAGACAAAAAAGATGGTCTTCCTTCATAAAACATCATAAAATAGGAAGCAAAAAGAGAATCCTCCTAAAGTACAACATCATCATTAAAATGGTTCTCAAGCCCCCTAATGGGGATAAGAACCTAGGATTCACTTTACAGAGTGGAGAAAGAACACCAACTCCTTCAATGAAAAATAGGTCAGAGGGTACATCATGTGTTCTCTAGAAAACCATGTCTAGAAGCTTCCAGAATATAGAATTCTCAAGGATGATAATCTTTTTTAAAGATGGAAACTACTACCTATACCATAGGGTCCTCTAGAATACCATCATGGGGTGTTTCATATTTAACTATTAGCCCAAAGGCTAGGTGGATCATGACCTACTTGAGTAAGATAATTCCCTGAAATGGGTAGAATATGTCTCTGATGACCCTAATAGAGGTGATTAAGACTTACATGAATAGAAATATTCTCCAGTATTGGATATGCAGAATTAAAATGACTACTTTAATCATAATATGGTTTCTTGCACACATTGAATTATGTGGGAGTGCTTGAGAAATATAGAACCCAATGCAGTCACTGTGTCCACTTTTAAAACCTCATCAAAAGAGTAACCATAATGTATTATAGGAATATTAATTGATGATTACAAGGTAATTAGAGTCCCCCCATAAGTTCCAAAACTATTATTTACTATTGATGACTTCTTGCCTCCTGTTTTAGGAGATACCCCCCGAATTCATCCCAAACTAGAATATGCCACTAATGGAAAACATGAGTATTCTTCTAGGTAAATTTTTTAAATGGTGGATTATATCACTATACTCTGCGATAGGTAATTCCACATATCCCACTTAGGTACCACTATTCAATGAAATTAGATGATAGGTTAATGTTATTCCAATAAGAAGTATGAGTTATCCAATTCATCAAAAGAGACTCTTTATTCCATTAGGATAAGAAAAAAAATCCTCATGTAGGGATCACCAGGAATGAAAAAATCAGAGTGATCCATTAAGGATGAAAATATAGGTTATTTTATTGGTCAATCTCATTACTCACAAATCATAGATAATTACTCAAATTTTAGCAAGCGGGGGGGCCTAACCTCATCCTCTTATTTCATATCCTATGAAATCTAGATAGCAGTAGAAGTCATCCAACACCAACCGTGTAATGACCTAGAACTCTATCATTGAAATTTCCCTTCTTATGTTATTTTCATAACGTAAATACCAACCAAAATAATTTATAGAACACAATACAGATATCATAAATGAATAATTAATGAAATAATAGGTATTTATTGAAGTTAAGGAACCCATATCAATGATATAATAACTTGACCTTATGAATATTAATATGACCTTTATGAATAGTAAATAAAAATAATTAATAGTAACATCACCCATAAAATTATAAACAAAATTTAGGCACCTTATTAATAAATTTATTATATAATTTTATCAAGGTATATGTAAATGTATATATTAAAAATTGATAAATTATGTGTTGGTATTTTTGTAAGTAATAAATATTTAACTACAATTTAATAATTAATAAATATATTAAAAAAATAAATTCAAATAAAATTTATTTATAAATTAAAAATTTTATGTCTTATGATTTTAGAATAATTTTATTAGACCTTAGTTAATTTTTTTAAGTGTAATAAAATCTATTATAAATTTGAAAAAAAATATTGTAAATAATGATTGTAATTTGAAAATATATTTCTTTTATTTTTAAAATAATTTTCATAAAATGGAGTTAAATGTTGTATTCTAGACATAAAAAAATAGTTAGGGTGATATTTTGGGATTTTTCAAAAATACTTGAATTTTTGTTGAATAATAAAATACAATAATTTAAGATAAATGATAAATACAAGACTTATTGAGTAATAGGTGATGTTTGGATGATCTAATAACCCTTTGTTCAAAATAACATGAATTTATTACTTTATATAGTCATAATAATCAAAAATATTAATTGTTTTGAGCTAAATGATTAAAATAATGATTAAAATAATGAGAAATCACCCCTCTCCTCCACTATAAATACCACCCCTCACCACCACTTCTCCTCACACCTATAACCACTAAATCTTGTCTAAATTAAATAAAAATACTATTAACCTGTCTCTCATTCACATATATGAGATCGTTTTCTTAACAAAAATACAAAAACACCAATCCCCAAGGAGGTTATCCAAGAAGATAATTTTAAAGGTAAACCCTCTTCCTTTTTCTTTTAATTTCAATTCAGTTTATTTTATTTTCCTATCCTCTCCCCACCTCCTCTTCCCAATTTATCATGATAACTCCAATATCATCTATATATGGTTATGATAAAATTTTAATGGAATATTCATCATCAATCTCCATCCTCTCTCTCTTTTATTTTAAAAACAAAATCATCACCCGGGAGGTGCCGATTTACAACCTTCATAGATGACAGACTTTCGTACTTTAATTTCTTCTTCAAGGCAGGTCATGATACCATTTTTATTGTTAAAAAACATTATAAAATATTTATTATATCTTATTTATGTTTTATGAAACATAGGATATATATAATACTAAATAATTGAATAAAACTATTTCATTGTGGTGGAAAAAATACTAAAATTACGCTAGACTAATATCATTAAGGAATCATCATCATATATGAAAAAATAATAATAGAAAATACCAATTACACTTATTTTTGTTCATTAATGTCATATAAATTTTATTCTATATAATTATACCCATTCCACAAGATCTTACATACTCATATACAAGTATATTGATCGTGAAAAACATGGAAATGAACACTCTTGAGAAATAAAATTTGTATCTTATAAGTCATAAAAAATGACATCAATTAACATAATAAAATTATTATAAATCAAATACATGTATAAAAGGTACTGAAATAATTAATTAATGTATTTAATTTGATTATCCATGAAACTATGTTCAAGTACAGAACACATTTGGATATAAGGTAAGGGTTTCTCCTTGAACCCCCTGTTTTCATTACGGATTACGCTTTATCTCTCTTTAACCCAATGAAATTCTTCATTATTTTTATTTATTACTCATAAATTAATTTTTAATTTTGAATATTTGTTTTCAAATCAGAATCCTTATTTCGTTGATGGGGAGTTACATGTTTTATAAGGATCATTCTGAATCCTTCCCGATACACAAGCCCGATTAAAGATAACGTCTTGATTTCTTATCCACATTCAAGTACCATATACAATAGATTTTCAAAAACCATTATTTTTAAAAAATTACTATATTTTTTATGAAAAAATATATTTTTTCACAATGTGTTTTAAAAAAACTATAATTCCAAATAATTGTTTTTTTCCAAAATAATGATTCTTTGCAAAATAAAGGGGTATTTATCTTAAGAATCACTCGATTGTTTTATTGTAGTATTTTCATCTATTTGAATGATTTTTTAATTTTATTCATTGTTTATAGTGATATATTATTATTTTCATCTAACACGTGTTATGAAATTCTTTATGACTGGTTTGAATATGGATGTTCTATCTTGATACCAATGACTAAGAAACTCAGATTAGATAGTGATTATGATTACATATTGGGGAAATTAATTTACACTTCATATGTTCATATTGTTCATGTTTAACCCATTTCATATAAAGAATTATTTGGACTTATAAAGTGATGGGTATGGATAACTATATCCCCTAGATTCATCAGTAGGTCATGTGAGACAAAATAGAATTGACTTTTGGTTGGGGCCTTACCCTAGTTTTTTCAGACATCTAGGCTGAGGCCTTTATGATATGTTTCAGATTTCCAAGATTATGTATTCCTTCATTATGATTTTATAAATTGATAAACCATGTGATATTTTACAAGTATAGTATCATTGAAAAAGGTTCATTCTATTATGATCATTTATATCACTTTATTTACTCATCTTTCATTCAAGAAAAATTACGATCAAGGTTCATTTTAATGGAATGTGGTTTTTTGTTATTCAACAATATGAGTATTTTTGTTTATGGTAACTTTTGATAAATTACTTACCCATAATATGAATTTCAGCCCAAAAAATTCTTATTTTTTATTTTCCCACAGGATACGAAGAAGTATATTATGAATGACTTGCAGGTATAATCTAGGACATTGTATGTGATTTAAGTGAAGTTGATATGTTGTATTTCATGTCATGTTTTAATGTACAAATTGTTTATGAATCTAGTTTTTTGATGCAAAAAAAAACTATTCAGTACTTCATGATGTGATTCCTTGTAATCTTACTAATCTAATAAATTAAATAATCCGTTCTAAGCTACTAGGTCAGGGTCCTTATAGTTGGTATCAGATCAATTTTAGAAGAAACCATGGAAACTAGAATTTGAAATAACATATTTGGGAACATAGCCGTAATATAGACTCAGAGGATAATAATACAAGAAAAATCCTCGAATTTTGGTTATTTAGTGATTATGTGGATCTTACTAGAAATAAATCCCTTTTGGATACTACCAGTGGATGTGGATATTGCATAGATCTACCTAGGAGTAACAACTCTAACATGGTGTCCAATGCATAACCTGTGGAAACCTGGTACCCGAAAACATGGCATACTATGCACCTATTTTGACACTATCAGAGGATATTTGTTTGATACGTCTCATTTTATTTAAAACCCATTATGGAGGATTTAAAAGTAAATATGTCCCTAATGAAACCATGTTCATGATAATGAGATTATAAATTCATAAAACATCAATTTAGGTTAACTGTTTTGTTATTTTGATATTAGAAATTACATTTCACAACTTAATTTAGTGTATGCCATTATTTGGAAATATAACCTAGTGGAGGTAATGGAAACCATATCAAAACATGTATCCTAACTTGGGATTCTCCTCCTATTCAAGATAATGCAGTCGGTATTGGAGTTGTGGCTGGTGTTGAGGAAATTATAACTTTACTAATACAAATCACTTAGGTTATGAACAATAACCTTATATGTATGGATCATACTAACCCACAATGTGTGTGAGAAATGTTAAAACTCTTTATGTGACAACAACCTCCATCATTCAATGGGACTAAAAACTCATTTGTAGATGAGAATTGGATAAGTCCCATATAGAATATATTTCTAGATCTGGGAAGTAGCGAATGAGAGAAGGATGTCATTGCCATTTATAATCTATTAGGAGAAAAAAATAAAGGGTGGTAACTAATCAGTTACAAAAAGGAGGAGGAATAAATTATAAATATGGAATGGAGGGATTTAAAGGAAATTTTCTTGAAAAATATTTTCCTCGCAAACAAAGAGTGGATATAGAAAGGAAATTCTTAATTTTGAGGAAAAACGTGGATGTGAATATTGCCAAGTATGAATCCAAATTTATAAGGCTAGAAAGGCATGTCACAGACCACATACATAATATAAGGAGAATTTTTTTTGATTCATTGATGGATTAAAACCATTCCTTCTAAAGGATCTAATCACCAAAAATTTCTTATCATACGAACATACAGTCTCATGTGGTAACTTGAAAGAAAAATAACCCTCTAAGTCTAATGAATTTATGGTAAATTAAGATACTAAGAGGGTAGAATATGATAGAATTTATAAATGGAATAATAAAAAAGGGAGTTTTCGAACATGTGATACTTGTTGATGGAAACACCCCAAAACATACTTAAAATGAAATGAGGTCTATTACAAGTGTGGAGAAAAAGGACACCAATCTCATGATTTCAAGGGGAATAAATAATCCACCAATGTTTAATTATACAATTGTATGAAGTTGTAAAACTCTGAAAATTATTGTCTGAAGAATCATGGAAACATTCTAGATAAAAGGCCAGGGAAAAAGGAAAAGATTATCTGATCAGAACTACAGAGGTTGAAGTTCCCAATTATATGATGGAAGGTACTATAATCATTTCCTCAAACATGGAAAATGGTTTATTTCATTATAGATCATCACATTCCTTTATATATTTTCAGTTTTCATTAAAAATTAGATATTTAAAATTATCTTTAACATGGGAGTTATCAGTGAAAACCCCCAAGGGATGTCTAATTGAAAAAAATATGTGTCAAATAGTCACCAATATAGAATATAATCACACTTTTTCTACTAACATCATTACCATATCTATGTTCAACATTGAAACAATCCTTGGCATGGGCTGGATTTCAAAATTTAATGTGAAAATATATTATAATAAAAATGAAATTATTATATGTGAGGAAGGTGTATAATACTTTATATTTAGACTAGAAAATTACCATCTAATTCTTATCTAGAACCACCCCCAGTAGCTCAACTTAATTCAATTCATGGGGAGGAAGAGAACACAATATCTGTTAGTGAAGAAATAAATCATCAAATTCAGGATGTACTTATTTTGAAATAATACGTTGATGTATTCACATTGGATTAACTTGGATATCCTCCCATGTTGGAAGTTTTGCTCCCTATTGATTTAATTCTTGGTTCATGACAAATATCAAAGAGTCCTTATAGAACAACCACAATTGAATTAGTAGAACTGGAGAAACAACTAGAGGAATCAAGTGATAAATGAATTATTCACCATGGTGTTTCTCCATGGGGAACCCCTGTTCCCATTATCAAGTGGAAATATAGATCCTTGAGGTAGTGTATTGACTATAGATAAATTAGTGATATTAGAATGATGAACAAATATCCCAAACCTCTTGTTGATGATTTTTTGATCAAAATTAATGTAGATTAATATTTTTAAAAAATTTAACATTGATATGGATATCATCAGTTTCATGTGGGGAATGAAGATATTACCATGAAATAATTTTGAATTAGGTATGGGAATTATGTGTTTATAGTAATGCCATTTGTACTGACTAATGGACCCTTTATTTTTATAGATTTAGTGAGAAAATTTTTCAAGAATATATGGATGAATTTTGTTTTTTTATTTATTGATGATATATTGGTATACCATAGAAGCTAAGAAGGCCATGAGAATCTCTTGTGGATTGTTCTGAAGACTCTTAGAAGAAATGAATTATATGGTAAGTTTAGAAAGTCTGAATTTCATTATCAAATAGTTTACTTTCCTAGACACATTCTCTCAAAGGATGAAATTTATTTCTATACTTTTAAGATAAAGGAAATTCATGAATGGACTACACCAATGAACATAACCTAGGTATATAGATTTAATAGGTTATAAGGTTATTATTTGCATTTCATTTAGAATATCTCCTAATTAGCTAACTCATTAACCAAGATTAATCATAAAGGTGTTAAGTTCATATGGAAAAAAGAATGTGAACAAAATTTTAATGAATTGAAGAGGATAATGAATTCTCTAATCCTGAATCTACCATATGGAAATGGTATATTTGTAATTTATAGTGATGAATCAATTAAAATACTTGGTTGGGTCCTTATGTAGAAGGAGAGAGTTATTGCCTTTGCATGAGGGTGGTTAAAAACACATAAACAAAACTATCCAACTCATGATATTGAGTTAGAAGCTTTAATCTTTAGACTGAATATATGGAGACACTATCTCAGTGGTGAAATATGTGAGATATATATAGATGAAAAGAGTTTGAAATAAATATTCTCACAGAAATAACTTGTAACACCCCGACCCCAAAAACCCAGAGTCGGTGCATTATTTTAATACATTGGCATGATTACAAGGAATCAAGTACTGAAGGACCGATTGGTTTAGCAGTGTTGGAAAATAGATTACATACATGAATTTTACATTACCCTTTAGAACGTACAAAAAAACATAAATAATCTTTTATGAACACAATTATTCCCTTGGATTAACCCTGCATATCAATAACAATACACTTCTTGGATTCCTGGGAAAATATAAAACATATAAAGGGGAGAGCTCAGATGCTCAGTAAAGAAAAAATAATAGCGGAAACATTAATAAATAATCATAAACATTTAAGGCAATGTATAACTAAAAAAAGCCTTTTAAATATGAACTTAAACATAATATGGAAAAAATAAAATAATACCATTTACTTATTCACATGGATATTCTACTAGTTGAATAATCGCATGCAACATCACTAACCACTTTCATAATTATGGAATGCATAATGCCAGACTATCATAACCACATAGCCAAGGCCTCGTGCCAAGACTAAAAAAAATGATTTTGTGAAGGCCTCATGCCAAGACACTAGTTTGTCTCATGAGACCTATCGATGCATCGATGATCTATAGAAGGCTCCACCCGTCACTTATTAAGTCCAATACATTCCTCATATGAACATGTTTAAACATAACATAAACATTAGTATTAAAACTAGCATAAGAAATATCAATAATTTTTCCATAAACCATGAATGGTATAAAAATAACACATCCACAGTCAAACATATCACAAAACCTTCAACACAATATGAAAGATTTGTATCAGGATAAATTAACTTCAAAACAAGTTTAAAATCCATTAAATAATTTTGACATAGATGAAAATTATTTGTAAAACTCTTTGATAGAAATACCCCTTTTTCATGAAAACATTTAAAAGTGATACAATTTAGAAAAGAAGTCATTTAAAGACATTTTTGAATTAAAGTGTCCATACCATTTTGAAATTTTTTAAAGGAATTAACATTTTAAAAACATTCATGTCCATATAAATAAATCCTTAAAAACCATTTTGAAGATATGGACATTAATGAGAAAGATTTAGAGGAATAAATATTTAAAATATTTGAAATGATGTTTTAGTAAAAATTCCCTTAAAATAATCCCTTTGAAAACTCTTTCATAAAACATGGACATGGATAATAAATATGTCCTAGTAGATACTTAGGTAAAAACAACCTCGGATAATAAAGGGATTATGAAATTAACCCTTACCAATTTGGAAACTTATGAAACATACACCCCATGAAAGAGGTATCATACAATGAATATGTAAATACACATAAATTAAAGTGTATTACATTAAGAATACAATTATGGTCAGTACATACAGCACACAAAAGTAAATAGTGGTAATATGGCATGAATCTCATGGGAATAAGGAGTGAGATGAAAACCCCTTACCTTATACTTTTACTTTATAATGTGTATGTTAACCTCCTGTATAATAGTTAAATCATTGTTATTAAATTATACAATAATCATATTCATAAATATGATATCATATATTTTCTTTTAATAGTCCTTTGTTAATAATATTTTAGTATTATCTTCGTTTCACGTGTTAACTGATTCGTTTTCCCCTGTATGCATCATTACGTAAGTCGTGTTTGTTTTGAATAGGATGTATCTTATTCATATCCATAATAATATCAAGTCCTTAAACATTACTTTTAATCATCAAATGATAATTATTCTTTAATTGATATGATGGGGAAATAAATCTCATCGTGTTCGTGGAGACGGTAATTTGTACGTACGCACGAACGCTACTTCCATTTCATTTTTCATTTTAAAAGGAATAAAAACCAAATGATACACAGGTATATTATTATTACAGTATAATATAATATCTTATATGTGTTACTTGAGTTCATTAATACCATCCTTTATACGTTCCATGTATGGTATGAACGAGTCATATCACTTTGAGAGGGCGGTAGACTGCACTTCCTCAAACGAAATTATCGTATATATATACAACAAGAAACGAATAATGGTGTGATATAAAATGAAATTACAGAAGCTTATATATAAAATAAATATAATTAATATCATATTTAATTATAGTTCCATAATAATGTCCACCATGATAAGTGATAAGAGATAATTGAACAATCATCGCTTCGTGAGGCATTTGGTTGCCATCCATAGAAACATTATGTTCTTCACCCATTAGATGGAGGTGCATATAAATGTAGTTCGAATACATATAATAAAAATATCCTACTATATTTAGGATATTGGTTTTGTTACAAAAGAAAATAATAGGAAGAATTTAGGGGTTGGAGAAGTAATATAAAAGAAATGAAGATAAGAGAAATCGTTACCTATAATTTGGGTAACTCTCTTTGCTTAAAACCAAAAAGGACTCTTGAAGTGCCTTCTGCCTAAGGTAAGGGTTATTAGATGAGTATAGGTATTTAGGTAGCTTAATTGGGTAGAGGTTGGACGATCCAAAAGGCTTTATAGGTGTGAGGAATTTGTTAGAAGTGGTGTCGTTTTATAAGCGGGGGGGGGGGGGGGGGCTCTTTAGAAAAAACATAATGTATTATTTTATAATAAATTAAAATTCGGTTTATAATGGCCCCAAAGTAGATTATTCAAAGACTATGTTAAGTATGGGTAGAAATAATTTCAACCAATAGATTTTAGATAGGTTTGGGTCATTATATTAACCTTATCTTTTAGTTTTAACTCTTGGTTAATTAGTTTGACACTTACCATGTAACTTTGTATTTTTATATTATATAGTTAATAAACTTACTATATACCTCCAAGAGAACCCCAAGTGGTCCATTAATGATACAACTATCATGATACAAGTCCTTTTTCCGAAACATAAATTTTTAGGAATTTAATATCAATTAATAACAAAATATTTTTTTAAAAAACTCTTTTATATCAATTTTGACACTATTTGGAATTTGATTTTTGTGAAAATCATAAAAGCATGATTACTTCGAAAAAGTTAATTAAATCAATTATAACATGTCATATTAACCTATAAAATTAGTGGAATTTTTTAAATGTCTCAAATTATATTTATTTGGGTATTTATAATATCAATTATTTTAATATTTCACTAATAAGGTAATTACTTCATCATCATTGTGTCATAAATAAATTAAATTATAAAAAGTATAAAAATTATAAATAAAATACCATTATGTAGAAAATAGTTTTAAATTTCTAGTGAATATTTATAGTCTAAAATATAACATATATAACCCTATGTAAAAATTGTTTTGCTAAAAGATATAGGCTTATGTAATTTTTGTATTCACATTAACTTAACTAATATAAAGTGTCATTATCACTTACAAGTGGATCCATGGGGTACCAAAATCGACCCACAGATTCCCATGGTCGGATATGTATCAAAAAATAGAGTTAAGACACATTTTAGGTTAATTTATTATTATTATAATATTATTTGATTACCCTTATTTATCGGATTTACCCTTTAACCATGAAATATAAAATATTTACCAAAGTAATTATTCAAAATGTATAAAAATAAAAGTTACCTATTAACACAATTTGGACATCCTGATTCCAAATATGGAGTCCATTTTTCCAAATTCAAAACACAGAAGTGGAAAAAATTAATTTAAAATTAATTCCTGCTGTCAAAACAAAAAGCGTGTTTTTAAGAGATAATAACTATAAAAAAATTGATACTTGGTTTTGTCTGGTTTAATTGTAAAATTATGTAAAATGACCAAAATTGTATTAAATGGTAAAAATATATTATAAATATACTTTAAAACCACGCAAATTCCTAATTTATCACTGTTAATTATTTTGATTAAAAATGTTGTTTTTAATTAAAATTTAGTAACATTCACTATTCATCAAAATATGAATGTTATCCGAAAAGCACCAAAATTTCACCCTAAGCTAATTCCAATATTATGAATCCAAAAGTTATGTTTATTTTGAATGATAAATTTATAAAATTTCAGAAAGTGGGTATTACTATTCATAACAGCTAGTTTGATTGGTTGTGGTGTGTTATAACTCGAAGTTGTGTACAACACACGTAACTGTATTATTCAAAGTGAAGTGAACCACTGAATCTTGGGGTGTTTAATTCTCTCCTACTTCAATAAATTTCTTCCTCAAAATTTTAAAATTTTCTTTGAAAATAAAAGGTTGAAAATAGAAAATATCTTTGTGGGAAAACCCACATCGAAAATTGAGTTAATAAAATTTAGTCTTAATAAGAGGATAAGAGAAATGAAAGGGTCACCACCAAATTATGATATCGATTAGGAGAACATTTATGGAAATTAGAGACACTTAATTGGAGGAAAAGTGTAAATATTTATAGGGAGTGATTGAGGTCATCAGTCAAAAACAATTGTAGAATTGTGGGCCTCAAAGCCACCAATTTATGATGATTTAAAATATCATCAGTTCAACAGAACGTATGGTATCAGGATAACACATTTTTGGTTTTAATATCTCTTACATAAAGTTTAATAATTAATTTATCCATAAAATAAGAGGATATATATATATATATGTATGTATTTATATATACTTGACAAGTAGAGTTTCTTCCTTCAATTAATTCCTACTACAAACTCATCTTTCACTCTAAAATATTTAATATATATATATATATATATATATTCTATTTCTTCTAATCGTATAGGGTTCAAAAAATAATTAATTTATAATTAATATATCAGACCCTTTTAGAAAAACTACATTATTCAATCCAAGACATCACGTGGGGTAGTGGTAGGTGATACACCCTTGTTGACCTTCGGTTGTGGGTTCAAGTCTTGCGGCCTTACCGGACGCGACGGGTTGCCGCCCAACCTCCGGGTTGTCCTTTTTATGGAAATAAAAAAAATATCAAAATAGACTTATCCAAAATACTTCTGCCCAAACTCATAGTCCAAAATTTATAAGGTAGATAAACACAATGAAGATCCTTTTTTTCGCATAATAGAATGTTAACAACTTCATCATATATTCTTTTAAAATATGGTAACACCATAAATTACCTTAAAACATTATTGATTACATTAATGATCCCTTAATCCTTATAGAATATTAGATATATTCCTTATATCGAAAAACATTTAATATTACAACAATGATGAAATAAACAAACCATTAATCAGTGCCAAGGTAGTCATGAATATCCAATATAATTCATCCAAATCAACCATGTCTTATTCCAAAATTACTAACTTAGTATCAAGACCATATTAAGGATTACCTTTCCTTAAAACATGTATTTTTTTAAAAAAAAGTTTAACTTGATGTTGAGTCACTTTTCTTAGTACCATAATATCTCAAATCGTCAATGAAATAGAAAGGCAGTACAATCCTTATTTATCTCCATAATTCATATAACCAGTACATCATTGATACAAAAATCAAATGAAATAATTTTTTAAAAACAACATAAGAACACTAGTCATTCCTCTTTATATGTGGTAGTATCATAAATTTATTATTATCCAATATCATCATTTGGTGCATACGATGATGATTTGGACATTGGTTGGCATAGTGTCCCAACTCCTTGCAGATGAAGCATTGTACATTTGAAAACATTTTATTACCCTTGCAATCACATACTTGGTGTCCTTTTTCTCCACACTTATAAAAACTTCCATTCCATTCAATCATTTACCAAGGTGATTCATTCCACATTTATCACATATTGGAAAATCCTTCTTTCCCTTATTCCCTTTATCCATATTTATTTATACCATTCTTTTCTTCTTTGGCTTCCCTTCAAATCCATAGAATTTAGAGAGTTCTTTATTGATCTTTTGATAATATTTATTCATATGATGATAATACATGGGAGACTATTTCCTTTATAAATGTTGTCTTAATACCAGGAATGATATGACCCTTCTTACTCTTTGGATCATACGTATTGATGGAGTTCTCATTCCTTCTACTGGGCGCCATTTCTAAACAATGGAATACACTAAGTCAGTTTATAAATGACAATTCATAATTCCAAACATGTAAAATACCTTACATAAATTGAATGGTTTATGGATATCATCCATAATCACAAAAATTGTTTTCTTTTAGGAGGTATATACTCATAAACACTTCATAGCGGTTTTTAAAGAAAATGAGAATTATCCTAAGCATCTCCCCCGAGAGTGCCGTAACCAAGAGTGCAGCAAGGCCCGTTGTCGTGCACCAGTTCCCATTCGAGTCTAGCTCAAATCGGTGTTTTCGGGTTTCACCCCTAGGTACATCTGTTCCAGAGCTGACTCTACCTACTCATATTAAGACATGGATGTATTGCTCGGAAAGCTCACAAAATCTCTACAATACCAAAATTCTAGGAAGTTCTTCTATAATAATCCTCAAATTCTATCTTAGGGATATGTGATATAATCAGAGTTTATCTAAATCTAGAATCCAAGGTTATTTCTAAAATTACTCTGATACCAATTATAACACTCCGACCCCAGTTACCCAGAGTTAGTGCATTATTTTAATACATTAGCATGATTACAAAGAATCAAGTCCTGAAGGACCGATCATGTTAGCAGTCTTGGAAAATAGATTACATACATGAATGTCACATTACACTTTATAATGTACAAAAAACATAAATAATCCTTTTATGAACACCATTATTCCCATGGCTTAACCCTACATATCAATTACAATACACTTATTGGAATCCTGGGAAAATATAAAACATAGAAAGGGGTGAGCTCAGATGCTCAGTAAGGATAACAATATCGAGGAAACATTAATAAATAATCATAAATATCTAAAGAAATGTATAACTGATACAAAATCCTTTTAAACATTAACTTCAACATAAAATGGAAAAACTAAAATAATGCCATTTAATTTTTTACATTGATATTATACTATTCGAATAATCGCATGCAATATCACTAACCACATTCATAATGATGGAATGCACAATGCCAGACTATCATAACCACGTAGCCAAGACCTCATGCCAAGACTACAAATAAAATTATGTCAAGGCCTCATGACAAGACACTAGTTTGTCTTATTAGACCTACCGATGCATCGAGGAGCTATAGAGGGCTCCACCCATCACTTATTAAGTCCAATGAATTCCTCACATGAACATGTTTAAACAAAAAATAAACATTTGTATTAATACTAGCATACTACATGTCAATAATTTCTCCATAAAACATGAATGATACAAAAATAACACATCCACAGTGAAACTTATCACAAAACATTCAACACAATATGTAAGATTTTTATCATGATAAATTAACTTCAAAATAAGATTAAAATCCATTAAAGAATTTTGACATAGATAAAAATGATTTGTATAACTCTTTGAGAGAAATACCCCTTTTTCATGAAAACATTTAAAATTCACACAATTTAGAAAAGAAGTCATTTAATGAAATTTTTGTATCAAGGTGTCCCATACCATTTTGAAACTTTTGAAAAGAATTAACATTTTAAAAACATTCATGTTCATATAAATAAATCCTTAAAACCCATTTTGAAGACATGGACATTAATGAGAAAGATTTAGAATAATAAATATTTAAAACATTTGAAATGATGTTTTAGTAAAAATTCCCTTAAAAGAATCCCTTTGAAAACTCTTTCATAAAACATGGACACGGATAATAAATATGTCCCAGTAGATAGTTAGGTAAAAACAACCTCGAATAATAAAGAGATTGTGAAATTAACCCTTACTAATTTGGAATCTTACGAAACATACACCCCATAAAAGAGGTATCATACAATGAATATGTAAATACACATAAATTAAAGTGTATTACATAAAGAATACAATTATGGTCAGTACATACACCACACAAAAGGAAATAGTGGCAATATGGCATGAATCTCACGGAAAAAAGGAGTGAGATGAAAACCCCTTACCTTTTACTTTTCCTTGATAGTGAGTATGTTAACCTCCTGTATAATAGTTAACTCATTGTTATTAAATTATACAAGAATCATATTCATAAATATTATATCATATAAGATCTTTTAATATTGCATTGTTAGTAATATTTTATTATTATCTTCATTTCAGGTGTTAACTGATTCGTTTTCCTTTATATGCTTCGTTACGTAAGTCATGTTTGTTATGGATAAGTTGTATCTTATTCATATCCAGAATAATATAAAGTCCTTATAAATTACTTTTAATAATCAAATTATAATTAGTATTTAATGGATATGATGGGGAAATGAATCTCATCGCGTTCGTGGAGATGGTAATCCTTACGTACACATGAACGCTACTTCCATTCCATTTTACATTTTAAAAGGAATCAATACGAAATGATACATAGGTATATTGTTATTAAAGTATAATATAATATATTATATTTTTTATTGAGTTCATTAATACCATCCTTTATAAATTCCATGTATGGTATGAACTTGTCATATCATTTTGAGGGGGCGGTAGTCCGAACATCATCAAATGAAATTATCATCTATATATAAAAAATGAATCGAATAATGGTATGATATAAAATGGAATTACAGAAGATTATATATAAAATAAATATAATTAATATCATATTTAATTATATTTCCGTCATAATGGCCACCATGAGAGGTGATAGGAGATAATTGAACAATCATCGCTTCGTGAGGCGTTTGGTTGCCAACCACAAAAACATAATGTTCTTCACACATTAGATGGAGGTGTGTGTAAGTGTAGTTCAAATAATTCTAATAAAAATATCCTAGTATATTTATGATAATTGTTTTGTTACAAAAGAAAATAATTAGATGAATTTAGGGGTTGTAGAAGTAAAATAAAAGAAAAGAAGCTAAGATAAATTCTTACCTTTAATTTGGGTAACTCCCTTTTCTTTGAACCAAAAAGGACTCTTGAAGTGCCATATGCCTAATGTAAGTATTCTAAGAGGAGTATAGGGATGTAGGGAGCTTAATTGGGTAGAGTTTGTATGAGACAAAAGGCTTGAGAGGTGTGAGGAGTTGGATAGAAGTGGTATCCTTTTATAAGGGGGTGGAGGGGCTCTTTGGGACAAATTAAAGTATTATTTTATAATAAATTTATATTCGGATTATAATGGATCAAAAGTGGATTATTCAAAGCTTAATGTGGGTATGGGTCGAAATAATTTCAACAAATATATTTTATACAGTTTTGGGTCATTATATTAACCTTATCTTTTAGTTTTAACTCTTCGTTAATTAGTTTGACACTTACTATGTCACTTTTTATTTTTATATTATATAGTTAATAAACATACTATATACCTCCGAGAGACCCCCAAGTGGTCTATTAATTAAACTCCTATCATGATACAAGTCCTTTGTCCCAACAATATCAATTAATAATATAATATTTGTTTTAAAAACTCTATTATGTCAATTTTGACACTATTTGGTATTTGATTTTTGTGAAAATCATAACAGCATGATTACTTCATAAAAGGTTAATTAAATCAATCCTAAAATGTCATATTAACCAATAAAATTCTTCTAATTTATTAAATGTCTCAAATTATATTTATTTGGGTATTTATAATATCAATTATTTTAATATTTCACTAATAAGGTAATTACTTCATCATCATTGTGTCATAAATAAATTAAATTATAAAATGTATAAAAATTATAAATAAAATACCAATATGTAAGAAATATTTGTTTCTTTCTAATGAATATTTATAGTCGAAAATATAACATATATAACATTATGTAAAAAATATGTTTCTAAAATATATATGATTATGTCATTTTTGTATTTACTTTAACTTAATTAATATAAAGTGTCATTATCACTTACAAGTGGATCCATGGGGTCCCGAAATCGACCCAAATAAGCCCATGGTCGGACATGTATCAACCAATAGGGTTAAGACACGTTTTAGGGTTATTTAGTATTATTATAATATTATGTTTTAATGCTTATTTACTGGATTTACCCTTTAACCATGGTAAATAAAATATTTACTGAAGTAATTATTCAAAATGTTTAAAAATAAAAGATACCCATTTACACAATTTGGAAATACTGATTCCAAATATGGAGTCCATTTTTCCAAATTCAAAACAAAGAAGTGGCCAAAATCAATTTAACATTCATTCCCCTTGTCAAAACAAAAAGCGTGCTTTTAAGATATAATAACTATCAAAAGATTGACACTTGTTTATGTCTGGTTTAAATGTGAAATTATGTCCAATGACAAAAATTGTATTAAATGATTAAAATATATTATAAATATACTTTACAACCACTCAAATTCATAATTTATCACTATTAATTTTTTTGATTAAAAAAGTTGTTTTTAAAAAAAAATTAGTAATTTTCACTATTCATTAAAATATGAAAGTTATCCGAAAAGCACCAAAATTTCACCCAAAACTAATTTTGATATTTTGAATCCAAAAATGAAGTTAATTTTGAATGAGAAAATTTATAAAATTTCAGAAAGTGGGTATTACTATTCATAAGACATAGTTTGATTGGTTGTGCTGTGTTATAACTCGAAGTTGCGTACAACAAACGCTACTACATTATTAAAAGTGATGTGTACCGTGGAAGATTGGGGTGTTAAATAACTCAACATGAGGCAAAGGTGATGGCTCGAGCTACTCCAGTATTATGATTGTTCAACACCCTAGCACCCTTGGAAGGTGAATAAGGTAGTAGGTGCATTGAACAGGAAGGATCATGGGGTTCTGAAGATAATAAGGATTGACAAAACCCTGCGTACAAGGATGTAGCAAATATAGACAAGGTAATTATCAAGGAAGGTGAAATATCATTACCTTTTCACCTGGATTCCCATATATCATTATTAAAAAGAATTAAAAGTTCTCATTTTGATGATGAGAATCTAAAAAAGAAATTTAATTTTTTGAATAATGTGTTGTTTCAAGACATCATGTGTAAGGATGGATTTTTGAAATTTGGGAGGACAATATGTGTTCCCTCTATAACTGATATAGAAAGGGAGTTATTGGATGATAAAAATTGCTAAAATTTCTCTATACACCATCATTTCACTAAGATGTATAGTGATCTAAATCATCATTTCTATTAAGATAATATGAAGTAGAAAATTGATGATTATATGTCACAAAATTTAGTTTTTAAACAAGTGAATGTTGAAAGACAACATCCTAGAGGTGTCATACAACCCTTGCGTATTACTACCTAGAAATGGAATGAAATCACTATGGATTTTGTCACTGGATTTCCAAAACATCCAAGAAAGTATGATGCAATATGGGTGATTGTTGATGGACATACCAAATCAGCACATTTCCTCACTATAAGGGAGGATTTACCATTGGGTAACCTTGTATGACTCTATATTAATAAAGTTTTAAGAATTTATGAAGAACACATTTCTGTTGTGTATGATCATGTTCAATTATTTACATCAAAATTATGGGAAAATTACAAAAATAATTGGATATTGTGATGTGTTTTAGTATTGATTATCACCCTCAAACTAACAGGTAGTCTGGGAGGACCATTCAAATATTTGAACTCATATTTAGATCATTCTCCCTCAAAATTCTAGGTTTGTGGGATTATTATTTTCCTTTCGTATATTTTACCTATAATAATATTTTCCATTCTACTATTCAAATGGAAACATTTGATTCTTTGTATGGAAAGATATGTCGTACACCAACATGTAGGGATGATATTGGTGAAATAAATAATGTAGCCCCAAATATTCTAGAGGAAATAATAATAAAGGTAGATACTAGTCAAGAACATATCAAAGAAGCTCAAAATATCCAAAAAAGGTATGCTGATAATCGACGGAAGGATTTGGAATTTGAAGGGGGAGATCACGTTTTATTGGAAGTATCTCTAGGGAAGAGTGTTATATGATTTAGGATGAAAGGGAAATTGTGCCACATGTATATCAGTCCTTTTGAAATTATAGAGAGAGTTGGAGTTGTGTCTTATCATTTGAAAATTCTTCCTAGACTTTCTAGGGTACACAATTTTCTCCACATCATAATGTTAAATAAGTACATGCGATACCCAACTCATGTAATAAATTTTGATGTAATAAAATTGGAAGCTGACCTATATTAATCTAAGGAGTGTATCTATATTCTGGACACTAATGAATATGTGTTGGGGAATTAGGAAACTCGGCTGGTAAAGGTACTTTTGAAAATTCATAAAATTGATGTGGTGGCGTAGGAGCCTGAGGAGCTTTTGATGAAGAACTACCCAAATATTTTGTGTGGGTGACAAACATGAAATTTTGTAGAAAAATATTTTATTGGAGGGGAGAATATGACGACCCAAAACACTATAAATGAAAATTTACTTCTTCTTTTTATTTCATATAGTATAGATCACATTGAAATAACCTATAGAACATAATAAAAACATTATAAATGAATAATGAATGAAATAAAATGTTTTTCTTGAAGTTAAAGAACCTACATCGATGAAATAGTTACTTGACCTTAGGAATAGAATTATGACCTTCATGAATAGTAAATATGAGTAATTAATAGTAAGATAACCCATGAATGTTTAAATAAAATTTGGACACATTATAAATTAAATTATCATCTATTATATCATAGTATATGTAAATCAACATTTTAAAATTTTTTAAATTAAGAGTTGTTATTCTCTATAGGCATAAATATTTAAGTACAATTTTATAATTAATAAAATAATTTTAAAAAATATATTTAAATAAAATGTATATATAAATTAATTTTTTTTGTCTAATGATTTTAGGATAATTTTAGGATACCTTTGTAAATTTTTGAAATTATTTTAAAATCACTTGTAGATTTAGAATTTGTATTTTCGAGTAAATGATGATTTTAACAAAAAATTAAAATTCTCATATTTATAAATTTATTTTCATAAAATAGAGTTCAATTATAAATTATAAGCATAAAAAAGTGGTTATCGTGAATTTTTAGGAATTTTCTAAAATAGTTGAATTTTTTGAGAATAGTAAAATACGATAATTTACAATAACTGATTAAAACCTGATTTAATCAGTAATAGGTGATATTTTGATGATTTAAGAACCCTTTGTTCAAAATTACATTATATTATTACTTTATATAGTCTCAATAATAAATACTATTGGTTTTCTTGAGTAAAATAATTAAATAATGAATAAAATAATTAGAAATCACCCCCATCCCCCACTATAAATACCACAAAATCTCCTCACACCTCTAAGACTTAAATATTTTCTAAATTATGACCAAATAATCTTTCCTAGTTTCTCATCAATGTACACGATCTCTATATTTTACCAAAATTCCAAAATCCATTTCTCAAAGAAGGTTCTCAATGAAGATAACTTAAGAGGTAAACCCTCTTCCGTTTTCATTTAATTTAATTTCAATTTTTTTTCTTTTACTATCTTCTCCTCCCCTACTCTATAAAACTGATCATGATAACTCCAATATAATATATATACAAGATTTATATCATGTTAATGTATGATTCATCATCAATCTCCTTTCTCCCTATCTTTTATTTTAAAAATGAAATCATCATTCAGGAGGTGCCTATTTACAACCTTCATGGATGAGAAACATTATTTAAGTAATTTCTCCTTCAAGCCTAGTCATGAACCCATTTAAATGGTTGAACTAGTTTAGTACCCCCAGTTTGAGGTATGTGGCCATTGTTTATGAATTTTTATGTGTTTAAAGTGTAATGGATGTGTTAGGAATAAGTTGGGAGAGTTTGGAATGGTTTTGAATGAGTTTGGAGGTGTTTCTTAGGGAGCACGGTTTGGGCACGGTTAGGGGAAACCATGTGGATGCTCTAGAAAACCGTGTAGGGGGAGATGATAGGCTTCGCACGGCCTACGCACGGTTTTCCAAACAGTGCGAGGCAACTGTGCAGACCCTTTCTCTCGAGGGAGTAGCATGCACACGGTTAGCGCACTTTTTGTCAAACCGTGTAGACTAACCGTGCGGCCACATTAAAATAGGGTTTTAAAACCTGGTCTCACTCAGCCTTTCCTCATTCCTCGCAAAAATTTCTCCCACTCGAGCCTCACTTGGGATTTCGGGTTCTCAAGGGTTGGAGGGGCTCTCCCACCCATTTTGGTAGCAATTCAAAGGGGTTTCAAGGCGGTTTGAAAGCGGTTTCTCTTGGGTAAGTCTCTCCGCTTGGGTTCTTGGTGTTTTCCTCTAGATCTACAGCCCTCTCTTTCTTGTTTTTCAAGATATACACTTCTTGTGTCTAGATATAGGGTTGTGGTTGCCTTGGATGATGATTTTAAGGCATGTGATGGTTAGGGAAGGGGATCTAGAGAGGTTCTGGTGGTGCGTTCGCTAGATTTGAGGCTTGGTTGTTTGTGGGTTGATTTCATGGGAACCATAAAGGTATGTTTCTTCTCTCTCGACTCTACTTGGTTTGAGCTAGTGGTTTTTGCTTACAATTAATTTGGTTGGTGTGAAATTAATTGTTTTTTTGATGTGCAAGGTTGGTTGGAAATCCATTTGGGGATTTTTTGGAAAAAATGGGTTAATGGTGAAATGCTTTTGTTGTGGATTTTAAAATGGATGATTTATAATGGGATGTTATGGTTTATTTTTGAAAATGATTGATAGAAAAGGGTTTTCAAAAAATAGGTTGTTTTATTGAAATTTTGTTTGGCAAGGAAAATGATTTTCAATAAATGGGTTATTTATTGAAGTGGATTTATATGCAATGGAATTGGTTGATTTCATGTTGTTGTGACCTTGATGGGTTATATGCTGGATTGTGATTGGTTGAAATGTTGGTTGGAAGTGGGCGGGAAGTCTCACTATAAAAGGTGATGGATAGTGGTCAGAAGAACCACTATATATTAGTAGTTAGGAAGTACCTCTTGTTGTGAATGGATGAACGGATTGGGCGGAAGTCCCACATTTTTTTGTTGTTTTGGTGTGAATGGATGAACGGGTTGGGTAGAATTCCCACCATTTTGGTTGTTTTGGTGTGAATGGGTGAACGGGTTGGGCAAAAGTCCAACCTTATTGGTTGTTTGTTGTACATTGATTTTCATGTTGGAAATTGTTGTGCTAGTGTGTAAATGATGAAATGGATTGTGGAATGTTTGTTTGACTTTCCCTTGGATCCTTGGTTTGGTTGAGATGGCTTGTTATGGATGTGTTTGGATTATGGTAATGGTTTCACTTGGGATTATTTTATATAAACTATTTTATATAAATGTGCAAATGGTTTCATCCTAGTGGCGTATATAGGGAATTCATCTGGGAAAAAACTACTGTGTTTTAGTACTCACCCCCTGCTTTGGCACATTGGTTTCTTTGTAGATGTTTTTTACCGTGACGTGGGAAAAGGCAAGGCATCACATGCCTTTAGTGGTTCATCGTGATGTTTGGGTGGAGCTTGGAGCTTGGTTCTTGGTGTAGAGCGATGGTCGTATCCTGGCACATGGTGCTTTGTTGTTTGGCCTTCTCCATAGTACTCTGATATGGTATTGGTTGTATTGGTTTTGGGTTGTATTATGGAATAACTTGGCTGTCCTTTGGGAATACATGTTTGAATGTTTTGGTGGACATGCATCATATAGTGATTGACAGTGAATGGTTTGGTTTGTTTTGTCATAAGGGAAAATTGTTCCCCAAATTTGTACTCGAATCCCTCTGCATTTATTGCCAGCCTTTGGCACCTTGGGAACATCACTTAAGGCCAAGTAAGCCACACCGCCTCCTCAAGCCAATGAGGTAGGGGTGGGGTGTAACAAGTGGTATTAGCTTGTTCGGTCCTTTGGTGCTGATCATTGGTTTTGGTGTTGACATTCTTTGTGGTATATTCCTTGAGTCGGGATGGTAACAAGGTGTAAGAATGTTGGAACATGGAATGTATAGCATAAAAGGACCTAGCTAACCCTCTTATGTTGAACTTCATGTTACCCAGGAGTTGGGTAGATAAGTGTTTTGGAGACACTTATAAGCATTGGATATCTCATTGTCATGGGTGTAGCCAATGAGATGAGCATGACATGCATGGTAGAAATGACTTCCCACTAGGATTTATATTTCATAGAGGTATAATGATTTATGATGTGACCTGAATGTGAGAAATTGTAATGTGAATAAATTTTTTATTTTGAAAATGGTTTTGTTTTAAAAAAGGTGAAACATGGAAAATGTGAACTTAGGGAAAGCCTTGTGAGATAGTGTTCTGTAATGTGATTTGAAATGGAAATTATTGATCTCTACAAAAGTGAGACTCATGGTTGTTTGTTTTCTGTTTATAGAAATGGCACCGGGTAGGAATCTTAGAGACCAACAGGAAGTGGCCGATGAGAACATGGTTGCACATGAGCCTCAGGTGAACCAATAGTTAGTGAAGAGTATAGTAAAAGCATTCAAAGTCATGGAAAGTGGAAACAAAGTGGATGAACAAAGGCATGTGGATCATGCAGTTCAGTTTCAAAAGAAAAATCCACCCATCTTCTGGGGAGATTCAGAGCCAAAGAGAGAAGAAGCATGGTTGAATATAATGAACATGATCTTCGAGTTCTTGGGAACACCGGTAGAGTTGAATGTGATGTTGGAAACATATATGTTGGAATATCTTTCCCTTCATTGGTGGGAGTCGGTATTCCAAGTGGGGATAGACCAAGGATTGACGTGGGAAGTATTTGAGTAATTGTTTAATAAAAAATTCTACCCACTTACGTTTAGAATTCTGCACATGACTAATTTCTTTAGTCTGAAGAAATAGCATATTTCTGTGATGGAATATGAAACTAATTTTATGAATTTAGTGAGATTTTCACCCAAGGTGGCTAGTAGCACGTCGTTGAAAGTATGGATATTTGAATTGGGGTTAAGTCAAGAAATCTGTTTAAAGATAGCAGTACTGTGTATATATGATACACAGAGATGGTGAATAGAGCCTCAGTGGATGAGCGGGATCTGTTGGGCGCTCTGGGCGGAGGAGGCATGGTGTACCCATGGGGAACAGTGGGAACTCTAACGTTGGGTTCAAGAGAAGGAGGGACACTTATTCCCAGGGCAGGAATATGTCATATAATATGACGACAAGACTGGTGAATCTTCCTCCAATTCCCTAGAGAAAGCCGTGATGTTTTCAGTGTGGTTCTACGAGCCACATCAAGCGGGATTGTTTGACACAACCTCAAGCATGTTATAATTCTAAGCAGATGGGGCATCTGCAGTGTTATTGTTGGAATTCTCCAAGGTCGGGTGCGCGTGAAACTCCTCAGGGATTGTAGACGTCGTATGATTCGACGAGACGGGGACAAAAACACACCCATCGTCAGCAGAGTAAAGTGGGTCATGGTGATTCTCGGAATACCACAACACCTCTACAAAGCAATAAAGAGCAGAGCCTGGAATGAAAAAATGTGTTTGGAGATGATCAGGTTGTGGTGGATGATTAGTCGGGACCATCCACGATGCGAGGTACTATTCTTTTATATTATACTTTGATGAAAGTGTTGTTTGATACGACTGATTTACACTCTTTTATTGATGAATGTGTGGTTGATTTTATGGTTTTAAGGGTAGAAATGATTCATTTGGTTTTGAAAATTCAAACACCTCTGGGTCTAAGAGAGTGTCGATCCTTCTTATGTAGAGCATGTTGTATCGTTGTGGGTGAGGTTGAGATAACCTGGAATTTCTTAGTGCTTGAGATGGATGGGTATGATGTAATTCTAGGAATGGATTGGTTGGTGGCATTTAAGGTCCACATCGATTGTAATGCACGAACAATGTCTTTTACAACACACGATGGTGTTAGGCATCTCTTTAGAGGAGAGAGGCATGAAAGGCAGGGTGCAATGGGTTGGTTGGCACTAGCCGTGGGAACGATATCATATCAGTTGGCGCTGTTGTTTGGGAAAAAGGCAGATGGAACTTTGAGTCTATGTGTTGATTATCATAGACTTAACATAGATATGATAAAGAATAGATTTCTACTTCCAAAAATTGATAATTTGTTCGACCAGTTGAGGGGTGCCTAGTGGTTCTCCAAGATCGACCTGAGGTTGGGATATCATCAATTGTGGTTGAGGAAGGATGATATTCCTAAAATAGCTTTTAGAAGTAGATATGGCCCTAATGAATATCTGGTTATGCACTTTGGTCTAACGAATGCGCCAGCGATGTTTATGGAATTGATGAATCAGATATTTCAGAGTTATCTTGATTCATTTGTGGTGGATTTGGTAGATGATATTCTTGTGTATTTAAAGACAAGGGTGGAGCATGAGTAGCACTTGGAAACAGTTCTAGGGATCTTGAGGGATCATCGGTTGTATGAAAAATTCTCAAAGTGTGACTTTTGGATATATGAAGTTCGTTTTCTTGGCCATGTGATATCTAAAAGTGGTGTTTTAGTGGATCTAGAAAAGGTAGAGGCTATTATCTCATGGAAACCTCTAAAGAATGTGTTTGAGATACATAGTTTCCTTGGTCTAGCTGGGTATTATCAGCGTTTTGTTTGTGATTTTTTACATTTGGCTTTGCCAATGACAACTTTGACAAGAAAGAATGTTCTATTCCAGTGGAATGAACACTGTCAGCGGTGTTTGGGAGAGCTAAAGGGTCTCCTTACATCAGCAACAATATTGGTTTTTCCAGAACCAGGAAAAGGGTACGAGGTGTATTGTAATGCATTGGGATCAGGGTTGGGGTGCGTTCTCATGAAAGGGAATCATGTGGTTGCGTATAGCTCACGAAAGTTGAGGGTTCATAAGAAGAAATACCCAACCCATGATTTGGAACTGGAAGCAGTGGTCCATGCTTATGTGGCATCATTACCTCTTCGGTGAGTAATTCACGGTATATATAGATCATAAGAGCTTAAAACACATTTTCTCAGAAATGGATTTGAACTTGAGGCAATAGAGATGGATGAAATATCTCTAGATGTTTGATTTTGACTTGATGTACACACCAGGTAAGGGAAATTCGGTGGCGGATGCATTAAGTATAAAACTATATGATTAGGTGGTAAAACATGCATCCGACTTGTGGAAGTTGATGTCTGTTATAGCTGAAATGTGGTTGGAATGTGAAGACCAGGGAAATAGAGGGGTCTTCATTCCGGTTTTGTTGATTCCTGACATGGTTGGCCTGGTTAAAGAGGCATAGTTATCTGATTCTGAGTGTGTTACCAGGAGGTCGATACTCAATGGTGGGGATACCATTGAGGGTTGGAAGCTGAATGGAGATTTAGTTTTGTATTTTTAAAATTAGATAGTTGTACCAGTTTCTTGTCAGGAGGATCTTCACAAGGCGTATCATCATTCTAGTTGGGTTGTTCATCTTGTAATTGAAAAATTTTATAAGGCGTTGAAAGCACAATTATAGTGTACTGGTATGAAAAGTAGTGTGGATGAGTTTGTTTCAAGATGCCTAACTTGTCAGCAGGTCAAGGTAGAGCATCAGAGGCCAACGAGAATGTTGCAATAATTACCAATCCCTATTTATATGTGGGAGAAAATACCAAAGGATTTTATCACAGGTCTCCCAAGAACGGTTAGAAAGCACGATGTCATTTGGGTGACAGTGGATTGGCTAATGAAGTCGGCCCATTTCATCCCAAATCGTTAATCTCATACGGTGGGGGATCTGTCCAAAATCTATATTCGGGATGTTGTAAAGAGGCATGGTGTTCTAGTTTCAATTGTATCCGATAGAGATCTGAGGTTGACATCTTGTTTCTAGAAATCCATACAGCAATCCATTGAAACTAATTAGACTATGAGCACATCGTATCACCCTCAGATGGATGGTCAATCTGAGAGGATGATACAAACTTTGGAGGATATTTTTCGGGCTTGTGTCAGGGATTTTGGTGGCTCGTGGGAGGAGAAATTGTCATTGGTTGAGTCTTCGTACAATAACAGTTATCATGTATCCATATATATGGATCTGTTCGAAGTGTTGTATGGATGACCATGTTGTTCTCCACTATGTTGGGTGGAAACTGGTGAATCATTGATGGTTGGATTGAACCTTGTCTAGGAGACTATGGAGAATATCATGTTAATCAAGAGGATAATGGAGACGGCTTAGAGTCATCAGAAATCATATGCGGATCATCGTTGACGGTCATTGTCGTTCGAGGTGAGTGATCATGTTTTCTTGAGGATCTCTCATAGGTTGGGACATCATCGATTTGGGAAGCATGGAAAGTTATCTCTGAGGTATATTGGACCTTTTGATATTCTCGAGTGGGTTGGTGAGGTGGATTATTGTTTGGATTTTCCACATAGGTTTAGTGCGGTGCACAATGTGTTTCACGTGTCATATTTGAAAGAGTATCAGCTGGATCGTGGCCATGTGATTCGATTGGATCATGTTTAACTAGAACTGGATGCTTCATTGGTGAACATTGCAATGCAGGTTGTGGATAGGAAAGAGAAAGTCTTGCATGGTAAAATCATCAGTTTAGTTTGTGTTTTGTGGCAGCATGGCCAAATTCAAGAGGAGACTTGGGAGCGGGATAAAGAGATGGTCGAGCAATGGCCCGAGCTCTTTCAGCAAAGGATGGGTTCACTACATTCTGAGGATGGAAAGACCAATGGTGGGGAGAATGTAGTACCCCCAGTTTGAGGTATGTGGCCTTTTTTATGCATATTTATGTGTTTAAAGTGCATGAGATGAGTTGGGAAGAGGTTGGGAGAGTTTGGAATGGTTTTGAATGAGTTTGGAGGATTTTCTTGGGGAGCACATTTTGAGCATGGTTAGTGGAAACCGTGAGGATGCTTTAGGAAACCATGCAGGGGGAGACAGTAGGCTTTTCATGGCCTGCGCACGGTTTTCCAAACTGTGAGAGGAAACCGTGCAGACCCTTACTCTCAAGGTATTAGAGTGCGCACGGTTAGCACACGACTTTTCAAACCATGTGGAATAACCATGAGGCCACATAAAAATAGGGGTTTAAAACCCTGGCTCACTCGGGCTTGCCTCATTCCCCTCGAAAAATTCTCCCACTCAAGCCTCACACGAGATTTCGGGTTCTCAATGGTTGGTGGGGCTCTCCCACTCATTTTGGAAGTGATTCAAAGGGGTTTCAAGGCGGTTTGAAAGCGGTTTCTCCCAGGTAAGTCTCTCCTCTTGGGTTCATGGTGTTTTCCTCAAGATATACATACCTCTCTTTCTTGGTTTTCTAGATCTACACTTTTGTGAGTAGATCTAGGGTTGTTGTTGCCTTGGATGATGATTTTAAGGCTTGTGATGGTTAGGGAGGGGGATCTAGAGAGGTTTCGGTAGTGCTTCGCCGGATTTGAGCTGTGGTTGTTCGTGGGTCGATTTCTCGAGAACCCTTAAGGTAGCTGGATTGTCTCTCGACTCCACTTGGTTTGAGCTAGTGGTTTTTGGTTACAATTAATTTGGTTGGCATGAAATTAACTGTGTTTTTTATGTGAATGGTTAGTGGGAAATCCATTTGGGGATTTTTGGGAAAAGGGGGTTTTATGGTGAAATGATTTTGTTGTGGATTTTAAAATGGAGATTTTAAAATGGGATGCTATGGTTGATTTTTTAAAATGATTGATGGAAAAGGGTTTTCAAAAAATATGTTGTTTTATTGAAATGTTATTTGGCGTGGAAAATGATTTTCAATAAATGGGTGATTTATTGAAGTGGATTTATAATCCATGGAATTGGTTGATTTAATTTTGTTGTGACCTTGATGGGTTATATGATGGATTTTTATTAGTTGAAATGTTGGGTAGAAGTGGTCAGGAAGTGTCACTATAAAAGGTGACATATAGTGGTCGGAAGAACCACCATTTGGTAGTGGTCGGGAAGTACAGCTAGTTGTGAATGGTTGAACAGGTTAGGTGGAAGTCGCACTGTTATGGTTGTTTTGGTGTGAATGGATGAACGGGTTGGGTGGAAGTCCCACCGTTTTGGTTGTTTTGGTGTGAATGGGTGAACGGGTTGGGTGGAAGTCCCACCATTTTGGTTGTTTGTTGTGCATTTCTTTTCAAGTTGGAAATTGTTGTGCTAGTGGGTAAATGATGAAATGGCTTGTGGCATGTTTGTTTGGATTTTCCTTGGATTCTTGGTTTGGGTGAGATGGCTTAGTTTGGATGTTTTTGGCTTATGGTAATGGTTGCACTTGTGATTATTTTATATAAACTGTTTTATATAATTGTACTAACAGTTTGATCCTAGTGGCGTGTGTAGGGAAGTCATCTGGGGAAAACCTACGGAGTTTTAGTACTCACCCCCTGATTTGGCACGTTGGTGTCTTTGCAGATGTTGTGTACCGTGACATGGGAAAAGGAAAGGCATAAACCACCTTTAGTGGTGCATCGTGATGTCTGGGTGGAGCTTGGATCTTGGAGCTCGGTGCTTGGTGTAGAGCTGTGGTCGTATCATGGCACGTGGTGATTTGTTGTTTAGTCATCCTCATAGTACACTGATATGGTTTTTTTGTATCGGTTTTGAGTTGTATTGTGGAACAACTTGGTTGTCCTTTGGGAATACATGTTTGAATTTTTTGGTGGACATGCGTCATATAGTGATTGATAGTGGATGGTTTGGTAGTTTTTGTCTTAAGGGAAAATCGTTTCCCAAATTTTTTCTCGAAGCCCTATACATTTATTAGTAGCCTTTGGCACCTTGGGAGCGTCGCTTAAGGACAAGTAACCTTCACCGCCTTCTCAAGCCAATGAGGTAGGGGCTGGTTGTTACAACCAGATTATAAAATATGTATTATATCTTATTTATGGTTTTATAACCATTTATATATGTGATATTAAATAATAGAACAAAACTAGTTCATTGTGATCAAAAAACTGCTAAGATTAATCTAAACGATTATCATTAATGATTCATCATCATATATGGACAAAAATAAAACATAATACCCATTAAACTTATTGGTTTTAATTAATATCATATAAAATCAATTCTTTATAATTTTACCCATTTAAAATGAACTTCCATACTCTTATATAAGTATACCGATAATGAAAACCAAGGAAAAGAACACTCTCGAGAAAATACATGGATCTTATACCTCATCAAAAGGCTATAAATGAATATCATAATATTATAATATATAAAATAAATTTATAAATGGTTCCTAAATAATTAATTAATGGATTTAATTTTATTATCCAGTACAATAAGGTCAAGTGCATAAGGCCTTTAGACATAAGGTAAAGTTTCTCCCCAAACCTCTATTTTTAATTTTAGATTACGCTTTCTATCTCTTCACCATAATGGTATTATTAATTATTATTTTTTAATAATCATAAATGTGGTGTGAAGTTTAAAAATATTTCAACCAATAACAATCCTTCTATATTTGGTGGGGAGTTACATGTTCTATAAGGATCTTTATCGGTCCTTTATGATACACAAGAATGATTAAAGGTAACGTCTCAATTTCTTACCCATTTTCAAGTACCATCTACAATTTTTTTATGAAACTATTATTTTTTAAATAATTAAATTTTTTAATTAATAAATATTATTTTTCATTACTTGTTTTATATAAAAAATTATGACAAATAAAAATTATTTTCCCAAAAGAACTCTTCTTTGGAATATAAAAGAGGTATTTCTCTCAAGAATTCCTCGATTATTTTATTAGTGTATTTTCATCTCCTTCTACAACTATAATTAATTTTATTCTATATTAATATTGATATATTATTGTTTTCAACAAAATTATGTTATGAAATGGTTTTTTACTAGTTTGATTATGGATGTTCTCTCTTGATACCATTCACCGTGCTACTCAGATTAGTTAGTGATTATGATTATGAATTAGGGAATGTTATTTGAATTTCATATGTTAATGGGTTTTATATTTATAACCATTCATATGAGGAATGAATTGGAATTAAAATGTGTTGGATGGGGCTTTATATATCCCCTTGATGCATTGTTAGGTTTCATGAGGCAAAATAGAATTGGGTTTTGGCCAAGGCATTACCCAAGTATTTTCAAATGTATTGGTCCGGGCCCTGACAAAAAGTTTTACATGTCCATAATTGTGAATTACCCAATTATGATATGAAAAATAGATAAAACATGTAATGTTTGACTATTATAGTATCCATGACTAAGGTTCATTCCCTTATGATCAGTTATATGGATTTATTTAATATGTTTGCACTCCTTCCATATTGTACTCTAGATTATTTTTAAAGGCATGGGTTTTTTTGTTATTAAAAAAAATCCTAATATATTGTTTATGAGAACTTCTACTGAATTACATACCCTTAATGAGAATCTGAGCTGACACCTTTATTATGTTTTATTTTTCCTCATGATGAAAACATGTGTATTATAGATGACATATAGGGATAATTTTTGAGTTTATATGTTATTCAAATGATGTTGGGTTGTCGTTTCTCATTTCACGTTATAATGAAAAAGTTATGTATGTATACATTTTTCTAATTCTACTAAACTATTATGTTCCTCATGATGCGATTCATTCTAATCGTAACAATGAAATAAATTACAGCACAAACTCTGGGGTACTGGGGTCAGGATCATAATAATCCAGGACCCAGTAGCTCATCCAACGGCACCCATGTTTCTCCCTATCAGAGAGTGATAAAATGCATGCAGAAATATTACACTTGATTGAAATCATGATGTGTTGAAGATAATCATCAGTATAGAAGTGAAATTTTGATACATGATACACTCTTCCTATCAAAAGAGATGTGTGAGTCCCTCATCGAGGCCTTGAAGAGCCCTCTCAAGTTCAAGAATGTGGTATATACCGTTGAGGCTTACATTATAGAGGACGATAAATGTAAATAATGATAGGGCATGATTTTATAATTTTAATATGATGAGGGAACCACTATCCAGGGAAATATTCATTGATTTTAAAACATTATCCAGTTCAACGTCATAGAAATATTCTATTACTTAGTGTTTATTAGTTCTTGCATCAATCTAATTCCAACCCAAATGCTCAACAATAAGGATATTACATAAGTATATATGACCAACTATAGCATAAAACTTCTAGGGTATGACAAGAGTTAGCATAAATTGTGTAAGAAGACTTAATTGAGGACCTAGTTCAATAGACGGGTTGAAAGAACCAACTTCAGGGTCCTCTCATAGGAAACCACAGACAATGTCTTATTTAGAGGACTCTATCACTATTTTAATGTGGTGTTCCGCATATTATACAATAAATGCCTCAGATAATCCCTCTATGATCAATATTGGGTACTCCAGGGTGACACTTCACCCTTCAACTTTTGTGATACCTGCTACCTAGATACATGGTACTAAAAAAGGGAGGGAAAATAGCTCTAGACTGATAGGGTCATGTGCCTCAATTACCCTAATGATATGACAACCAATTCTATGGATCCTTGTGTATGCATGAAAGAATAAATCATTCTTAAAATAACCCATTCAGATCCCACAACTATTTCATAGTCTCTATGAAATATAAGTGCACAGAGATTACATCATACTCCTATATGGTATAAATTATACTATTTCTAGAAAGAATAACTCATGTGGAATAATGATAGATTCACCCAATGAAAACTAGTATGAGACACTGGCACATTTTTTGAAAAGTAGAATTTACTCAATGGAGGTTTAATTGAAATTGATTCTTCAAAATCAAAGGTATATCTCATGGTCATAAACCACAAAGGATTGGATCAGCATCATTTATCCACATATTCTCTACAAATTACTAATCCATTTTTGGGGATCTTTCTCCTTCTTAGATTAATACCAATTCCACCCCAAGTATAACAGTATGGTGGATTCACCTACCCACTCTAGTCCACATGTTTGATATGATCAAGAGGATAAGGATAAAACACATTTATAATTTGAAGTGGGTGTATCTACCAAAGTTTGGGAGTTAACCCAGGTGAATATCAACACAAAAGAAGACTAGATTCTAACAATGATCAGTGTCGTTACATCTCTAAAGGAGGAGTAATATTAGTATGTGTATTTATTAAATGATCATTGTGATGTATTTTCCTAGATCTATAAGGAAATTACAAGGCTTGAACTGCAAGTTTTATTTCATCACCATGGCATCTTAGTGGGCTACTGTGGGATCAAAAAAAGCTCATAGAAAGATTAACCCTTCCAATAGTGCTATGGTTAATGGAAAAGTTGACAATATTATCATGAATAACATCATAAGTTAGGTCCAATATTATAATAGGATAGCCACAATTTTACCACCTTGGAAGAAGAATGGGAAGAGCAGAGTCTGCATCAACTTCAGGGACCCCAAATTCCACTACCCAATGGATGATTTTACCCATTCGGCGAAGGATATGTTGATCAATACTATAGATAGTTTCCCAACCCAATTTTTATGGATGGGTAATTTGGGTATAACTCGATCTAGATTTACCCAAAGGATGAAGAATCCACTATTTTCAAATTACCTCATAGAACATTCTTCTATATAGTTATTCCATTTGGTTTAAAGACTAATGTAACTTCCAACCAGCATGTCATTCACCATATATTCAAATTAATCCAATGGATGTTAGTGGATTTATAGGTGGATGATTTTGTTATTAAATACTGACATCTCTATGACCATATCTAATACCTTAAGAAAGTGTTTGACTTTTCTAACTCTTACCACCTTAAAATAAACCCCATGAAATGAAAATTTGGGGTTACCTGTATAAAATTCCTCAACATTTTTTGTGGATATATTGGAATTGATATCATTACAGAGAAGATCAAACCTATCAATCAGAGGCCACCTCCATGTAACCCCCTAATGTTCCAAGGCCTCTAAGGGAACATGGACTATATCAAATGATTTATTGCAAATCTATCTAGAAAGTGTAATATCTTTTCAACCCTCTTGAAGGAAGGTGCCATCTACCTATGGGATAAAGGCTATAACAGTACATTTGAAGACATTATGTAATATTTTCTACATCCTCTAGTCATGATTACATAGATCCCAAGGAATTCACTTTTCCTTTATGTGACCAACCTAGGATGGTCCCTTGGTTCCCTTATAGCTCAAAATAATAATGAGGGTACAGAAAAAAATATGTATTACCATATTCACTTTCTCATTGACAAAGAGACTAGATATTATGACATTGAGAAGTGTTTAATCACCCAGGTCATTCATGTTTAGATGTTTTATAACATCATTCAACACTATGAGATATAATTGGAATCATGTGTTTATCTATAAGAGTACATTATTAATTTATCTATATTGATAGGTTGACTAGTGTACTAGGTAGTAATTCTGTAGTAATTCAATTATTGGTTTTTCAACTAAAAATCTATCATGGTCAAAGAATTGATTGATTTCATAGTCATGCATCAGACCCATGATGAACTACCCCTGGATGTCAACTTTTTAGATGATGTCATCATGTCTATGGATTAATCCACACCATTTATTAAGATTCATTTCAATGGTTCCCCCAGTATCATAGGAGAGAAAAGGATAAAAACCCACAAACTTAATATGGTTGTCCTTAGGATTTTCTTCATCACTCCCATCCAGAACATCTTTCCATACTTGTTACTTTTATTGAATGATTTTTCCAATGATGAGGTTGAGTACCAGGCTCTTATCACAGTCACTGAGCTCACCCTCGATATTGATAACTCCCGTTTTCATGTGAAAAGAGTCTTTGATCTAGTCATAAAGCATATCAATGATGAATATCATGTATAGAAACAAGAAATTATTCCCTTCTAGAGTGGAACCGGGTGTTCATGCCTAGTTCCCTTACCAAATAAAGGTAACTAATTTTCACCACTAACTGAATGAATGATCCAGTGATTTGGAAATAATGGCCATATTTCTTATAGACAATGACCAAGATGACTTATATATTCTTCTTTCTCATACGAGTTTCATCTAACCAATGATTATAGTGGTTAAAAAAAGTAAATCATTTATTCATAGAAACATTTATAGAAAGGACCTACAATGCCATTGAAATTTAAGAAACACTCAATTGGATAACTCCCTTTATCATGTATCTCCAGCACAAAACTCTTCCACCATACATAGATTCAGATGAGAAAATTTGTCAACGTGCATCATAATTTACCCTCCAGGATAGTCTTAATAATGATAATACCCTCTAGAGATGATGATTTAATAGTATCCACCTCCATTTCATTTATTATAATTATATAATCATGTCATAATGGAGGTCCACATTAGGTCATAAAGGGCCAATCAACTAGGATTAAAGCATTCTCAACAGATCCAGAGGCTGGGTTACTCTAGCCCACCATGGTTAGTGTCTTTATTGAATTCCACAAGAAGTGTCATATATTACTGATCCAAGCCAAATTTTTTCATCAATCACCATATCTTCTCCATAACACCAAGTACTCTTGGTAAAAGTTTTAAGGGTACATGATGTTTTTCACCCCTACCTACAAGTGATAGCTCAACAAGGTCAGTTTGTTCTGATTTTCACAAACATATTTTAAATGTTGGCTTTGGACAACCCTATCAAATTGGTCACATATTGGTCTATTATCATGTTTTTGATGTGCCAAAACATACAAATATTCATGATTCCACACAATATTATCATGGAAAATTCCACCAAATTTTGATATTTTGAGCTAAAAGAGTGGTATGAAATGTACAAAATCCAGTCTAATCGGTTTTTCTGATACCAAATATAGGTGAAAAGATAGATCAAGGAATTGGACAAGACCTTATCTATCATTATAATGAATATAATAGACTAAAAATAAATGTTTTATCCATATAGGTTCCATAATACCATATTGGACTATTGGATAATGTCTCAAAATTCAATATAGGTGACCCCATACTCCTAGGTGTACGGTATACAAGAAATTATACCTATAGTCATTCATCTACCATCACCACTGATATCTATTTATGATAAATATCCAACATATAAGAGAGTATAATTTTTTTGTATTTATTGGAAACCCTTTATGAAAAAATTATCTAATAATTTCTTGATATAGAGAGTCATCTGAATTGGGTAGTGTGAGAAATCAATAACAAAGTCTTCCTATCCTCATTATATCAAGGTGAAAGAGTAATGTCTCTCAAGATGTCAATGATACTCAGAAAGAACCCTCTAAAGGTAGAACCTAATTGTTAATAACCTCAAATCATATATATGGTCTACTATAGTGGTACATATTCATTCATCCCCATAGATGGGGAGCACATCAATTCTCCCACCAATGTCAGGTTCCTCAATAATTTCAAATCAGAAACCCCTATAGTTTGAGATATTAAAATATAAACCTCAAATACTAAAATATTATTCATAAAAAATTAAACTATTTTTAAATTTACTCATACCTATGTGGTAAACATGTGATGCCTCGTGTGAAAAATATGAGATGATCCATAAGTCTGAGCGATTTGAATTTGAACTGCAAAACCTGATTTCCAAGTCATAAGACCATAAAATATGAAAAAATGTCTTTAGTGCATGACATTAAACTATATGGGTACACTATATGATGAATATGGGATACCTCATATGATGAATATGTGAATATCCACAAGTTTGAGTTATAAAAATTTAAATTGAAAATCCTAATGTCCATTCCACATGACTTTAAACCGCATGGAATCTTCCAAGCCATATGATGCTAAAATGTAGTATACCCTATATATAGAGAATATAATGCCTCATTTTATGATATGAGATACCTCACATGATAATAATGAAACAATACCCCAATAAACTGAGAAGATTTAATACATAAGCCACAATTTTATCAACATCTTGGACATATGACCTTAACCTATACAACACTGTGGTCAATGATATACAAACTTAAACCATTGAAACCACATGTACTCACCATATGACATGAACAACATTCTCAAAATATTTTCAATAAGATATTAAATTTCATTTTTATTGTCCTTATAACATGATGTTGAACTGTGCGATAACATGATCCCTCAATTGAGATAGATCCCTCTATTACAGTGTGAGTCATCTACCACACCATAGTTAAGAATAATGTGTGAATTGATTCCAACCTCTAGTGGGATATGTAGGGATACCTAGATATAATATCATAGGCACAGGATATCCACCATCATATTTTGGGGCTTTCCCCTTGGGAACATGCTCAATCCTTGAATACTAGTATGCCCATTTATTATGTTCAAGTACATGTTGGGATAGCTCCCAAAATGCTTATCTTCCCCATGATCATCCCAACATGTTTTCTATCACAATTCACTCTTCAAAGGTTTTGACCTTGATCACCCTCTTATTGTGAATAGACCCCTTAATTGCAATGGTTTTTGGCCAGAATGGCTCACCACCAATCATGGGCACATGCCTTGAAGGATCCCCATAGAATGAGAATATTTTCCATGTATCTAACATGGTCAATGGTCAATAAGACATTTGTTCACCCCATCCTTCACTAATGTGTCCATGGAACCTTGGTTTCTATCATGTAAAATAGTATTTCACCATCCATAAGTATCTATCTTTTATGGTATATATCTATAAAGTCATGATTTGCCTCCCTTTCCACCTCCCTTTATTGTGGTGGAGTTTCAACACCCATGGTGTTACTTCCCCACACATTTTTCCTGATAACCAAGAAACTATGAGTTATTGGAACATTAGAAATCCCAATTCATCCACTAAAATTATGCACTACCTTCTAATATGGGGACCTCCCTTCCACTCATTGTTTCTCACAATAATCATGGATCATGTGGGAATAAGATTCATGGTGTAATTTCCCAAAGCATAGTTGAGTTGAACGTGCATTCCTAAATGTAATGTCTCCTCCTCCATACTCATAATAGTACAACCATAAACATGAATCCTTGGTCCAAGCATAATGATAACAAATTTTTATCATATTATCTTGGAAATTCATGTGGCACTAGTCCTCCTTCCCCATAATTTCATGTCAGTTCAATGATATTTAATTACACACAAACCTCTTTAGTCCAAAAGTCACGAGCTTAATGAATTTTAAAATTCAAAGTCTGTTCTCTATGAATACCATCCCATTTTTCTTTCATCTGCATGACCTTAAACTTCATATATGAAGTCTTTTAGTGGGACAAATTAATTTTAATGATCCAAACATTTATCAAGGAAATTTCTCTCTTCTTATGGTAATTACATATAGTAGAGTCAAATAAAATCACACTAGGAAACCCAAGCCACATCATGCATAAATTAAATACTAAATTCTATGTGACCATTAAATATAATTTTTCCACTTCTATGATTTTAATTTTTTAAATCTAACATACATGGTTCGATCTGTAAGATTTTTTGAGTCCGAGAGGACAAAATTAATACCTGGTGAATAGTAAAAAAACCCTTATGAATAGTAATTTTAACCTTAGGAATAGTAATATGACCCTTAATAATAGTAAACTAGGAAAGTGAATAGAAACCTTACCAATGATTTTATAAATAAAATTTATCCATCCCATAAGTAACAATATGATATAATTATATTTTAGTGCTGGTATTGTTTGTAAGTCATAAATATTTAATTATTAATTTAACAGTTTAAAAGAAAATTCATTTTTATCTAATTTACTCATAAACTATTATTTTTATCAATTATTATTATATGATAATTTTTGGAGAAGTTAATTAATTTTTCAACGTGTTAGTAAAGCTGTTAAAATTTTAAAAATAACACTTTTCATGTATATTTTGATTTTAATTAAAAATTAAGTTAAGCTTATTTAGAAATTTATTTTCCTAAAATTGAGTTCAATTTTGGGTTCTACTCATCTGTAAATTTTTAGGGTAAATTTTCCGGATTTTTTGAAATAAGTTAATTTTTGGTGAAGGGTGAAATTTGATAATTTACACAATATGCTAAATAAATGAATTTATGCATCATGCTTGAGTCATGGATGATTAAAATGGCCATTGGATAAAACTAAAATGGAATAATTACTATATTTAGTCACAATAATCATCACTATTACTTTTCCTGTGCACAAATAATAAATTATAATGATTATAATATTGAGAAAACCCCTCTCCCACCACTATAAATACCACCCTTCAGAACCAAATTTACTCACACCTATCAAGCCTAGTTATTTGACCAATTTCGACTCAAATATCTTCCCAAGATCCTTACCCATGTCCAGAATCCCTTAGTCTCATAAAAAGTCCAAAATTACTCCATTAAAGGAGCTCTCAAGGATGATATATTCAAGAGGTAATTTTTTCCTCTCTATTCGTTCAATTTATTTTCCAATTTAATTTATTTTCTTGCCTAATAATCATATTATCATATCCAAATGTCCTGATAACACCTGTGTTATTGATATAATGTTAGTATATCATGTTAATGGAATATTATTCATTAAAATCCTCCCTCTCCCAGTTTTATTTTTTAAAATTGAAATAATTTACCGTGAGGTGTCAATTTACCATCATCATGAACGATGCATCTTTTTTTCCATCAAAACCATCAAGGCTATCAATAAAACCATTGAATGGTTGAAAATACATTTTAATATGAATTTTTTAATTGTATTTTAATTTAAAAAACTTTTATACATAAAACTAAATTATAAAAACATGTTTGTTGTGATCCAAAAAACACAAATTAACATAAAACGTTCATCATTAAATTTTATCTATTGATTCATCCTCATGGTATATAAACAACATAAATATAAGATCATTTAAAATCCTATAATAACATTAAAAACATATAATATTAATTATGTATTTTTATCCACGTTCTATACAAACATCTATTCGTGTGCACAAGTGAACCGTTCATTAAAACTATGAAAAAGAACACTCCTAGAAAATGAATTTAAACTCTATAACTCATCAAAATTCCCATAAAAGAACATAATGAAACCATAATTAACCATATTTCGGTATAAAAGTTTTTTTAGTTGTTAATTAATGATTCTAATTTCACTATATATGACATTAAAGTGATTGAAACTGTTTAGATAGAAGGTAAGGGGAATTCGTGAACCCAACCATCATTCTTTGGATTTTCCCTCTTTCACTCCATTTTTAGTAATGAAATTCCTTAAAAACATTTTTTTCATACTTATAATACCCTTTATGAGATATACATGTTTTCCACATGAGTTTATTTCAAACACAGTTTCTTCAGAATGAACATTTCATTTAAAAAACAACTTTTACTTCTCACTCATGGTTAATGGTTCTTGTGTCATGTATGTTATTCCATATTTCACTTGGGAACCCTATTTTTATAAATGTATGATTTATGAAATGAATCCCATTCCATTACATGGTTTATTTATGTCCATGATTGATAAAATTTCTAAGTGGCATGTATGATAATGTTAATGTTATGATGTGATGGGTGTGCCTAGAATTATATAGCACAATTATGATGTTATTATGTGACGGGTGAACCAATAATTATATAGTTCTCTAATGAATTGGGTAATGCGAAGAAACTCACGAGTAATGTGAAAAATGCATGAACACAATGCTAGATGTTTTTACAACTATGTGTAGTAGTTGACCACTAACACATGAGGTTTCATTTTTATGCATTTCCATATTTCAAGTCTTCTCTTAATGATTCCTTTCCTGATTATGATCCTATAAATATTTTATGATGATAATTATTATTCTCACCCCCATGATATATTGTTTAATGTTCATATATATAATCTTACTAGGCTTTTAGCTCAACCCTTTTTGATTTATATCATCAGGTGACGAAATGTACTAAGGAGAACTCAAGGTCCAATAAAAACCTAGTAAAGAATCAATTAAATAAATTTTAATGTTATATGTTTTAAATTTTATGCATGATCTTAGTTTCCCAATAAACAAATCCTCTGGATCCTCATTGTGTAAAGTATTTATGTTTTTAATATTTAAAATGATGTAAATTTATTGTAAGAAAAAAGGGTCTCTATATTAATCTAGAGATTCATCTTCATAACATCAATGAGTGGATATCCCCCTCACACATTTGGTGTTGGACTCTTACCATACCACATTACAAAACTATGTGTGGTTTTATTCCCATTTCCATAGTAAACAAAGGGATACTTATACAACAAATTTCTAGCTAATCTGCAAATACCCCCATCAGGTGAGTCCATGTTCCCCAATATTCAGATAAAACCCTCTATTAATGAAATACATTCCAATGAATAACTGAAAGAATGTCTCACCATCCCCCATATGGTCTGATCATGATAACCTTAAATTGGGTTCATCTTGTTGCATAGATTGTTTCTATAAAACTCGTCATCTTTTACCCCTTATTCATATCATGTTTCATCCCTTCTTTGTCACAAGATAACCCTTAAGACACAAACCTATTTAGTCCAAATATCATGATGTGATACTATTCTTAACATACCCCATGACCATTTGTTGGGTGTTGGGACTCTTTGTACATAATTTGTATTGTGTTTTAAACCCTCATGCTCCACAAAAATACTCGTGGAGTACCACACATTTTTGAATAAATGTGACCTAAAATTGTATAAACTCTTTTTCCTTACATTATATCCTTAAATCATGTGAAACTAATCCCCTGTGGCCCTCAATATGCATCTAGATTTTCTTAGATTTTGTGATCTAGTAAACTAATACCATATTTTTCTCTCCAACATAACATAAGAATACATCACCCTTATGACCTTGGTCTCTTACCATGATGCATTCTAGAACTATGTGAGTCTTTATCCCCCCAATAAGTGAGATACATAGTGATCCCTAGATATCATATATCAATCATAGATAAAAATCCTATCATTGACCATTCTTTTCATTGGTTCCTATTTTCCCATGAAGGAATTTAGATCCTTCCCACATTCTAAGGTGATCTGATGCTCAAAAATAGGTGGTCTAATAATTATTACCCTAAAATATATAAAAACTGTGTGGTGTTAGGGTCCCTTGGCCCTCTCTTAATATTGAGTTTATTACACACCCCCACCATGAAAGATTCTATGAATGATCCAAACACTATGATACTAAACCTGGAGCCCTAGTCCAAGAAGCCTGGACTTAAATTGTTTCTAGTTATCCATACATCTTCCCTTAAATGTTCACTTCTCTCTTTCGATTGAAGGACCCTAAAATGACTCATTAAAGAAAAAATATATCTTTTAACATTAAAATTAGAAGGATAAATTTGATAAAAATCTAAAAATTCACCCCCAAGTTACCCATGGGACTTTGGAAAAGTGATTGTGATAATAAAAGATGTAAAAACCTAGCAGGAGACATCATTGAGCCCTGAAAAAATCCAATGTTCACATTCTAGACTTACTTGTTCCTTATAAATTTTGAACCAAACCATAACTCCCCATACTTTGTGAAAATATCCATAGGGTACCACCCCTCCTGTTTTATTATAATATATCACATTACGTTGAATGGGTGTTTTTTTATTCATTTCGGTTTACAAATCTTGGTCACAAGACTCTGAACTATGAAACAAACATCCAGACCATATGAAATTAAATAATATGGAACTATTTTCAAAGCTATAAAACCATAAACTATATTAATTGTGTGTCCTCCTTTTATGATGTTTAACTATATGGTCAACATCCTTAATTAATGTATTTAAAATTATTTCCTTTTTTCTACATTACATGATGTAAAATATAAAAATGTTTCAGGTCGTCACCTAAGAGGACCTTATTCCCATTTTGCGTTGGTCAACTACCACACCACTCATGTTCCTTGACTACTGCATGGGAACCACGATGAATAACCCCCTAAAAGGTGAATATTTATTCTATTAGGATGATATGAACACTCAATGATCTCATAACCATTGAGGAATAGCCCAAAGAACAATGAATTCCATCACAAAATTCCCTCATGTTAACAGCCGCACGTCACATCTTCCTTGGTTTGGATCCACACCATCTTTCACATATAAAGAGGACCCATAATGGTGATAGAACCTTCCTAAAATTGATCTCCTTAAATACTATGAACAAACCACCTAGAAAATTCAATGAGGGTTTGAAACGTACTATGTTTAAAAAAAATTCAATGGTCATCCATCACCTGTATTTCATCACCCTTGGACCCACGATAGTGGATCCTTAATCATGAATATAGTCAGTAGTTATCCACATGAATTCTGTCTTTTTTATTTTTTGTTAATGTATTATATTTCATGACTCGTTTCCTCCAACATTACCTTTTTTAGGTAGAATCAAATTCCCTTTACTTTACCCAGCTCATGCACATATGCATGATGGAAATGTAAGTCATCTATATAGAGTCCCAATATACTTCTAAGGCTATACTAGTCAAGACACTCTCAGTGTTAAATGTGTAATTTTGACCTAAATTATTGGATCACTATATTGAAATCTCTTGTATGTAATTCATCTTCTATTTATGTATTTTTCAAACATTGAGAAAGAATAATGTGGGCTTACAGCTCTATAGTTGGTCATCTTGTTTATATGATTGAGTAGAAAATATGTTCTCAATGGGAATTTAAACAATTTTTTTTTATTTTTTTCATTGGGGAGGTTCGACGATAAGATGGATAATATACTTTATTAAATTAGAAAAGGAGTCCCAAAATGTCTCTCCCTTGAAAATCGAGTGATCTAACTCAGCCAGACTCTATCGAGTAGCCTCTGTGGTCTACTACCACTTGATTAGCTATATCAATTGGTCCTAAGTTGAGAGGAAGAAGTCATTAGCTTTGATATCCACCTAGTTCTATTCATACCTACATTCTATTGATGAGGAAATTTACCCCACTACCTCAACCACTACAACCTCCAATAATGACCTCAGTTGTTTGATGATATTTCATTTGGCACTACTATTGGCTTCATTCTATTGAGCATACCCTTTAAGCCTAAAGAGATCTTTTTGTACATACCGAAGTACCTTGGTGACTATATATTTATCCTTATAATAGGTTATTTTAAACTCATACTACTATATATGTTCTCTCTCAAGATGTAAGTCCATTGAAAAAGTGTCGATACCAGGAGAGTCCACCCTACTAGTGCCCAGACATACTAGCCAATGGCAGAGGGATCCCACCTAGCATGGCATATCAGCCAATGGGGTGTGAGTAATAATGTTCCACACACTCCCACATAACCCACACTAGATGATATAATTATCCTCATCAACATTAGAGATTGTTTCTTAAAAATATCCATCTTGTGTGGGATTGAACTAATAGAACACCACCAACACATCAAAATTAGGGTTATCTTCATAAACCCCCTCAGACAGGCTAGTCTCCACATTTAGAGGGACATTATCTTCATTGGTATAAAATTACTTGAACATATATTTATGATTTAAAATACTAAAAAAACATCCATATTATCAACACATTATCTTCCTCAACCTAACCCATTGCGGGAATATACTCTCTTATCACAAACTCCTCGAAAACCCCTATAAATTGTGAAGCTTCAATCATCACCACTAGTGGATGAATCTCCAATGTGGGGAATGTTAGGATTAAAATTTAATTTAATTATGTATGAATAATTAATGATAATAAAAAAATGACGACTTGTAGTAGTCATTGATATAGGCAAGTAGGTCATAAATGTTCCCTAGAATCCCTTCCAGTGATGACATCCTCCCACTGACTGATGCCACAACTTTTAGAAGCCGATGAACATCGTAACATAATAAATATGTTTAAATGAAACAAAAAATTAAGCATGGATATCCTAATGTTATTCCTAAAAATGAACAAGGATATCCTTGGAAATTACCAATTGACACTTGAGGCTGTTGATTCATTTCATCATTCACATGAACTTCCTCGAAAATAGGTAGATGGATACTAGGGACCACAACTTCAGAAGAAAGTTTCATGACCACCCCTTCATGGGTTAGGGAATTACCATCGTAAATTACTAATTCATCATGAATTTCCCCCTCCTCTATGATTTTTTATTACTATAAAATTCAGAAAAAGGTTAGACATCACCTTGAAAAGGTTACCTACTATCCAAAACCCACACAACCTAGAAACATTCCATATCTTTGGTGGTGACTCCTACCTTATGGGAGTATGACAATAAATCAAATCCCTAGGAATCATTGTATTAATCCGATTATTTTTTAATTCATGTAGTTGACCCACTCCCAGAGAGGTATGTAGGGGAAATAATGACCAACAACATACTAACACGATTAGTCAGTGGTAATTCCACCTCATAGGAGTAGATTTAGTTTCCCACTCTAAAAGGTATTGAACCACATAATCCCGTAGTGGTTTAAATCCAACCATGTAATATCCCATCCTAGGAACATCAATCCCCTCATACTATAGATGTAGCAACATTTCATGAAAGGAGTTTAACTGGCAGAAAATGTCATATTCCCTCTAGGTGTTTAGGAAGATGGAATTATTAAGAACATATTCACACCATAATTTATTGTATGGATCCAAGAAATTCACCCATATGACTAACATGGAATTTCAATATTACTCTTAATGATATTTTCCCTATAGTTAGGAGGCTACCATTGATCCTCCCATAGGATATTCACCTCATGATGGTCAAGGAACTAATGGTGTTACAACAACTGTTCTCCCTGTTGATTCAACTTTTCCGCCTCAATATACTCTAACCACTACAACACACCCCAACCCCATGGTTGTTGGTCCCCATACTTTAAATCCACTAGGATGACTAAGCACCTCAATAAATAACCAAGGTACATAGTTTAACAACTATACAGGTACTTATGGAAGTTCCCATATGGGGTATTTATTGGTGTCAGAATAGTACACCAATCATCATCCTCTTGTGAGAACATATGCCATATTTTATGAAGGAATAATGGGTGGTGCTTATAATATATATTTCTTGTAACATCCCCAAATGATAAAGGGTTAAATGACTAATTGATATGACTCATGTCAACAAGGTGCGCATTCCTTTTCGGGAGCCTGTCTGGTTAGAACTCCACAGTTAAGTGTGATTGGCTTGGAGTAGTGATCAAGATGGGTGACCCTCTGGGAAAGGAAATGTGTTGGCCAAAGCACACTGGAAAGGACACGTGTTGGCCTGTGGGGAATGTCTCCTCAGGGTGTATGTGAGTGAGAAAAAAGCACACTGGAAATGACATGTGTTGGCCTGTGGGGACTGTCATTAGTCAGATGACCCGTTCAGGCATGTGGATGGACCCTGGGGTGGGGCCCACGTGTCTGCGGGGCAACCGGTGGTACCTGGTGGGCCAGGACCCTACGACCATGTTAAGGAGGGGTGGTTGTGCTATCACCGGGACCCGGTTGTCACATTTGGTATCAAAGGAGGAACCCGGCCTTAAGTGCGTGGTGCACTGCCTAGGTTGAGATATAGGGCCCAAAACGAGGGCGTTGTGCTCAAATGGGGGGGGGGGTGATTGTAACATCCCCAAATGATAAAGGGTTAAATTAAAAATTTATATGACTCATGTCAACAAGGTGCACCTTCCTTTTCGGGAGCCTGTCTGGTTAGAACTCCACAGTTAAGTGTGATTGGCTTGGAGTAGTGATCAGGATGGGTGTCCCTCTGGGAAGTTTCTCAAGGTGTTTGTGAGTGAGGACAAAGCACACTGGAAAGGAAATGTGTTGGCCTGTGGGGACTGTCATTAGTCAGATGACCCGTTCAGGCATGTGGGTGGACCCTGGGGTGGGCCCCATGTGTCTGCAGGGCAACCGGTGGTACCTGGTGGGTCAGGACCTGACGACCATGTTAAGGCGGGGTGGCTGTGCTGTCACCGGGACCCGGTTGTCACATTTGTCATGAACCAAATCTGGTCACCACTGAAACCAGGGCCAAACCTGGCCCGTGACAAGGCCCAAATGGCATTCCCGATCCCCACGGGCTGTCACAAGTGCCCGGGTATCATAAAATGAGAATTGGGAATGATTTACCTGAGTTTATAAACTTAAAACAACAAAAGAATCCAATAAAACGAATCTGGATTTTTCAAACCAAACAATCTTTTACAAAAATTCAGAACTAAATTAAAAAGCTTAAAACAACTAAAAAATGACTATACCAAAGGTACAAAACCAAATAAGGACAACCCAAGAACCCTCATGGCATGGGGAACTTCCCTCAAGCCACCTCCACAAGACTTCACCTCCAAGGACCTGCTAGAAACCCGAACCACTGGAACAAAAAACTGTACCCAACCTGCGACAACAAAAATAACCATGTCTACTTAAACCCAATGGTGTAAGTAGGGTGTGTGCCAATGCCCAGTTGGATACCACCACTAAGAGATTCCATGTGATAAACATTTAAAGACGAAAAGCATGCATGTTTTCAAAAACATGAAAAGCTAGTTACAATTTATAAAAGATGCAACTTTGAATAAAAACAGTTTTCAAGTGGGTAATCATTAAGAATCAACACTTTTAAAAAATAATGTCAACACTAGTGAATTTTCCATCCAACTATACTGTATTCCGACAGTATGTACAAAGTTAATAAGGAGCACAAGAAATAGGAAATAACCCCTAGGAACTAGCTAGTTGTGGGTCCCAGGTACCTCGTATCTCGGTGAGAGTAACCATCACAAATATCCATTCTCGTGCACGAGCCACTAGTATGGAACATACCCATAACCTAGTGGTCCCCAATCATAATCATCATAGTTTAGTTAGAGTTGTAAGAGTCAATCTTGCTAAGTGAAACTGAGGCCAAACCCCACGGATTCACTGGCATACTAGTACACGTCCACCCACATAGATACCCAGGTTTTCCCCTTGTGCTCAAACAAGTTTAACAAGTCAAGAAATATACATTGAACATGAAAATATCATTTCCACATCACAAATTCACCAAAAAGCCCATATGTATACCACACAAGTCACAAAAATCCATTTTTCATTCAAAATGATTTTGAAATACGAATCACACCAAAATAGCCCACAACACATTTCACATTTCTTCAACACTTCCACAAAACCATTAAACAATTTTATAAAACAATTATAATATATTTAAACTCATATAATATCCCACACACATGTAATATAACACTTCTTTCATAATCAAAAATTCAATTTTTCACATAACACTCACACAAAACACTCCACATCACTTTCACATCACTTTCACTCCTCAATATCTCCTTCAAACAATTTATTATAATATTTCCAAGATGATACATATCTCATAACATCCATTTCACAAATAAAATGGACCTTTTAAAAATATACTCCTACCAAAACAGTTTTCTGATATAGTTTCACCTATTACACAACCCAATAAACAATTCAAAACTTTCATAAAACAATTATAAAGAGTATACCCAAACTTTGCACATAAAATCCATTTCAAAAACCTCTTTTTAAGCCAAAAGCACACCAAGACCCTACCAAAACAGAATTTTCATCCCAATCAACATGTAATAATCCACTTTCAAATGTTATATAATCACCTTGAATAATATCACAAAAGATACCCGTGAGAACACACAAATCCATAAAACACTTTCAAGGAGTATAATAAGGTTATACAAATAAAACCATTCAAATACACCCCATTTTTAGGCCCACATGGAACTATATCATTACCCAACCATAATTGGTATCCCCTTTCAACAACTAATAAATCACTTCCACATTTTACAAAACTGCCATAAGAGATAACACATGAAATACATTTGAAAAATACACACTTCAAGAAAAAATGTAACTTTAAAAGAAAATTCTTTACTATTGCTACCAAAAATGGTTTTCTCATAATGCGTAGAACATAAGGAACATGGAAAATTATTTAATCAAGCAAAATAACTCATCATTAAATGGTTACCCACAGAATCACCTACTGAATGTGTCGAAACCCTCAAATATTGGGGCGAAACATCAACCACATGACCGCCGCACCACAAGGAAGTTAAAAGAAACCTAAAATCTCAATATTTCACCCAAAATATAGTAATTTGGAACCTAGACACGAACCCTAACTTCTGGAATTTTTATAATTCACGAATTAGGGAAGAAACCCTAAACAATTTGAAAGAGGAAAGAAATAGACTCACGTTCTTGAAGTATCCTGAATTAATCACTCCAAAAACAATAATATCTGAACTTGAAAACATCCAAAAATCAGGTATTGTTATAAAAAGATTTAGGAGGTAATTTAGGAACTGGAATGTAGAGAAAAGAGTAAGAATTGAGGGAGTTAAAAAGGGATGAAGTTACCTCTTCAATTCTGGCCGATTTGAGACACCCTATGAAGCTCAGCCCTAATTCGCGATTTCAAAGAGCTCCAAGGAGGGGGGAAAGGCAATGGGAGCGCGCCTGTGTTTCTAAGGGTTGAGGGTGAGGTGGAATCACCGAAAAACGAAAATAGTTAATGAGATATAAAAAAATTAAAAATTATTTTTAATGCAAGAAATGGGCCTTCGGGCAGACCCAATATCTTAAATAAAAACTCATATCCACCATGATTATGGATTTATAAACGCTCCAAATTTATATTTTTGTGTTAATAGGTCAGAGGAGACCATTTAGGAATTTGAATGAGGGAACAATATTAAAAAATGAAAAAGTTATAAAGGAAACAAAATTAATTTTTAAATCTGGAATTGGGCTCACGGTTTGGCCCAATTCATGAAAACTCATCTATTTCTCCATAAAACCTTTGGAAACCATCTAAAACAAAGAATGAAAGGAAAATAAATGAAATTTAACTTCAAAATAAGTCATTTATGTGACAATTCTTCCCACCATGGAAACTTTCCGTCCCCGGAAAGCTACAGAAAGGCCAGATAAGAAAGCCAAACCCAACTGATAAACCAAGATGTACTCCCTTTCCAGGTTTCGCCCCCAAAGGCCAAAACACCTCCATTGATCAATTAAGGAAGGAATAATTCACAAACAAAATCATACACCACTTTCCTGAAACAATAAATCACATTCATGCTTTATCCCAAATGAAAACTCCTCAAACACTATCCAAACAAGACTAAAGCAATTCACTCAAACGAATAACAACATCGAACAAGGTTACACATACCTTTCTATAACTAAACTATTAGGAACTCTCCAATATCAATGGTTACCCAAGGAAGATTTAGGTAGCTTGATAGATCCAAATGAGACTACTTACCACCAATCCTTGACCATTGATAAGTCTAAGTTATTGGTACGGGGGAAAAAATAGGCTCCCCACCATAAGAACCAACAATCTTAATCGACCAGCATGGGCCGGTATAGGAAGACCCCAAAATATAAATTTTTGGTACGACCACATGGTTAGTCTGCATGGTTTGGGAAACCAGGAACTAACAGGGGAGATTCTTCCATCTACATGGTTTTTTTTTGGGGCATGGTCACTACTAACCAAGTGCAAACCGTGTGGTCAACCTGTCTAGCCAAACTTCATACCTTTCTCTAAGGACTCAATAGAAACCAAAGGGGGAGGGAATAACATTGGGCGATGACATGGGTACAAGGCCCTCCACCTATTTCCACCGAACATGAACAGTAGAAGAAATATGATGACACCATAGGTTTAAAATCTTCTTATCTTTCATATTGTGGATAGGACTTTACACAAGGGTTTAAATGACATTGGGGTTTCCCCCGACTACGCGCCAGCTTCTCCCCCGGACCTATGGCTGGAGCTCAAAATATTGAATCATCTTCAGCCTCGCAGTTAGGCTTTGGAAACCACCTGAATGAGAATTATTCTTTCATTGAAAACAACAACTACACCACAATCCTCGATAAGTTTTTCCAAGAAATAACACATTCCAAACCCACTTTACCCAAACTCGATATTTCACTGAAACAAGGGATTAGAAGATGTACACACATCACACCTTGTTTGTTCGGGTGAGAAACAATAGAAGTAAAGAACACTTATACTCACCTTCCTCTAAAATGGAATATTTTTTTTATGTTTTTTTCAAGGGAGACATTCTCCCAACATAATAGAGACTCTCAGATGATTGCCCAACTTTCACCTTTACAATCAATCGAGCACATGACATCACAAGGAATCACCGAACATGGCCATTGCGACTGATATAAACAATGAATATAGAGGGAACTTGTAAAACATCCCCAAACAAAACACAATTCTAGAAAGTGGCCATAATATCCTCTCATTACCAGATTTCCCACACTAGTAGTTTAACATGAACTCCATCTTCTAAGAGACTATGAAGGACCGAGAGTTCCTCTTAGACACTATACAAATACTCATCCATGCTAACAACCCCAGAAAAATTCCACCATCAAAAAATTAGGAAACTTAAGAGGCTAAGGTCACTTTCAACCATCCATAATCAATCTCCCACTACAAGAGGATACACAAAACCAATAAAGGAAAGGGTGTATACTCAATCTAAAAAGATCGATAAATAGATTCCTTATATTGATCAACTGGAGGATTTTCCAATGGAGAAACAATCTGGGTTGCGCTTCAGTTATGCATTAACCATTAATGGGGGCGTACCTTATCCAATAAGAGAACCCAAGGACCCGACCAATCTGGTCCATTGGACAAAACAAGCCATAAACCATCTCCAAACACATGAAGGGAATTACCGTAAAGGTATCCGAAAACTTTTTTCAAAAAAGACCACTAACCGTCCCTACAATAGAGCTTACCGACCAAACATAAACCCAAAACATAGTTCAAACAGAAGGGGTTCTTGGAATAAAAACATCCCACAACATCAACATTTTCAAAAACCCATAATACAAACCATACAAAAATATACATCAAGACATCGTGTTTTTCTTTAAGAGTAATTCTTTGAGAACAAACAGTTTAGCAGTAAGTGTATCCACCAATGGTACCCCATGGGCATCACACATGCATGTTTTTGTGCCACACCAGACACCCTCCTCATATCCGTCCCGACACTCATCCAGTCATGCCATCAACCATCCATCATCCCATATAACCCCATTCATGTGGTCGCTAATGGAAATACCAATGGTTAAAACAAAAATTCTTTCCACTTTTCAAAACCAAAACGGACAACCAACACATCCTTTTTTTTACATAATCGCTAACCACGAGATCAAAATCCCAACTCACATCTTACAAAAAAAATTATAAAGTCACAACCATTTAGAAAATAACTCACTTTCCAGATATTCACATCAATTTCAAAACATCTCATCCCATTAAAACACACTCTGATTGTTTAGAAAACTCTATTGGAAACACTTTTCAAAACCAACTTCAATATAGTTTCTTCTTTCAAAGAGGTGGAAGTGCACTTTTTTACATTTCAAAACAATTCTGAAAATTCAGTTCCGCCATTTCATAATCCAAACCATTCCCTCTTTATTTGAAAATCATTTCACAAAAACTTTACAATTCATAAAAGCAAAGTTCCAATATTTCAAAACTAAAGAACAAAGGACAATGCGAGAGGAAACTAGTTTTAGTGGGTGACTTGGACATATGGTTGGCGGCCGTATTCCAATCACATCACTGTCACAGAGAGTGTTCTTGGGAATATCCTCAGCTCCACATGGCTTGCCAGGCCCTGTGAGCTTACTGAGACCATTAACCCAACTCTCTTTTCATTTCCCCTAATCATCATTAAACCAAGAAAACCAAAGGACTCCGAAATGTCCCGACTTACCCTGGAGACGTGAATCCCATCATGGGGTGTGGTGATCATACACACTACTCATAACTGAAATTCAAAGTCCCAGAAATCCTAACTCCATATTATCCTGATTGTTCCCCAAATAACATGACCCAAAGAGAGCGATCCACCCTTTGATACCATTTTGTCACGAACCAAATCTGGTCACCACCAAAACCAGTGCCAAAACTGGCCCGTTACAAGGCCCGAAGGGCATTCCCGATCCCCACAGGCTGGCACAAGTTCCCGGGTATCATAAAATGAGAATTGTGGACGATTTAACCGAGTTTATAAACATAAAAAAACAAAAGAATCCAATAAAACGAATCTGGATTTTTCAAACCAAACAGTCTTTTACAAAAATTCAGAACTGAATTACATAGCTTAAAACAACTAAAAAAATACTATACCAAAGGTACAAAACCAAATAAGGACAGCCCAAGAACCCTCATGGCAAGGGGAACTGCCCTCAAGCCACCTCCACAAGACTTCACTACCAAGGACCTACTAGAAACCCGAACCACTAGAACAAAAAGTTGTACCCAACCTGCGACAACAAAAATAACCAAGTCTACTTATATCCAAGGGTGTAAGTAGGGTGTGAGACAATGCCCAGTAGAATACCCCCACTAAGAGATTCTATCTGATAAACATTTAAAGATGAAAAGCATGCATGTTTTCCAAAACATGAAAAGCTAGTTACCATTTCTAAAAGATGCAACTTTGAATAAAAACAGTTTTCAAGTCGGCTATCATTAAGAATCAACACTTTTAAAAAATAATGTCAACACTAGTGAATTCTACAGCCAAATATACCGTATTCCGACGGTAATTACAATGTAAATAATGAGCACAAGAAATAGAAAATAACACCTAGGCACTAGCTAGCTGTTGGTCCCAGGTACCACGTATCTCGGGGAGAGTAACCATCACAAATATCCATTCTCATGCACGATCCACTAGTAGGGAACATACCCATAACCTAGTGGTCCCCAATCATAATTATCATAGTTTAGTTAGAGTTGTAAGCGTCAATCTTGCTAAGTGAAACTGAGGCCAAACCCCACGGATTCACTAGCATACTAGTACAGGTCCACCCACCTAGATACCCTGGTTTTCCCCTTGTTCTCAAACAAGTTTAACAAGTCAAGAAATATAAATTGAACATGAAAATATCATTTCTACATCAAAAAATCACCAAAAAGCCCATATGTATACCACACAAGTCCCAAAAATCCATTTTTCATTCAAAATGATTTTGAAATCCGAATCACACCAAAATAACCCACAACACATTTCACATTTCCTCAACACTTCCACAAAACCATTAAACAATTTTATAATACAATTATAAGATATTTAAACTCATATAACATCCTAAACACATGGAATATAACACTTCTTTCATAATCAAAAATTCAATTTTTCACATCACACTCACACAAAACCCTCCACATCACTTTCAAATCACTTTGACTCCTCAGTATCTCCTTCAAAAAATTTAATAAAATATTTCCAAGATGATACATATCACATAACAACCTTTTCACAAATGAAATGGACCTTTTAAAAATATACTCCTACCAAAATAGTTTTCTGATATAGTTTCACCTATTACACAACCCAATAAACCATTCAAAACATTCATAAAACAATTATAAAGAGTATACCCAAACTTTTCACATAAAATCCATTTAAAAAACCTCTTTTTAATCCAAAAGCACACCAAGACCCTCCCAAAACAGAATTTTCAGCCCAATCAACATGTAATAATCCACTTTCAAATGTTATATATTCACCTTGAATAATATCACAAAAGATACCCGTGAGAACACACAAATCCATAAAACACTTTCAAGGAGTATAACAAGGTTATAGAAATAAAACCATTCAAATACACCCCATTTTTAGGCCCACATGGAACTATATCATTACCCAACCATAATTGGAAGCCCCTTTCAAAAACTAATAAATCACTTCCACATTTTACAAAACTACCATAAGAGATAACACATGAAATACATTTGAAAAATACACACTTCAAGGAAAAATGTAACTTTAAAAACAAATGCTTTACTATTTCTACCAAAAATGGTTTTCTTATAATTCACAACATATAAGGAACATGTAAAATTATTTAATCAAGCAAACTAACTCATCATTAAATGGTTACCCACAGAATCACCTACCGAATGTGTCGAAACCCTCAAATATTGGGGCGAAACATCAACCACACGACCTCCGCACCACAAGGAAGTTAAAAGAAACATAAAACCTCAATATTTCACCCAAAATACAGTAATTTAGAACCGATCCACGAACCCTAACTTCTGGAATTTTTATAATTCAAGAATTAGGGAAGAAACCCTAAACAATTTGAAAGAGGAAAGAAATAGACTCACCTACTTGAAGTATCCTGAATTAATCACTCCAAAAACAATAGATTCTGAAATTTAAAACATCCAAAATTCAGGTATTGTTCGAAAAAGATTTAGGAGGTAATTTAGGAACTGGAATGGAGGGAAAAGGATAAGAATTGAGGGAGTTAAGAAGGAATGAAGTTACCTCTTCAATTCTGGCCGATATGAGACACCCTATTAAGATCAGCCCTAATTAGAGATTTCAAAGAGCTCCAAGTAGGGGGAAAAGGAAATGGGAGCGTTCCAGGGTTTATTAGGGTCTAGGGGGAGGTGGAATCACAGAAACGACGCAAATAGTGAAGGAGATATAAAAAACTAAAAATTATTTTTAATGCAGGAAATGGGCCTTCGGGCAGGCCCAATATCTTAAATAAAAACTCATATCCACCATGATTATGGATTTATAAAGGCTCCAAATTTATGTTTTGGTGTTAATATGTCAGAGGATACCATTTAGGAATTTGAATGAGGGAACAATATTAAAAAATGAAAAAGTTATAAAGGAAACAAAATTTATTTTTAAATCTGGAATTGGGCTCATGGTTTGGCCAAATTCATGAAAACTCATCTATTTCTCCATAAAACCTTTGGAAAACATCCAAAACAAAGAATGAAAGGAAAATAAATGAAATTTACCTTCAAAATAAGTCATGTATGTGACATTTTTTTACACAATCAGGGTGAGAATCTGTAGACATCACAATTTCCTAGTGAACTGATATGAGGTTTTAGAAAATAGATCATATTTTAGTCAACCCTTCTCACATGTTCCCTTCCTTGAGAGCCCGAGAGGTATGAATATTTCTATACCATTCATGTTCCATCATCTATAACAATACCCATTGGTAGGGGAAATGGGTGGAAAATAAGGTTATCTGGTACCCATTTCCTCAAACAACAATTAATTTCTTTAGATGTAGTGGGTGTCTCCCTAAAATTTTTATAATAGAAGACAAGGAGTTTATACAAAGAGGGGAGATTAGGTTTGGGTACTCAAACCCATCCATGTATGTTCTCACCCTGGTGTAGATAGAATGTATTGGGACACACACCCAAAGAGGGTTCATCCTCTTTCAAGTGTATCACACCATGTTCTAATACATCTCTAGCACTGATTGGACCAATTTGATAAGTTTCCTCACCTATGTCCCCATTTCCATGATGAGTGTTCTTGTTCAGACCCTAGTAGTGTATCACGAACCTGGACCATTATCCTATAAATTAGAACCATGATTAATCCCTCTAATCTGATCATGAGGGCTACTGGCATCACATAATACCCCCGCAACCACTGCTGAATCACCTCCAAGATCATAAATTTGTAGTTTTATGACACTTTTATTCCTACATACACTATACAGATCTATCTAGAAACCTATCATGGTTATAATAAAATAATATTTGAACTAGTTATTTAAGGGTACATCCTTTATCCACTTCTTGGGCCACTTCTCCCCTTTTACCATGTCTAATAGATCCATTTATATTTCTAGAATCTATTCATAGTCCACCCATACCCTATAAAAAGGGATGAACTAATAATAATTTACCACTTTTTTGGGGATCCCCACAATATATTATAGGTCTCATATTCTAATTCCGACCACCCCATGATGAAAATGAAAGTTTTGGGTCCCTATTAACCTCCAACTCAACATCTCATGCCTGATATATCGGTGGTAGTAGATGTAGAACAATGAACTACATGCTACTTTGTACAAACCCACAGTCTTCATATAGGCCTCAAATTCATATTTGGACTCGAATTCCTTATGTACCGAGGTAAATTCATCCATAATGTTATCCCATTAGAGAATTTCCTACTAATCCATCCAGTCTTGGTGACCATCCTCTTAGCCAAAATTGATGATAATATCATACATTGGGGGGATAAGTATCAGAATAATTTGCCTCCCCATTAATGTTATTCGAATGGTTATATAGGGATTGAGCGGTGAGAAATGTGTTTTCCTTCATGTAATGATCATTCAGGGACCCTTTCCACCTGTACAACACTAAGGAACTATTTAACAACTATGAGGGGGCATCACAACTGGCGTCACAGATGATGAAATCATATCTATGTATAAATACACTTAAAGGTAGCCTCAAGCATTATAGATTTCCACGTTATTCCTTTTATATAATCTTTTGAAAGAGTTCAATGTTTTAAACTAATTCAGTGGCTCTCCTTGATTAAAAATAAAATTTCTTTTTTATTAAATGAACTTTTATGGAAAAAGTGGGAAAACATTCTAGTTCAAGACAAGAACTTAACCAGCAACAAAAAAATTACTAAATTATTTAAATCAAGATTTAGATTATTAGAAAACTTGAAACTATAAAGACTCAATTTCATTGAATAGGACTCCATGTCTGGGTCATCCATGATGAGGTCTTAAAAATTATAGGCAATCTTGCCACAAGTTTTGATACATTATTACAACCCAATATTCCTTTCATTGATTCCACATGCCAAAATTCCATTTTTCATATTGATCTAAACACACTGTTCCATGTTGAGTTTCACTTGAGTCATCCTCTCAACCATCCATTAATATTACTCTCATATTGGTTTGAACTCATATTCCTCCTCTAACATATCATCATTGGAATGAATGACGAGCTCTGATGATTCCCCTTATTCTCAGAACACATTATCAGTTTCTCTAATTGTATCCTTTGCTCTAACATACTCATAAATAATACCATCCAACTTATCACCACCTTGTTTTGGTTCCTTGACTTCATCATACTCCATCATCTAATTGTCATTCTTAGGTATTTATCTATCCTTGACTACATGAAGATGGGCCATGTCCTCATTTTCAACCACCGTATTCTCTTTAGAAGACCTATTTTCCATCATCTTCTATAAATGAGAGTATTCATTATAGACATTAGTCTTCTTTACTAATATAAAAATTCATATCCTTGCATCCATTTTGTATTTCCTCTATTTCTTCATCCTAGGACATTGAAGATCATTTCAGTGACCTTCATCAACACTATCCACTAAGACAGGTCTAGAAACCTCATCCTCTGATCTAATACCGTAGGAGTTGTGAACGTCCGGGTTGTTTTGTGTTTGAATTTTGGTTAGGATTTTATCTTTTATAAAATAACCTATATCATGTGATAATCCTTATACCCCTTGGTTCCCAAAATGATTAATGATCTTAATATTCAGGATGGTTCCTATTGACCTCTCCATACTTCTAACCTTCTCCCACTTTCACCTACCTCCGATAGAAACATTTATGGTTTCCTCTCCCTTACATTCTTCCTAAGCCACCATAATTTCATTATCACCATCATTATCTTCCACTTACTAATAATTAATATTTATTGGAGATTAATTTGTTTGAGTATTACCAAGCCCTAGTTCACTCACAACCTTTATGTTGGGGTTCAACCTTCCAATGATGTTGACAAAAATTAGATCTCGAGGCATCCAATATGACTCATTAAGGATCACAATATCCTTCACTACTCTGTTGGAAATAAATTATTCATCTAAATCCCCTATAGGCATGTAAATCCCGACCAACTCCCCATCCATGAGTAATATAACTCGCACATCCTCTGAATTCTTAATTTGATAACATGAATCACCAATATGAACTAGCTCCATTGAACTTATAGCAGGAATAAACACATCCTCTTCCCAGTCTCACATCCATAATCTAAAATGTGTTAATACCTCCATGATTACACACACTCACCACATGAACCATTTTAATGCATAAAGAATATACATCCACCTCTGATTCATAGAAAAATTGTTTCTTTTATCAAAAAACTTCTCCAAAATAAATAAAAAAAATCTTTCAAAACATAAGAAACAAAGATTTCAATAAAAAATTGTGGACAAATAGTATGAATAACAGATCAGGTTCTACTATAAAAGGACAAATATCTTCCAATGAGGCTCCCTAATATACAAATAATTGAGGGGTTTTGAATAGGGAGGGGAAGTTCTAGAAATCATACCTAGATTGCCATGGATAGGGAATCAAGAATCATATAGAAATCATAATTCAACCTGAATAGGAAAAATATAGATCCATTGAATGTGAATATAGTTATTGAACACACATATATCTGGTCAACCTCTAATAAAAACTGAATCATGATGTTCCTATTTCCTATCTGACCCACCATTAATCAATCATGTAATCCCCATGATCTGAATATAAACATGTTGAATTAATCTACTGATGAGTGAAAATTTTATAATTGTTCTATCATCTTTAATTTTAAGAGGAAAAGCCTCATCCAACTCTGATAACTAGAGTAGAAGCTATTGGTGTCTATGAAAGATATCTAGAACTTAAGGAAAATCAATATCTGAGGCAAGGAAGGAAGAATAATGGGGTTATTGATGGGGTATATTTGACTAATTACGGCTCCCTCAAAGAATGATGAAGGTCACCCCCACTGAGGGGAAGGGACTAGTGTAGTGGTCGTAAATATATAGGGAATCAGAGGGATGCACCATTTAGAGCACCCAGTTTTTCTTGAATACTCTCCATGATTATAATATTCCCCTTTATATCCCTTCCCCATGAAGTTTATTTATAAGTTACTTTAGTGGTAATTATGAATAAATTGATAATTTTTTACAGTTGTCTTGATAAATTCTTATTCCTGAATGTCTATTTCACAAAATTTGATCCCCATGAGAGATGTGAATTGTATCTCATGTTGACATAAATATCATTCATTGAAGTGATAATATTTCATTATCTCTAAGGATTAGGATAATGGAATTCTCAAAAAGGTCACGAGTTTCTTGAAGGATGAGGTATAAAAAATATTTCATAAAAATCATGTCGTCCCACATAGGGACACTCCACCTATTTATTGTTTAAGGGATTATTAGCATTAAAAATAGTCATTCCCCACACTTTGTTAAATAATTCACAAGTAAAAATGTGTATCCATGCACGAAGAAGAGCCATATTAGATTTTTGTGTAATGTACGAATACTCCACACTGATGGATAAATATTATCTATAAATTCTTAACAATCTAGTATCATGTGGTTATGATCCTCCCACTAAGACTAAGTCATGGACTCCACAAAATTATGATAAATGGGGTTAATAGCATTAAAAAACATTTGAGTGTATTTTAAGAACTTTTTTATATAAAAACCTTGATATGTTGTATACATCATATCTAGGGGAATATTTAACTTCACAACATTCAACTAGACATGTTGTGGAGCCCAAATGGACTTAAAGATCAAAAGTTATAGTTATTGGAAGTCAATAAGGTTTTATAAAAGAATTTGAGATATCACACATCTACATCTTGAACTCCCCCACCCATCTCACTAAATCCCCATATTATAGACAACCTACATCGATCATCTTTCATAGACAACTTGTGTAGACAATCTTCATGGAGGACATATATGGGGCTTCCTATATGAAAAGTAAGCACAAATGACATCTATGAATTACTTTCAAGGGAAACCTTAATTTTTTTAGGGTCATGATTTTTCCAATAAATAAAACCCTTGGGCTCCCCATTTAGGATGACTAGAAGACCAAAAGGTGGTTCAAATCTCTTCTTTCTCGGGTACTTTTCCCAAGTCATCCAAACCCTTTAGATAGTTCAATAAGATACAAAATAATAGGTAATTAATGATATTATCGGGATTAGAGTTCCCTAATATCTAAAAAATCAATGAACTATATAAGGATAAAATTCCCACAAGTCTTAAAGTACTATATTGAAAGACCCATCCCATGATTAGGACATGAATAATTCCCTACATGGGTCACCTAAGGATACCCTTGGTGGTCCGAGAAAGGTATCATCCAAGTTTGATTACCTGGGTTATTCTTCGCTCAAGTTCACCCAAGTAATACATTTAGGAGGTACCTCAAAAAATTTCCCAAGCATTAACTAGGTGAATTGGCCTCCAAGTTATCCCAGGTATCACCAGGCCAAGCTTCCCTCTAACTCACATACTTATCTCTTGGGAAAAGCACCCTTCTAGAATACTCTTTACATATCCAATGAAAAATTATCCCTTAAACTCGGTTCCCCATCTAAGGGGGAAGGGAATTTAAGACCTCATCCAAATCCCCTAGATTTGTATCAAAAGAAACTACGGAACACTGGAATTCTATCTCAATCAAACATTATCTTGGTAATGGAAGTCCTGCTTTTGACTTTCTAAGTGGTATGGATCCTCAAAATGTTTTCACTCATACATTCTCATTATAATGAGGATACTATACTTTGGGATGGTGAAGATGGGTTATTAGGTTGGGAATCAATATCTATTATCAAAAGTGTGGGGTGAATCTAATGAAAAGATCCCCCTTTCATCCAAATCACCACCCTCTTGCACTCCTCCACATATCATAAGGGGAGGTAAAATGGGCATCCCTCATCAAGTAAGACCCAATTATTTTTTGTGGTAAATCCCCCGCCTTACATACCATTTACCAGAGACACCAATACATTGATATGATTTCTAGGATTTCCAAATCATACACTTCTTCTAGTTTCTCACACTATGAATGAATCTAGTGGGCTTGGAGGTCAGTGTTGATCATGTCATCAACATGATCAAATATCCACCAAATTGAACTCTTATTAATTATATTCCCAAACAATGTAATTACCCCTATAAAACCCCATCTTCCCTATGTGACAGACCTTCAATGGGTGGTATTCTAGATCAACAAACCACTTATCCCTCCTCTGTCGGCATAGTCCCCAACCCTTTTAAACTACATGGTCTTTGATTCCTATCCAAATATGAATCATATAAAGCCTCTATAAGGTTAAATACTAATAAAACAAATCACCATAATCTTCTTTTGGACATATTCTATATAGGATCATATCCATCACACATGGCCATATACCATCCAACACCCTCCATCATTAACCTTATTGGGATATATTTTTTACCTAGGAGGCTATATCTCTTCTAGGACCTTTTCATATCATCCTGAACAGTCCATGATATCGGTGGGGGACACCATCCCAGAGAAGTATCCATTTATAGATAAAAGACAAAGGGATGTTTTGACATAAGTCCCACATTAGCCTTATCTAGGCCCCTTTTTCCTAGATGTCCTTACCACATAAGATTAAACTACATAGTCTCTTCCTTGTCACATAACCATAAAATGTATAATGTGACTCATTATGTGGAACCAAACTACATGATTTATGATTCCTCTAACTTGTATATGTTAGAATCCCCTCTCATGGGATTCATCCCAACATCAAAATCATTATCATCACCCTGAGTGGTGATAAATTCTAGAGTGCCTAACTACATGGATTAAAATAATGATTAAAAAAATAAACTTAAAAAAGATGGAAAAAAACTTATATATATTGATGGTTCAATTTATGGAGAATCGTAGATACATAGAGATTGTTTCTATTGGAAACCATTATTGGGAAATTTCACTTTTTCACTGATGATTCGAGAAATATGAACACCATGACATAGTGATAGATCTACCAATTGTTCTCAAAGAAATCACATGATAGTCCTTTGATCATGAAATCAATGTTAAGTAAATCAAGGAGGTTATCATGAAAAGTTTATGACCGCAATACCTTCCAAATACTAAAAAAATTTCTTCAAAATTAATTCGGATTTATCAAATCACATGACATCATGGAATAAACTGAGGGAATGAAGATAATCAAAATCTACCACACATCTGCTGGTGTCGATTCGGAAAATCCTCCACTATCTCAATAGCTGAATGTGACATCCTCCGAATGGAAATATGCACCACCTTGGGTGAACTGTGAACTATAAATACCATACTCCCTTCAGAAAAGAGGACAAATTCAAAGGGTGGAAGGGGAGTAGTGGGGAAGAATAATTGAAAGATAGGGGCTATCCATTTTTATAGAAGACATTATCTCAGTAAAATAAGGTCCCCTCCCAGAGTATCTATTATGGTATGTTACAATATAAATCGATCACATGATCTCTATAAGATCACGTCATATCATGATAGAATAATTTCATGTGAGTCCCTTATACCCCATACAGTCTTGAGTAGCCAACCGCGAAAATCGTTGGTTTCATGATATCCTTATGTTCATATGTTCATGAGGATTTAAATAGATTCCTACAATGATGTGGTTCCCTTCAGCTTCCATGACCCCATTATACACACCCCATATGTAATGGAGGTCCTTAGTATCTCGAATCCCCTTGTCTGATCTACTGGTTCTCCCTTGATCAGCCTCACAATGCGAGATTTATCACTTATATAGCATATTCCATGAACTCCTATACACCATGCAATGGGAATCCTCACACACCCTCCACACATGATCTTAAAACCCACTACATTATCCAATCTGTGATCATCTGATTAGAAAGAAATAGAAAGACCCTAAGATCCCTCCACCAGAATGGGAGTAATCAGGCCTTCATAAACACATGGTTCCCATTCAAGTGGTGAAAACCCTCAGTCTTATGAAGTTGTGAGTCTGATGTCTGGATGGTTCATGCTTGAAACCATGGTATTAGCTACCTTGGCATGTTCTACCCTCTCAGATCCTTGATGTAGTCGCATGCTCACTCACTAGACCCCGTATGAAGGCCATGAAAATTTCATGAAGAAGGATGCCTCATGTGGACCCTATGTAGAAAAAAACATTCCCATAAACATTAAATCATTTAGGATTCCAACCCTATCATTTATATCCAAGATAGAAATCCCCAAATTATTTCCCTCAGTTCAGTGTGAGAAGCCTTTATGTATCATAATGTATGCCTACAACAATTTAACTGGCTTCCTCAATATGTAGAATCCCCACAGTCACACTTTTCATGTCACAAAAATGATAAATATCCACTTATAAGACATTTTTATGGTCATGTGAATCACACGAAGGATGGAACTTCATGTAACTCCTTCATAGGGATATTCTCCAATATGTATATGGAATGAACCCATAGAAATATCATTTTTATACCTTTCATTAGCAGTGTATTATTCATCCTAGGAAAATAAATTTCAATATAGACATTGTGAAGGATTCATTTGGGTGTTGAAATATAGATCTTAAACAAAATCATGTTCTCAAGTACATCTGTATGACCCCAATATGTGAACAGGTTAATGAAACACGATCAGAAGACTCTCCTATGGTCTCATGATGAACTTAAGAGACCTTGTAAATTCAATATCGGTGATAAGGAAAGCCTTTGACAAGTCAGGTTTACCTCTCAACAGTTTATCAAAATTTCACATTTGTTATGCGATAGTCCCCAGATAAGTTAGGTCGATCATGAGAAAAGAGTATGATCATATCTGCTTTGATCATCCACATGGCCTCATACATGCCCTCTTTGAATATGAAAAGACATCAAAGACATATCAATTTATCTAGAAATCACCCTTGGTTGTTTTTACCTTTTTAGGATGATTCCCCACCACGTGTGGCAGACAATTAGGACCAATACAGAAGATAATAAGGAAATGATGGAAAATTCTCCCAAGACATTTCATGTTAATCCGGAAGACCCACTTGGACTCATAACATGTGGACCCTGACCAAGAACTATTAGCTACATTAACCCTTTATAAGGGACGTGTCTTCAATGAACTTGGGTTATCCATCAACATGACCCTACTGGTTTCATGCTATCTGAAAATCAACTTTTGGTTTCCCCATCTCATTATCTATCAAAAGACATAGAATGAGTATACTATAGGGAATCAATACTAGTTCAAGCCCTTAACATTACTAGAACCTCATGGACAATGATAATGTATTTGATCATGATCATCCACCATATCCCATATGTGGTATAAAGGATAATTGAACTATACGAACTCTTATTCACCCCATAAATGATATATACTAGATTACTTCTTAAGGACTAAGATATAATGGATGTAAACTTTGGTATAAGTCTCCTCATGTCCTAAGTATTCAATAATTAGGGGACTAAATTATCCAATAGATATATCGCTTTCCTTTTCTCTCATCAGATAAGAAGATGACTCATACATCGACATCATTTTAAGTATTAGTCCCAACCATGCCCTTGAGTACCTCACACATGAGTGGGTTTGGGATTAAATGAACTACAAGAAGTCGGATTCCTATCATAACTGAGATATGTAGGATTCTTTCTTATGTTCTAAGATCAATGCCATATAATCTATAATATGGGTAATCATACCACTCAATGGGAAACATTAATGTGTAAGATCTATATGGATATACTCTCATTTAATGTGTCTAATGTACCTCAATGTCTCTCTAATCACATTGAGAATGGATCATACAAGCTTAGAGACCAGTAATGATTGTATAAAGACAATATTTATAACTCATCTAGTGTGATTCCATCCATGATATTTTAGTCTAATTACAAATTTTATTCATTCAAAGTTCCAAATTCACGAAAACTAAATCTAGCTAAGACTTATATGCATAAGCCCCATCTAGGGCCCCTATTTTCGTATCAATTATGACACAGATGCTCATTAAAAGAGAAACATAGAATCTGATTCATATTTAAACAAGATACGTAGAAGGCCTCATCGAAGTCCATGCATGATATTCAAGTCTATCCAACATGATGTAAAACGACATGGATGGGTTTAGTCACACAATAATAAACTATCACAAAAAAACAACACATGTTTGGAGTTCAATTTTCATAGGATATGTAGGATGACTTATTGAAGATAAATCCCAAATCCAAGACACCAACGACCTCCCTGGATGTAAATAAAACCAAAGTGCATGAACATGGCCATAATAGAATAATCATAACTAAAAAAGATAAATATTGTGAAGCTGTTAAATGCAGGAAATTTTTTCTATCAATGCATATTCCTAATCAAGTCATTGACATAGGGTTAAACAGTCCCATATTAGGTTATGGGAAGAATCTCATGAGCATATATTAAATCTATAACAGAGTCCTATAGTAGGAAACTATTTCCTCTAAAAGGGTGTGATGAGACTAACATCCCATCCTCTCAACCATTATGAGTCCCAAAGTTCCATCCGACCGGAAAACCCATGTGGCCACCTGCCTTTGGAAAGAAGGTTCGTACCCAGTTTTGGATGGAGGAACCATTGGAATTTTCTATGTAAGACTAAAAAAAAGTAAAACATGATGTAAATTATTGAGTATGGTATTACACACCGAAAAAACCCTCAAGAGGCTTCCATACCTATTGCCTCTTTCTCGGTGAAACAACAATGGTGAACCTAACATGAAGTCCATTAAATGTGTCATCTATTTTAAGGGTAAAAAAGGATATATTTCCTTCTTCCCATCATTCCATTTTATGTTGTTCTCATTTCACCACAAAATGGTGAACCTAAAATAATTATTTTAACTGTTCTATACCTTTAATAAAAAGAATAAACCACATCTTTATCCATAAAACTAGGAAAGTTATTGATTGAAGAAGTATTATTATATATGATTCTAAATTAATATGGTTTCTTGTTTCTTCTTCATGAATTATAGATTCCTTGAAATGAAAATTAATTCAAAGAATGTGCCAAAAGATTCTTTGATCACTGGACAATCTACATTAGTCCTAAGGCCCCGACCTAGATTATCACAAACACACCACTCCCAGTATGAGCAAGTGAACATATTATATAGGGAATACCACATAAATATATCTATTAAGGCTCTAGAATTATCTCATGAAATTATTTTGAGGATGAGTTCCCACATTCCACCTTTCCCACAATAGGCCGGAGGTGAGGATGTGGCCCCTATTTCCACATTTAAGTACTTTGGGAGCCAATCTTCAGGTGAAGGCAACAAATACCTTCCCTACCATATGAGGTGGAGGTGGATAATATTTTAACTCCATAAAATCACATAATAGGTTCCCAGGAGGGACAACATCTATTCCTATCATCATCCTTGATATACAATTGTGATTATACAAGGAGTTAGTATAAGGAACTGGCCTTAAAACATTAAAAATTATTGAATTAAATGAATAATTCACATTGAGGATCTTTTCAGTTTTAGAGTTTTAAAGAATTAGGACATAACTATTACATCTCAAAAGATTATAAAGTAGAGACATCTACTCAGTTTCCATTTTTTTCATAAAATAAAAACTCTTAAAAAAGAAACATGACTAGTTCCATGTTTTAGATAGCATGTCTTTCCATGATCCCATCATTTACCATATTCATCTTTAAATCCTGTGTACAACATTTCAAAAACTTGGGATGAGCATAAAAATCACAATAAGGGATATAAAAATATGGAAGGAAAACATTAATCTACATATACATAAGAATCAATGAAATCATACATTACTAATAAAACATAATCACTTTAACATACCTTATGAAATCATAATATTTATGAATAACTCATAGAAATAATAATACATAATGGTAATTTGAGGCATTCATAACATTCGTACGCAGGGAGTAACCCTCATGGTTATGTTTGGAATACCCATCACAGTATATTACCTAAATCTATTTGAAAAAACCATAGAGTTTAACTCCTTCGCGTTACCCAATGAATTGGAGAGCTATCTCGGGAACACCCGTACATTGTTTATCATGGAACCACCCTACATCATATACAATTCTCAATAACCATAACATAATCGTATCACATAAAACATGCCTAAAGGAAACATGAAATTTCCACATTTTAATCACAAGATATCAATACAACACATTGATATAATCAAAACACTATCAAAACCAATTTCAATACCAAAATAAAAGAAAAGTAAAAAATGGTATTTATTTTTCATTTAAAATTTTTTTATGGATCTTAGAAGAAACTGAAACTCAAAGAATGGTCACGGTGGTGGAGAAGTCGTAGTCTCCACATACGTAAGGCAAAAAAATATTCCTTTTGTCATTTAGTAAAACTCTTCATATAGAAAATATTACCTTAGAATGAAATGAAAAGTCAAAATGGTTTTATACACCATATAAAATAAAGTCGTGTAGAAATTGAAAGATGCCCTTATGAAAGGAGATTGAGATGATGCCCCTTACAAAGATGGTATCCTTAAATTAAGGATAAATAAATTACATGATTATGTGTGAGAAATATAAATACACCCAATATAAGTGAATATTAAGTGTAAAACAATCATAGGTCATCCACACATATTCATATTATGACATAATCAATAAGTATAAGTTTATCCCAAAGAATTGAGATTGGGTTAAGAAGTTCCCTTACAGAAATTCGGCAGCCTAACGACATCACTTTAAAATTCAGAAAATGAATTTATGAGAGATAAAAGGGTATCTCATCACATGGAGATAAAATTAACAGAAATAAGGACACATAAGAACATATACCAACATAAGAAGATGTAAATTAAAAGACCTAACCAAAATAAGTCTTTTAAAAAGAGGTGGGTGAAAGGTCCCCTTACCGATTTGGGTTAATTTCGAAACGTACACCCCATGAATGAAGGACTATAAAACGTTGATGTAAATACCCATAAATGAATTTATATTAAACAAATAGTATAATAATGGGAAGTACATACACCACTCAAAGGAGATACTGAAAAATAAAACATGAATCTCACGGGAATAAATAGTGAGATAAAAACCCCATTAACTCATTGTAATACATCGAGTCATATGACCAAAAGATAATAAGAAACAAATGAATCACATAATAAAATGAATATAAATAGAATAATTATAATATATATCAAATGTAAGTACACAATATACCACATTCAATAAATAATTGGCGAACAATGGAAATCTCACGAAATTAAAAGCGAGATAAGAAATCCCCTTACCTCAAGTCCGATTTGTCTTGTTTGTTTCTTTATATTCCTAAATAATAAACCTCGGTCAATTTTTAATTACATAAGGACTTCCTTTAAATTTTATAATTCAATTAATATCACATATTATCATGTTATAATAATTAGTTAATTATGTGAGTTCATATCATACGTTCTATCGATGTTCGGTACATGAGTTAAAAATGGACTTGTTCGAAGAGAATTGTACATGTAGTTATAAGTACATCATCTCAGAAATGGTGTTCATGATTTAAATATCACATATATCCAGTATATATGTATTTCATAATATTCCATAATTTTTGGAGATAAGAAATGAAATGTACCTTTCATGGGGACGGTATGTCGTACGTACACATGAACGCTACTCTCAATCTTTGTCATATTAATTGACATTAAAACTAAATGAGCCATAGATATATTATAATTACAGTATAATATATATGATATATTGGTAAAATAAGTTCATTAATTACATTATTTATAAATTTCATGTTTGGCATGTACGAGTCACATCCCTTGAGGTGGTTGTAGTCCACACTTCCTCATATGAAATTATCGCATTTGTACAACATAAAAAGCATAAAGGTATGTTTCAAAAATAAAATAACAAAGAATAGATAGGACATAGATATAATATATATAATATATAAACATAGGTCCATCATAATGGCCACCATGAAAGGTGTTAAAAGAATATTGAACAAGCATAGTTTCGTGAGGCAGTAATTCACAACCCACAGAAATAGTATATTCTTTAACCATTAGACAGAGGTGTGTGTAAGTGTAGGCAGAATCATTATCATAATAAAGTACTACTATATTGAGTATACTGGTGTTATTATGGGATCAAATAATAAGGAGATATCGGTGAGTGAAGAAGGAAAACAACAGATAGAAACTCGAGAGAATACATTACCTCTAAATCGGGTAACTCTTTTTTGATTTGATCCAAAGGCTTCCTTGGAAAGACTTATACCCAATGTGAGGCTTCAAGGATTAATGGAGGGATTTGGAAAGATAATATGAGTATAGGTTGGATAAGCCAAGGTCTTGAGAGGTGTGGGTAACATGGTAGAGTTGGTGGCCTTTTATTAGAGGGAGGAGGGTCACTTTTGGAAAGTCTTGAAATGTTACTTTATTATAAAATTGTTTTCAGATTTTAAAGGACCAAAAATGATTTATTTAGAGGGTAAGGTGATAAGGGTTCTAAATACACCCATAAAATAGGTTTTAGAAAATTCTACATCTTATATTTCACCTTATCCTTTCATTCTATTAAAATAGTTTATTAATGAGGTAATCACTACATCATCACGATGTCAAAAATAAATTTATTTATTTATTGTCTAAAAATTATAAAACTTCCATGATATAGGAAATATTTTTAGCTTTCCAATGAATATTTATAGTCTAAGAGATAATTTATGCAAACAAAATTAAAATTTTTTTAACTTAGGATATACAAACCATTATTATATTTCTCTTCTTTTTAAAAAAGAATGTCATAAATGTCACTACTACACCCATGTGACTTAATGGGCACTAAAATTCGGTAAAAATCTTCCCATGGTCGGACATGACTCTAAAAAGAGAATTTGGAAACATATTGGGGTCATTTTATATTATTATGATATTATTTTATTATCCTTAACTGCCCGATTACTAATTAATCACGATAATTACCGATAATTATCATCTTTACTATTCATAATGTCCAAAAACAAGAGTCTTTATTTCATAACTTGGACCTTATTATTAAAAATATGGAATCCATTTTACCAAATTAAAAAAACATAAATTTCAGTAATTAATCTAAAAATAATTCCTGTTGTCACAACCCAAGATGGGTTTTTAGGAAGTAAAATTTATCAGAACATTGACATGTTTTTACATAAAATTGAAAAGTGAAATTACTTCCAATTAACAAAATTGTATTAGGTGATAAAAAAATAATGCAATTACACTTTAAAAACAATTAAAAGGGAAATCTAACTATATAATTAAATGATATGAAAAAGCAGTTTTGAAGTTAAATGCAGCATTTTTCACTATTCACTAAAAATGAACATTTGTCAGAAAAATACAAAAAATTTATCCAAAGTAAATTTTATATTAAAAATTAAAAATGATGTCTATTTTACCAAATTCAAAACATAAAAGTTTAATTAATTATTTTCATAATTAATTCCCACTGTCAAAACAAATAGCGTGATTTTAAAAAACAATATCTATCAAAACATTGACACTTGTTTATATCCAATTTCAACTTGAAATTAATTCCAATGATCACCATTGGATTAGATGGTAAAAATATATTTTAACTACACATTAAATCCAATTAAAAAGGTAATATAACCATATAAATGAAATAGATTAAAAGGAGGTTTTGAATTAAAATACATCATTTTCACTATTCATTAAAAAATGAACTTTATCAGAAAAATAACAAATATTTACACAAAGTAAATTTTGATGTCTCGATTCTAAAGAAGGATTTAATTTTGTCAAATATAACATATAAAATTGGAAAATAGTAGTTTTAAAAAAGGTTTCGCCATCAAAAGGCGGTTAATCGACCTTTAAAAGAGCATTAGAATATTTTTGCATAAAATTGGATCCATTATCATTTTAAGCATCTATCATTTTTTGGGTAATTGTTAAAATATTTAACAAACATATATAATCATTTTGTAGTTAGCTCTGTTCATTCCCGCCATTATAATGGCTAGGCATTAACTACCATTTAAAATAATACTATTATATTATTAGTGTGCCAAATAAGTTTTCAAAGAAACTTGTTGTTGGGTATTTGGTACGCCATCAAACATAGCATTCCCTTTAAAGTAATATGAAAATTTCATTCACAAATATTAATAAATATGAAAATGTCATATTCTTTATTTACCTAGGATGGTACATCCTTCCCCCTTATGGGAATTTCATCCTCGCAATTTTATAATTGGGTTGGGAAACTTCATTGAAAGTCCCACATCGGAAAAAGAGTCCGTAAAAATATCACTTTAAAAGAAAGAAAAAGAAGTTCAAAGGTCACCCAAGTTAACCCATACAAGGATTCCATGTAGGAAAATATGGATATGGAAGAGAAAATAAAGGTTCATGTTCTGATGGAGAGTGATAGAAAATATATCTAGGAGAAAGTTAACCACTCTAAAATCAGAAACTTGTGATGGGTTAAACAGTATTTGATTCCCAAGTAGGAAAAGTTAACAGACAACGTTTTTTTTATGTTACTTTTCATTAAAGAATTTATTTATGAGCTTAACTAAAACATAATTAAATATACTTACTTTTCATATAGACTTTCATCTCTTACTATATTTCTTACACAAACTCATATTTTCTCTAAAAGATGAATATTTAAGACGACTTGTTCACATTAAGAGCGCTATAATAAACTTCCTGAGAGTCACCAAACCTAAAAATGATTAACTATATATTTCCCATGACTTTAGACCTTAAGAATCCAAAATTGTTAGTACAAGATCATATAATCCCCAAAAGGATAATCTTTTATAAAAATAAATACTACTCTAAATCTCCAAAATTCAACAAAATTAACCCAAGGTTCAAGAAAGACAATTAAATAAACAAAAATAAATAAAATTATTCAAAGTAATCCAAACTAAGAATAAAACCCAAATCTCTAAAGGATTTAATCACATAGTCTTCCAAGATAAATCTTAACATTTATCTCCAAATAACATCATTTACTCTTAAAGTCTCATACTAAAAAGTATTTAACCTAATCACGTATCCTACATTATAGGTTAATTATTTCCCAAAAACAAACTTATTCTTGATTCATAATATCATCTAACTAATTTTTTTTAATACTAACTAGGGACTTCACATAGTCTAGTGGTAGGTGATAAATACTAGTTACACTTTTTTGTGGGTTTGATTCCCACAGCTTCGCCTGACGTGACGAGTTGTCACACGGTCTGTGTGTTTTCCTTTTTCAAAAACTATATAATTTTATAACATTCCAAAAAAGAGAGAAATTCATCAAAAATAACCAAAACCTATTTTAACCACAATGTTTTTCTAATAACTTTTGTTTTGAATCACAAAATTTATTAACCAATAATTTCATCAATTTCAAGGATTATATAAACCCAAATAGTTCTTTTTAACTTTATCCACAAAAGAAAATATAATTATTCCTTGAATAAGATTTTCACATATCAAACATTAGGGTTACACATACTATAAAAAGACTTCTAATGAAATCTCATCATCAAAAGATCCTTAATACTTTTAAGAAAATCACCATCTTAAAATCTACCATAACTCATGAATCCCTTATATGTTAACTTCTTACTCATTCAACATTCTTCATGATCCATTAACCATTCCATTCCAACTTATTCTGAAATACTTCTTTACTACAAACAAAATCATGAATCATATCCTAAGATTCAATAATAAGAAAACATATGTTAAGAAATAATCCATACCTTTCATTGGCCATTGTCAGTTTCTTCATCATCAATCAGAATGGAATTAGGTATTGGTAAACAAATATTTGTGTGATCCTGGTGTTCACATTCCTGAAAATTCTTCACAGGACATGTATTTGCATAATGACCATGCACACCACATTTATAACATTCAATTGATCCTTTAGAAAGAACTTCTTTCCCTTTCCACTAGTCAACTAGATGCTTCCTTTTTCCATGGAAGGTTCTTGCTTTATGACCTTAATTTCCACATCTATAGAATCTTTCTGTCCCTTTAAAACATTTTCCCATGTGTTTCTTTCCACATCTTTGACACATAGGTTTTTGAATATACTTACCTTTATGATCATTACCTGAACATCCCTAGGGATTTGTTTCTTGCATATATGATGTCTTATAAAAATAACTAAGGTTTAGGTGGTCAATCATGAATCCAGATAGTTGGTTGAGAATAACCACAAGAGTTCTCATTGCAGCTCCCATATCATTCAGTTTCTCGTTCAAAAAACCATCACAGTTTTCTTCAAATCCACAGTTACTTTAGTGCCTGTTAGATCAAACAATTTACTAAAATCAAAAAGGTCAGTGTGAATATATCAGTAAAATAATCCTATAATACTAAGATGTAATAATTCATGTTATCATAAAGTCATTAACTTTATAAAAATAACTATGACTCATTCAAAAATCATAACCTTTATGGTAATGTGACTTGTGCTTAAAGAATACCCTAACCTCTAAAGTTATCTAAAAGGACCTCTGATACCAACTATAAGGTCCCGACCATAAACCATTACATATTGTTGAATTAAATGAATAATTCACATTGGGGATCTTTTCAGGTTAAGAGTTTTTGAGAATTAGGACATAACTGTTACATCTCAAACGATTATAAATTAGACACTTCTACTCAGTTTCTATTTTTTTCATAAAATAAAAACTCTTAAAAAATAAACTTGACTATTTCCATGTTTTAGATAACATGTCTTTCCTTGAGACCATTTTTGACCCTATTAATCATTATGTCCTATGGAAAACATTTCCAAAACATGGGATGAGCATAAAAAGCTCAGCAAGGGATATAAAAATACAGAAAGAAAAAATTAGTCCATGTATACATAAGAATCAATGAAATCGTACATTACTCATAAAACATAAGCACTTTAATATACCTTATGAAATCATAAGATTTATGAATAACTCATAGAAATAATAAGACATAAAGGTAACTTGAGGCATTCATAACATTCTTACGTACGGAGTAACCCTCATGGTTACGTTTGGAATACCCATAACAGTATATTCCCTAAATCTCTTTGGAGAAACCTTAGCATTTTACTCTTTTGTGTTACCCAATGCATTAGAGAGCTATCTCGGGATAACCCTCCATTAGTTTATCATGGAACCACCCGACTTAATAAACAATGCCCAAGAACCATAACATAATTGTATCACATAAAACATGCATAAAGTAAACATACAATTTCCACATTTCAATAACAAGATATCAACACAACACATTGATATAATAAAAACAATTTCAAAACCGATTTCAATAGCAAAATGAAACAAAATTAAAATGTGGTATTTATTTTTCATTTTAAAAAAGTTATGGCTTGTAGAGGAAGTCGAACCTCAAATAATGGTCACGACGGTGGAGAAGTCGTTGTCGTCGCATACGTAAGACAAAAAGAAAATTCATTTTGTCGTTTAGTAAAATGATTCACAGAGAAAAGATTAACTTTGAATGAAATGAAAATTCAAAAGGGTTTTACACACTGTATAAAATAATGTCGTGTAGAAATAGAAATATGCCTTAATGAAAGGATATTGAGATGAAGTCCTATACAAAGACGATATCCTTAAATTAAGGATAAATCAATTACATGATTATGTGTGAAAAATATAAATACACCCAATATAAATGTATATTAAGTGTAAAAAAATCAGAGGTCATACACACATATTCATTGTATGACATAATCATGAAGTATAGGTTTAACCAAAATAATTGAAATTGGGTTAAGAAGTTCCCTTACAGAAATTCGACAGCCTAACAGCGTCACTTTAAAATTCAGAAAATGAGTTGATGAGAGATAAATAGGGTATCTCATCCCTTGGACCTAAAATTTATAGCAATAAGGATATATAACAACATATCCCAACATAATAAGATGTAAATTAAAAGAACTAACAAAAAAAGTCTTTTAAAAAGAGGAGGGTGAAAGGCCCCCTTACCGATTTGGGTAACTTTCGAAACGTACACCCCTTGAATGAAGGACTATAAAATGTTGATGTAAATACCCATAAACCTAATTATATTATACATAGAGTAGAATAATGCGTAGTAAATACACCAATAAATTGAGATAGTGACAAATATAACATGAATCTCACGGGAAAATATAGTGAGATAAAAACCCCTTACCTCGTTGTAATAAATCAAGTCATATGACCAAAAGATAATAATAACCAAATGAATCACATAATACCACGAATATAAATAGAATCATGATAATATATATCAAATATAAGTACACAATACACCACATTAAATAAATAATTGGTGAACAATAGAAATCTCATGGAATTAAAAGTGAGATAAGAAATACCCTTACCTCACGTCCGACTTGTCTTGTTCATTTCATTATATTCTTGAATAATAAACCTTGGTCAATTTATAATTTATTAAGGACTTTATTTAAAGATTATTATTCAATTCATATCACATATTATGATGTTATAATAATTAGGTAATTATGTGAGTTCATATCATACGTTTTGTCAATGTTCGGTACATGAGTCAAAAATGAACTGGTTTGAAGAGAATTGTCCATGTAGTTATAAGAAGATCATCTTCGGAGTGGTTTTCATGATTTAAATATCATATATATCCAATATATATATATTTAATAATATTCCATAATGTTTGGAGATAATAAATGAAATGTACCGTTCATGGAGACGGTAGGTCATACGTACGCATGAATGCTACTTTCATTTTTTGTCATATTAATGGACTTTAAAACTAAAGGAGGCATAGATATATTATAATTACAATATAATATATATGTTATATAGGTAAAATAAGTTCATTTATTTCATTATTTATAAATTCCATGTTTGACATGTACGAGTTACATAACTTGAGGGGGCGGTAGTCCACACTTCCTCATATGAAATTATCACATTTCCACAACATGAAAAGCAGAAAGGAATGTTTCAAAAATAAAATACAAAATCATAGAGTGGACATAGATATAATATATATCATATATAAATATAGTTCCATCATAATGGCCACCATTAAAGGTGTTAAAAGAATATTGAACAATCATCGTTTCATGAGGTAGTAATTCGCCACCCACATAAACAGTATGTTCTTTAACCATTAGATGGAGGTGTGTGTAAGTGTAGGTAGAATCCTTATCATAACAACATCTTAGTATATTTAGGATACTGGTGTTATTATGGGATGAAATAATATGAAGATATTGGTGAGTGAAGTAGGAAAATAAAAGGAAGAAACTCAAGAGAAGACATTACCTCTAAATCGGGTAACTCTGTTTTGATTTGAGCCAAAGGCTTCCTTGGAAAGACTTCTGCCCAATGTGAGGATTCTAAGAGTAATAGAGGGATGTGGAGAGATAATATGAGCAGATTTTGGACGATCCAAGGTCTTGAGAGGTGTGGGTAATGGGGTAGAGGTGGGGGATTTTAAAAGTGGGAGGATGGTCACTTTTGGAAAGTCATGAAATGTAACATTATTAAAAAACGGTTTTCGAATTTTAAAGGTCCCACAATGATATATTTAGAGGATAAGGTGATAAGGGTTCGAAATACACCCATACAATAGGTTTTAGAGAAGTTTAATTCCTAGATTTTACCTTATCGTTTCATTTTATTTGAATCGTTCATTAATGAGGCAATCACTGCATCATCATGGTGTCAAAAATAAATTTCTTTATTTAATGCATAAAAATTATAAAAAAAATACCATGATGTATGAAATATTTTTAGCTTTCCAATGAGTATTTATAGTATAAGAGATAATTTATTTAAACAAAATTAATTTTTTTTACTTAGGATATACAAACCTTTGTTATATTTCTCTTCTTTTTTAAAAAGAATGTCATAAATGTCACAACACCCATGTGACTCCATGGGCCCTCATGTTCAGTAAAAAGCTTTCCATGGTCGGAAAGGACTCAATCAAGAGGATTTGGACACATGTTGGGGTCATTTTATATTATTATGATATTATTTTATTACCCTCAACTACCCGATTACTAATTAATCACGATAACTAAAGATAATTACCGTCGTTACTATTCATAATATCTTAAAACAATAGTATTAATTACATAATTTGGACCTTATAATTCCAAATATGGAATCCATTTTACCATAATCCAAACACAAAAATTGCAGTAATCAATTTAAAAATTATTTCCGTTCTCACAACCAAAGACGAGTTTTTAAGAAGTAAAATTTATCAAAAGATTGACTTGTTTTTACATCCAATTGAAAAGTGATATTACTTCCAATAAACAACATTGTTTTAAGTTATAAAATAATAATTAAATTACACTTTAAAACCAATTAATAGTAAAATATAACTATATAATTAAATTAGATGGAAAAGAAATTTTGATGTAAAATGCATCATTTTTCACTATTCATTAAAAATGAACATTTCTGGGAAAAATATAAAAAATTTATCGAAAGTAAATTTTATATTTCAAATTCAAAAAGAATTCCCATTATACCAAATTCAAAACATGAAATTTTCATTAATTAATTTTATAATTAATTCCAGCTATCAAAACGAATAGCATGTTTTTAAGAAACAATATATGTCAAAAGATTGACACTTGTTTATATCCAATTTCAAAATGAAATTAATTCAATGACCACCATTGGATAAAATTGTAAAAACATATTTTAACTACACATTAAACCCAATTAAAAATAGAATCTAACCATATAAATAAATTAGATTAAAAGGAGGTTTTGAAATAAAATATAGCATTTTCACTATTCATTAAAAATGAACGTTATCGTAAAAATAACAAAAATATACAAAATGTAAATTTCGATGTTCCGATTCTAAAGAAGGATTTTATTTTTTCAAATATAACATAGAAAATTGATAAAAAGTAGTTCTAAAAAAGGTTTTTCCATCAAAAGGTGGTTAATCGACCTTTTAAAGAGCATTAGAATATGTATGCTTAAAATTGGATTCATTCACATTTTAAGCCTATATCATTTATTGGGTAATTGTTAAAATATTTAACAAACATATATAATAATTTTTTAATTATTTCTATTCAATCCTGCCATTACAACATGTAGGCATTAACTACCATTTAAAACAATATTATTATATTATTTGTGTGCAATGTAAAATTTCAAAGAAACTCGTTGTAGCGTATTGGGTACGACATCAATTATAGAATTATCTTTAAAGTAATATTAACATTTTATTCACAAATATTAATAAATATGAAAATATCATATTATTTATTTACCTTAGATTTTACATCCATCCCCCCTTTTGGGAATTGCGTCCTCGTAATTTTAAAATAGGTCTTGGAAACTTCATTGAATGTCCCGCATCGGAAAAAGAGTCAATAAAACTATCACTTTAAAAGAAATAAATAGAAGTACAAAGGTCACTCGAGTTAACCCATACTAGGATTCAACGTAGGAAAACTCAGTTATGGAAGAGAAAACAAGGGGTCATGTTCTGATGGAGAGTGATAGAAAATATGTCTAGGAGAAGTTTAACCACAAAAAAATCACAAACTTGGGATGAGTTAAACGGTATTTGATTCCCCACTAGGAAAAGTTAACAGATTTTTTAAGTTACTTTTCAATGAGGAATTTATTTATGATCTTAACAATAACATAAGGAAACATACTTACTTGTCATGTAGACTTTCATCCCTTACTAGATTTCTTACACAAACTCCTATTTTATCCAAAAGATGAATATTTAGGATGACTTGTTCACATTAAGAGTGCTATAATAAACTTCATGAGAATCACCTATCCCAAAAAAGATGAACTACATATTTCCCATGTCGTTAGACCTTAACCAAAACCAAAATTGTTAGTATAAGATCAGATAATCCCTGAAAGGATAATCCTTTATAAAAAGAAATACTACTCTTAATCTCAAAAATTCAACAAAAAGAAACCAAGGTTCAAGAAAGACCATTAAATAAACAACTATTCATAAAATGCTTCAAAGTAATCCAAACTAATATTGAAACCCAAATCTTTGAATGATTTAATCACATAGTCTTACAAGATATGTCTTAACATTTATCTCCAAATAACATCAGTTACTCTTAAAGTCTCATACTGAAAAGTAATTAACCTATTCACATATCATCCATGATAGGTTAATCATTTCCCAAAAACCAACTTATTCCTGATTCATAAGATCATCTATCTAAAAAGAATTTTTCATACTAACCAGGGACTTCACGTAGTCTAGTGGTAGGTGATAAATACCAGTTTCACTTTGGTTGTGGGTTAGATTCCCACAACTTCGTCCGATGTTACGGGTTTTCACTCGGTCTACTTGTTGTCCTTTTTCAAAAACTATATAATTTTATAACATTCCAAAAAAGAGATAAATTCATCAAAAATAACCATAACATATTTTAACCAAAAAAGTTTATCTAATAAATTTTGTTTTGCATCCCAAAATTTATTAACCGGTAATTGCCTCAAATTCAAGGTTCATATAATCCCAAATGGTTCTTTATAACTATATCCACAAAAGAAAATATAATTATTCATTTAATAAAATTATCATATATCAAGTATCAGGGTTACACATACTATAAAAAGTCTTCTAATGTAATATCATCATCAATAGAGCATTAATACTTTTAAGAATTTCACCATCCTAAAATCTTCCATAACCCTTTAATCCCTTATATGTTGACTTCTTACTCATTCAACATTCTTCATGATCCATTAACCATTCCTTTCCAACTTATTCTGAAATACTTCATTCCTACAAACAAAATCATGAATTATATCCTAAGATTAAATAATAGGAAAACATATGTTAAGAAATAATCCATACCTTTCATTGGTCATTTTCAGTTTATTCATCCTCAATCAGAATGGCATTAGGTATTGGTAAATGAATATTTGTACGATCCTGGTGATCACATTCCCAAAACTTCTTCGTAGGACATGTGTTTTCATAATGAACATGCACACCACATTTAAAAAATTAAATTGATCCTTCAGAAAGAACTTATTTCCCTTTACTATAGTCAACTAAATGATTCCTTTTTCTAGGGAAGGTTCTTGCTTTATGACCTTCATTTCCACATCTATAGCATCTTTCTGTCCCTTTGAAACTTTTTCCTATGTGTTTCTTTCGACATCTTTGACACATTGTGTTTTGAACATACATACCTTTATAATTATTACCTGAACTTCCGTAGGGATTTGTTTCTCACATATATGATGTCTTATAAAAATCACTAAGGTTCAGGTGGAAAATCATGAATCTAGATAGTTGGTGGAGAATAACCACAAGAGTTCTCAATACATCTCCTATATCATTCAGTTGCTCATTCAAAAAACCATCAATGTTTTCTTCACATCCACTGTTACATTGGTGCCTGATAGATCCAGACATTTACTAAAAATAAAAAGGTCAGTGAGAGTATATTAGTAAAATCATTATATAATACTAAGATATAATAATTCATGTTATCTTAAACTCATTCACTTTATAAAAATAACTATGACTCTTTCTAAAATCCGAACCATTATGGTAAGGTCACTTGTGCTTAAAGAATACCCTAACCTCTAAAGTTATCTAAACCGAACTCTGATACCAACTATAAGGACCCAACCTTAAAAAATTAAATATTATTGAATTAAATGAATAATTCAAATTGAGGATCTTTTCAGGTTTAGTGTTTTAGATAATTAAGATATAACTGTTAGATCTCAAAAGATTATAAAGTTGACACTTCTAATCAGTTTCCATATTTTTCATAAAATAAAAACTATTAAAAAAGAAACATGACTAGTTCCATGTTTTAGACATCATGTCTTTCCTTGATCCCATCCTCGACTCTATTCATCTTTGTGTCCAGTGGATAACATTTCAAAAACTTTGGATGAGCATATAAAGCTCAGTATGGGATATAAAAATATGGAAAGAAAACATTAGTCCATGTATACATAAGAATCAATGAAATCATACATTACTCATAAAATATAAGCACATTGACATACCTTATGAAATCATAAGATTTATGAATAACTCATAGAAATAATAAGACATAAAGGTAACTTGAGGCATTCATAAAATTCTTACGTAGGGAGTAACCCTCATGGTTACGTTTGGAATACCCATCACAGTATATTTCCTAAATCTCTTCGGAGAAACCTTAACGTTTAACTCCTTCAGGTTACCCAAAGCATTGGAGAGATATCTCAGGCTCTACAACCCTTAGTTTATCACGGAATCACCTGAACACATATACAATGCCGAATAACCATAACATCATCGTATCACATAAAACATGCATAAAGGAAACATAACATTTCCATATTTCAATCACAAGATATCAATACTACAAATTGATATAACGAAAACATTATCAAAACCATTTTCAATACCAAAATATAATAAAAGTAAATCATGGTATTTATTTTTCATTTAAAAAAAGTTATGGCTTGTAGAGGAAGTCGAAACTCAAATAATGGTCACATCGGTGGAGAAGTCGTTGTCACTGCATACGTAAGACAAAAAAACATTTATTTTATCCTTTAGTAAAAATATTTGTAGAAAAAATGTTACTTTTGAATGAAATGAAAAGTCAAAAGGGCTGTATACACCGTTTAAAAGGAAGTCGTGTAGAAATCGAAAGATGCCCTAATGAAAGGAGATTAAGACGAAGTCCCGTACAAAGACAGTATCCTTAAATTAAGGATAAATCAATTACATGATTATGTGTGAGAAATATAAATACACCGAATACAATTTGATATTAAGTGTGAAACAATCAGAGGTCATCCAAACATATTCATAGTATGACATAATCAAGAAGTAGAGGTTTAACCCAAAGAATTGAAATTGGGTTAAGAAGTTCCCTTACAGAAATTCGACAGCCTAACAACGTCACTTTAAAATTCTGAAAATGAGTTGATGAGAGATAAAAATGGTATATCATCACTTGGACCTAATATTTATAGTAATAAGGATATATAAGAACATATCCGAACATATGAAGTTGTAAATTAAAAGACCTAACAAAAAGAAGTCTTTTAAAAAGAGGAGGGTGAAAGGTCCCCTTGCCGATTTGGGTAACTTTTTAAACGTACACCTGATGAAAGAAGGACTATACAATGTTGATGTAAATATCCATAATCAAATGTATATTACACAAAGAGGATAATATTGTGCAGAACATACACCACTCAAAGGAGATAGTGTCAAATATTGCATGAATCTCACGGGAATGAGTAGTGAGATAAAAACCCCTTACCTCGTTGTAATAAATCGAGTCATATGACCAAAATATAATAAGAACCAAATGAATCACATAATACCATGAAGATAAATTGTATCATGATTATATATATCAAATAGAAGTACACAATACACCATATTAAATAAATAATTGGCGAACAATGGAAATATCACGGAATTAAAATCGAGACATGAAATCCCCTTACCTCAAGTCCGACATGTCTTGTTCATTTAATTATATTCCTGAATAATAAACCTTGTTCAATTTATAATTTCTTAAGGAATTCCTTTAAAGTTTATTATTAAATTAATATCACATATTATAGTGTTATAATAATTATTTAATTATGTGAGTTCATATCATACGTTTTGTCGATGTTCGGTACATGAGTCAAAAATGAACTTGTTTGAAGAGAATTTTCCATGTAGTTATAATTACATCATATCCGGAATGGTGTTCATGATTTAAATATAATATATATCCAGTATATATGTATTTAATAATATTCCATAATCTGTGGAGATAAGAAATGAAATGTACAGTTCATGGAGATGGTAGGCCGTACGCACACATGAATGCTACTTTCATATTTTTCATATTAATTAACTTTAAAACTAAATGAGAAATAGATATATTATAATTCTAGTATAATATATATGTTATATAGGTAACATAAGTTCATTAATTACATTATTTATGAATTCCATGTTTGGAATGTACGAATCACATCACATGAGGGGGCGGTAGTCTGCACTTCCTCATATGAAATTATCACATTTTCACCACATGCAAATCATAAAGGTAAGTTTCAAATATACAATACAGTAGAATATATAGGACATAGATATAATATATATCATATATAAATATAGTGCCGTCATAATTTCTACCATGAAAGGTGTTAAATGAAGATTGAACAATCATCGTTTCGTGAAGCTGTAATTCACCACCCATAGAAACAATATGTTCTTTAACCATTAAACGGAGGTGTGTGTAAGTGTAGGTAGAATAATTATCAGAAAAATATTATAGTATATTGAGGATAATAGTTTTATTATGGGATAAAATAATAAGAAGATATTGGGGAGTGAAGAAGGAAAAGAAAAGGAAGAAACTCAAGAGAAGAGATTACCTCTAAATTGGGTAACTCTTTTTTGATTTGAGCCAAAGGCTTCCTTCGAAAGACTTCTTCCAAAAGAGAGGCTTCTAGGAGTAAGAGAGGGATGTGGAGAGATAATATGAGAAGATATTGGATTATTAAAGGTCTTGAGATGTGTGGGTAAGGGGGTAGATGTGGGGGCCTTTTATAAGTGGGAGGAGGGTCACTTTAGGAATGTCTTGAAATGTTACTTTATTATAAAATGGGTTTCAGATTTTAAAATCCCCAAAATTATATATTTCAAGGATAATGTAATAAGTGTTCTAAATAAACCCATAAAATATTTTTTTTGACAAGTTTATGTCTTAGATTTTACCTTATCTTTTCATTTTATTTAAATTGTTCATTAATGAGGTAATCACTTTATCATCATGGTGTCATTAATAATTTTTTTTATTTAATGTCTAAATATTATAAAAAAAATACCATGATGTTGGAAGTTTTTTAAAATTAAAATGACTATTTAGAGTCTAAGTGATAAATTATGTAAACAAATTATTATTTTTTACTTAGGATATACAAACCTTTGTTATATTTCTCTTATTTTTAAAAAAGAATGTCATAAATGTCACTATTACACCCATGTGACTCCATGAGCCCTGATGTTCGGTAAAAAGCTTCCCATGGTCGGACATGACTCAAAAAAGAGGATTTGGACACATTTTGGGGTCATTTTATATTATTATTATATTATTTTATTACCCTTAACTACCCGATTACTATTTAATCACGATAATTAAAGATAATTACCGTCATTACTATTATTATTGTCCAAAAACAAAAGAGTATTAATTACATAATTTGGACCTTCTGATTGAAAATATGTAATCCATTTTACCAAATTACAAACACATAAATTGCAGTAATTAATTTAAAAATAAATCCCGTTGTCACAACCAAAGACTAGTTTTTAAGAAGTAAAATTTATCAAAAGATTGACTTGTTTTTATATCCAATTGAAAAGTGAAATTACTTACAATGAGAAAAATTATATTAAGTTATAAAAAAATTCAATTTCACTTTAAGCCAATTAAAATGAAAATATAACTATATAATTAAATTAGATGAAAAAGCGGTTTTGATATTAAATGCAGCATTTATCACTATTCATTAAAAAGGAATATTTGTCAAAAAAATACCAAACAATTATCCAAAATAATTTTTATATTCCAAATTCAAAATGTTGCCCATTTTAAAAAATTCAAAACATATAAGTTGAATTAATTAATTTTATAATTAATTCCCACTGTCAAAACAAATAGCGTGTTTTTTAGAAACAATATCTATCAAAAGATTGCCACTTGTTTATGTCCAATTTCAAGGTGAAATTTATTCCAATGAGCACCATTGGATTAAATGGTAAAAATATATTTTAACTACACATTAAAACCAACTAAAAAGATAATATAACCATATAAATAAATGAAATTAAATTGAGTTTTTGAATTAAAATACAACATTTTCACTATTCATTAAAAATTGACCATTATCGAAAAAATAACAAATATTTACACAAAGTAAATTTTGATGTCCCGGTTCTAAAGAATTATTTTAGTTTTTCAAATATAACATATAAAATTGACATAAAGTAGTTTTAAAAAAGGTTCTTCCATCAAAAGGTGGTTAATCGACCTTTTAAAGAGCATTAAAATATTTATGCTTAAAATTGGATTCATTCACATTTTAAGCCTCTATCATTTATTGGTTAATTGTTAAAATAATTAAGAAACATATATAATCATTTTTTTAGTTAGTCTTATTCATTCCTGACATTATAAGGGCTAGGCGTTAACTACCATTTAAAATAATATTATTATATTATTAGTGTGCAACAGAAAATTTCAAAGAAACTCGTTGTTGCGTATTTGATATGCCATCAAACATAGCATTCCCTTTAAAGTAATATTAACATTTTATACAAAAAATATTAACAAATTTGAAAAGGTCAAATTCTTTATTTACCAGGGATGTTACAGTTGGAGTAGGGGTTATGCTTACATCAACTATCCATGTTTGGGAACCTAGAAGGATAACCCACTAGGGAGTTTAAATAATGCACCTTTCGGGTAGTATTATATAGCTAATATTTCAAATCTATCTCAGGCTCACCAGTGAATCCAAAAAGTGTCTAGAATAAATCTGAGATCATCACACACTAGAAGACTCTGACTTCATCACACCTAGCCCTGGTGACTATGAAATCCCAAGGAGAACCACAACCTATAGGGCTGGGTCATTTTTACCATATCTTTACATGGGATCATCTTCAACATGGTCACCAACCCATCAAATAGTACCATGGGAACATGCCCCTCAAACAGTATCATAGGTAACACCCCCTAAAACATTATCACAATCACCAACCCATCAAATAGTAAAGTGGGAATCGACACTCTAAATGGTATACTGGGCACGAAACCACTAAATGACTTACTCCATCAAGGAAGATAACCAAAACTATTATGTCTGAGTCAATATTACAACAATTGGATCTAAATAATACTCATAATATCCAAATGATCACACTCATGAAGTGTAGAATCATACCCTCCTACCATTATCTGAGTCATAATAGTTCATCCGACCTTCATCCATTGGCACCAGAGAAGAAATGATCATTGATATCTTTTAGGATTATATAGGTTTTATTTACCATTTTATTACATCAAAGGGTAATTAATATTCAATATATGGATAGTGTATGTAGTGGATTCAGTCTCAACGGTCTATGTTAGAACACCCATCATCATTCACTCACCCTACTACCTATAGAGGAGTGGGAGTTTTCAGGGATACTTTCATCCATCCCCTTGAAGAAGGAATGGAAATTTATACAAAAAATTAGATAATCAAACACCAATGATAGAATAAGGTTATCTGAGAAATAATATTAGTAACACTACAAATATCTCTACCTTAAGATGACGTACCAGTGACTACCTATGGAATCCCTCCTTGCAGTGAAGTGGCCCGACCGATAGGGCTGTGGGAATTTTCCTATTTTCCATCCCATCGTCGGGTGAAATCCAAATATTATTCTACCACGCCATAGCCTGTAGGGATGTAGGAATTTCCATATTTTCCACATCTTCACTCCATATGTTTCGGAATCCATATAACCATAGATGTTTCCAAAAATACCTCCCTGATTGTTAGTATTTTTTATTCAGTGGTATTTATGAACATTATAAAAGACCCCCAATACTTTAGCACCTGCCCCCAGACCAATAAATACCGGGACTCTGAACCTTAAGTTCTAATCACAGTCATGCTCCTACACCAATGGAGGCATTGATAAAATTATGGAGAAGAAACATGATCACCCATATCGTGATGAAAGATAATGAAAGGAAAATTCCATCCAGTCAAGACATGTTCCCAGGTATTTCAAGAATGCCCGACAAAAAGGATTTCTAGAGATTCTAGTGACGATAATAACATGTAACGAAAATATAATAGTCCATGAAAAAAATTTCCCCAACCATTGAAATATTAGGAACATGATCGGAGTTTTCTTTTTCATTAAATACTGGCTTCATGTATAGATGTACATGGAGACATTGGAACGACCAACACCAGGATCCCCAGTCCAGTCATTTGGACACTCAGAACATGACACACAAGCTATGAAATGATTCTAGATCCATATACCTCAAAAGGAGAAGCGACCATATTTCAATATGATATTGAGAAAACATATTCTTTCAAAAAAAAACAACATTCCCATGTTTTTTTATTGTTCTATGGAAATTGGTTAGATGTAACTTCCAACAAGAAGGATGTTGAATAAGGTGGGATTCATAGGAAATGATAATCATTTACCCTCCCATTGAAATCTCCAGAACACAATAGAGAGATTCTTTGTCTTCAATCATTGGTTGGAGGGACATGTAAGATCAAGCTTTTTAGTGAAAAAAAATCCTGAAATTCATGAAATATGCATAAGAGTTATCCATGCTCCACCGGATGAGCTACTGTCCTGATAGGTTATTCATCATTTCCTTACTACAAGACGTTATTGCCATAGTACATGATGAAAGACATTAAGCTACCTATCCTTCATCCTCACCACATTACATTAATCTAAATGAACCACATCCTTATTGCAAGATTTTAAACATCACAGCTAATGTCCATTTTTCATGACATTAAACTACAAATGATTCCAAAATGAAATCTAAAACATGATTCACATCCTAATGATTTATATATAGACCTTTGGATATTATATCCTAGACCTAAAATTGATAATAATGTCCTTATTGCATGATGTTTAACTGCATGGATAATCTTCTTACTAGAAAACAGTAAACTACAAGGCTAATTCCTATTTCATAAGATATTAAACTTCACGATTATTTTAAAACAATGTAAAGCTTGATTATCATCCTAAGGAAATGAATAGGGAATCATGGATTATATTTCTTTTCCTAGTCACCTATATTCATTCCTCACGACAAGAAGATGAACTACATAAAATGCATACTATTCAATGGACAATAAACTGTTCGAGATCTTAATATCAGAGAGACACTGAAAGCATTAGGTGAACATTTTAGTTTCCCAAAGCACCACTTATACAATGAATTCATGATCCCAGCTATATCTCAGAATCACAAATACCCATTAGTCTCCTACTAAGGGTGTTCCCTGATAGTTAACTTCCCTAAACACTTAGATCTAGGTGTAATGGATGGAAATATTCATACTAGAGAGAACATGATCATATTTATACTCACTAATAGTAAGTTTAAAAGAATATTCTTACAGTGTGAATGGGAGAGGTGTATATCCCTTCCCTGTTCATGAAGGAGTTGGTGTATATCCACACATCGATCAAAGAAACCGACCAATATATCCTAGCAGCTAACAGTAAATTGGAATATTTTCATTTACTTACCTTGTTGAAGTGCCAGTGCTCTGTGACATCAATTAATGAGCTCTGATAGTATATTTTGGTTAAGATAAAGGGATAGTCATACATTATTGTCCCTTCATCTAGGGAATATCAACACTTTGATCATTGTGAATGTGTGGTTTCTCTAGTACAAGTGGATATTCATTCACCTATATGGGAGGATTATCAACATATCCTAGTAATGGACAATGCACATGATTGGGATCATATTCCCATTCCAACCAGAGCTCACTAGGTTAGAGTGATAGATGCCTTGGTATAAATTCATATCATATCCAAAATGTATAGTGGAACATTCTAAATCCCTGAGATCGGCTCATATCACCATCTTGGTTAGTGCTCACCAAGTGATAGGGGTACAAGACTAGAGAAAAGATTATATTCCTATCAAAGAAGTTGGGAAGAGTTATCCAATGGCACATGAACATGCATATATCCATGTTATGTCCAAGGAAAACCTAGTGACAATGGAAGAAGCCTCATGTCATGGTCATATTTCTATTAGTGAATCTACCTAGAATATTTCTACAGGTCACAGATTCCAAATGCATATTCATACTTCTTACAATGATTAGCTACATTGTAAACTTTCTGAGGAAATATAAGAGGATGATCATATCAATTCTCCCATTTTGGTGGTTCGTAAACACATTATTATGGGGAATGATATCCAAAATGAGATCATATTACCACTCTAATATGGGATTACAATGTGAGATATGAACATGCCTCCGGATGGGCATATACTCCTGTCAACTCTTCAACTATAGAATTAAGAAATCATTACTATAATAGTATTTCTCTGAGTATTGTGGAGATAAATCATAGGGAATTTACCTAGAAAATGTTTTTTTGGTCAACCTCTCCATGGTGATATCTTCCATGAACAATGAAATCCCCCATTGTCTTGATACCTTCTTATAGAAGGTCGATCTAAAATACCAAAAACCTCTATATAGAGGGGTTCTCAAAAATACTAGACAACTTTATATAGAGAGTTGAGAAAATGTATCAGAAACCTTCATATAGAAGGATTCTCAAAATACTGGTTTTAACAATATATTGTGCCCCATCAACCATCAACATCGCTTCACCACAGTCAGCAGGCAACCCAGAGAGGAATCCTCTCTTGTATGATCAATGAAAAGGCATATAGCTTTGATGAATAAGAGGCTGACATGGAGGTATCAAGATGGTTATCTAGAAGAAAACTCCCAAAAAGACCTGACCCACATCTACTTCTAGTCACAACATCCCAAATAAGTTGAATGGGGAGTTCAACAGTTTTTCTGAACCACGTGATCTTAAACTGTATAGAGTTCATCTAAACCACATGATGTTAAACTATATGGAGTTAATCTTAACAAAATGATGCTAAACTCTATGGAGTTCGTTTGGAACACTTGATACTAATCTATATAGTGTTCCTATAAACCACAAGAAGCTATACTATACAGAATTATACTAAAATACATGAAATTAAAATATATGGTGTTCATATTAACCATATCATGTGAAACTCTACAGAGTTCATCCAAACCGCATGATGCTACAATATAAAAATCTTTTCTTAACCACATAATGTTAAATTGTATCGAGTTCATCTTAACCAAATAACATTAAATTGTACTGAGTTCATGTTAAACACAAGACATTAAACTATATGGATTTCATCATCACCACATGATGTTAAAATGTATGGATTTTTCCTTAACCACATGATGTTAAAATGTATATAGTTCGTCCGAATAGAAATAATTTACATTGTATGCTATCCACCATCATTCCCACATAATGGTAAAATATACGGAGGTCATCTGGACCAAATGAAAATAAACCAGACAAAAATCGTCATGCCCGCATGATGTTAAACTACACAGTTTCCAAAGAACAATATATGTAATGATTCCTTCCATTTAAATACACATAGTTAATTATGAAACTTTACTATTTGGAAGAGCCACAACATATATTTTCCTTCACACTAGGTGATATAGGTACTCAACATAATATTTTAAACTATACAAACAATATCCTTACCAAAAGGCATTAAACTGCATGACTACTTTTCTTTCTGCATAATATTAAACTAAAAAAATGCTCTAGAACTAAGTACCACATGATTATAAATTTTTATTGAGATACGTAGGGATTATGGAATCCTATATCTTGGTCCATACTCCATGTGGTACAAAATTTCCCCATAATTCCTTTAACCACTTCTGCATGGTGAGAGATTCCCATTTTATTCAATGTTTCTCACACAGAGCATATATCAAGCGATTTTATGAGTTTCAGTCAAGGGTTCCCTACTCGACACAACATGAAGGAACCAGATAGGTATGGAAGGGTCTAGAATGTATTACCATATAAGTTATACCATGAGTCATTGGTGCATACTGTTAGACTGCATGATTAATTCTCTTGTTGTATAACATAAAACTAAATTGTTCCTCAAGAAATATGTGTTTCTTGGTTCCTTTCGTAAAATGATACGTATAGTAGCATGGATCTATAATACTAGGAACATATGAAAAAATCGATGGAAATAATAACCACCTCTTTTTAGGATCCATATCAATGAATAAAGAGTTTATCCTTGAATAAAAATGTGTGAATTGATTCCATTACTCACAAGAAACATAGTGACACTAGAATTTCCATATATAAAGCCAATCATATTAGATAAATATAAAAATTCCCTATCTTTGCATTTGGTTTAGGAATATATATGGAACATAATTATGATCTACATATGACTTTATTACCATCCCCATGGGATATGTGGTGATGCTCAGAATCTCATTCATGGGCCCAACTTCAATACCCCCATTTCAGGCCAGGGGATACACATCTTCCCTTCATGATGTTATACTTTATAAAACATCAGAATTACATGTGGTTCGATTCTCATTTTCATGAGATACATAGTTACACCCAAACTTCAACCATTGGGTCCAAACATGAAATTCACTTTCTTCCAGATCAATATAAATGTCCTCAGCACATGTCCTTACAATACGAAATTAAAATGAATGAAAAAAATCTTGGTCGCATTTCATTAAAAAAAACACAACAAGAATGTTCTCACCGCACAACGAAAAACTCTACAACATATATCCTTACAACAAGAAATTAAACTGGCTGGAAAGTGGACCACTACAAGATGAAAAAATGTACATTCCATCACTAATTTTTCATCACCTATCAAGGGACCACAAGATCCTTATCTTGACCAACCATAGTATATGGTGATTCCATCATTTTATAGAAACCCATTCCTTATTCCACAATTCATGTATAGATCATGTTGGGTTGACGAAAACCTTACATAGACCTTGGAAAGGAAAATAGATATATTGTATTATCCATTCTATTAATTCATAATGTATTGGACCGACCAACTAGAGGCATCTTGGCCTAGTATAAAGGGATTTCACGATCCTTTCGAGTATGAAGTCATCATTGAGTATCCCTGAACCTCTGTTTTTTTGGGTTCATCCTTAGTATGATTGTCCCATTTCATTACCTATTATCCAAGAACCTTGATTCATGACCTATGAACCCTTTATATCCCTCTCAAAGGTATTTTTGAGTATTATTGGCCCTAGGTATCCTAATTAGGATATTGTGTAACATTCCCCATATCATGTCAATGAGTTTCAAAACATTAAACTTGATAAAATTTAGTTGAACCTATACAACCTTAAACTCTAGCCAATGATTTTCCAAATTGAAAGACTTTAAACTACTAGTGAAAGAGACACAAAACATGTCAGGTTGAAAACCAGCAAAGGGAGACAAAATAAAATCTCATATCTTCCCTAGATAAACGCTTCACCTCCATGGTTTTGGACATAAATTATGCCAGGAATAAATAAGGTATAAAGATCATGGGGCCATAATTATAGCCATTGAAAATCTATGGTATTCTCACAGGACCCCTATTCCAAGAAAAAGATAGTGTAATGTTATTTCACATCTCCTCCCAATGAAAAAATGTTCTCTAGGAGGCGACACAACATTTTGGGTGATAAACAAATTCTTGGAACTTAAATTTTCCATAAACCACACATCACAATTTAAAATTCCTTGTGTAATCATTAAACATTCAGATCCCTTGTAGAGGAAATGTGATCTATCTTCATGGGCAAGCAATTAATGAAGAATAGCTTAGACCCACCATCTAGAGACATCTTGGCCCAATACAATGAGATTTCTAATTCATGTGAGAATGATGACACCATTGTAGAACAAAACAACTTAGTCTGTTTTGGGTTTTCCCATGTATGATTGTCCCATATCACTACTCCTAACCTAAGATCAATGGATCATGATTTAAAATAAATACAATAAACTATTAAAGTGGATTTTATTCCATCGATGTTATTACCATTGTTTTATACCCTTTATCAAAGTTTTAATTTGACACTCCATTTACGAACCATTGATGTCCCACACCTCAGGATTATATAACACAATCTCTAGTTATTGAGTTTCAAATTTGAAGGTAAGTTTTCCTATGGTTCATGATCCCTTACTAAATAAATTTTCTTCCAAACCTAACTTCATTGGTCAGATGATTGAGTATTTGTATATTTTTTATAACCTTTGGAATGGAGTGCAGTACATATTTGATTGGACACACTATCGATGGATAAGGGTTTTGAACTACGGGCTAAAGGAATCTCCTCCTTTCCTAAAATGACCATTAATCCTTGTGAGCCATGCCAAATCCTTAGTGGAACTAAACACCCTAGAGTGTTCTGAGTCATCCATGGTATGTATGCCCCATTCCATTACCATCGATCCATGATCCTGGAAATATGATTTATAACATGCACACTCTAACTATACAGGTGGACTAAGAATACCTAATATTTCACACTCAACCAAAATTACTCCCATAAATCATCCTTGAACATTGTAAAGAGTTAATATCCATTCATTTTCCATGATAGTGACGCATAAGGGATTTCTCATAAAAAACAGAGGTATATCCTCCATGTATGAAAGGAACTCTTATCCACATGAGCCCTATAAAAAACACAGAGGAACTCAACACTATATATTTTTTGAGTCATCCGTTGTCTTCCTTCAACATATTCCATACCCATTAATCAGGTTCAATCAATAACACCTTAAACTACAATAAATCAAAGGTATGAGACAAAATACCCTAAAATATAGTACAAAAAAGGTCCAAGGTAAAAGAACATAAGCTAAAACACATCAACGTTCCAATCTAGTATCCCATAAACTAATGGAGGTCAAATGTCTGAGCTAGAAGACCCTTGACTACAAAATAACAAGGGAGTGAGTTGAAAGTGTCAAAACTACATCACATTGATGGTCTAGCATTCATGATAATAAAACAACCAATATAATGAGACATAATTCTCACCAGGTTGAAAAAACTATAATGGAATCTAGGGAAAAAGGAAAGTGTCTACTCGATGGACATACATTTTCTGTGACCTAGAAAATATTGAGGACCCATAAGATGAAAGGGGCCCAAAAAATGTCCATTAAAAATCATTTAATAAGGTAGCCTAAAAAAAATCCATGTCTATTCCCGCTAAGAGTTAATTTATATGATGATTTATAAAATGTTAAGGAAACACCCAATAAAAGATAAAAATTTTATGTGGATCACCATATTGTCTTGGTAAAAATCAAGATATTCCTTCCATGTTCCTTGAAATTTGTAGAAGTTAGAGTATTCTACCATAAAGAAGGATTCTATACCCGTAAATAAAAGGATCTCAAGACTACTGGATCAGGTTCATCAATGAATAATTTAATTTCAGTGGGAATTAACGAACATTTATCAATCAATAACCTTTTTAGGTTAAGAATTCTAATCCTAGAGATTTGATCTATTTTTTTCTACACATAGATGATGGGTAACACTAATGATATGAGAAAGAAATCCACCCAAATATAGATATCTACCTAGTATTTCATCCCAAAATAGTGACATACACCCTCTTACATATGAGCTATATCTATTTGAAAATATTCATCATAGGGTTATTTATCAATGAACCTATGTTCCATATGCATGTGTTTGTTTGACAAAGTGGTATATTTTAGAACTACATATGACTTTATTCCCATCCTTACGGGATACATAACAATTTCCAAGTATCATTCTCTGTATCCAACCACAATTTCCATTCCACCCAAACACTATTCCATTCAAAAATTCATACACATTATAATTTTAGGGAAAACATTCAGGGGTAACTATCTTTTGGTTTCCACCTCTCTTTTTCTATTAGAATAAATGAGTGTATGATAGGAAATTCATCCTTTTATAAGCTCCAAACATTCCTAGATCATTAGGGATAATGATAATGTCATTGAGAATGATCATCCCACTTATCCAATCATTGGGAAAAGGGTTAATAGGACTATGATAACTATGATTCCCTCCATAACCAGGATACATTTGACGCCTTCATAAGGCCCAAGCTCCAATGGGAATCCATATCAGTGTAATTACATTTCTATCCCAAGTATCCTCTACATTGGTGACATAATTATCTCATAGGTTAATAATAGTTACCTTTACATTTTAATATTATAAGAGGATTCATACACATGCATCATTTTAGGTATTTGTCTTGACAGTTCCCTTCAGTACCTCAAACCCACCAGTGGGTTTGGGAAGAAATTAGATTCAAGAACCCTGATTTCCACCATAATTGAGATACAATGGATTCCTTCTTAAGGACCAAGATCCAAACTATATTCTTTATAAGATAATTAATCATACCCTTCAAAGGACTAGTTTAATGTTAAATCCCTATATGGATATACTCTCAGGAAATGATTCCAATCTACCACTATCTCTTGTTTCCCACATCGAGTATGGATCACATGGCCATAGATACCAGTGAATATTTTATCAATAGAATTTTGATAATTCCCCCATTTTGGGCCAATAAAAAGGATGAAAGTATGATTAAATATATTCCTCATTCAAAGGGTAATATTCTTGAAAAGGAAATTTGGGGTAGATTTATACACATAATCATTGTATGGGCCATCTATTTTCATATATATCATGACATAGATTGACATTAAAAGTAATATGTATACTATGATTCCTATTTTAAATAGGATACATAGGATGCCTCATCAAGGTCTGAGCATGATATTCACATCTTTACCACACAACATTAAACTGCATGGGTTGGTCTAGTCACCCATTATTAAGCTATGCCAAATGAAATACAAGTGTTTTGATTCGTATTTTACAGTATTCATAGGATGTGTCATAGAGGATCGATGCCATCTCAAAGACACCAATCATATACCCAGATGGCAAAAAAATCTTGAGTGATCGAACATAGCCATAACCCAAAGCCTCATAAATAACTAAGAGAGAGATAAAGAACTCATGATACACATGAAATTGTTCATATTGACCTATTTTCATAATCAAGTCATTGAAATTGGGAAACTAGTATAGTATGAGGGTCAGGGAAGGATTTAATGAACATATCTTAAGTCTATAAGAGTTTCTCAGAGTAGGAAACAATTCCCTGAAAAGGGTGTGACGTGCCCGACTTCCCATCCTATCAACTAATGCAAGTCCCAAAGTGCCATTGGTTCTAAAAATGGGTGAATACTTATATTTAGAAATATGGTCTATATGCAATTACATTTGGAAACCATTTGGTGTTTATAGGGATGACTAGAAAAATGGAAAACCCAATGACAATGATTAAGAAAGGCCTCAAACATCCACAGTCAAATTGTTGGGTAGATCCCTTCAAGGTCACCACTTTTCATAAGAAATAGTTTCCCATCATCAAATGGCTACAATTTATTTTTAACACATAATGGTGACAAATTTTAGAATTTGAATTTAATATAGATTCATGAATATGTATTAAATCTATAATAGATTCCCATGGTAGGTATTAATTCCCACCAAAAGGTGGTGATAATCCCAAACTTCCATCCTCTCGACTAATGTATGTTCATAAGAACTGTTAGATAAGTTCCTTGATAAGAAAATAACTTTTGAAACAAGTACCATGATCCATCATGTGTTTGAGGGTTGTTTGGTATTTTTAGTTCTATGAATGAACCCTATTGGAAACTGACCCTCTTTGAATGGGTGTGAAACAAAAAATAGTAAACCCAACAAGAACCTTCAAATAATAAAAGAAAGTGTTTTTATAAACATTGATCCATTTCTCTTAACCAATGAATGAAATAGGGTTTTTTCCTGTTTCATGAATAGATTACTAGATGATTGATTGCTGGTTAATTCACTTAAGACTCTAACCCTCCTCTCCTACATCATCTCCCATTCATAGTGGGGATTTTTCGATGCAGAAAAGGACATGTTATAGGAAAAATTGAGGATTGTAGGTCTATTTAAATGAGATAAAAGGATGAGTATGAATAAAAATCCACCTAAGAGTAAATATCCATAAATATTGAATCCTTTTTAAAGGGTATGTGGTTCATGATGATTACGGATGTTCCAAAAAAGTATTTCTAATGTGAAGATAGTAGCATAAAAATTGTGTATGTCTCTTTGGGATGGTCATCAGGGTGTCATGAAATATTATATTATGAGAATATAGTTATATTCATGTATGAATGTTACCACCTCCATGGTTCCAATAAACAAATCAATTAGCTCAACATTTAAGTTTTCATGACATTTATACTATCACTGGAAACTCTAAATTCATAAAACATCATCATTTAGGAAGAAAAAAGGAGATGGATTCCTATAGTTATCCATTTTGAATAATTACATCCCATGAGTACATGACACTCTCAAAACATTGTGGATATGACTCTAATGATGGTTAACAACCTTCACACCTGAGGAAAATCCCTCTAGACAATTGGGGTGTAATGGATAACTATCTTCTAGAAACCCTTACCTAGGGTAATTAAGACTTTATCCGGAGGTGGGGCACCTATTCTTAATGATGTCCATACCATCTTGTGAACGTTGGGAAACCTCAAAACGTCACATGAACCACTTTTCATGCCCATACTATATGAATTATTTTATAAGAAAACCCTTCTGAAAAGTTTAGGGTAAAATGACCCTACAACCATTCAAATCTTGTTCATCTATTACCCGATTTTCCACACGTCTGATATCATCACCTATTATGTAACATCACAAGTATGTAATGAATAATAGATATTTTTGTCTATGTCTATTAGTGAATTAGATAGTGTTTTAGAGGCTTAAAATGAGAATAAATCCAATCTTAAGCATGGAATACACTAATATTTTTAAAAGATTGTTTTACAGCCTTTTGATGGAAAACCATTTTTAAATCTGTATTTTGACAATTTTATAAGCTATGTTTGTCAAAATAAACTTATTCTTTATGATTGGGAAATCAAAATTTACTTTGTGTGAATTTTTGGTATTTTTTCGATAAAGTTCATTTTTTAATGAATAGTGAAAAATGTTGTATTTTAATTCAAAACCTCTTTTTAATATAATTTATTTATATGATTAGATTATCTTTTGAATTGGTTTTGAAGTGAAATTAGAATATATTTTTACCATTTAATCCAACGGTGATCATTGGAATCAATTTCACTTTGAAATTGGACTTAAACTAGTGTCAATCTTTTGATACTTATTGTTTCATAAAAACACGCTATTTGTCATGACAGTGGGAATTAATTATTAAATTAATTAATGTAACTTATATGATTTGAATTTTGTAAAATAGTCATAATTTTTGAATTCATAATATCAAATATAGCCTAGGGTGGAGTTTTGGTATTTTTCTGAAAAACTTCAATTAGTGATGAATAGTGAAACCACAAAGTGGTTGTTAAAGAAACTGATTTTTCATTTAAATGAAACTTTTCCACTTCTGTGATTTGATTTTCAAAAATCCAACATACATGGTTGTAATTAAGAAGTAAAATTTGGTTCAATGAGATTAAATTTTTTTGGGTGAATAGTAACGTTTAAGTTCTTAATCGCGATTAGAGGTAATTACTGTAGTTTAAGGTAAAAATAATGTTTTAATAATATGTGATGAGCTTGACACTTTTCCTACCCTTATTGTATGTGTCATGGGTGACCAAGACAAGCCATGGGTCATCTTGGGGACCAATGAAGCCACTTTGGTAGGAAAATGGAATTAATATATTTTTATTTAATTTTAAAATTAAAATGACACAAACATGAGTTGTTTTACTAAAACAATTTTTAAATGGGGTTATAAAATTCAGATTTTTGACTATAAATATTCATTAGAAATCTAAAAATCTTTCCTATATCATGATATTTTTTTATAATTTTTAGAAATTAAATAAATTAAACTATATATGACATCATAATGATGCAACGATTACCTCATTAATAAAGGATTTAAATAAAATGAAAATATAATGTACAATCTATGACCTACACATGTCAAAAACCTATTGTATGGGTGTATTTATAACCCTTATCACCTTACCATAGAATTATATCAATGTGGGACCTTTTGAATCCCAAACTCATTTTAAAATAATGTAACATTTCTTTACTTTCCAAGAGTGCCCCTCCTATCCTCTTATAAAAGGACCCCACCTCTACCTCCTTACCCACACTTAAAAAGCCTTTTTCTCGGCCAAAACCTGCCCATTTTGTCCCTCCACTTCCCTCTCTTACTCCTTGAATCCTCACTTTCGGCAGAAGTCTTCCCAAGTAAGCCTTTGAACTCAAACCAAAGGGAGTTACCCGATTTTAAGGTAATGTCTTCACTTGTGTTCTTTTGTTTAATTTTTCTTCTGCAACCACCTAAACTCTTTTTATTAATTTCTTTTGTAACAACACCAGTATCTTCCATATACTGGGATGTTTTTATAATAATTATTCGAGCTACACTTACAGAAACCTACATCTAATGGTTAAAGAACATACTGTTTCCGTGGATGGCGAATTTCTGACTCCCGAAACGATGATTGTTCAACATTATTTTAACACCTTCAAAGGTGGCCATTAAGATGAAACTATATTTATATATGATATATAATATGTTTATGTTTTCCTTAAGATCTTTTATTTTTCATTTTGGTCATACCTTTATGGTTTCCATTATGGGTAAACGTGATATATTCATTTAAGGAAGTGCGGACTACCGCCCCCTCAAAGTGATTTTATTTGTTAATACCATATGTGGGACGTATAAAGGATGGAGTTATGATATTATATATGATATTATACTGGAATTATAATATTCCTTTATATCATTATGATTCCATTTCATAAAATATGAAATAGAAATGGAAGCAGCGTTCATGCGTACGTACGGCTTACCGTCTCCATGAACGGTGCATTTCATTTCTTACATCTAAATGTTATATAATATTATAAATGCATGCATGTACTGGATATATATGATATATATGATATCTACATCATGAATACCATTCTGGATATAATGGATACATGAACAACTTGTAATTATAAAGGGTTTATTTTTGACTCAAGTACCAATGATCGTTAAAACGACCGTTATTAACTTAAATAATTACATAGTGTTTATGACGTGGAAATAAGTGATATGAAAGGAATAATGAACTTGAAAAAGGTTCTTAAACAAGTATAAATTAACTCAAGTTTATTATTCAGGAGATTATAGAATGACCGAGTCAAGTCGGACCCGAGGTATGAGACTTCGTCTCAATTTCCTTTCATTGAGGCATATTTTGTTTTATACACAACCTTCTTTTATATGGTGTATAAACCCCTTTGACTTTTACGTTTATTCAAAAGGAATATTTTTTATACGAAGCATTTACTAAACAAAAAAAGGGAATGTTTTTGTCATACGTATGCGGCGACAACGACTTCTCCGCCGCCGTGACCATCATTTGAGTTTCGACTTCCTATACAAGCCATACCTTCTTTTTAAAAGAAAAATAAACACCATGTTTTACTTTTATTTTATTTTGGTATTGAAAATGGTTTTCATAATGATTTTATATCAATGTGTTGTATTGATATCTTGTGATTGAAAGGTGGAAATGTTATGTTTCCTTTATGCATGTTTTATGTGATACGATTATGTTGTGGTTCTTGGGCATTATTATGAAGACGGGTGGTTCCATGATAAAATATGGGTGGGTGAGCCTGATATAGCTCTCCAATGCATTGGGTAACGTGAAGGAGTGAAACGTTAAGGTTTCTCCGAAGAGATTTAGGGAATATATTGTGATGGGTATTCCAAACGTAACCAAGAGGGTTACTCCCTACGTAAGAATGTTATGAATGCCTCAAGTTACCTTTATGTCTTATGATTTCTATGATTTATTCATGATTTGAGGAGGTATGTTAAAGTGATTATGTTTTATGGGTAAAGTATGATTTCATTCTTATGTATATATGTACCCATGTTTCCTTTCCATATTTTTATAACCCTTACTGATCTTTTTATGCTCATCCCATGTTTTTGAAATGTTTTTCACAGGTCAAGGGAATGGTACATGATATGATTAAAGTGTCAAGGAAGTTTCAATAAAGAATCCATGTTTTATTTTAAATATGTTTCCATTGATGGGAAAAATGAATACTATCTTTTATGTAACCACTTTGTTTAAATGTGGAATGTAATGCATGTTTTATGATCTAATTCTCTAAAAATCTAAACATGAAAAGATCCTCAAGGTGTAATCTTGTAATAACTCAAGATTAAGTAAGGTTTAATGCTGGGGCCTTATAGTTGGTATCAAAGGTCGGTTTAGATAACTTTAGGAGTTAGAATCCAATTAAATGATTATCCAAAAATATTTTTTTTGAAATGATATAGAATTTGAAGATTACCATGTTGCTTCATCTAAGACATGTTTGTTCAGAATGGTTTTCCGTAGAGGAAACAGGGAAGCAGTGCTAGGAAGGCACATATAAGGAAATAACCTTCCGAATCAGCATCCTTAGATGGTCGTAATTGGAACTAAACAGTTTTTCGTAGTAATGGCGCAGTTAACTCAAGAGATAAATTGTGGTGGTATCCATGCACGAGATCAGCCCGATCAACCGCAGAGGAACATGTCAGTGGTGGAACATTTCATGAGGCAACATCCCCATCATTCAGAGGATCATCTGACCCTGTGTTAGCTGAAGGGTGGATTAAAGCACTGGAGAAGATTTTCGATGTCATGGGGTGTTCAGACAATCAAAAGGTTAGTCTTGCTATTTACCGTTTGGAGGGTGAAGAAGATCAGTGGTGGTCGATGGTTAAAAATATCAGGGACACTGATGAGATTGATGCTCTTGACTGGGATGAATTCAAAGGTATGTTTCTTGAGAAGTATTTTCCTAAGGCTGTTTGAAATAGGATGGAAAAACAATTCTTGGAATTGAGGCAAGTGGAAGACTCAGTGGCTGCCTATGATGAAAGGTCCACTCCAATGGCAAGGTATGCTCCAAATTTTATCCGAGACCCTGATAGTAAAATCAATCATTTTTACTCAGGATTAAAACCAAAATATTGAAGGGAATTATCTTCTCATGAGTATAAATGTTATGAAAAGCTTGTTCGATGTGTTGAGAAGGTGGAAATGGAGTTTGCCGAGGATCAAGTGTTCTATAACAACCAGCAGAAGAAGAGACCGAGGTGGCAGGAGAAAGGGACGAATTCTTCAAAAAAGTATGATGGTAAGAAAACTAAATTTCCAGTTTTTGATAAATGTGGTAAAAGGCATGCTGGGGAATGTCTTCTGAATTCTGGAAAGTGCTACTGATGTGGTAATATGGGACATAAGGCTTGTGATTGCACTGAAAAAGATCAAGGTGATGGTAAGTCCAAATTTGATTTATAGTTAGTGAAATGTTTTAAGTGCAATGAGATGGGTCACTATGCAAACGAGTGTCCGAAAAAGAGCTTGAGTGATGGGAAGCAGTTAGACTACAAGCAGAAAGGGGTGGTGAAATCCTTGGCAACTACTTCAGAAGATGTCGAGCCATCAAATGAAGTTGTATCAGGTACTTTGTTTGTTTTTTCAGATTATTCCAGTGTGTTGTTTGATTCGGGGTCCACACATTCTTTTATCTCTGAAACCTTTTCTAGTAAAATTGGAATAACATCTCAAGAAATGACTCTTGAACTTGTGGTAAAAACACATGGGGGAAATGTTGAGGCAAAAAGAATTTATAAGAATCTTCCTATCCTTATCTGGGGAAAGAACCTACTTGCAAACCTTATTTTTCTACCTCTAGTAGAGTTTGATGTTATCCTGGGTATGGATTGGCTCTCTATTTACCATGCTATGATTGACTGTAGAGCTAAAGAAGTTTCTTTTCAGAAAGACTTTCAGTTTGTGTACAAGAATGAACCCTTACTGTTGATAACTTATCAAGAGGCCGGGAAACTTGTAAATGATAGAAATGAATGTTACCTTGCACATATTGTTGAAAACAAGGGAACTGTTCAGATTAATGATGTGCCAGTGGTAAATGAGTATCCTAATGTTTTTCCTCATGAGTTGCCTGGAATAATACCAGATTTGGACGTTGAATTTACTGTTGACTTAGTTCCAGATGCTAAGCCAATTTCAAAACCCCCTTATCGACTGGCTCAAATTGAACTTTTAGAGTTGAAGGAGAAATTGAGAGATTTATTAGAGAAAGGTTTCATTCGACCTAGAACATCACCATGGGGTGCTCCTGTTTTATTTGTTAAAAATAAAGATGGTTCTATGAGACTTTTCATTGATTATAGAGCCTTGAATAACATCACTGTTAAGAACAAATATCCTTTTCCTCATATCGATGATTTGTTTGATCAGCTCCAGGGAGCTTAGTTTTTTTCAAAGATTGACATGAGATCGGGGTACCATCAGCTGAAGGTAAAGGAAGCAGATGTTCCGAAGACTGCGTTTCGTACAATATATGTCCATTATGAATTTGTAGTAATGCCTTTTGGGCTAACCAATGAACCTGATGTATTCATGGACTTAATGAATAGAATTTTCCATGAGTTCTTGGATAAGTTTGTTGTGGTTTTCATTGATGATATTTTGGTGTTTTCTAAAAGTAAAGAGGAGCATGAAAGACATTTAAGGTTTATTTTTCAAACCTTAAAAGAAAAGAAATTGTATGGGAAATTCAGAAAGTGTGAGTTTTGGTTGCAACTAATTTCTTTCCTTGGTAACATTGTTTCTAATGATGGGATAACCATTGATCCTGCAAAAACAAAGGTTGTTGAAGAATGGCCAAGACCCACAAATGTAACAGAGATTCGTAGATTCCTTGGTTTGGTAGGCTATTACCGAAGGTTTGTTAGAAATTTTTCATGGTTATCTAGTCCAATGACTAAGCTAACTCGGAAGGGTGTTTAGTTTATCTGGACAAAAGAATGTGATGATTGTTTTCAGGAATTGAAAAGAAGAATGGTGGATGCTCCAGTTTTGGCACTACCTTCCAGGAATGGGGAGTTTGTTATCTACAGTGATGCTTCATTGAAAGGACCTGGTTGCGTCTTAATGCAGAATGATCAGGTAATTTCTTATGCTTCACGACAGTTGAAAACTCATCAGGTAAATTACCTTACACATGATTTGGAATTAGCTGTTGTTGTTTTCTCTTTAAAAAGTTGGAGGCATCATTTGTATGGAGTAAAGTGTGAAATATATACCGATCACAAAAGTTTAAATTATATATTCACTCAGAAATAATTGAACATGAGACAGAGGAGATGGCTAGAATTAATCAAGGATTATGATTGTATAATTCATTAGCATCCAGGAAAAGCAAATAAAGTGGCTGATGCTTTGAGTCGAAAAAGTAATTCTTCATTAGAAATGTTGCGTTTGGAACGTGATCCTTTGGTTGAGGATTTGATAAACTTTGGCATAGAAGTTGTTGGTGCAGGATGTTCTTCTGTTTTCTTTTAGGTATCTGTGAAATCTTCTCTATCAGACAGAATCAAGCAAGCACAGAAGCAAGACAGTGAGTTGCAGAAAATTGTAGAGCTGGTTCAGAAAGGTAAGTTGCCTGAATTCAACACTGATAATGATTGCGTTTTGAGATTTGAGAAGAGATTGTGTGTGCCTTGTGATTCACAGTTGAAGGGAGAGTTGTTATGTGAAGATCATATATCTCCATTTTCAGTTCATCCTGGCAGTACTAATATGTACAGAGATCTGTGGGAGTATTACTGGTGGGATGGAATGAAAAGAGATAATGCTGATTTTACTGTGAAGTGTTTGACATGTCAACAGGTTAAAGCAGAGTGGCAGTTACCGAAAGGGATGCTTCAGCCTTTACCAGTACAGGAATGGAAATGGGAGAATATATCCATGGATTTCATTGTGGGATTAACGAAGACCCCTCGAGGTAATAATGCAATCTAGGTTATTGTTAATCGCTTTACTAAATCTGCTCATTTCCTTGCTATACGAGATAATTTTTCCCTAGATCAACTTTCCCGTTTGTATATTAAAGAGATAGTCAGGTTACACAGAGTTCCCCTTTCCATTGTATCTGATCTCGATCCCAGGTTCACTTCTAACTTTTGGAAAGGCCTTCAGAAGTTGTTTGGTACTGAATTAAATATTAGTACAGATTTTCATCCTCAATCAGATGGTCAGTCAGAACGAAAAATTCAGACATTGGAGGATATGATACGTTCTTGATCTATGTATTATCAGGGATGTTGGGACCAACATCTTTCTTTGGTTGAATTTTCAAATAATAACAGTTTTCATTCCAGTATACAGATTGCACCATTTGAGGCATTATATGGGAAGCAGTGTCGAACTCCAACTTTTTGGGATGAACTGGGTGAAAGAAAGCTTATGGGACTAGAATTGGTAGAAGAGTTGTCAGAAAAAGTTCAGCTGATACAGAAACACATGAGAACAGCTCAGAGTAGGTAGAAAAGTTATGTGGAAAACAGGAGGAAGGATCTATCTTTTGAGGTAGGTGATCATGTTTTTCTCAAAGTCTCACCTTGGAAAAGTGTGATGAGGTTTGGTAAGAAAGGAAAGCTGAGTCCAAGGTTCATTGGACCATATGAAATTCTGGAGAGAGTTGGATCAGTTTCATACCGGGTGGCTTTACCTCCGAGTTTATCTCAGGTACACAATGTTTTTCATCTTTTGATGCTGAGAAAGTACATGCCAGATCCATCTAATGTTTTGAGTCCCGAGGTAGTTCAACTAGAAGAGAACCTATATTATGAGGAACAACCGGTCCAGATTCTTGACCACATGTAGAATGTGTTACGGAATAAGGTGATTAATCAGGTACAGGTTTTTTGGAAAAACCACATGATGGAAGAGGAATCATGGGAATCTGAAAATGCAATGAGGGATAAATACCCCCACTTATTCGATAAGTAAATAAATTGCGGGGAGGCAATTTTCTAAAGGGGGGAAGGATGTAACATCCCAAGTAAGTAATGAATAATAGATATATTTATCTATGTCTATTAGTGAATTAGATAGTGTTTTAGAGGCTTAAATTGAGAATAAATCCAATCTTAAGCATGGAATACACTAATATTTTTAAAAGATAGTTTTACTGCATTTTGATGGAAACCATTTTTAAATCTATCTTTTGACAATTTTATAAGATATGTTTGTCAAAATAAACTTATTCTTTATGATTGGGACATCAAAATTTACTTTGTGTGAATTTTTGGTATTTTTCTGATAAAGTACATTTTTAATGAATAGTGAAAAATGTTGTATTTTAATTCAAAACCACTTTTTAATCTAATTTTTTTATATGATTAGATTATCTTTTGAATTGGTTTTGAAGTGAAATTAGAATATATTTTTACCATTTAATCCAACGGTGGTCATTGGAATCAATTTCACTTTGAAATTGGACTTAAACTAGTGTCAATCTTTTGATACTTAATGTTTCATAAAAACACGATATTTGTCATGACAATGAGAATTAATTATTAAATTAATTAATGTAACTTATATGATTTGAATTTTGTAAAATAGTCATCATTTTTAAATTCAGAATAACAAATATAGCTTAGGGTGAAGTTTTGGTATTATTCTGAAAAACTTCAATTTTTGATGAATAGTGAAACCACTAAGTGGTAGTTAAAGAAACTGATTTTTCGTTTAAATGAAACTTTGCCACTTCTGTGATTTGATTTTCAAAAATCCGACATACATGGTTGTAATTAAGAAGAAAAATGTTGTTCAATGAGATTAAAATAATTTTTTGGTGAATAGTAACTTTTAAGTTCTTAATCACGAGTAGATGAAATTAGTGTTGTTTAAGGTAAAAATAATGTTTTAATAATATGTGATGAGCTTGACACATGTCCTACCCTTATTGGATGTGTCATGGACGACGAAAAAATCCATGGGTCAACATGGGGACCACATGGAGCCACTTTGGTAGGAAAATGACATTAATATCTTTTTATTTATTGTTACAATTAAAATGACACAAACATGAGTTGTTTTACTAAACCAATTTTTAAATGGGGTTATACAAGTCATATTTTTGACTATAAATATTCATTAGAAAGATAAAATGATTTCCTACATCATGATATTTTTATTTATAATTTTTAGACATTAAATAAATTAAATTATATATGACATCATGATGATACAGCGATTACCTCATTAATAACGGATTTAAATAAAATGAAAAGATAATGTAAACTCTATGACCTACACATGTCCAAAACAAATTTTATGGGTATATTTAGAACCCTTATCACCTTACACTCGAATTATATAAATGTGGGACCTTTTTAATACGAAACACAGTTTAAAATAAAGTAATATTTCTTTACTTTCCAAGAGTGCCCCTCATCTCCTCTTATAAAAGGCCCCCACCTCTACCTCCTTACCCACACTTACAAAGCCTTTGGATCGGCCAAACCCTGCCCATTTTGACTCTCCACTTCCCTCTATTACTCCTTGAAGCCTCACTTTTGGTAGAAGTCTTCCCAAGGAAGCCATTGAGCTCAAACCAAAGGGAGTTACCCGATTTTAAGGTAAGGTCTTCACTTGTGTTCTTTTGTTTTATTTTTATTCTCCAACCACCTAAACTCTTTTTATTCATTTATTTTGTAACAAAAACTGTATCTCCCATATACTAGTATGTTGGTATAATAAGGATTCGAGCTACAATTACACACACCAACATCAAATGGTTAAAGAACATACTGTTTCCGTGGATGGAGAATTTCTGCCTCCCAAAACGATGGTTGTTCAACACTCTTTTAACACCTTAAAAGGTGGCCATTAAGATGACACTATATTTATATATGATATATAATATTTCTTTGTTTTCCTTAAGCTTCTGTATTTTTCATTTTGGTCATACCTTTAAGGTTTCCATTATGGGTAAACGCGATATCTTAATTTAAGGAAATGCAGACGACCGCCCCCTCAAAGTGATTTGATTCGATAATACCATATGTGGGACGTATAAAGGATGTAGATATGATATTATATATGATATTACATTGGAATTATAATATACCATTATATCATTATGATTCCATTTCATAAAATACGAAATAGAAATGGAAGCAGCGTTCATGCGTACGTACGGCTTACCGTCTCCATGAACGGTGCATTTCATTTCTTAACTCTAAATGTTATATAATATTATAAATGCATTCATGTACTAGATATATATGATATATATGATATATACATCATGAGTACCATTCTGGATATAATGGATACATGATAAACTTGAAATTATAAAGGGTTTATTTTTGACTCAAATACCAAAGATCGTTAAAACGACCGTTATTAACTTAAATAATTAAATAGTGCTAATGACATGGAAATAAGTGATATAAAAGGACTAATGAACTTGAAAAATTTTCTCAAACAATTATAAATTAACTCAAGTTTATTATTCAGGAGATTAAAGAACGACCGAGTCAAGTCGGACCCGAGGTATGGGACTTCGTCTCAAACTCCTTTCATTGAGGCATATTTTGTTTTATACACAAGATTATTTTATATGGTGTGTAAACCCCTTTTACTTTTACGATTATTCAAAAGGAATATTTTTTATACGAACCGTTTACTAAATGACAAAAGGGAATGTTTTTGTCGTACGTATGCGGCGACAATGACTTCTCCACCGTCGTGACCATAATTTGAGTTTCGGCTTCCTCTACAAGCCATACCTTCTTTTTAAAAGAAAAATAAATACCATGTTTTACTTTTCTTTTATTTTGGTATTGAAAATGGTTTTCATAATGTTTTTATATCAATTTTTTGTATTGATATCTTGTGATTGAAAGGTGGAAATTTTATGTTTCCTTTATGCATGTTTTATGTGATACGATTATGTTGTGGTTCTTGGGCATTATTATGAAGACGGGTGGTTCCGTGATAAACTATGGGAGAGTGAGCCCAATATAGCTCTCCAATGCATTGGTTAACACGAAGGAGTGAAATGTTAAGGTTTCTCTGAAGCGATTTAGTGAATATACTGTGATGGGTATTCCAAACGTAACCAAGAGGGTTACTCCCTACGTAAGAATATTATGAATTCCTCAAGTTACCTTTATGTCTTATGATTTGTATGATTTATTCATCATTTGATGAGGTATGTTAATGTTCTTTTGTTTTATGGGTAAAGTATGATTTCATTCTTATGTATATATGTACCCATGATTCCTTTCCATATTTTTATAACCCTTACTGAGCTTTTTATGCTCATCCCATGTTTTGGAAATGTTTTTCACAGGTCATGGGAAAGGTACATGATATGATGATAGTGTCAAGGAAGTGTCAAGAATGAATCCATGTTTTATTATAAATATGTTTCCATTGATGGGAAAAATTAATACTATCTTTTATGTAACCACTTTGTTTAAATGTGGAATGTAATGCATGTTTTGTGATCTAATTCTCTAAAACTCTAAACCTGAAAAGATCCTCAAGGTGTAATCTTGTAATAACTCAAGATTAAGTAAGGTTTATGTCTGGGTCCTTATATATTATGTAGAACCCCTTTTCCCCATGAATGTCCTGGATAATTATTTCTCATTTTTCACCAAATAATTCACACCCAAATGTTAGTACACCCATGTATTTCCAAGATCAGGCAGTTTTTATGACTTGTTCCATCCAAAATAACTTGTGAAATAGACCCGTATGCTACAAGGGAATCATCATCATTCGAAGCCTATCACCATTCCCTATAATGATGGATTATTTCATATCATTCTCTCCTAATTGGAAATTATAACCCTACATATAGTCCCCACCAACTCCAAGTTGTGTGGCATTAAACATCATATACCAACATCCTAGTTGTATGATGTTAAACTACATGAAAACATCCTCAGAGAAGAAAGTTAAACTATAACCTTACCCTATACAATGAACCTAGGAATCACCATGTTTGAATCCCATGAGATTTCACTTAAACTATAAGGAATACCGTATGCATAATCCCTACACCATCCCATGGTTTGACCCCTTTCACAACATGATCATACTGAACTCTCAGTATTAATATGAATGGACTAGTCTTTTCATGTGACCTTAAACTATAAAAATTCACTACATGGGTTTTTACCAAGTTCTCCAAATAAGGTATGTAAGATGAATCCCCAGGTCCCAATACCAACATACAATGGACACCTCTCTAAGGTCCAATACTAATACCCTAACACCACTATAAAATCATAATGTATTTTCAATTGATGGAAGTAAATTTGTAGTGTGATCATCCCTCTAGGGACACACTCAACATCTCACCATCTAAACTGAAGTTTCCCATTAGTTCATGACATCTCCACATAATTCTATCTCTTAGCCATCCCAGTTCATGACCAATGTAAATGGGAAGTGTTCTAAAAAGACTCTAAACATGTGACCATGTCCCCCGAAGGCTCTAAACTAGTGACCATATCCCTATAAGACTCTATACCTATGATCATGTCCCCATTTAACTATATATCTTTGACCATGTACCCCAAAGAATTGAAATCAGAGACTATGTGCCCACAAGACTCTAAACCCCTAATCATGTCCCCATAAGACCCTAAACCTGTGAACCAAATAAGTGCATTATAATATATACATATGAGATTAACATTATATCCCTAAGGCATAGATCCTTGAATGATGTATTTCTGTAGGGAAAGGTACCCCATAGTGGACATGCGATACCTTGGGTGTTACACCTAAGATTCCTCATAGATTAGGTGCCTCTAATTTTTTACGATGAAGACTTTATATGTTCCAATAAAACCTAACATCCAAAAATCTAAAGATGTTTCTAATTTGACTATGTTATTTGAACGCATGTAGCTTCCTTGTTGCAATAGAGGTGGTGTAATTAACTAATATCCACCTTGAGATGGCATTGGAGATGAGCTTAATGCACATGACTCAAATATATGAGGGAGACTCGGACTAGGTTATGAGCACCAAGGAGGAATCAATGGGACATGGAAAAAATATCCTATCATCACATTTTAGTCCTTGATTCAACTCCCCCATCCATGGTGGTAGAAGTCACCCGCTAGTGGAAAGTGATAATAAGGGAAAAAGATAAGCGCATCATCTCCATGATGAATTCCCCAATGGAAAACTTTGGAAAACAAATACCATTAATTAAATTCATGGGACTTAATAATCCATGATGATATCTATTTTAAATGGTTTTTTGACTCACGGGTTACTAATGTATTAATGGATTTTGATAACTCAAATATTCTTTCTTGATTTATAATGGGTCTTCATGAACTTCATTATTCTATTATTTGTTTTTTCCAACACATGATTTTATTTAATGGTAGTTTCTTATCTTCTATGGGTGTAAATGTTTTTTAAATTTATATCTATCACTTTAATTATTTTCTTTCAAAAAAATTATATCAATGTTATAATTCTATAGCAACCCATAATTTTCATACATAGAAATTACATCTTATTAGATGAATAATCATTACATTACATTACAATTGTAGTACCCCTTGATTATGGTATGTGACCCTTTCTCGATGATTTTTATGGTTTTATAGTTAAGGGTGAAATATGGGAGAGTCAGGAGAACTTTGAATGATGTTTGAGGCAAATGGGAAGCTGCACGGACGGGGCACAATTTGTCTAAACCATACGGTAAAACCGTGCATAGTTTTTCTTGGAGGTAGTAGCTTCTGCACGGGTGGCACACGGTTTGTCTAACCGTGTGGCCAAACCGTGTGTGAATGGTCTGTCGAGGCAGTGGATAATGCACTATTAGTGCATGGTTTGTCTAACCATGTGAGGAAACCATGTGGCCACCTAAATGAGATCCTATAAAAGTGGATCTAACTCTTTTTTGCCTATAAGTGCCTCATTTTTCCTCCTATGCGGCCCTAACTCAGGATTTTGCTTCTCCTCAGGTCAGATAAGGGTCTCCCATCGTTCCGGAGGTGATCCGAAGGCTTCTCTTAGCGAATCGAAGCCAGGTTCTTGAGGTATGTGATCGTTCATCTTCATTCTTGATCAGGTTCTTAGATCTACTTAGATCCACTTCTACTCTTCTCTCAGTTTCTTATATCTACACCGGTTATGGGTAGATCTAAGTGTTTGGATGCCAAATATGTTGAGATTTGGTCCTGATCATTCTAGGAGAAGAGATATAAGGAGAGTTTTGAAGAATCAACCTTGTTTTCTTGTGCGTTCCCTATTTGTTAGTGTTTTTCTCAAAACCTTTGAGGTAAGAGGCTTCAATCTCGACTCCTCTTACTAGAATTGATTGTCTTAGATTCCAAATTGGTTAATTTGAATGTATTTGATTGTGAAATGAATAGAATAAATATACTTTAGTGATCATTTATGGTTTTGATGAGATTATGAAATCTTGGTGAATTGTTGTTCAAAGTGATTTACCTTGTTGAATTTAAAATGTTGATTTTAAATTATGGATTTGCTGAAAGTATATATGGTTTGATGAAAAATTGGTTTTCAATAAAAAGAGTGTTTTATTGAAATGGTTTGAGATTGAAATGACTTCAATGGAATTGGTTTTCAATATAAGGGAAGCTTATTGAAATGGTTTGGAATTGAAATGTTTTGGCATGGAAAGGGTTTCGATGGAAATGGTTTTCAATAAAAAGCTGTTTTTATTGAAAGGGTGTTTTGGGATTATTGATGGGAATATTTGGTGTTTGTTCATATTGCATGTATGAGGCTTGGTTGAAATAGGACCTTGTGCTTGGTGCCAAAAATTTAATGGCACGCGGTAACTATATGTACGAGGCTTGGTTGAAATATGACCATGTGCTTGGTGCCAAAGGTGTAATGGAACATGGGAAAAAATTACCTTGGGATGACATGGTAGATCGATGAGAAACCGCTCATGAGTATGGAACTGTCAAAATGTCGCATGCATGGTTGGTTGCATGGGTTGTGGAATGGTTGGGTATCCCAAAAAGGGATATTGAGAAATGGTTCTAAAGCATGTTTGGTTATTTTTCTGGAAAAATAACTTGGTGGAAAATTGGTTTCAATTGCTCTTGTAATGACTTTGGTTATGAATGGTTTTGGAAACTTGTGTATATTTAGTTATAAACTGCTTTTGTGTAAATGTTTTATATAAAATGTTTTTATATAAATGTGGCTAACTCTTTTATCCTAGTGGCGTGAGTAGGGAAGTCATTGGTGAAAACCTAATAAGTTTTGTACTCACCCCTACTTTGGCACATCGGTGATTTTGTAGATTTCGTTTTCTGGAACCCTAATAAAGGTAAATCATCATACTGCTAGTGGCTTATGGTGATGTTTGGGAGATGTTGTGGAGCTTGGAGCTTGTGTTGCATGGAGTTGTAGTGTCTTTTGAGAGTCTTGAGCTGTTCATATGATATGTACATTGATTCTTAGTATGGTCTTCCACTGTTATGTACTTTGATGTAGTTTGGTATAAATGAAGTGTTTATTGGTCTTTCATTTGTTAATGGATCATATAGTGAATGTCTGGTTATGCTTGGTTGGTTTATGGGTTATTTCTTAAACGGTAAATCATCCCCCCAACTTGTATTTGAAACCCATCAGCATTTATTTCTAGCTTTTGGCATCTTGGGGATGTCACTTAAGGCCTAGTAATTACTCTTGGTACTCTCAAGCCAATGAGAATTGGTGGGTCATTACAAATGGTATCATCTTTTTCGGTCCATTCTTAACAAGAAGTCATCAATGATCTTGGTCATGGAGTCGAAATTAAGTCTTTTATATTCCTTGGGTTAAAATAATAGACATGAATAGGATTGTTAGAACATGAAATGTATGGCATAAAAGGATGTTGCTAACCTGTTTATGCTGAACTTCAAGATACCAGGGTGTTGGGTACATAAGTGTTTTGGATAAACTTATAGAATGTTGGAAATCTCATTGTCATGGGTTTAGCCAATGAGATGAAAATGAAATGGATTATATAGTAATTAATTCCCTATAGGATTGCATATCTCATTGTGAGGAATGAGTAAGGATTTTGCGCATTGTTTGAATTTTTGAAAAATGTAGAAATTGTTTTCAAGTAAATGATTTTGAAAACATCGTATTTGGTGTATTTTGAATATGGGTTGATTTTCAAAAGGCATGAGGAATGTTTTCAAAAATGTTTGAACATGGGAAAAAGGTTTTTTTTTGAAAACAATGTTGTGATAGATAATGTGATTGAATTTTAAATTCTAAGACATCAGTTTCCAGAGAGTGATATTGATAGAGGTTTTTGTTGGTTTAGAAAATGGCACCCGGTAGATGTCGTCGGAACGAACTTGATGAAGCTGCGGAGAATGTTGTTGCACCTGAACCCCATGTCATCTATGAGCTGGGTAAGAGTATCATCCAAGCTTCTCATGCTATGGATATGGAAAACTATAGGAATGAACCTTGACATGTGGATCTTACCATCCAGTTCATGAAGCAGAATCCACCAAACATTCAGTGTGATGCTGAACCCGAGAAGGCGGAGGTGTGGCTAAGTAGGATGAATCGTATCATCGATTTCATCGACACACCGGTAGAGCTGAAAGTAAAGTTAGTGATGTATATGCTTGATGGTCTTTCACATCAATGGTGGGATTTAGTGGTGAAGGATAAATTGGATGAAGTCCTTACATGGTAGGATTTTGAATAATTGTTCAACAAACAATTATATCCTCACATGTCCAAGATCCAGAAAATGACGGAATTCTTCAACCTGAAACAAGAGAGTGTCTATGTCATAGATTATGTAGCTAAATTCATGAATTTAGACCGTTTTTCACCAGAGGTTGCGGCATGTGCATCGTTGAAGGCACACATATTCAAATCGGGGCTAAGGAAAGAGATTCAATCGAAGATTGCAGTGATCTGTATTACCGATTATACAGAGATGGTGAACAGAGTGACTATTGCTAAAAATGATATCTCAGGATCGATAGGAGGAATGATGATACCTAGGGGAAATCATGGGAACTCAACCATTGGGAACAAGAGGAAAAGGGACACCTATTTCCATAGTGCAAGTGGAAATCCGAACCATACAGTAGGATCAGTGAACCTTCCTCCACGACCCCAGAGCAAAGAATATTGCTTTCAATGTGGTTTGTCTGACCACATAAAGAGAGTGTGTACGGAGAAACCTAGAGCATGTCATAATTGAAAAAATATTGGACATCTTCAGTGCTATTGTTGCAATTCTCCTAGGTCGGGTGCTCGGGACCCTTATTAGGCATCCCAAGCATCGTATGGTTCGACAGGAAGAGGACAGAAGAGTCAATCTCGTCAGAAAAATAGAGCTAGACATGGTGATTCTAAAAATACGATGAATCCTCAACCAGGGAAATTTCAACAGGGAAAAAAGGAGAGTAGTACTGTGACGAAGCAATTGTATGGAACAGAGCAGATGATGGGCGATGATCATGCTGGACCATCTATAGTAAGAGGTACGATTCTTTTGAATTATACCCTTGTGCAAGTGTTGTTTGATACCAGAGCATTGCATTACTTAATTTCTTCTTGTGCTGTAGACTTGCTATGTTTAAAACTGGAAATTATGCCTCATGTTTTGAACTGGAAACTCCTCTTGGTGAAAGATAATGTCAAGCCTTTTTGTGTAGATCATGTGCTATAATTGTTGATGGAGATGAGTATAAATGGGGCCTCTCGATGTTAGACATGGATGTCTATGATGTAATCCTGGGTATGGATTGGTTGACAATGTTTAAGGATCACATAGACTGTTATTGGATAATGATTAGTTTCACAACTGAGGACGACATCAACCATCTCTTCAGGGGAGAGAGGATGGTAAAGAAAGGTGAAAAGAGCTTGTTGGCACCAATGGTGGGAATTATCTCTTACCAACTTGAAATGCTAACTTTGGCATAAATAGAAGAGATTGGGGAAAATAGTTTTCCAGCTGTTTTGGATCAATTTCTTGATTTCATTCCCAATAAATTCTCATGGTTACTACCTCTGAGGGAAGAGGAGTTTACGATTGATCTTCTTATGGGAACCATTCCTATTTCCCTTCCGTCATATTGGATACCACCAATAGAGTTACAGGATTCGAAAATGAATTTAGAGGAGCTGGAAAGAAAGGGTTTAATTCGACCAAGTACATGTCTTTGGGAAGAACCAGTGTTTTTCGTGAAAATGGCAGATGGAACTCTTCAGCTTTGTGTGGATTACCAAAAGCTTAACTGTAACACCCTGAGATTTTATGAAAAATATTATTTTTAATTTAATTAATGTCTTGTGTTGTACGCTACACCAAAAGGAGATTGCACAACACTCATCCTTGACTTGCCTTGCATTATACGCAATCACGACCTTCCTCGATTGCGTGTGTAGTACGCAATACCGAGTTTCACTAAACAACGATATGCTATTAAAATATTATTAGAACTAGCTGTTATGAATGTTAATACACACTTTTTGAAATTTTGTAAATTTTATTTTTCAAAATGGACTTCATTTTTAGATTAGGAATATCAAAATTAGCTTAGGTTGAAATTTTGGTACATTTCGGATAACTTTCATATTCTAATGAATAGTGAAAATTACTAAATTTTAATTAAAAACAACTTTTTTAATCAAAATAATTAATAGTGATAAATTATTAATTTGAGTGGTTTTAAAGTATATTTAAAATATATTTTTACAATTTAATACAATGTTGGTCGTTGGATGTAATTTCACATTTAAACCAGTAATAAACAAGTGTCAATCTTTTGATAGTTATTATCTCTTAAAATCACGCCATTTGTTTTGATGACGAGAATTAATTTTTAAATTAGTTAATATTTTTTGAATTTGGTAAAATAGACATCATTTTTGAGTTCATAATATCAAATATAACTTAAGCCTAATTTTTGGTATTTTTCTGGAAACATTCATTTTTTTGATGAATAGTGAAACCACTAAGTGGTAGTAAAAAAAATGAATTTTTCATAAAACTTAATTTTACCGCTTCTGTGAGTGGAATTTATAAAATCCGATAGACACGGTTGATGTCAGTAAGTAAAATGTGGTTCAATGAGATGAAAATATTTTTTGGTGAATAGTAATTTTTTACTTTTTTTTACCACGGTTAAAAATAAATAGGGTAATTAAGGGTAAAAATGATATTATTATTACCCTAACACATGTCCTAATTCTATTGGATAAGTTTAATTCGACCAAAAACAATCTTAGGAATAAAATATGACCATTTAGGCCCACTTGGATTAGATTAGGACATTTATTATTATTTAATTCAAAGAAGAGTTAAAAGAGTTAAAATCAAAGTTTATTTACTAAAAAATTTTTAATATAGGGTTATGAATAAGATAAATTCTATTGTAAATATTCATTGGAAAGATAATAAGATTTAATACATAATGATATTTTATTTATAATTTTTAGACATTAAATAATTTAATTTATTTATGACACAATGATGATGCAGTAATTACCATAATAGTGAAAAATTAGAATAATTGATATTATAAATACCCAAATAAATATAATTGGATGCTTTTTATGAATTCCAATAATTTTCTAGGTTAATATGACATGTTATTATTGATTTAATTAACTTTTTTCGAACTTATCATCCTATTATGACTTTCACAAAAATCAATTACCAAATAGTGTCAAAATTGACATAAAATAGTTTTTTAAAAAAATATTATAATATTAATTGTTATTTTATTCCTAAAAATATATGGTTCGGCAAAATGACTTAGATAAGGTTTTATATATTAATAATAAACAACTTGGGGTTCGTTTGGCTTGTTATAGTATGTTTATTAACCTTATAGTGTAAGAACACAAAAAGACACGGTAAAAGTAAAATTAACTAACTTAAAGTTAAATATAAATGATAAGGTTACAATAATAACCTAAACTTGTCCAAATTCTTTTGGATGAGAGTATTTAGACCCATCCCCACCTTAGCTTCAAAATAAATCAATTTGGAGCTATTTAAAACCGAATTTAGATTTATAACAAAATAATAGTTTTAGATATTTCAAAGGTACCCCTCTCCTCCCTTATAAAAGGGCACCTCCTCCCTCTCTTCCTTACACCACATCGAGCCTTCAAGCTCGGCAAAACCCTGAAAAATTCCATTATCCACTTCCGTAGAAACATCCTAGAGGTTCTGGTATTCCTCAAAGACGAAGTTTAGTTCCCTAAAAGGAGATCTCAAAGAGGCGCTTCAAAGAAGAGGTAATGTCTGTTACCGATTCTTTCATCTTTATTTCTTCTTCCACTTCTTCTTCTTAGGCTGTTTCATTATGAAGTAATAACATCAATATAACTTATATACTGATATGTCATTATAATTATGAAACAACCTTATTTCACCATCTATCCATCCTACAGAAAATGAAATCACCGCGCGTGCGTACGTACGGAATACCGTCTCTACGCCGTGGTGTAATCTATATTCCACCACCACCTTACTTGGATGGGTATAATGGTGTACATAATAACTATATATGATTATTTTAAAGTGATATTGATTCTGGAATAGTATAAATACACTCCAATACAATTCCACGATCATGAGAACGATATCATCACTCGTGCGTACGTACGGACTACCGTCTCCACGATGCGATGAGATTCACTCTCCACGTTAACCATTCATGAATGATTATAAATTATATATAATAATTAATATTTAAATATATGACATAGTAATGATTCTGGATTTATTTGTATATATATTTATGTCATCTACTTAATTCCATTCAACTCAATAAAGAAAAGAAAACAACGTTCATGCGTACGTACGGTCTACCGTCTCCATGAACGGTGTATTTCTTTCCATTTACTGATTTATTATATATATGTATATTATGAATATATATTATATATAAATCATGTTTTATATTCTGGAATTAAGTAATCATGATCTAAGTAATCATATGAATAATTACAAGTCAAAACACGGACGACAAATGAAACGATTTTACCCAAAACGCTCTTTAACATGGAATTTACAAAAGAACGGGTAATATAAAGCCATAAGTGAACCATATATGATATCATAACAATGAGTATGATTCTGGAATAAGTCAATGACATTATTTAAATCATGATACAGGAGGTTCAGACACATACGAAGCAAATCAGACCTAAGGTAAGGGAAATATCACAATCTCATTTTTATTCGAGATTGTTTATATTTTGGAATTTACTGGGGTGTATTTTGTCATCCACATCCATGTTTCCTCGATATGTAATATTTATATCCTTCTAAAATAGTTTATATCCAATTTTACCCTTCGGTGAGTTTATAGTAAAAGATATGAAAGGAATCTTTTTTCGTTTTTCATACGAGGTACTTTTTTGACTTTTCTGAAAAAAGTACGAGAAGAATGTTTTTTTTATACGGCATGAATGGATTTTTAAAACATTATTTGCAAGAATCTTCCTTTAAAAGTTTTCAAGTTTAGTTTTAATAAACCTCTTTTAGTTTAGAATTTTATGACATGTTAAGAAAGGAAAAGTGTTTTTGAAGTAGAAAGGATATTTTCCTCAAGAATGGAGTTCAAGTGTTTTATCAAAATTATTTTCCATCTAAGATAATAAAGGGTTCTGTTTCTATCCCTATTATTACATTGATTTGATTATGTTGTGATGGAATTATTTTTATGAATTCCTTTATCTTATATGAATTGTTTTATGATGTCACGATGTTTAAGATTCCCATTTTTATTACATGGGTTATGCAATGATGTATGATTTATGATTTTGTGGCACACATAAGAATGGATTCATTATGAAATTGGTGGGACCTATATCTACCTCCAATGAATTGGGTAAAGATTTTATATCTCATGAGATAGACATGGCGGGAATGGTAGGTTATACCGGTTCAGTGAAACAAGACTCAAACGAGGAGTTAACTCGGTTCAGAAAGGGACTTTGTCCACTAAGATAGTCTTGGCAATGAGTCTTGACTAATAAGAAATGATTCTCTATGATTATGTGTGTATGCCACAGGGTTTAATGATTTACGTAATGATTATTGGGATTTCATTTCACTACTATGATTTATCCCATGTTATGAAATTATGCTCTCTTTTGCAGGTTAAGATTTCCAAAATGTTATGTTCTTATGATGTGATTTATATTTCTTTTGTTTACCCTTATAGAGCATTTGAGCTCACCCTTTTATGTTTTCTTTTCCCCAGGATATAAAGAAAGGTTTTAGGTAAAAAAAGGATGATATTTATGGGAGATGTTGAAGATCATTCACCACGATTAGAAGATTATATTCTGAGTTTCCAAAGACACTAAACTATTACGATCCTTGTGTCTATGTTTTTGTTATGTACTAAGTATTCCGCAAAAGTAATGTAATGTCCATGTACGTCAGGCTTCGGGTCTCTACAGTTGGTATCAGAGGAAAGGTTTAGTCAACCTTTGGAAAGTAGGATGCAAAAACGTTAGTGAGATCCCTAGAGATATTTCTAAGGTATGTCTAGGAATGTACCTAAGGATAAGAATACATATAGGATATAGTCCTAGAACTATGGTAACGATATTAGAATTTAACCTAAGATGTTAGATATTGTGGGTGCTCCCCCTTTACTTTGTTGTTTTCCCTAGCATGATTTTTTTCCTCTCACACTATTCTTTTTGGGTATTAGAAAATGGCTGGAAACAGGAAGATTCATGATAATGGAGGATATAATGGACAATGGAATGATATTCTTCATGAGCAACCAAATGAAACTGGATTTGGAAGTCCAAACATCATTATTATGCTGAATCATCAATCTCATAATATGATCAATAAACTCAAATTTTGTAAGTTTCCTGACTCAGCTAATAAGAGAAAGATGGAGTTTCATGATGATCATAGAGGAAACAAAGTTAAATTTCCCATATGTAAGTCATGTGGGAAGAGGCATCAAGGAGAATGTTTCAAAGGAACTGGAAGATGATTTGGGTGTGGAAAAGAAGAAAATAAAGCCAATAAGTGCAAAGGAAAAGGTTCTGTTAACACCATGGATGAGGATAATGGTATTGCTACGACATCAACAATGGTTAAATGTTTTAAATGTGGAATGTATGGGCATTATGCAAACCAATGACCTAAGGTAAAGTCTCATGAAGAGAATCAGTATGGTCGTATGGGTAGTATTTATGTTGATGATGATGAAGAGACTATAAATGATATGTGAGATGAAAGAATTGTTGAAGCTCAGTCAATTGTTTAAAAAGGCAGTGGATTGATTACATGTTTATCAAGTGTAATGTTGTATAAGTAATTTCATGGTACAATGGAATAAAGAGACATCTAAGGATCGTTACATTGTTTTCTTTCCTTGAGTTTTGAAAGTGTATGATTAATGCTACCAGTATCCATGAAAGGTTATTCAGATATTTTTGGAATATAGAGGATATGCACAAAATGAAGGGATAAAGAGAAAATTAAATGTTTGATAGTATTCATGTTCTCATGACTGATATAAGGAGAAGGATATATCATTGTTTGAGTATATAGAATTTTTGGATTTTGGTATGTGGAAAGAGTTAACTTTTGACAGAATTCATGTTTTCACTAAGGGTTAATGGGTATTCATTTTTCAAGAGAATACATGATTAAGGTATTCACATGATTGGAATGTGACCAACAAGATATATGGGGGATAAATGATGGTATTCACATGCTTGGTTGATGACATTTCAAGTAATCTTTTTCTTTATACTATGAGCTTGGACCGAAGTATTTTAGATAAGCCTAAAGACTGGAATGGATTATGTTGGACATAAGTTAGTATTGTTTAAGAATGAATTTTTTTTGATATTATTGATGGGATGTTATAGTAATGTAGTTTTAGAAAATTGACAACTTGTAGGACGGACGACAACCCATCGCGTCAGACAAGGCCGTGGGAAGCGAACCCACAACCGAAGTGCGACTGGCCTTTATCGCCTACCACTGGACTACAGGAAGTCCCTGTTTAGTAGAAACTAGTTTTATTATAAGAAGTATGATATATGAAGTATAAGTCCATTTTATGAACCATATATAATTAATCTCACTATCGATGGACTTATGTATTTTTTGATAACATTTCTAACCTTTTGTTTGAGACAGATGGAATGACCCATCATTCTATCACATGATCTGCTAACACATCACGAATGAAAAATTCAACTTCATTTCTTTAAGAGATGAAGTGGAAATTGTCCAAAGAATGACCAACAGTGAGACTATAGCGAAATCACAAAAGTAATTATTCTAATTCCAATTTCATCAACTTTAGGGAAACGATCTTGAAAACCAAAAATGTTGTCCTAGTGCTCTTATATCTGATAAATCAGATGGTACCTTAGATCATCACAAATTTATGGCTTTGTGATTGCTGGCTTTTCCATAGCCATGTTCTCTACCACCCTCCATCAGAACATGATGGTTAGATTTCTCTTCCATATCCATATTTTCACCTATGTGGAAACCCAGTGATTAGTTTATTTGGGTAACCGTTACGTTTCATAATTTTGTTTTTAAAGATTGGTTTTGGTATTCCCTTTTTACGATGTGGGTTTCTATCAAAGAAACTTTCGAATAGTAAACCATTTATAACCCCGACGAATTTCGAGGGAGAAATTCATTTTAAGGGGGGTAGAATGTAACACCGCGAGATTTTATGAAAAATATTCTTTTTAATTTCATTAATGTCTTGTGTTGTACGCTACACCAAAAGGAGCTTGCACAACATGCATCCTTTACTTGCCTTTCATTACACGCAATCACGACCTTCCTCGATAGCGTGTGTAGTACGCAGTACCGACTTTCACTAAACAACGATATGCTATTAAAATATTATTAGAACTATCTATTATGAATAGTAATAACCACTTTTTGAAATTTTGTAAATTTTATTTTTCAAAATGGACTTCATTTTTAGATTAGGAATATCGAAATTAGCTTAGGTTGAAATTTTGGCACTTTTCGGATAACTTTCATATTCTGATGAATAGGGAAAATTACTAAATTTTAATTAAAAACAACTTTTTTAATCAAAATATTTAATAGTGATAAATTATTAATTTGAGTGGTTTTAAAGTATATTTAGAATATATTTTTACAATTTAATATAATGTTGGTCATTAGATGTAATTTCACATTTAAACCAGTTATAAACAAATGTCAATCTTTTGATAGTTATTATCTCTTAAAAACACGCCATTTGTTTTGACGACGGGAATTAATTTTTAAATTAGTTAATATGTTTTGAATTTGGTAAAATAGACATCATTTTTGAGTTCATAATATCAAATATAGCTTAGGCCTAATTTTTGGTATTTTTCTGGAAACTTTCATTTTTTGATGAATAATGAAACCACTAAGTGGTAGTAAAAAAAATGAATTTTACATAAAACATAATTTTACCGCTTCTGTGAGTGGAATTTCAAAAATCCGAGAGACACGGTTGATGTCATTAAGTAAAATGTGGTTCAATGAGATGAAAATATTTTTTGGTAATAGTAACTTTTTACTTTTTTTTACCACGGTTAAAAGTAAATAGGGTAATTAAGGGTAAAAATGATATTATTATTACCCTAACACATGTCCTAATTCTATTGGATAAGTGTAATTCGACCAAAAACAACCTTAGGAATAAAATATGACCATTTAGGCCCACTTGGATTAGATTAGGACATTTATTATTATTTAATTCAAAGAAGAGTTAAAAGAGTTAAAATCAATGTTTATTTACTAAAACATTTTTAATATAAGGTTATACATAAGATAAATTCTATTGTAAATATTCATTAGAAAGATAATACGATTTAATACATAATTATATTTTATTTATAATTTTTAGACATTAAATAATTTAATTTATTTATTACACAATGATGATGCATTAATTACCATAATAGTGAAAAATTTGAATAATTGATATTATAAATACCCAAATAAATATAATTTGAGACTTTTTATGAATTACACTAATTTTATAAGTTAATATGACATGTTTTTATTGATTTAATTAACTATTTTAGAACTAATCATTCTGTTATGATTTTCACAAAAATCAATTACCAAATAGTGCCAAAATTGACATAAAATAGTTTTTAAAACAAATATTATATTATTAATTGTTATTTTATTCCAAAAAATCTAAGTTTCGGCCAAATGACTTAGATAAGGTTATATATATTAATTATAAACAACTTGGGGTTCGTTTGGCTTGTTATAGTATGTTTATTAACCTTATAGTGTAAGAACAGAAAAAGACACGGTAAAAGTAAAATTATCTAACTTAAAGTTAAATATAAATGATAAGGTTAAAATAGGATCCTAAACTTTTCTAAATTCTATTAGATGAGATTATTTCTACCCATACCTACCTTAGCTTCAAAATAAATCAATTTGTAGCTATTTAAAACCGAATTTAGATTTATAATAAAATAATAGTTTTTGTTATTCCAAAGGTACCCCTCTCCTCCCTTATAAAAGGGCACCTCCTCCCTCTCTTCCTCACACCACTTTGAGACTTCAATCTCGGAAAAACCCTACCAAATTCCCTTATCCACTTCTCTAGAAACATCATAGAGGTTCTTTTCTTCCTCAAAGTCCAATTTTAGTGCTCTAATAGGAGATCTCAAAGAGGCGCTTCAAAGAAGAGGTAATGTCCGTTACTGATTCTTTCATCTTTATTTATTCTTCCACTTCTTCTTCTTAGGTTGTTTCATTATGAAGTAATAACATCAGTATCACTTATATACTGATATGTTATTATAATTATTAAACAACCTTATTTCACCATCTATCCATCCAACGGAAGACAAAATCACCGTGCGTGCGTACGTACGGAATACCGTCTCCACGCCATCATGTAATCTATTTTCCACCACCACATTACTTGGATGGGTATAATGGTGTACATAATAACTATATATGATTATTGTAAAGTGATATTGATTCTAAAATAGTATACATACACTCCAATATAATTCCACGATCATGAGAATGATATCATCACTCGTGCATACATACGGACTACCGTCTCCATGACGCGATGAGATTCATTCTCCACGTTAACCATTCATGAATGATTATAAAGTATATATAATAATTAATAATGAAATATATGACATAATAATGATTCTGGATTTATGTGTATATATATGTATGTCATCTACTTAATTCCATTCAACTCAATAAGGAAAAGAAAACAACGTTCATGCGTACGTACGGTCTACCGTCTCCATGAATGATGTATTTCTTTCCATTTACTGATTTATTATATATATGTATATTATAAATATATATTATATATAAATCATGTTTTATATTCTGGAATTAAGTAATAATGATCTAAGTAATCATATGAATAATTACAAGTCAAAACACGGACAACAAATGAAACGATTTTACCCAAAACGCTCTTTAACATGGAATTTAAAAAAGAACGGGTAATATAATTCCATAAGTTAACCATATATGATATCATAACAATGATTATGATTCTGGAATAAGTCAATGACATTATTTAAATCATTATACAGGAGGTTCAGACACATACGGAGCAAATTGGACCTAAGGGAAGGGAAATATCACAATCTCATTTTTATCCGAGATTGTTTATATTTTGGAATTTACTGGGGTGTATTTTATCATCCACATCCATATTTCCTCAATATGTAATATTTATATCCTTCTAAAATAGTTTATATCCAATTTTACCCTTCGGTGAGTTTTTAGTAAAAGATATGAAAAGAATCTTTTGTCGTTTTTCATACGAGGTACTTTTTTGACTTTTCCGACAAAAGTACGAGAATAATGTTTTTTATACGGCATGAATGGATTTTTAAAACATTATTTCCAAGAAGCGTCCTTTAAAGGTTTTCAAGTTTATTTTTAATCAACATCATTTAGTTTAGAATTTTATGACATGTTAATAAAGGAAAAGTGTTTTTGAAGTAGAAAGGATATTTTCCTCAAGAATGGAGTTCAAGTGTTTTATCAAAATTATTTTCCATATAAGATAATAAAGGGTTCTGTTTCTATCCCTATTATTACATTGATTTGATTATGTTGTGATGGAATTATTTTTATGAATTCCTTTATCTTATATGAATTGTTTTATGATGTCACGATGTTTAAGATTCCCATTTTTATTACATGGGTTATGCAATGATGTATGGTTTATGATTTTGTGGCACACATTAGAATGGTATCATTATGAGATGGGTGAGACCTATATCTCCCTCCAATGCATTGGGTAAATATTTTATATCTCATGAGATAGACATGGCTAGAATGGTAGGTTATACCGGTTCAGTGAAACATGACTGAAACGAGGAGTGAACTCGGTTCAGAAAGGGACTTTGTCCACTAAGATAGTCTTGGAAATGAGTCTTGACTAATAAGAAATGATTCTCTATGATTAGGTGTGTATGCCACAAAGTTTCATGATTTATGTAATGATTATTGAGATTTCATTTCACTACTATGATTTATCCCATGTTATGAAATTATGCTCTCTTTTGCAGGTTATGATTTCCAAAATGTTATGTTCTTATGATGTGATTTATATTTCTTGTGTTTACCCTTACTAAGCATTTGAGCTCACCATTTTATGTTTTCTTTTCCCCAGGATATAATGAAAGGTTTTAGGTAAAAAAGGAAGATCTTTATGGGAGATGTTGAAGATCTTTCACCACGATTAGAAGATTATATTCCAAGATTCCAAAGACACTAAACTATTACGATCCTTGTGTGTGTGTTTTTGTTTTGTACTAATTATTACGCAAAAGTAATGCAATGTCCATGTACGTCAGGCTTCGGGTCTCTACATTAACCAAGTAATGATGAAGAATAGATATCCACTTCCCCTCATTGATGATCTGTTCCATTTATTAAGGGGATCTCTATGGTTCTCCATGATTGAATTGCGATCATGATATCACCAATTGTGAGTTTGGAAGGAGGATATTCCAAAGACAGCTTTCAGAAGCAGATGTGGCCACTACAAATATATAATCACGCCTTTCGGTCTAACTAATGAACCATCGGTCTTCATGGATTTGATGAATCATATATTTCACCGATATCTAGACTCTTTTGTTGTGGTGTTTGTGGAAGATATTTTGGTCTATTAAAAAACAAGGGTTCATCATGAGGTGCACCTAGAAACAGTGTTACAAATCTTGAGAGATCATCATTTGTATGCCAAGTTATCAAAGTGTGATTTTTGGATACAGGAAGTATGTTTCCTTGGCCATTCCATTTCTGAGAAAGGTGTTCATGTTGATCCTAAAAAGATAGAAGCTATTATCTCTTGGAAACCACCAAAGAATGTGTTCAAGATACGATGTTTTCTTTGTCTAGATTTTTACTACTGACACTTTGTGCGTGATTTCTTACGACTAGCGTCACCAATGAAAGCTCTAACAAAGAAGAATGCTCCATTCTAATAGACAGATGAATAACAGAATTCTTTCTTGGAACTGAAGGTTCATATTACATCGGCACCCATCTTGATCTTTCCAGAATCAAGATAGGGGTATGTGGTGTATTGTGATGCTTCGGGATCAGGGTTAGGTTGTGTTCTCATGCAAGGAGACCATGCGGTTGCTTATGGTTAAATTAAGTTTTGGTTGCATGAGGAGAATTACCCAACAAATGATTTGGAGTTAGCTGTAGACGTCCATGATTTGAAAACATGAAGACATTATCTATTTGGTGAGAAATTTACTCTGTTTACGGATCAAAAAATCTTAAAACACATTTTCTCATAGTGAGATTAGAATCAGAGGCAAATGAGGTGGATTGAGTATATCTAAATATTTAACTTTGACTTGATGTACACACCGAGAAAATAAATTTTGGGGAAGATGCATTGATTAGAAATTCATATGTTCTGTTAGTGAAAGAAGCTTCAGATGAATGGCAGTTGATGTCTGTCTTAGCCAGCATGCATGTGGAATATGAAAACCGAGGTGATGTTGCAATTTTCTTTTCAGCTACGCTTGTTCTTAATTTGGTAAAGATGATCAAAGAAGCACAAAAATATGATGTAGAATGTCTAGTTGTAAGTTCAAAAATCAATGGTTGGGAGACCATTGATGGCTAGAAAATTTATGGGAGTTCAGTTTAGTGTTTCAGAGATTGGATGGTTGTACCTATGGTGTGTGAGGAACAACTCCTTCATTCTTACCACCATTCGAAATGGGATGTACATCCGGGTATATAGAAAATGTATAAGGCGTTGAAGATGCAGTTTTGGTGGAGCGACATGAAAAGAAAGGTGGCCGAGTTCGTCTCGTGGTGTTTAAATTGTCAACAGGTTAAAGCGGAGCATCAAAGACCATCTAGTATGTTATAGTCTTTACCTATCCCAGTGTGGAAATGTGATCAAATAGAAATGGATTTTGTTACAGGTCTTCCAAGAACGGTCTGGAAACACAATTCCATTTGGGTGATAGTGGATCATCTAACCATGTGGGCCCATTTCATCCCAATTCTTGAAACTCATATGGTGGAAGATCTTTCAAAAATCTATATCCAAGAAGTGGGAAAGAAGAATGGTGTACCAGTGTCTATTGTCTCAAATAGAGATCCGAGGTTAACATCTCGTTTCTGGAAATCATTACAGAAATCCCTCAGAACCTAGTTGACTATGAGCACAGTGTATCATCCTCAGATGGATGGGAAATCCTAGTAGATGATACAAACATTGGAAGATATGTTTTGGTCTTGTGTAATTTATTTTGGTGGCTCATGGGAGAATAATATACCCTTAGTGGATTTCTCATACAATAACATCTATCAAGCCTCGATACACATGGCTCCGTTTGAAGCATTGTATGGGCGTCCTTGTCATTCTCCACTATTCTTGGTGGAAACTAGTGAAACTTCACTAGTTGGGCTGAGCCTTGTCCAAAGAACAATGGAGAAGATTTAGTTGATTACAAAGACGACAGAAATGGCTCAGAGTAATCAGAAATCTTATACAAATCACCATCTAAGACTGTTGTCGTTCATTGTGGTTGATCATGTCATCTTGAGGATCTCTACAAGGAATGGACATCGTCGTTTTGGGAAGCAGGGTATGTTATATCCTAGATATATTGGCCCTTTTTATATAATGGAATGGGTTGGAGAGGTGGCATATCGGTTGGACTTACCACCATGGTTCAGTTTTGTGTATAATGTGTTCCATGTATCTCAGTTGAAAAAGTATCAGCCTGATCCTGACCATGTAATTAGATGGGATCACGTTGACCGAGAGCCAAATGCTTCATTGATACATATCCCAGTACAGATTCTGGATAGGCAATAGAAAGTCTTGCCTGGAAAAAGCATCAGTTTAGTGTGGGGTTTATGGCAGCATGGTCAGATTCAAGAAGAGACTTGGGAACATGAAAGGGAAATGAAAGAGCAGTGGAAGGAACACTTTTAGTTGGGTGAGGATTTTCTACTTTTCAGGGATAGAATTTCCATGGTGGGGAGAATGTAGTACCACCAGTTTCTGGTATGTAACCCTTTCTTTATGCTTTTTATGGTTTTATAGTTAAGGGTGACGAATGTGAGAGTCGGGAGAACATTGAATGATGTATTGAGGCAAAGGGGAAGTCTCACAGACGGCGCAGGGTTTGCCTAAACTGTGTGGTAAAACCGTGCGTAGTTGGTCTTGGAGGTAGTAGTATTCACATAGGCGTCACATGGTTTGTCTAACCATGCATCCAAACTATGCGTGAATGGTCTGTCAAGGTAGTGGCTAATGCACGATTAGCGCATGGTTTGTCTAACTGTGCGAGAAAACCATGCGGCAATATAAATGAGATCATATAAAAGTGGATATCACATGTTTCGGCCCCTAAGTTCCTCTTTTTTCCTCTTAAGAATCCCTAACATGGTATTTTTCTTCTCCTTAGGTCAGAGAAGGTTCTCCAATCGTTCCCGAGGTGATCCGAAGGCTTCTCTTGGCGAATCGATGCTGAATTCTTGAGGTATGTGATCATTCCTCTTCGTTATTTATCGATTACATAGAGATACATAGATATACTTATCCTCTTCTCTCAATTTCATATATCTATGCCCATTATGGGAAGATCTATGTGTGTGGATGCCAAATATGATGAGATTTGGTATTGATCTTTATAGGAGAAGAGATCTAAGGAGAGTTTTGAAGAATCAACCCGGTTTTCTTGTGCGTTCTCCATTTGTTAGGGTTTTTGTCAAAAACATTGAGGTAGGAGGCTTCACTCTCGACTCCTCTTTCTAGAATTGATTGGCTTAGATTCAAATTGGTTCATTTTAATGGATTTGATTGTGAAAATCATAGAATAAATATTCTTTAGTGATGATTTATGGTGTTGATCAGATTGTGAAATCTTGGTGAATTATTGTTCAAAGTGATTTGGATTATTGAATTTAAAATGTTGATTTTAAATTATCGATTTGCTAATACTATAGATGGTTTGATGAAAAATGGGTTTTCAATAAAAATAGAGTTTTTTTGAAATGGATTGAGATTTAAATGACTTTGATGGGATTGGTTTTAAATAAAAGGGAGGTTTATTGAAATGGTTTGGAATTGAAAAGGTCTGGAATTGAAATGGTTTTTATGGAAATGGTTTTCAATAAAAAGGTGTTTTTATTTAAGGGTGTTTTGGCATGATTTATGGGAAGATGTGGTGTGTGATCATATTGCATGTACTGGGCTTGGTTGAAATAGGACCTTGTTCCTTGTGCCAAACGTTTAATGGCACGTTGTAACTATACGTACGAGGCTTGGTTGAAATATTACCTTGTGCTCGGTGCCAAAGGTGTAATTGCACATGGGAAACAATTACCTTGTGACGACTTGGTAGATCGACAAGAAACCGCTCATGAGTATGGAACTATCATAATGTAGCATGCATGGTTGGGTGCATTGGTTATGGAATTGTTGGGTAGGCCAAAAAGGGATATTGTGAAATGGTTATAAAGATTTTTTTGTTATTTTTATAGAAAAATAACTTGTTGAAAAAATGGTTTCAATTGCACATGGAATGCCTTTAGTTATGAATGGTTTTTGGAAACTTGTTTATATTTAGTTATAAACAAATTTTGAGAAAATGTTTTATATAAACTATTTTTATATAAATGTGGATAACTCTTTTATCCTAGTGGCATGAGTAGGGAATTAATTGGATAAAACCTACTGAGTTTTATACTCACCCATGCTTTGGCACGTTGGTGCTTTTGCAGATGTCATTTTCCGGAACATGGATAAAGGTAAAGAATCATACTGCTAGTGGATTATGGTGATTCTTGGGAGATGTTGTGAATCTTGGAGCTTGTGGAGCATGGAGTTGTAGTGCCTTTTGAGAGGTTTGATCTGTTCATCCACTATATACTTTGATGCCTAGTTTGGTCTTCCACTGTTATGTACTTTGATGTAGTTTGATATAAATGAAGTGTTTATTTGTCTTTCATTTTTTCATGCATGATATTGTGAATGTTTGGTTATGCTTGGTTGGTTTATGGGTTATTTCTTAAAGGGTAAATCATCCCCCCAATTTTTATTTGAAACCCTTCGGCATTTATTTCCATCTTTGGCGTCTTGGGGATGTCTCTTAAGGCCTAGTAATGACTCGTGGTACTCTCAAGCCAATGAGAATTGGCGGGACATTACAACAATACATTACATAATTATATAGGTATAATTCCATTAGAAACATGGATATATAAACAACTAGTTCATGGGATATCTATATATTATCTGACTAAGTTATTCATACGTAAAAATCTTCTTAGACATATTATACATAAAACCATTCTTCATCATTTGGTAAAAACACATAATTGAGGGTGATCTCAGAATCATAGTAAGGGTAAAAATGGGATATATAATTAATAATATAAGAATAACATGAGCATAAGTGTATTACATATACATTTTAAAACCATACCATGAAAATAATAGATCATAAAATTGAGTAATGTAATAAATATTGACAGTTTATAAGACATGTATAATAATGTAATAAAATAACATGATCCATGAGATCATAATATTAGAATGAGGCATAGATTTTGGAATATAAATATGAATTTAAAAAATTGTATCAAGGCTACCCTCCATGTTATTCATAACATGTTAGGTCTGGGCCAATCGCTAGTGTATATACTACATGATTGGTATAGTTTATCGTGTGTTTTCTATAGGGATTGGGATATCCAACCATGTACCATTTGATCTCATAGAACAATAGAAATTAGCTAATTTTTTTGATGTACATATTGGTACCATTAATAACATAATGAAAATATGTATTATGTATGTTACAAGATCATAAAATGTTTGTTATATCAGAATCCATGAAAAGAACTCATGGAAAAGCAATGTGTGTCATCATATTCATAAACCATCTTGAGAATGAATATATATGCTATCAATGTATCATACCACAATTAATGATTATGTAACATCAAAATATGTCATTATATATGAAAAATTACCTTGATAGATCACATTGAATATTTCTTTTGGAATGTACCCTTATTATTTTGAAATGATTTATTTTAATAAACTATAAAACAATAAAGGAAATAATTTTATTTAAAATTAAAATTGTAAAAATTTAATGGAAGATCAAAAGAAAATATTATTCATGATGGTGGGAAATTAATTCACTTTGTATAAGTTAAAAACATTCCTTTCACACCATGATAAATTTGTTAAAATGTAACTAATTCAAAATACAGAAATAAGATTACATTTAAACAATTTTTATAAAGTAAAAAATTTGTAAAAATGACTAGGAATCCTAGAATAATAGTAATTTTTTTATAAATCATTGATATGGAAGAGAAATATTCCCCAATGGAGACAAAAAAATAAATAATCTCAAATATTGATGAGATTGTGAAACAAAACCCTTTTCGTAATATTTCCTTACTTCATAGTCACATTAACCCCCAGTATAATAAATTTAAATTGTTATAATTTTATAAAATTTTCATTTTAATCCATATAATATCATATATGGTCCCTTTATAACATTTTAACACCCCATTTTAGCAATAATTCTTTATTAAAACCTTTATTTGTAGGTGTTAACTATTTTTTTTGTAATGAGTATTTCTATTCAGTAGTTCCAGTACATGAAACATTACTTGGCTTGATAAACTATTGAATATTAATCATGTTATAAATATAATATATATTCATTATATATATATATATTCATCCATAAAATTTAGATAGGTAAAAATAATTACACCATTTATGGAGATGGTAGGTTGTATATAGGCATGAACACTGTTTTATATTTCAAGATATGAAATGAAAAAAAATTAAAAATTAATTAACAATTATAGTATCGTTATTATATAATATATTGATAATATTCTCTCTCATTACCATCTATGATAAATATTAATTTAAAAAATAATTGCATTGCTTTGTGGAGGTGGTAGTCCACATGTAAGTATGAATGATGTTATTGTTCCCCAAATGATGGGATGGTAAGTAGACAGATGAGATAATATAATTTAATAATTAAATATATTTAATTATATTTTATATGAAAATTAATACCATCATAATACCTATCCATAAAATATGGTGATGAAAAAGGTATTTTATCGATATTTGGAGATGGTAAGTCGTACATATGCACGAAAGATACTTTCAATTTATATTTATTAAGAAAGATGGTGTATAGTGACTATTTAATAACCATGATTACATTGTAATAATATTTATTATATTTAATTTAATATTTTATGATAAAATATATTGATTCATTGGATTTAAAGAACCTTATCAAAGAAAATAACCAGCTATGGTGATTACCTCTACTTTAAAATGACTCCTTTTGATATCCTCTAAGAGGTTCTAGGGTCGGTATTTTGGGAGGACCATAACAACATAAATGTGGAATTAGAATTTGATAATGAAATTTGTATGATCTTGTTTAATCTATAAGGTTCAAAGTGGTGTGAATAAGTAAGGGAGTAAGTTCCCGTTTTTAATTGATGTGAGGGGAACTATTTGAATTTATAAAAAGATTAAATTATAATTAATTTATTATGAGGAAATATGTATCCATATGGAAATTAAAAAGAAGATATAATAAGTCAGTTTTTTTACATCAACATATAGAATCTAGACATGTTGTATTGTATTTTTAGACATTATCATTTTGAGTAACCCTTAGTTAAACAATTTTAATTTTTGCTATTAAAAGTTGACCATAAATGGAAATTATAACTTATTTGACCATATCATATCTATATTTTATTTCATTCAATATTATTATGATTTTAAATAATTTAATAAAAATTAATTTGATAAAATATCATTACTATCATGTTTGAAACTATTCATTTAATTTAACATTAAATACATCAATACCAATGGAATTTTGAATATAATGATTTCTCATCTCCAAAAATTTTCATATAGATATTTAAAATTCATGTGTCACATTATTTAATATAAATTATATCACATTTAATAGTTTATTAATCATTTATTATATTTTTCTATTAAATTGATAAATATTTGATCTGTGTTATATAAGAAATTAATGTAATTATATAAAAAAAATGAAAAATAATTTGGAGTTGTGAAAATAATTTTATTAAGATCAAAATAAAAACATAGATTCCTTTATAACATACTTTGTTCCCTATGTGGACACAAGACATATATTAAAAACAATGAGAGTGGCATTTTGTGACCTTATTTTATTTAAATAATATATAAGTCATTTTCAAGGGCATGTTTCCATTAAATAACTCAGTTTATAATGTATAGAAATAAGAGTAAAATTTCATTCATCCAATAAGAATTATGATGAAAAATTATGGCTGTATCACTTATTTTTAATCCATATTAACATGATTTTCCATTTACTAATGTCATAAATTTTATCATAATTACTATTCATAATGACCAAAATTTAAGGGGACTAATTACGAAATTTTATCCCCATGATTAAAAATATTTAATTAATATTATCTAGTTCAATACCTAAAAATAGAATAAATTAATTTTAATGTAAGTGTACAAAATGTATAAATACTACTTTATAGAAAAAATGAATTTTATGTATAAAATTATATGTAATCTTATCATATACCAAAAAATATTTTCCTAATGTTTTCAAATATTTATCATATATATAATATATACATTTCAACAAAATCATTCACTAAACGGATTCATTTAATTTATTAATAATGATACATTGCATGCATACAAATAAATTTTCACAAAAACCATCAGTTTTAAAAAAAAATATTTTTTGTTTTTAAATTATATTACCTTGATAAAAAATTAATTATATTTGTATATTTTATATAATTTTGTTGTTACTGTTAATACCCTCCAATAAAATGGCTAGGAAATAATGGATATATTTTTTTAATAATGTTACATGGTTCATATAAACATATTGTTGCATGTACAAAAGGTTATCGATTAAATAAAATTATTTAAAGAGAAATATTTCATAATAAATCTTTGGGTGTTACATTATACACCCCTTAAAAGTGATTTTTCCCTCGAAAATTTTCACTCTAATACAAAAAAATGAGGATTTATTTTTTATTACATCTTCAGGGTCCAACGAATCTTTATTATAATTGTGATTTCTCTAGGGAACATTCTCTATTTGAGTAGTCTTATGTCATATCACATTATCAGTATGATACAATATTGGTAATATTTTTTCTTCATAAGAAAGAAAATTTTCTAGTGGTATGAACTTTGAATTTAGTAAATTTGAAGGATGAGTTATATACATCCTTAGGATAGATAAAAAGAAAACATCATGAACCTGAGACCGTTCCGGTGCAAGATCCAATTGATAAGCTACCATCCCGATACAATTATGAATTAATAAAATGGTTCATATACCAAGGTATTATCATTACGTTTTTCCAAATCTCATCACGATATTTTAGGGTTATACTTATTGTAATTTATTGTCACCAAAATCAAACTCCATATCTTTCCGACGATTAAAAACATAACATTTTTCAACTATATGCTACTATTATGTATTATTGAATGGATTTAACCATATCGTCAATTTTATCAAATATATTAAGTCCTAACACCTTATTTTCTAGAACTACATTACCTAATTTTAGAGTTCTTAACATCCTACCATAAAAGTATTCATAAAGAGCCACCTTAAAATTGGATTGAAAGATACTATGGTAAGAATATTACACCAAAGGAATGTGTTAATCCCAACCACCAATGATGTCTACAAAAAATGTTATCAATATAACTTATAGGTCTTGAATGTTTATCTCTGACTAAAAATATACCTGAGGATGATAAGTTGCTTTGAATCCTTACTCTATATCCAAATCTTGTAGGATGATTCTTCAAAACATCGAGGTAAATCTTGGATCCTAGTATTATATAATTGATTGTGGTACTCCGTGAGACCATTACACATCATTAATGTATATCATGGAAACCATATCTAGAGAGAAATATTCTCTAATAACAATGATGTATGATGACTTCATTAGGAGACTGAATAAAACCCATATCGTATTATTCCTTTTATAATTTATGCGTAGTCTCATAAAAAATCCATGGAGTTGTTTTCCCATTTTCATTCTGGTATGGACTCAGTGTTATTTCTCTTAGTCTTAACATTCTTACATACAATTCATCATGATACAAAATGTTCAATATCCCTCTTTATTCCATCAAACAAGAAACACTTATTAAATCTCTATAAATCTTTGTACTACATCGATGAATAGATAATAAAGAACTATGAGATCTTTCCATCAGCTCCTTATTCACATATGTTTCTAAAGGGGTGCATACAAGGTTCAGAAAAAATATTATTCTATCACAATCACGGATGAGTTCAAGAACATTAATCACCTTATTTTATAACACAATGTCTTCCATAAATTCCACTTTAATATTTACTTGGATAGATGGTTTAACACTCATTTGAGGAAGATATAATTTCTCCAATTCCTCCAATATTTCAATATTTATCCTTTAAATGTCCATAAACATTGGATCTCTTATGATCCTCATCATATATAAGATAGAATTATCTATTTTAATTAGATCATCTACCACCTTGTTAACTTTCCTATAGTGGTAATGAATTTAGTAGTCACAATATTGAATGAAATCAAACCATCTTCTCCAGTGCATACTCAACTCTTTCTTTGTGGAAATATAATTGAATATTTTGGGATCAGTATACATGTCACACCTTTCTTCAATAAATAACTTTCCAATAACTTCATTTATGCACCATTATAGATTACAAGACCTTCTCCATTGAAGGGTAAAGTATATATAGGTGTTATTAAGAGACTTATCTTATGTTACGTAAAATATTCCTCATATTCATCCTTATAATATAATTTGGATCAATTTTGAGGTATCTTAATGTGTATATTTGATTGAAATTAAAATTTCTCCATAAAATAATGATAATATCTAGAAAAAACAATAAAACTATAGATCTCCATCATATTGGTTGGTCTGAGACAATGTTTAATAACATATATCTTTGAATATTCTACTTATATACCCTAACATGAGATTATAAGACCCAATAATGAAACTTTTTGAATCCAAAATTCGCACTTGGTAAATTTATCATAAATATTTTCCTTCTAAAGGGTGTTCACCATAGTTCTCAAATGATCTTCATGAACAAACTTACAATTTGAATATATAAAAACTTCATCTAGAAATACTACCATATAATGATAATGGTTATATATAATTTCTATATTAAATAAATCCATGTAGATATAGGTAAATGTTTAAGACCAAATAGCATTTCAATAAATTCATAGTGTCTATAACTTGTACAGGATGATGTGTTTGGTACATACTCTTTCTTGGCCATCAATTAATGATATCCAAAATGAATACCAATCATGTAAATGTATTGATCTCCGTGAATTTGATCAAAAAATTCATAAAAATGGGGCGGATGATACTTATTCTTAATAGTTATCTAGTTTTGTTCTGGATAATAACTATAGGGATTAATTTATCCATATTTCTTATTAAAAAATATAATCGGTGCACACGAAGGTGATGCACTTGGATGAATGAAACCCTTTTCAATATTCTCATAGAGTTTATTATTAAATTATTATAACTCCATCATGGCCATTATATATTTAGAATTTGAAATAAGTGTAGAACTAGGATTGAGTTATATAAATACTTCAACATCAATAACTAGAGGAAGACCTAGAAATTCTTTTGAAAAGATATTGAAAAACTCCTACAAAGTAGGAATATCTTCAACATTAATTTTTTCCATAACCATTAGATAAAATTTTATTTTTTAATAGGAATCAAGACCCATACAGTTGATGTAGTTTTGATCTATGTTCAGATTTATCAACCCACTGTTATATAATTATATGTTCGATTTTAATATGAAAATATAGTTATGTTCTATGTAATTTTATGGGTGATTTATATAGAGAAACCAATCCATTACTAAAATAACATCCAACTCAAAAAAAGGGATAATAAAAGTATTTGTAGGAAGAAAATTCCTACAAACATTAACTATATAATAATTATATACTTATGATGTGATCATCTTACCATTAAGGATTATTACTACTTATTCAACATCTAATTATTTAGGTGATACTATGATACCGTTAAAAAATTACTTATAATTAAAAGATTGGGTAAATACAGAATCAAATAATACATTACTAGTTCTAGAGTGGATGAAAAGTGTATGTTTCATTACTTCATTATCACACACTTCATAAAAAATTGTGATCACATGATATTTCATTTTTTCTCTAGTATGTAGTGTTTATTGATGATGATCATCATAATTAAACTTTGGATTTGGGAATTGGATAACATAATTACCATATTCCTAGAATTTGGACCACTGTATTATCTGTGGTTCATTCTTTGGTGATTTCACTTTATTCACATCATTCAATAAAATCTTTCCATTACTTCAGCATTAAGTCACTTGATGGCCATCCTTTACTCATATAAAACTTTTTTCACTATCATTGAGATAATTTCCCCCATGTCTTCTTCACACATTGATCATAGGGGATGTCTCATCTTCTTATCTCTGTGGGTTTTATAATATCATTTGTATTTCATCTTTCTTTTTATATCAAAAACATGAGAATGATGTATAACTCTAATATACATTTCCACCTTCATTGAAAACCAAAAATATAACTCATATATATTGATATTCTGTATGGATATTAACCTTCAAGGACATAGTTTTAATCCATTGAAGAATCTATCTATATTTCTATCATGTTGAATGACAAAACCTGAACATTATAACCCATGTATTGTCAAATGTTCCTCATAGGGACCAAAAAACTCTTCATTGTTCTATTTCAGATCAAGGAATTACATATCTATTTTCATATAAAGAATGTGGGAATAATTACTATTGAAAAATATATTCATAAACTCCTCTCAATATATTGTGTAAATTTCATATGTTCTTCCATGTTTTTTTTATGATTCCACTATTGATCTGCTTCTACTTCCAAATAGTTAACAACCAAAATAATTTTTTAATGATTTCAACACTTGATAACATAAAATACATTTTCAGTGGTATTGGTCCATTACTCAATTACTATTAGATTATCATACCCACTATGAAAAGGTTGATAATTCCTCATGAATAACTCAATAGAATTTTGTTCTCTCCTTTTCACAATGGATGCCTAGTGTGATTCATAGGACCCAAATATTGCGCAATCATAGAAATTATTTTTTTATTCTTCCTCACAAAACATTTAGTTTCTCTGTTGGAAAAAATATCATTATATATAACATTCATCATTAACAAGACTCCTACAGGTTTTATCCATAAACTAGAAACTAAAGATAATAGTGTGTGCCGCAATAATTATATTCGTAAACCACATAATTTTAAAAAATTATTTAATGGGTGTATAAATAATTCCACCTTATTGTATCAAAACATAGGTTTAACAAAGGATATTCATGACCATTACCAAATTTTTAGGATTTTATCTTATAATTGAACATATACCTAGGGTAATTACTATGGTTTTCCCATCCTATTTTCCAAATGTTATCTATACCATACTCTGATACCAACTATTGAGACCCTTAATTACCATTGGATGATATTATATACTAATAGTTGAATATTCATTACATAACATAATTATACATTATTGAATCATGTAGGTATAGGGAAATTGGAAAATTTTACACATAAAAAATGGGTTCATAGGTGAACTATATATTCTCCCGTAAGGTTATTAATATCAAAAACCCTTTATAGACTTATCATAAATAAAAAAAATCTTCATAACCCATTGAAGAAAACCTATTAAAGTCTGGTATAAGATGCTTAATAATGGTAAAAAATGGATATATCAATAATCAAATAATAATAACATGAGAATAAGGGTAGATCATAGCATTTTAAAACCACATATTACACATTATATATTATAAAATCGACTCACGAAATAAATGTTGGTAGTTTATTTGATATTAATCATTATGTAATAAAAGGAAATCTTCCATAAAATTAAAGCATTTAAAAAATAAATAGATATTGGAATATATATATGCATGGAAAACTAAATTTCACGGATATAAACCATGCCATTCATAACATTCTTGACTTGGGATAACTACTCATGTACCTGATTTGGGCTTGTTCTAGCCTCCCATGTTCCATATTTTGGGATTTTTATAACATCCTGTATAACTATTGAGCTCATATATCATTAATTATTATAGAATCATTATTGGTAGATAAATGTACAACCCATAATAGAATGAAAATCATATTCATGTGTTCCAAAATATCATAAAACCCTCATTTTATCAGAACCCATTAAAATATATAGGGTTTATAAATACTTCTACAAAGCATAACTCAAGGAAATAAATGAGTTTCCAAGACATTAATTCATCGTATTCATAAACCATCTAGTGAAATAATGAATATGGTACCACTAGATCATATTGCATGTAATGCTTAATTAATCTCAAGGTATTTCATCATATATTGAAAATGATTTTTAATGACCACTTGTAACATTTCATAATGAAAATAAATTTTCCATATTTAAATCACTCATTTTAGAAAAATGTGCAATTATAAGGGAAACAATTTTATTTGAAAATAAACATGTGAAATTTTAATTGAATCATAAAACCCATGAATATTAATGATTGTGGTAAAATACATTCACACTATATAATTAAACAAAATATTCCTTTCACACTATTGTAAAATGGTTCAAAAGTACATAATTTAAAAAATAACAAGAATATTCCTTGCAAACCATTTCATAGAAATTAAAAAAGGTTTAAATTGAATTTAAATTATCATAGGATAAGACTAAAAAAATAATTTTTTTTGAAAACAAGGATATGTAAAATAAATATTCACCAATGGAGAGTTAAACATAAACAATCATGAATATTGATTCGATTTGGAAATAAAACCCAGAAATTGAGATCTCATTTCTTAAACAAAAATTTAACATCATGTATGTTATATTTAAATATATTTTAATTACATAATAGAGTAATTTACATTATAACATTTTAACTCGCCCTTTTTTGAATAATTCCTTATAAAACTCATCATTTCTGGGTGTTAACTATTTCAATTTTGATGAGTATTTTATTTTAGTAGTTTTATTCCTTATACATTTTTCTTGATCCCTTAACCAAAAAAATATTAATCATTATATAACTATAATATATACTCATTATATTCATATGTATAGTAATCTATAAAGTTATATATATAATAACGAATCACACCATTAATGGGGCTAGTAGGTTGTATGTAGGACGAACGTTGTAGTCATTTTATGACAGATGGAACAAAATAGAGATAAAAATTAATTTACCTTCACATGATCAAAATTATATAATATATATCATATATAATCATCATATTATACCTCATTTACATCCAATTAAAAAATAAATGAAAAATGGTTCACATTACATCCTGGTGGAAGTGATCCACACATATACACAAACGATGTTATCATTTCACAAAGGATTGGATAGTAAGTATATAGATGTGATATTATAATTATAGAAGTTTAATTATATCATAATATATATATAAACAATAATACCATCATAATACCACCCATTCAACATGGTGTAGAGAAATGAATTATATCACAACATCGAGATTGTAAGCCGTACGTATGCATGAGCGATACATTCAATTCTAATTTTATGATAAATATGGTGTATAATGGTGTTTTAATAATCATTATCACATTTAATAAAATTGAGGGCACATAATTTTTTATTTTATTAAAAATTATATATATTTAGAGGTGGTAAATATGAGTAGAGAAGAAAGAGACCAGGCAAGATGAATACTTCTTCTTTGAAACAACTCATTTATATATCCTCTAAAAGGATATAGGGTTGGTCACATTAGAATGCACCGACATATTGAAATTATATTGGGAATTTTAGAGGTTAAATTGTAAGATGTTATTCAATCTATAACGATCGATGTTGTGTGAATAAGTGTGGGAGGAGGTTCCCTTTTATAATTGAGGTGAGGGGTGCTTATGTTATTTTTCAAAATATTAAATTATAAAAAATTCCTTCTCATGTGAAAATATTAAATTAGAAATTTATTAGAATATAAGATAATATAGGGTTCTAATCACATCAAAAAATATAATTTATATACTTTTTAGTGTAATTCAAAGAAATATCATTTTGATTGACACTTAGTAAACCAATTTTAATTTTAACTTTGGTAACTAATGTTTCCATATTAAAGGGTTGTATGTTTTACCAATAAGTTGAATATTGGACCATAAATGGAAAATTTATTATATTTTACACTATATATATCCACCTTGTGTTATTTTAAGATTTTTATGATTTTTAAATATTTTAATGAAATATTAATTTGATAAAATATTGTCATTGTTAACTTTGACACTATTCATATAATTTGACACTAAATACATCAAGAACATGGGGTAATTTTAATATAATGCATTTAGACCTACATAATATTTCATATAGATCTATAAAATTTTTCTGTTCACATTAATTCATTCAAATTATGTCAATTATAATATTTTTGAAATAATTTAATTTATTTTATATTATTAAATGGTGAAATATTACAGAAATGATAAAAAATAAATTTAGGACATTCTGTAATTTATAAAATTTAAAAATAAATATCAAACAAGAAAATAATTTTATTCAGATAAAAAACTTATATTCATCCATAACATACTTTTTTTTCATAGTGGTCAAATAAGATATATTTAAAACAAAGATCGTGACATTTTGTACATTTCGTAAATTCAAATAACTTATAAGTAATATTAATGGAAAAGCGTCCCTAAAACAAATAAATTTATAACCTCAAGTGTTAGGGGTCAAATTAACATAATCATGTAAGAATTAGTATGAAATATTATATCCTTATCCCTTATTTGTAATCCATATTATCCTAATTTATCCTTTATCATGGTGATAAATTTTACAATGGTTACTATTCATATTGAACCAAATAAAAGGGACCTAACTACCATATTTTAAACTCATAAATATAAATATATAATTAATTTATATAATTTAATAAATATAAATCGTTGAAATTAATTTTTACGTATGTTTGAAAAATAAGACAAAAATACTTTTTAGAAAATTAAAATACATTTTTGATGAAAAAAATTGATTTATTCTTAACTTATCCCTAAAAATATTTAATTAATTTTTAAAATGTTTGATAATGTAAATAATATATAATATTCATTAAAATCAGTATCTATTTTTTATAAATTTAATTTATTTTTAAAAATTAATTGTACGATTAAAATAATTTTTCATAAAAAACATCACCTTTTCAATATTATTTTAAAATTATAATCATTTCATAGCTAATGAATTATTTTAATATACTTTTCATAATTTATTTATTTGTATTCATACCTAATAATCCCACAATTATGTAATAATAGGCACACAATATTTTATTAATGTTATGTGGTTCAACTAAACTCATTGTTACATGTAACAGAAGCTATAGAAGAAATAAAATTATTTAAAGAAAAATATTTCATAAAAAATATTATGGTGTTTCAAATTATCACCCCAGTAAATGATGATTTCTCCTCCATGTCCATATTTTTCCATACCACCAATTTTTTACTATATATTTGGAAACCCAATTATGTGTCATCTCATATGACCTTCACATTCCTCTATTAATCATTTTAAAAGGAATCTGTTCTATCTCTTTTTATAATGTGGGTGTCAATAATGATATTTCAAATTATTAAAATGGTTTTACATCCATGATCAACTGTCTTGAATTCCACTACACATTTTCTTGAAATAAACTTGGTGTCTTTTAAAGGCTCCATTATTTAGGGTTATTTTTAAAAATAAATGGTTTCATTTCACAAATTTGAAATATTCTTTCAAAAATTACATGCATATTCTACTTTTAGGTTAATGTTAAATATTGTTGTAAACACTCAACAATAATATCAATAATGACCCATACTTAAACACTAAATAATCACAAGTTAATTAAATAATTCACATCGAGGATCTTTTTAGGTTTATAGTTTTAGAGAATTAGGACATAACTATTAAATTATATCTCAAAAATTACAAAGTAGACACTTCTTCTATATCCATTTAAAAAATAAATAAAAGTTTTTAAAATAATACAAGAATTATTTTCTTGTTATAAATCATGTTGAAATATTTCAATCTATTACCCTTCAATATACCCTCTGAGTAACATTTCAAAAAATGGGATGAGCATAAAAAGCTCAGTAAGGGATATAAAAAAAATGAAGGAAAACATTATTGAATGAGTACTTAAAAATCCATTTAATCATACTTTTCACTCATAAAAACATTATCTCTTTATCATACCCCATGAAATAATAATATTTATTAATAACACACAGAAATCATAAATTGAAATTTTAACTTGTGGAGTCCATAACATACATAAATTGCAGCCTTCATAGATACACATGGAGTTACATTTTGAATACCCCACAGCATATACAACCTAATTATCATTGTAGAAACATTAACATTTATATCCTTCACATTACCCAATTCATTGGAGTGCTATCTCGGGCTCACCCACCATAGGTTTATCATAGAACCACCCATTTTTGGTTTATCACCAAACCACCCATCAAATGTCCAAGTACCATTACATAATTATAACACATAAAACAATAATAAAGGAAAGATTAAATTTTTATAATTCAATCACAAGATATTAGTTCAAAATATTGAAATAATCAATTCATTCTAAAAAACACATTTAAAAAAATAATTTTTGAATCAATGTGTCCCATAACACTTTGAAACATTTAATGTAATATCATTTTAAAAGATTTATTTCCATATAAATATATCCTTAAATTTTTTTTTAAAACATGGAAATTAATGACAAATATAGAGAAAAATAATTCATCAAAACATTTAAAATGAGGTTTTAGGTAAAAGAGTCTTTAACCACTTGAAAAATACTAGAATAAAAATAAATAATTAATAACTGTAAGAAAAACTTATAATATCATGAGAATAAAGAGATTAATGATATAATATGTCAATCGTCAGTATATACACCATATAAAATTGAATTGGCGTATAACAACAAATAGGCTCCCAAGGAATGTAAATTGATATGAAATCCCTTACAAAGATCGTACACATAGATCAAGGATAAATCAATGAAATAAATATTTGTTAAAAAAATAAATAAACCCAAAATAAATCAATATTATGTCTAAAACAATAATATGCCATTCACACATATTATTGTAAGAACAAAACCATTTACATGGATATTCAAATCAATGAAATTAGATTGAGTTATGATTTCCCTTACAAAGTTTGTATAAATAACATAAGAATTTATCAATGGGTTAATTAGGTGTAAAAATTGTATAACCAAAAAATTGGTAGTGGAAATTAAAATAAATTGTTATTAGACACATATTAATTGTATAATATAATCAACGAAGTATGTGTAAAACCCAATGTGTGGAAATTGAGTTTAGAAATTCCCTTATGAAAATTCAGCAGCCTAACTTCATCACATAAAAATTCAGAAAATGATTTGATGAGAGGGAAAAGGGTCTGTCATCACATGGAAATAATATGGATATAAATAAGGATATATGACAATGTACTCCAACATAATAAAATGTAAATTAAAAGAATTAACATAAATGATGTCTTCGAATAAAAGGGGAGGGTTAAAGGATCTCTTACCTTGAGTCTGACTTGTCTCATTCGTTCCTTATATTCCTAAATAATAGACATAAGTTAATTTCTACTAGCTTTATAAACCTTTTTATGTTTATTATTAATTTTTATTACTTATCATCATGTTATAAAAATTACATAATTATTTTAGATCATATCGGCCATTTGTTGATATTCGGTACTTGAGTCGAAAAATGAACTTGATATAATAAAAAATAGTCCATGTTGTCATAAGTACATTATCTTCAGAATGTTATTCATGATTTTAAATTTTTATATATCCGTTATATATATATGTTTATTTATAATTTTTCATAACATTTAGAGATAATAAATGAAATACACCGTTCATGGAGACGGTAAGTCGTACGTACGCATGAACGCGGCATTCATTTCATTTTCATATTTAATGGAATTAATACAAAATGATACAAACGTATATTATAATTAATGTATAATATCATATTTTATATATGATATATAAATTCATTAATTTCATCCTTTACACGTTCCACGTATGGCATGAACGAGTCATATAACTTTGAGGTGGGGGTAGTCCGCACTTCCTCAAATGAAAGTATCATATTTACACATTATGCAAAGAATACAGGTATTTTGTAAATAAAAATACATAATCCCAGAGAAAATATAAATATAATATATATCATTTATAAATAAAATTCCATCATAATGTCCACTGGGAGAGGTGGTTGGAGAAAATAGAACAATCATCATTTCGTGAGGCAGTAGTTCACCTTCCACAGAAATAGTATATTCATAACCATTAAATGAAGGTATGTGTAAGTGTAATTATAATACTAATCATCAAAACATCCCATTATATTGAGGAAACTATTTTTTTTAATAAAATAATAATAATAGAATAAGGAGTGAAGATGTAAAATAATGGAAAGAGACTTCAGAGAAGACACTACCTCTTAAAACGTGTAAGTCCCTTTGAGTTGGGCCAAAAGGATTTCTTGAATTGACTTATTCCTAAAGTAATGATTCTAGAAGGAAGAGAGGAAAGTTGGGAGATTATTTGGGAAGATTTTGGATGAGAAAAGGGGCTTGGTAGGTGTGATTAAATGTGTAGGAGTGATGACCTTTTATAAGAGTGAGGAGGGGCTCTTTAGGAACGTTTGGAAGTATTAATTAATTATAAAATATATATCAATTAAAACAAAGTCTGAAATCTATTATTTATATGATACTATGGATATTTATCTAAATAAAATCAACTGATAAGAATTGAATTGGTTTGGGATATTTTTTTAATCCTTATCCTTTTGATTTAACCCTTTTTACTCTTACTATTTAATCGAGAATTTAATACTCTGAGAGTCAAAATAGTTACTAAAACAAGAAAAATGCACAATTTAAGAGTAAATTATAAAATAATAGAGTTATAAAATCTATTATTTTTATTCTTATATTTTTAGGAATTTAATGTCATTTAATAAAATATTTTATATTTTAAAATATGAATTATGTCAATTTTGACACTATTCATATCAAGAATTTTTAAAAAATCCATAACCACATGATTATTTCAAAAAATCATCATTAATTCAAATAGAACAAGTCATATTCATCAATAAAATTTGAGGATGTCATAAAAAGTTTTAAAATAAAATTATTTTTTATATTTATAATCTCATTTATTTAAATCCTTCCTTAATAAGGTAATCACTCCCTCATCATTATGTCATAAATATATATATTTATTTGTTGAATAAAAATTATAAATATAATACCATGATGTATGAGATATTTTTATATTTATAATGACTTTTTATAGTCAAATATATCACTTATATAAACCCTTAAAAATTTTATTTAATAAAAGATACATATTTATGTAATTTTTTTATTTATTTTAAATTAACTCTAATAAAATGACATTTTCACTTCAAAATGGCTTCATGGGATCCCAAAATCGACCCAAGGATGCCCATGGTTTGACATATCACATCCAATAGAATTAAGATATATGTTAGGGTAGTATGGTATTATTATAATATTATTTTTACCATTATTTACCAGATTTTCCATTTAACCTTGTTAAATAAAATAATTTCTGATGAAACTAATCATAATTTATAAAAATAGAAGTTACTTATTTACAGAATTTCGACCTCATGATTCCAAATATGGAATCCATTTTTCCAAATTCAAAAAACAAAACTTACATTAATTAATTTAAAATTAATTCCCCTTGTGAAAACCAAAAAGATTTTTTTAGGATGTAAAAACTACAAAGACATTGACAGTTGTTTATGTCTAATTTCAATGTGAAATTACATCCAATGACCAAAATTGGATTAAATGATAAAACTATAATCCAATTACCCAATAAAACCACTTAAAATGACAATCTAACTATATAAATAAATTAGATGAAAAGACAGTTTTGACTTATAATGTGGTATTTTCAATATTCATTAAAAAATGAACTTTTTCTGAAAATTACCAAAAAATTATCTAAATTTTTTTGATATTGTAATTCTATAGAAGATGTTTATTTTGTCAAATAGAACATTTAAAAGTGAAAAAAAACGAGATTTAAAAAGGGTTCTCCATCAGAAGGTGGTAAAACGACTTTTAAAATAATATTGGAGTATTTAATGATTAAAATCAGGTTAATTCTTATTTTGTTCCTCTAATATTAATTGGATAAATATATAAAAATTTAACAAAATATGTAAAATAATATTTTAGTTAGTTCTATTAATTTATTCCAATACAATGGTTAGGCATTAACTACTATTTGAAATAAAAATAATATTATGTTATTTTTATGAATAACCCAAAGTTGAGTGCAACATTTGATTTCCAAGAAACCCGTTGTTGCGTGTGGAGTACTCTATCAGAAGAAGAATCCCAATTAATGTAAAAAATAATATCTTATTCAAAAATATTAATAAAAAAATGTATTATTTTATAAATACACTGGTCGTTACATCCTTTCCTCCTTACCTCCTATTAGAAATTTCATTCTTGCAATTTTAAAATTGCCCTCGAAAATGTCATTGAAAGTACCTCATCATAAAAAAGAGTCAATAAAAATATGACTTTAAAAAAATTAAATTAAAGTACAAAATTCACCTGAGATAAAAAATACAAGGAATCCATGTAGGAAAACATGTGTATAAAAGAGATTCTAATCTTCATGTTCTGATGGAGAGTGATTGAAAAAATGATTTGGAGAAAGTTAACCACCAGAAAATAACAAACATGTGATAGGTTAAACGGTCCTTGATCTCCCAGTAGGAAATGTAAATAGAAAATATTTTCTTTATTTTCAGTTCCTTTTTATAAAAATAAATACTAATCTTAATCTCCAAAATTGAGCAAACAATACCCAAAGTTCAAAAAAGGCCATTCAGAACACAATTTTCAGTAAAATTATTCATAATAATACAATAATGATTGAAACCCAAAATTCAGAAGGATTTTTTACATAGTCTTCCATGATAAATATTAGCATTTATCTCCAAATAACATTGACTACTCTTAAGGTCCCATACTGAAAAGTAATTAACCTAATCATATATTTTCTATAATAGGTTAATCATTCCCTTAAATAACCCAAATAGACATATGTCCAAAATAAAACATAAATTCTTCCAAAATAATGATTCAACAATTACTCCACAAATTAAAGCCTCTATTATTCTATTTCCCATAGGCATATAGTGTTCCCAAAAGATAGAACATCTTCCAAAATTACATTTATCACTTAATCAAAAAATCATTTTCCTATACTAATGATATCCATTTGATAAAACATAATTTCCAAAAACAAGATATTTTTGATCCATAAAATAATTTAACTAAAAATAATAATTAATAGTAACTAAAGACTTCACATAGGCTAGTGGTAGGAAATGAACCCTTGTCTCCCTTCGGTAATGGGTTCGATTCCATCGGCCTTTCCAGATGTAATGGGTAGTCACCCATCCCGCGGTTTGTCCATTTTCTAAAACCATATAATTCTTCTAACATTCTCAAAATATGATAATTTTCTCAAAAATTACCATACGATTATTTATCCACAAAGGTTGTCTAATACCTTTCATTTTTCGTCCCATAATGTAATAACCATTATTCACCTAAAAAACAAAAGATCATATGAATGCCTATGTTTATCCATTACGTCCACAAAAGAAAAATTAATTCTTCCTTGAATAAAATTTTCACACATCAAACATCAAGGTTACAAATATTATAAAATTTCTTCCAAATTAATCCCATTATTAAAAGATAATTAATTTTTTTAATAATTTCATCATCCTACAACCTACCATAACTCTTGAATCCATTATATGTATACTTCTTACTCATTCGGTACTCCTCATAATTCATTAACTATGAATTTCAACCTTATTTCTTAATATATCATTCTTATAGATCGAATATCCACTTTATTTAAAAATATTAATACAAATAAGATTCATTATTTATGGATAAGAAAATAAATCATACCATGAATCTAGATATCATGATCTTCAGGATGTTCCCTTTCTCTTTTGACATGTTTTAATACTTTGAAAAAGTAATCGTTCACTCCACATCTGTAATTTCACTTTCCCAGAGTGTTGTAAATGTTGAGATATAGAAATCCTATGAAACATTTAACATGACCCATAGTTTTTTTAGAAATTAGTAGGTGTGGGATAACTCAAACAATTTCTTATAGGTCATTGGAATACTCATGAAGCTGTCAAAATCATTCGAACATGCTTTTTTCATAATAGTGATGATAAAATCATTAGGGAGGTATAAGAAGGTTGTGAAAGATATATTTCCTTCAATCATGACAAATAATCCTTCATCTGACAAAAATAATCAACAATTAATCATGAAATGAATTTTTATTATTAAAAAAAGAATCCCCTATAGGATAAAGATAACTTATAAAATTTCATATTACACGAATCCATAAACCACCTAATATATCCATTGTTCATGTTTTTATCCAAACAACCTATTATAACATAATAGTCCAAAATTTTCTTTATGATAATAACCCTCTTGGTTATATGAGATCCTTTAACTATACCCAGATTAAACCATAACCTCTAATGTTATCTAAACTGACCATTAATACCAACTATAAGGCCCCCGCCTTAAAGAATACATGATATCAAGTTTTGTCAAGAATTCACATTTAGGATATTTTAATGTTTAGAGTTTTAGAGAATTAATCCATAACTGTTGCATTACATCTCAAAAATTAAAAAGTAGAAAATTCTTCTTAATCTATTGTTTTTAAAATAAAACTTATTAAAATAATACCAGAATTATTTTATTGATATAAGACTTATTGAATTATTCATTTCTTTTACCCTTCAGTATACCCTATGAGAAACACTTCAAAAACATGGGATGAGCATAAAAAGATCAGTAAGGGATATAAAATAAGGAATAAAAAAATTAGTCTATTAATACATAAAAATTAAAGAAATAATACTTTTCAGCCATAAAAACATATTCTCCTTATCATACCGCAAGAAATAATAATATTTATGAATAACACACAAAAATAATAAATCTTAAATTTAACTGGTGGCATCCATAACAAACTTATATTTTAGCATTCACAGATACATAGGTAGTTACGTTTGGAATACCCATCATAGTATATTCCCTAAATTTCTTAGGAGAAACATTTACATTTACCTCTATCATGTTACCCAATGCATTATAGATCTATCTTGGTCTCACCCTCCCTAAGTGTATCACAGAACCACCCATAGTTGGTTTATCACATAACCACTGGTCAGATGTCCATGTACCATTACATAATAATAACATATAAAAAAATCATAAAGGAACGATTAAATTTCCACATTTCAAGAACATGATATCAGTTCAATATATCACATTAATAAATTCATTCAAAAAACAAATTTAAAACATTTAAAAAGAAGATATTTGAATCAAAGTGTCCTATAACACTTTGAAAAATTTAATTAAATATCATTTTAAAAAATTAATGTCCATATAAATAAATCCTAAAAACCATCTTTAAAAAAATTACATTAATTAGAAAGACTTATAAAAATAAATAATTAAAACTTTTAAAAGGAGGGTTTAGTTAAGAGTCTCTTACCACTTGATAAATACATGAATAAAAATAAATAAATACAAAATAGTAAAAAAAACATATAATATCATTAGAATACGAATACTTATGATATAATATTTCAAAGGGATGTATACACAATTAAAAAGTGAATTGGTGCATAATAACAGATAGTTCTGAATGGAATTTAAATTGAGAGGAAATCCCTTAGAAAGATTGTATCCCTAGATTAACGATAAATCAATGAAATAGATATATGTGAAAAAAATAAATACACCAAACATAAGTGGATATTAAGTGTAAAACAGTCAGAGGACATTCACACATATTCTTTGAAAAACAAAACCAATGACATGGATATTTAACTCAGTAATATGAGACTGATTTTAGATTTCCCTTACTGAGTTCCTATAAATGGTGTACGAATTTATCAATGGGGTGATTATGTATAGAAATAGTATTTACACACAAAGGGAAGTGGAAATTAAAACAAAAATAGATAAATAGTTATTATACACATAATATTGGCATAATATAATTAGTGAAGTATGCGTAAAATCCATTGTGTGGAAATTGAGTTTAGAAATTATTATACGAAAATTCGACTGCCTAACAACGTCACATAATAATTCAGAAAACGAGTTGATGAGAATAAAAATGTTATCTCATAACTTAGAAATAAAATGGAAAAATAAGGATATATAACAACAAACTCCCACATAATAAAATCAAAATTATAATACATAACATAAAAGAGGTCTTTTAATAAAAGAGGATAGTGAAAGGTTCCCAATCCTGGAGTCTGACTTGTCTCATTTGTAATTTATATTCATTAATTAGAGTATGAGGTTAATTTATACTAGCTTTAGAACATTTTTCAATTTAATTTTTCATTTTATAATACTTTTCATCATGTTATAAAAAATTACATAATTATTTAATTTCATATCAGTCATTTTGTGGATATTCGGTACTTGAGTCAAAAATGAACTTGATATAATACATTTTTTTCTATGTGGTCAAAATTAAATTATCTCCCAAATAGTATTCATGATTTAGATATAATATATACCTATTATTTATATTTCTTTATAATATTTCATAACATTTTGTGATAATAAATGAAATCCACCATTCATGGAGACGGTAAGTCGTACGTACGCATGAATGCTACATCCATTTCATTTAAATATTTAAAGGAATGAATACTAAATGATACATAGAAAATTATAATTAAATTATAATATCATATTTATATATGTTACAAAAAATTTATTAAACAAATCTTTTATAATTTCTTTGTATGGAATGAACGACTCATATCACTTTGAGGGGGTGGTAGTCCGCACTTCATCAAATGAAATTATCATATTTACTCATTATAGAAAGCATAAATTTATTCAGTAAATAAAAAAATAAAAGCATAGAAAAATTATAAATATTATATATATCATATATAAATATGGTTCAATCATAATGGACACAATGATAGGTGGTAAGGTAAATTGAACAATCATCATTTCGTGAGGTAGTAGTTCGCTGCCCACAGAAACAATATGTTCATATCCATTAGATGGAGGTGTCTATAAGTGTTGTTATAATCCTTATCATAAAAACATTCTAGTATATTTACGATAATGGTTTTCTATTTATTCTAATAATAAGAAAATAACAGAGAGTGAAGAAGTAATATAACGGAAAGGTAATTTAGAGAAGATGTTACCTCTTAAAACGTGTAAGTCCCTTTGATTTGAGCCAAAAAGGCTTTCTTCAATAGCCTTATTCATAAGTTAAGGCTTGTAGGAGGAATATTTTGATTTTGAGAGATTATTTGGGTAGATTTTAGATGATCCACAGGGCTTGAGATATGTGATCAAATGGGTAGGGATGATGCCCTTTTATAAGAGGGAAGAGGAGCACTTTAGGAATGTTTTGAATAATTAATTTATAATAAATTAAAGTTTGATTAAAACTAAGTCAAAATTTTGGAATATCAAATATAAGATGAATATAAGTAGAAATAAAATCATCCAATAATAATTAGATAGGTTTTGGATATTTTTTTAATCCTTATATTTTTTATTTAACACTTTTTTACTCTTACCATTTAATCATGAATTTTACACCTTTAGAGTCAAAATAGTTACCAAAACATGATAAATAAACAATTAAAGAGTAATTAATAATATTTTAGACTTATCATAACCATTTGGACGCATATTTTAATTTTTTTTGGAATTTAATATCATTTAATAAAATATTTTATATTTTAAAATATAAATTATGTCAATTTTGATACTATTCATACCATGCCTTTTATAAAAATCCCTAAAAACACAATTATTTCGAAAAAATTAAATCATGAAAAGATAAAAATTTATAATAATCCAAATTATTATTGGTTGGTACGAAAAGTTTTAAAATAAATTTAATTTAATATTTATATTCTCATTTATTTAAATCATTTTTTAATAAGGTAATCACTACATCATCATTGTGTCATTAATATATTTTTTTATTTGATATCTAAAAATTATAAATAAAATACCATGATGTATTAAATATTTTTATTTTTAAAATGACTATTTATATTTGAAGAGTTCAATTATATAAGTCAATATATTTTATTAATAAAAGATAAAAGTTTATGTGACATTTTTCTTTATTTTAAATTAATTCTTATAAAATGTCATTTTCTGATCAAAGTAGCTATATGGGGTCCCAAAATAGACCCACATATTACCATTGCTAGAAATAGCTCATAAAATAGGATTAAAACATGTTTTAGGGAATATTAATGTTATTATAATATTATTTTTTACCCTTATTTACCATATTTACCCTTTAACAATGATAAATAAAATAATTGCTGAAGTTAATATTCACAATGTCCCAAAATAAAAAGTAATTATTAAAAGAATTTGAGCCTCTAAATTACAAATATATAATATATTTTTCCAAAATCAAAACAAAGATGTTTCGGTAATCAATTTAAAATTAATTTCTTTTGTCAAAACCAAAAAACGAGTTTTTAAGAAGTAAAAACTACTAAAAGATTGACTTGTGTTTATGTCCAATTTCACAGTAAAATTACATTCAATGAACAAAATTGGGTTAAATGATAAAAATATAATCCAATTAATCATTAAAAACAATTAAAAGGACAAAATAACAATAAAAATAAATTAGATGAAAACACAGTTTTGACTTAAAATGCGGTATTTTTCACTTTTCATTAAAAAAATGTACTTTATCCGAAAATTACAAAACATTTATCCAATTTAAATTTTTATGTCCTGATTATATATAAGATTTATATTTTGTCAAATATAACATATAAAATTTAAAAACACTAGATTTCAAAAGGGTTCTCTATCAAAAGGCTGTAAAATGACCTTTAAAAAATATTAGAGTATATCATGCTTAAAATTGGAATCATTTTTATTTTAAACCTTTAATGTTAATTGGAAAAATTTAATATCATTTAAAAAATATGTAATATCATGTTTTCGTTAGTTATATTCATTTCCCCCAATTCAACGACTAAGCGTTAACTACCATTTAAAAGAATAATAATAATATATTATTTTTTTGTATAACTCAATGTTGGGTGAAACGTAAGATTTCAAAGAAACTAGTAATTGTGTGTTGAGTACACAATCATAAAAATCATCCCCTTTAATGTAAAAATTAATTTCTTATTCATAAATATTAATAAAATATTAAAAAAATTATTATTTTATAAATACCTTGGTCGTTACAATATCACTTCCATTTTACTCTTTATATCAAAAGAGTTTATTTTGTAAGATATTTATTTTCATGAAATTCCTTCTAGATTCTCTTATTCTATTTTGGAATATTAAACTTATGAATATCCATTTCATATTTTTTCATTCCTAATCAGAAATCATCTATAAACATTATTTTCTTTCTAATATTTATTATGTAAATATCCTATATTAAATTTCATTGATTTAACAGTGTTCACATAGATAACTATACATCTATTTATTGGGAAATTATTATCTAAATCACTTTCCTTTTATTTATATGGTGTAAATACATTAAACATCATGTTTTTATTTTATTTTTTACCTATAAATTTAATAAATATATTTGGATACCCAATTATTTTCTATGGATTTCTCATGTTATGATTGTTGATAGAATCATTAATGATTTCATTATGTAATTAATTTTGAAAATCATATGAAACATACTTTCTCCAAATGGGTTATTTATGATATAATGATTTATTGATTTAAAGTAGAAAACATATGTATTGATGATGATGTAGTATTTTTTATCTATCCCTTCACCGAATTGGTTAAAATAAATCATCTCATAAGATATGTATATGAGATCAAAATTCAGGAGCCTTTCAAGTGTGGGTGAAACTGTGTGTCTCATGAATATTAGAATCCACCTATACAATCTGTAGTAAATAATTGATATTGCTGGGAGGTGAATCAGTTATCAAAATAAATTTTTAAACTTCTTCATAAAAACCTTCCCCAATTATTAAAGGGAGGGGATATATTCTTTCTTCACGCCCACATTTACACAAACATGAGGGAACCAAACAAATTTACAAGGATCACATCTCAATGTGATAAGGTTGTTACTTTGTGATATGGATTCCTCCCTAACCACACTACCCACCAGAAACATCACGTTATTATAAATTATAATCGTTAAACATAGAAATCATTCTTACATGTATCCCAAAAATTATTTAGAAAATACCACACACAAGTGCATCCTTTACTTTACAAAGAAAAATTTTGGTAACAAAAAAAGTTCCTTCATCTAAATATAATTCCTCCAAATTGTTAACTATATTGAGTTATTTCACTCATTATCTACTTACCCATCATAAATTATGTATAACATAACCATCAATGTTTCCCATGGATATGTTTATTCCTATAATTTGTATTCACAACACATGCACACAACTAAATCGATTTTATTCCTTTTATTCCATTACTTAACATTGGATAATCAAATAATCATGAATTTTTACCCACATATAGGACTTCTTCACATCACTTATACTTCTTCTTTAACTTATTTATTTTTTAAAATTATTCTATATCCTTAAATTAGTCAAAATTTATATACATTCATATTTGATTTTAAAATTAAAATTGAAATCCTATTATTTAAACAAATCACTTGGATCATCATCTAATTAATCATCTTTGTAAAATTTGAGTTACTAGTAATTAAAGGATGAAATTACCCCAAATGATAATATATGAATTAAAGTTATCATTTATGATTAAACTACCCAGTTATAAACTTTCATGACATAGCCTCATACATTATAGAATATTGATGTATTTTAAACAATAATTTTTTAACAACTTAAGAACACTGTGGAATGATAATAGAACAAAAACATAGATGCATTCCAAAGACTAGTAGAAATAATATATATTCTTAAGATCGTTTCTATTGTGTAATACTCTCTTATTGTGTAAACTATCTTTCAATCTACTGATTGGAACGTGGTGCATCACTAATGATGCAAACTCAATCAAAATTTCAAAGTCACTAAAAACCTATAGTACCATTCATTTTTTTATATTTATTACTCTTATAACATATGACAATGATAAAAACACCATTTTATTCTAGTCAATAATTAATGGAATAAAGGTATTCAATAATCCATATAAATAAAAAATATTCTTGGAAATATTTACAATGTAGGAATCTTCATACATCATGGATTATTTAAAATATCATGGCCACTAAAAATTGACTCAGTCACCTATATGGAATAGTATATGATTTAAGATGAAAACCATCACCCTCAACTAGCTTATATAGTAAAAAAATAATTATTTGTATCACAAACTATTTCATTGAACATATTTCATAAAGAACACTTTTATGATATATTATCACTAATAATAGCATAAATATTATCTAAATTTGGTTCCCATACATCCTCACCTCAAAAAATGTGAGTTTGAATTTTATTTATTAATTAAATAAAATTCCAATATAATGAACCACATATAATTGATGATCCTCTTCATAAAAACATAATAACCTTCCTCTGTCTCAATAATTCCCCTTTGGATTTTTTATAAACCAAGGAACATAAATTATTGTTAAATATTTAATTCATATCGGTTGATAACCACTTAAAAATTATGTTCATATGTGGATGAACTCAAAATAAGTTATATGGTCATGAATAAATAATACCACGAAGTTTATTATATATATATATGTGTGTGTGTGTGTTAATTTTTTCATTAAACCTAATTACATATAACCATTTTGATGATTAGATAACACATGAAAAAAGATCAATTAGATCTTAATAATTATTTAATCTTAATCCTTGAAATTACCTCATAAATGTTCTTAAAATTTCTAGTATTCACTTAAAAAACAATTAAGAAATTTCACACACATGAAAACTGCTGAGAACCATTAATACACATGCACAAAAATTAATTAAAAAATTCCCCCATTTTAAAAACTTCCCAAATTATAGGTTAACCGTGATTAGTTAAAACATATATCAGTGGATTCTTTCATGAGATGTATGTTGTTATTTTTCTCCCCATTTGATAAAAACAACCAAATAAATGAGGAGAGAGGTTACATAAACACTATACCATATACATAAGATGGGAGAGGTTGATGTCCCTAAATTTACCATATATTCTGATAAGAATCCATAAATAGAGAATTGGTGAACACATCAACCATATACTCCTTTTTAGTAGTATACTCCAACATCATTAAATTTATATCCATAATATACTTGAAAAATTAATATTTGATATCAATGTTCTTGATTTTTTAATATTGGATTGGATTCATTGAAACATTTATAATACTTTTATTAACCCATATAAGAAGAACAGTAAGGTTTAACAAAACCTTGAAATATTCTACTTGTGTATTTTTACACATAATATAAGTTATGTCACTAGTTGTAACAATGTATTATACCTAAATAGTGATTAAGTTCATATAAATATATCACTTAGTGTACCAATACACACAAATATTGATTTCACTTAGGAAGAAAACTACACCTAATATTGACATTTTTTCATCAACACTTCCTTCTAATTCTACATTTGTATAACCAAACAAGTCTAAAATTATCATGATAACATATATCAACATATATTATATAGATCCTTTAATATTTTTCATAATTGTTTTTCAATCCAAAAAATTGGACACCTTTGGTGCACTTTGATAATGGGAAGAAAGTGAAACAACAAAAAATAAATCTATTCTTGAAGCTATTTGATATAACAAACATCCATTAAATTTTCATAAAACATTACGGTCTACATACATCCCATTTTATTATTTGGATAACTTTTCTCCCACATAGGTGGTTATTAGAAAATTAATTATATCATTAATTATTAATCTTTTCAAGAGTCACATTACATTTTTTCTCAAGAAAGAAAATTTTGATCTTTATTTTGAGAGATTTGTATGCCATTAAAGTACATCATTTATTCCAGAATGGAAAATTCATATAATTTCATCATCTATTTAAAAAACCTTTTACTCAATAATTCATCATTTCTAGTAAATATAATTTCATATATTTAAAGTGTAAAAATAAGAGATACTACTATGTTATAATTTATGTAGATATTACTGTGCACTCCCCCCTTTCTAAAATTCAACATCTATAAGATGGAATCCAACATAGAATACCAATATCTTGGATATTTCTTCATCCCACATAAATAATTATTTAACCTACAAAAATTGATTTCATTTTCTCCATCAAAGAAACCATATGTTTACTAAATGTAAACCTCATCCTCAAACTAATAATTGAAGAATGAAGAGATGAATTCCATTAAAAAATCATATATTAACATTCTATCGCAATAAAAAGAAATATTATTATATTTTAAATCCTTGAAACCATTTCAAAAATTTCATCAAATTCCACTCCTTTATCTAGTGAATAACCTTTTCATGCATGGATTTCATTATTTCTCAATACTTCCTCTTTTTCATTCAACATGTTTTAGAACATCCATGTTGTTCTCATTGTATTTTTTTCTTCAGGTTTTTTATCTAACTTCCAAGTCTCATTCTCTTAAATGTTTTTCAACTCGTCACTCAAATCATCAACCCAACCATGATTCATTAAATATTCTTCAACATAATTAAGTTCATATTGTGGAAAAATTAAGTATGATGCTTTGTTCTAAAAATTCACTATGTCTAACTATTTTCCGTGATATCTAATGATGCTTGAGACCTAGTTTTGTTTTCACAACCTTGGATGGGATGAAAGTAACTATCCCCCATCACATGAAATAGATGAATTGTAACAAACCATAATTCAATCACTGCAATTTCCATTCTTATTTTTATTTAATATATTAATAATCATATAAAATCACTTATTGAATTAAATTCATTCTTTATAAATGATTAATTTATAAAATAAGAGGTATTTTTTAGAACTTAAATAGAATAATAACATGACCTTTGGAATATTAATGTGACAATTAGGAATAGTAACATATCCAATAGAATAATAGCATCACATATGAAAGTATAAATTAGAAGTGGGTATCTTATAAATGAAAATGTGATATTTTTATATCTTGATATAAGTAACTAAATGTTTTCATAATAATAAATAAAGTGTTTGTGTATTTGTAAGCGATAAAAATTTTACTATAATTATATAAATAATATAATTAATTAAAATAAATTTATTTTCATAAAATATAATCATAAATTAATTCTTTTTATTATTATTATCAAAATATCATTTTATGAGACCTTAATTAATTTTTCAATGTGTTATAAAATCTGTTATAGTTTTAAAATTGGTATTTTTTAAAATAAATGATTATTTTATTTTAAAAACAATATTATTTTATTTTTAAATTTATTTTCATAAAATTTATTCACTTTTTTAATTCTACAAATTAAAAAATGGTTATGGTGAATATTGTGTATTGTTTTGAAATTGTTGGATTTTTCATGAATAGTAAAATACAATAATTTACAGTATATATACATTATAAGATAAATTAAGGGAAACCTAGGGCATACATGGAATGTGAGATGATATCAAGAATGATTCCTCAAAAAAATCATCCTATATTTATGTTTTTTTTCAAAGGGAAGAATGTTGTCATGGAGGATGGTGGGTTTCTACCTGTTCCTCCTCGGAAAGCTGGACCTAGGAAAGATTATTCCTATCTAAAGAAAACTACAGTCACCAGGTTTCATGGTCTCAGGGAATTTTACTCCTAATGGTATGGAGGTTATTAAAATTAATATTATATTGATTATAATATTTGATCCACTTTGGTATCTCTTGGCATGATGGAATGATGCTTGTATGACCCCATCCTTTCCCTTTTTGTATAACATTATTATTTTTTAATAATAGTGCTCTGCCCAAACCTTCCAAGTATAATATAAATACAGTATACCATGATCAATGAATTATTAAAGCACCATAATATAGAATATGGCTTTATTACTTAATTTATTTAGTGATAATTCTGAAAATATAAATAGTGCGGATCCCAAGCAACAAACTAATGATTAAAATAATCAAAAAACACCCCTCCCCTTTACTAAAAAATTCACCCCTCACCAGCTCCTCTCCTCACAACTTACATGATTTTATCCTTATCCAATATATTCCCATGAACCACTCAGATGTCTAGGATCAACTGTTTAAAACAAGAAAAAAAATCCCCTTATGGAGGTTCTTAAGGAGATTAATCTGAGAGATAAATATAACCTTACATTCCTTTTATTGTTCCCCCATTATATATCCTTTTATTATCCTTCCCTAAAATCCCCTATACAATGTGTAATGAAAACACTAGTGTCTTTTATGTACTAGAATTATATTATTTCAATGTAAAATCATCCATATTGTCTGTTATCCTCTTCTTTTTATTTTAATGATGAAAACATCATATGAGTGTTATCAATTTACTGACATCATTTAAGACATGTTTTTTGTTTTCTAATTATCCCTCCATAGATGGTATTTAAACCATATTTCTAGTTAAAATATATTTTATTATTAATTTTAAATTTTATTAATTATTCTAAAACCATTATATATAAATGATATTAATTAATAAGAAAAAAACTATTTGTGACGATCAAAAAAACACCAAAATAATCCAAAACATTATCATTAACATTCAATATAATGAATCATCCTCATATAAGGAAAGGAAAAAAATATATTCCCATAGCTAATTATGAATTTTCTTTAATAGAATATGATTTAAAATCTTGGTAATTATTTCAATTTTACACAATCTTCCATATACTTGTAAAAGTTAACCAACCAAGAAAACAAATGAAAAATGTACTCCCAAACAATGGAATTGAATATCATAACTCATCAAAAAGTCCACAAATGAAAATAATAAAATAATAATACATAAGTTATATTCCCAATAGGTTCATAATTTATTTATTAATGATTCTAATTTCATTATCGAGTACAATAATCATAATTACATAAGAAATTGAGGCATAAGGTAGCTATTTCTTCCCGAACATCCATTTTCATTAGTGTTATGCATTCCCCCTCTTTAAACTTGTGAAATTATTCATAATTTTGTTATAATTATTCCTTATTTTGTGTAAATGTTCCCAATTCATGAATCTATATCATATAATATTTATTTTATGGGGAAATATATGTTTTAGAGGAAACTGATCTATATTATGTCTGATACACAAGCCCTATTGAAGAGAACTTCTCAATTTATTACCAATTTTCGGGTACACAATATAATATATTATAATACAAAATTATTTTTATAAAATCACTAATTTTCTAACCGAAAAATATAATAATTTCAATTTTGGGTTTATACAAAGAATTATGACAAATACAAATGAATTTTACCAAATAACTCTTTATTGTAAAGTAAAATGGTGTATTTCTCTCAAGAATTACTCGAGGATTTTAGAGTATTTTCATATATTTATACACCTATTTTGAAAATTTAACAATTCATTAAAAATTATATAGATGATTATCATATATAATATTTCATTAAATGGTTTATGATTTGTTTGAATGTGGATGTGCTATCTTGTTACAATTCACTGTATTAATTTTAATGGTTAGCGATTATGTTTACAAATTAGGGAAAGTTATTTAAATTTCATATATATATATATATATGTTGTTTATGTTTAGCCCCATTCATAAGATTAATTCATAAAACATATTAAGTGACAGGAAGGCCCCACGATAACCCCTTGATGAGTCGGTAGGGCCCCATTATCATCTATCATATTTTATTAAATGGTTTATTATTAGTTTGAATGTGGATGTGCTATCTTGGCTGAGGCCTCGATGGTATATTTCAGATGCTCGGTAGTATGCATTACCACATTATAAATTTAGTAATTGATAAATAATGTGATTATATGACTAGTATAATATCCATGGTTATGTTTCATTTTATTATTTATATGGAACTATTTATTTACCATTTGTTCCTACTATATTATGCTCATGATAAGGTTTTATTAGAATGTGTTTTAGTTATTCACCTTTATTTATTATTTATTTTTATGGTATATTTTCCTGTATTTTTACCCTTACTGATCATATGAGATTACCCCTTTATATGTTTTAGTTTTCCTCAGCACAAGAAGATATATATTATGAATGACTTTCTAAGATAATATTGGAGTTATGGATGTTACCAATGATTTTTCAATGTTATTTTTACATTAAATTAGTAATGTATTATTTATGTTTGTATCTAATTATCCGAAAATTCTTAATACATTTTTCCATTGGGATATGAAATATTTTCAATGTACCAATTTAATAATTCAGGGAATCGACTCACAACCACAAGTGTTGTTTCATTATAGTTGGTATTAAATCATGTTTAATAAAAACCTTGAATACTAGATTTAGAATATATAAATTAAATAACATCACTATAATATAGAATTTGAGGATAATAATTGAATAACATCATAGAATTTGGGTGTGGTAGAAATTATGTGGGTTGTCTTAGAAATATATCCCTATCCAGATACTATGTGTGGATGTGGTTCTAGCATAGATGCACCTAAGGGTAACAACTATGACAAGGACTTTCTATCTTGACTCGGGGTAACCTAGTATACAACAAAAAGCCTTAATGCACATATGATTTGACACTCATGAGGTATATACTTAGGATAATTCAATTTATCATTACAATTCAATATGAAGGATTTAAAAGATTTTTTTTCCACAAAAATCTTTGTTTATGATTATGAGATTATCAATGCATTAATTTCCAATTTATGTTAAGTTTTTTGATAGTTCCAAATTATGAATTATGTTTTATATCCTAATTTATTGTATTTAATTATTTATAAATGGAACATAGTTTAAAAAATGGAAACATTATCAATGCATGCACCCCATTTTGGGATTTACCTCATATACAGGATAATGATGTTGTTGCTGGAGGTGAAAATGGTGATGAGAATTATATAACTATAATAAGGAAGGTTAATTAGGATAAGAATAATAACCTTACATGTATGGAGATTCCTAATCCACAATTTGGTGGAACAATGTTTGATTTCTCCTTGATACAACAACCTCCATGACTCAATGGGACTAAAAACCCCTTCGTCGCTGAGTATTGGATATGTTCCTTAGAGAAGATATTTCTCACTTTGGGATGTAATGAAAGAGTGAAGGATATGATGGGAGTTTATTATATTTTAAGAGATTTAGATCTGTGGTGGTCGCTAATTAACAACAAAAAGTTGGAGGAATAAATTTCAAATATGGAATGAAAATATGTAAAGAAAAGGAAAATCTCATGAAAAAATACTCTCCTCATAAACAACGAGCATATATAAAGGGAAAATTATTTAGTCCAAGATTGAAAGAGAATGAAAATGTATCAATGACAAAATATAGAATTACAATGCTATAAAATATTTCCATATACTTTTTACTTAATACATGGTGTAAAATTTACATATTATTTGATTGGATAAAAATATTCCTTCGAAGGGCACTACTCTCCCAGATATTCACTTCATATGAAGTCATAATCTCATGTTATATCTTAATAGAAAAGAAATTCTATAATTCTTATGAAATTAAGGGAAAAAGGGAAGAAAATGTTGAATATGAAATAATGGATAAAGAGAAGAATAAATAAGGGAATTTTCCAATATCCAATACCTGTAGAGGGAAACACCATAGAGCTTACTTAAAAGGAAAAGGTGAATATTACATGTTTAGAGAATAAACACACTAATACTGTGTTTAAAAGGGCAATAAAGAATCTACCAATGCTCCAAGATACAATTGTATGGATATGGGACATTATGTAGTCTATTTTACTATTTGTAAAAGAAACATTCCCCAGAAAAGGAAAAGGGATAAAGTCCAAGCTTATGCGATCATAAAAGTATAGGTTAAAGTTCATAAAGATGGGGTGGATGGTACATTAATTGTTTCCTCAAACATATCCATTTCTTTCTTTGATTATATTTCATTAAATTAGTTTATATCATACAACATTTTCAAGACACTTGTACATTTACCTTTGGACATAATAAAGGAGTTATCTGTCAAAAATACAAGGGAAGTATCAATAAAAGAATGATGTGTTGGTCAATCCTCTTTGTGACACATAGACGTTATTTAGTACCTTATAATCAAACATATGGTCGATATTTATATTGTCCTTTATATGGAATAAATTTTAAAATATGTTGTGAAAATCTATTATAGGAATAAGGAAGTTACAATTTATGAGGAAGATGTAGAATCCCATATCTATACAAAAAAATTAATCATCAGGTTCTAATATTGATACACCCATTATAGTCTTTCTGAGTGATATTATTGGGGAGGAAGAGAAAACATCATCTGTGGATGAGGAAATGAATCTTCAAATTGAGGATGTACCTTTTATGAAATAATCCATTGATGTATTTATAGAGGATTAACCTAGACATCCTCTTATGTGGGGAATTGAGTTTTCAATTTTTTAATCCCAAATATAAGTCCAATATCAACGAATCCTTATTGGAAGGCCACTATATAATTATTAGCGATGAATAAACAACTAGACGAGTTATGTAATAAGGGATTTGTTCACCCGTAGTTTTTCTGAATTTAGATCCCTTGTACTCTTACTCAAAAAGAAAGATATATCCATGAGGTTGTGAATTGACTATAGAGAAATAAATGGAATCACAATAAATCACTAGTATCCTCTCCCTCACATTGATGATTTATTTGATCAACTTCATTGAGATCAATATTTTTCAAAGATTCACCTTCATTTTGAATATCATTAATTTAATGTAAATATAGAGGATATTCCAATCGAAATATTTCTAACCACGTATATACATTACATTATTATAGTATTTCCATTGGTCCAAATTAATGCACCCTATATTTTCATAGATATAATGAATAGTGTTTTGAAGGGATAATGTAAGGACCTGGCCCAATTTTCCCGGAGCTTGTGATTTATATTGTTACATTTTCATATAAATAAGGAATATGCATCCCAAATGACTAATTAGTTTAGTAGCTTTGGAAAAACGATATGTACATAAGATCAACATTAAAACTTGAAATTAAAAACAATATAGAAATTCCTTTGAAAAAATCCCTATCTCCTAGGTTATAATTGCAGTTCATTCAAAAAATACTTCTTCACATCCTTGAAAAAAAACATAAGAAAAGAGAGAGATAAAATGCTCAGTAAGGGTATTAAATACTTTGGATGATATTATAAACATAAATATTAGGCATGATTATTTAATAAAAACACATGCCTTTAAAAAATAATATTTAACATAATATAGAGGGGATACGAGGCGAATAAATAATTCAAAAATAAAACATAATCATGGGTATTATACTAGTCAAATAAACACATAAATTTTTAATTAATAGTTTCATAATGAGGGAATTCAAAACTTGGCACATCATAACCATACCATCAAGGCCTTGTGCCATTACCATAAATAACAATTTTATCAAGGCATCGTACGATGACATATTTAATCTCAAAAGACCTAATAATGTTCCAAGGGGATATAATGGGACCCAAACATAACTTAATTAGTCCAATTCATTACTAATATGAACTAGTATAAATATAAACAACATATACATTCATATTGAAACTAATATATTAACATCAAATAATATTCCCTGAAGATTAAGCATAAACACTTACCATTCAGAGTAAATTGGGGAATATTTCTTAGAGAGAAAATCTGTTGTCAAAATAATAATAAACAATTAAATTAAATATTGAAGATGATATCATAAAATATGAATCTCAATTAAAAATAATATTCAATAAGTTTTTTGAATAGACAAAAATACTCGTATAAAATCACTGAGTAATTCCTTAGGTAAAAATTTTTTACTTTGAAAAGAAGAGTACATTTGGAAAAATCTTTGTATAAAACCATAAGTGAAATAATATAGTTTTTTAATAATAAAATTATTTATTTTATAAAACTAATGGTTTCATGAAAAATATTATACAATACCCTTGAAAATAGGTAATAATTCCAAAAATTGAATTAAATTGGTCTTGTATTTTGGGGAAAATATTTTTGAAAGATCGTTCCAAAAAATGTATTTCTCCATAAAAGAAAGAAGTAATATGGTTAGTATATATAAATTTTACATTCAAATATAATACATTATTATTGCATAATAATAAATAAGAATTTATTTGGGATTAAGAATGACAAAGAGTCACCTGATAAAAAATGGAGGTTTGGGTCGAAAAACCTTACCTCAAGTCTGAAGGTGTTCCTCACATGATCATAATGACCTGAACAATCAAATTTTAGATCATAAATTAATGAATCTAGAACCTCCCCTATATTTAATTTATTTATTAAAACCTTATCAAGAAACATATATAATTAGAATGGATGTATTGAATAGAAGTTGTTTGTTATTATTGAAAAAAATAATACAACATGGTTATGAAATTCATTAGGTTATTTGAAGTAAAGAATAATCATTATATGAATATTTAATGATGATTATTTTGGATAATTAGTGGTTTTTGATAACAATGAACACATGTTTATTTATAAATTAATATCATGTGTTAAAAAGGTTTATAGAAACATAAATAAGTAATAATACATATATTAAATTCATATTCGACCATAAAAATGGTTTCATGGCCCGAATTTTAGACGGTAATAGAAATTAAACACCCGTCATCCTTGAATGTAATAAATTAACACAACTCAGATGGTGTTTTCATTTATAGTATAAAAGAAGGGGAAATGAGAGATGATGAAGAATTATTCCCTTATCTTAAAAAATTCCAATCCATGTGAGTTATTGGATTTATCAAAAAATTTGGATGAAATTAGGTGAGGAAATAAACATAAAAGAAATGATCTTGAAATAAAATAAATTAAAAGCGGAATTTACCTCTTCAAGTAATCTTCCTAAAGATCATATTTAGGGTAGAGGTTTTGGGCTTTTTATCATACTAAGTCCGGATGGATGTTGGAGGAGATCATGGGGGGACATTTGAGAATAATTGAGACAATGCACAAGGCATGAGAGGAGTGAAGAGAAGAGGGGAGTGTGGGTGGTTTTTATAGTAGAGGCGAGGAGGGTTTTCTGAATATCTTAATCATTAGTTTATTACTTTTCTATAAGAATAGATATAATAATTATTCCATGAACAATAATAATAATAATAATAAGAGCATTCTATTTCAAAACAAGTGTTCTAACATCATTGAAGATGCTTGGAATTGCGTATTTAACTAATAATGTATATATACAGTAAATTACTATAATTCACTATTCATAAAAATCATAGATTTTAGAAAAATACCAAAAGTTCACCGCACCAATTTTTCAATGTATAGAATTAAAAAGATCGACCCATTTTATAAAAATAAATTTCTAGATAACAGAAATATAATTTTTAAATAAAATCATTATTTTCTTGAAAAATACTGATTTAAATTTACCAGTGATTTTATAATACGTTCAAAAATTAGCTAACCTCTTATAAAATTATCCTAAAATTATAGTACAACAAAATTATTTTTTAGGAATACATTTTATGAAAATTAATTATATTTTAAATCAATTTAATAATATAAAATTTTAATTAAATATTTATTTCTCGTAAGAATATTGACACTTAATTATTAATTTCTAAAATACTCTATTTCATTTATATGGTGTCTGAATTTATTATATACCTTCATGGGTGTGGTAACTATTTATAAGGGTCATATTACTATTCCTAAGGGTATGTTACTATTTTAAAAAAAATGTATGTTGATCTTATCAGACTCTAAATATATAACTCAATGCATCTCTGTATGTGGATATTCCAAAATTTAAACCAAAGAGGTGGTAAAATTATGTTTACTAGATATGTTATAACAATGTGGTGTTCTGTAGAGACTTAATGTTTCTTGAATTCAATATTAAATTTATTTTCATAATCTTTGGGTATTACATTCTTCCCTCCTAATAAAAATCAATTCATAAAAATTCATAGAATTTTACCTCATATAAATAATTGGTTAGTTCTTCATCATAACCTCCTCAGGCTCCCATGTTGCCTCTTTAAATTTGAGTATTTTTCCAAAGCATCTTTACTAGTTTAGTTGTTTGATTCCTCAAAACCTATTCATTAGTGTCTAAAATCTTCATAGGCTCTTTATATTATGATATGTTAGGTTCCAATTATATTCCCTCAAATGTGAGGACATGTGTTGGGTCTTTCAAGTACTTCCTCAATACTGAGATATGGAATACAATGTGTACTTTATATGGGATAGGAGGTAGATACAATCGATATGAAATATATCTAATTCTCTCTAATATTTCAAAGGGTCTAATATACCTAGGTAATAGTTTCACTATCTTCCCAAATCATATATCCCCTTCCATGGATGTACTTTAAAAAAAATTGATCTCACACTTTAAATTCCAAATCCTTCCTTTAATTATCGACATATCTCTTTTTCCTACTTCAAGCTACTTTGATATGGGTTTGAATTGTAACATCCCATGTAAATAAGGAATATAACATTTTAATATTTATTAATATATGTAAGTTAATTATTTATTTTACTTTAAAAGGGATTATATGTTCTATTGCATACCTGATACACAACAACTGGTTTGTTTGAAATCTTACATTGCACACAATGTTGAGTTGTACTGAAAAATAATAATATATTATTATTATTTTAATTGGTAGTTAATAATTTTCCATTGTAATGATAGGAATGAACATAACTAACAAAAAAATTATTATACATGTTTGTTAAATATTTTTACATTTATCAAATAAAGTTCATAGGGTTAAAATTTGAATTAATCTAAATTTAAGCATAAATACTCTAATATTATTTAAAAGGTTGATTTACAACCTTTTAATGGAGAACCATATTTAGATCTTTTTTTGGTCACTTTTATATGTTATTTTTGAAAAAATAAAGTTATTCTTTATAATCGGGGCATCAATATTAACTTTGGGTAAAATTTTGGTATTTTTCTGATAAAATTCATTTTTTGATGAATAGTAAAAATACTGCATTTTAATTCAAAACTACATTTTAATCTAATTAATTTATATGGATAGATTATTGTTTTAATTTTTTAAAAGTGTAATTAGATTAAATTTTTACCATCTAATCCAATTTTTGTCATTGAAAGTGATTTCACATTGAAATTGGACATAAACAAGTGCCAATATTTTTATAGTTAATATTTCTTAAAAACATGCGTTTTTCATTAACAATGAGAATTAATTTTAAATTAATTAATCCAAATTCTATGTTTTTAATTTTATAAAATAGAAATAATTTTTTAATTTGGAATGAAAAATTTATCTTTGGCTTAATTTTTGGTTTTTTTCCGAAAAACATCAATTTTTGATGAATAGTAAATCCACTAAGAAGTAGTTAAAAACTGACTTTTTCATTTAAAATAAATTTTACCACTTACGTGAATTGAATTTAAAAAATCTGACATACATGTATGTTATTATTAAGTAAAATTTGGTTCAATAAGATGAAAATATTTTTTGGGGAATAGTGAGTTTTGACTTTTATATACTGTGGTTGAAGATAAATAAGGTAATTCAAGGTAAATAGAATATAATAATAATGGAAAATTATCGTAACAATTTTCCTAAAATTATTGGATGAGTCAATTAAGACCATGGGAATCCTTGGGTCTATTTTGGGACCCCATGGATCCACTTACGAGTTATAATGAAACTTTATTTTAATTAACTTAAATTACGGGCAGAAATGACACAAACAAATAACTTGTTGTAAATTATTTTTTATGTAGGGTTATATAAGTTATCCATTCGACTATAAATATTATTTGGAAATATAAAATGATTTTTTACATCATGGTAATTTTTTTATTATTTATATACATCAAATAAATAATATTATTTACGACTAAATAATGATTCATTGTTTACCACATTAATAAATGACTTAAATAAATAATATTATAGAAGCTAAAACAATGTCCGAAACCTGTACAATTCTTATTGTATAATTTTATTTCTACCATGAGTCCTATTATCTTCTACATTAATTAGTTTTGGACCTTTAGAAACCAAAAATCATTGTATATTAAAATAATATTTTCACACATTCCTGAAGAGCCCCTCCCCCTTATAAAAATCCCTCACCTATAACCCATTACTAACACCTCTCATGCCCATTGGTTCGTCCAAAAAATGACCAAATAAGCACTCAATACCCCTCTATTCCTCCTATAAGCCTTAACATAGGCATAAATCACTTCAAGAATTTCATTTGGTTCAAACCAAAGTGTGTTACCCAAATTAATGGTAATCATTTCCCTTAAATTAGTTTCTTTTATTTTACATATCTTACCCCTAAAATATTTTTATTATTTTCATTTATAACATCACCAATAAAATAGATATACTATGATGTTTTTAGGAGAAGTATTCTAACAACACTTACACACACCTCCATCTAATGGGTAAAGAACATACTGTTTCGGTGGATGGAAAACAAATGCCTCATGAAACAATGTTTGTTCAATTATCTCCTACCACCTCTTATGGTGTCCATTAAGATAACACTTTAGTTATATATGATATATATTATGTTTATGTTTTTTTATTATTTTGTATTTTTCATTTATAGCATACTTTTATGGTTTCCATTATGGGTAAATGCGATAATTTCATTTGAGGAAGTGCAGACTACCGCCCACTCAAAGTTATATGGCTCGTTAATGCCATATGTGGGAAGTATAAAGGATGGGGTTAATGAAGATATATATTATATTATAATATAATTATAATACACCAATGTATAATTATTTCTTCATTCAATTAAATGCAAAATATAAATGAAAGTAGCGTTCATGAGTTCGTACGACTTACCATCTCTATGAACGGTGCATTTCATTTCTTACATCTAAATGTAATGTAATATTATAAATGAATATATATATATATACGTAATATATATGATATATATGATATATAAATCATGAATATAATTTTGGAGATAATGGATTATTTCCCACATGGACAACTTGTAATTACAAGGTGTTCATTTTTTACTCAAGTACCAAAAATCGACAAAACGACCATTATTAACACAAATGATTACATAATGTTTATAACATTTTAATAAGTGATATAAAAGGAATAATAAAATTGAAAAATATTCTTAATAAATTATAAATTATCTTAAGTTTATTATTCAGGAAGAACAAGGAAAAAATGAGTCAATTCATACAAAAGGTAATGGTTTTCTTATCTCACTTTTAATTCTGTGAGATTTCTATTATTCACCAATTATTTATTGCATGTGGTGTATTGTGTTCTACCATTTTATATATATTATCCAGATTATTTTTATATTAAGGGTATTCTATGATTAATTTGGTGGTTGGTAACTTTTTTTCATATGACTCGATTGATTACAATGTGTTAAGCATTTTTAATACCACTTTTTATTCCCGTGAGATTCAAGCTACAATAGCCAATATTTCATTTTCTATGGTGTATATATTGCCCATTATTGTATTCTTGGTGTAATATATATTAATTTATATGTATTTAAATCTTTATTTTATGATACTTCTTTTATAGGGTGTATGTTTCGCAAGTTACCAAATCAGTAAGGGTATTTCAAATTTCAATTTCCACTCATTGGGCTTTACACATATTTCATTGATTATTTTACTCCCAGATTATGTATAGAATCACTCTTAATTTAAATATTTAGTAATTTCCTCTCCCCTTTGTCTGGTTATACTATTGATACACTAATAAATCCATTTATAAATTCTCAAGTCCTCGATATAAACTTTATAAGACAAATTTTAACTCAATTTCCATTCATTTAGTTAAACCTCAAAGTCATTTGTGTAGTTTATACAAAAATATGTGTGAATGTTATCTGATTTATTTAAAGTTAATATCCATTTATATTGAGTGTTTTTATATATTTCATACATTATTATGTAAATGATTTATCTTTAATCTAAGGATACCATTTTTATAAGGGATTTCGTCTCAATTTCCATTCCATTGAGACTTCATTTTTGTTAAGCAAAAATTCACTATTATATGGTGAATATACTATCCATTGGAATATAATATCATGAATCCCTTTATTCTCATGATATTATAAAGTTTTTATTGAATTTCATTCCTCAAATATTTGTATTCAAGCATATATTATTTGGTTAAGAACTCTTTAACAGAAATATTTTTTTAACGATTTATTCTTCAAAATCATTCTCATTAATGTCCATGTTTTCAAAATGGGTTTTTAGTATTTATTTATATGTACATTAATGTTTTTAAATTTTATTTCCATTAAAAGAATCAAAGTGGTACGGGACACTTTGATTGCAAAATATATTTATTAAATGTTCTAAATGTTTTTAAAATGGTTTTGTAAAGCGTGGTTTATTTCAATCTATTTATTTGATATATTGGGATGTGGAAATATTATCTTTCCTTTATACTTGTGTTATGTGTTATGATTATGTGATGGTTATTTGGAATTGTTTACGTATTCGGGTGGTTTCGTGATAAACCTTGGGGGGGGGGGTGAGCCGGAGATAGCTCTCCAATTCATTTGGTAACGTAACAGAGGTAAATGTTAATGTTTCTCATATAAGATTTAAGGAATATACCGTTATGGGTATTCCAATGTTACTCCCTACATAGTTGTGATAGATAAAATATAATTATTTTATGTATTCCATAAGTTACCTTTATGATTTATGATTTCTATTTCTTATTCATAAATCTTATGATTTCATAAGGTATGTTATGATTAAAAATTATGGTTTCATTGTTTTGTATTTATTGATGGGATAAAGTTTTCATTCCTTAATTTATATCCCTTAGTAATATTTTTTTCCTCATCCCATGTATTTGAATTTTTTTCCATAATAATTAAAAATGAATAAGGGTCAAGGATGAGATCAAGTAAAAGTCATTCCATCTAAAACATGGTACTATACATGTTTCTTTTTTTATTTTATGAAAAAATTGATGCTGAGTAGTAGTGTATAATTGTAATATTCAAGTTGACATGTAATAGTCATGGCATAATTCTCCAAAACTCTAAACATGAAAAGATCCCTAATGTGAAATATTCATTTAATTAGGGATTAAGTAATGTTTAAGGCAAGGTCCTTATAGTTAGTATCAATGGTCGGTTTAGATAACTTTAGAGGTTAGGGTGTTCATTATGCATAAGTGAAATTACCATAATGGTGAGGATTTTAGAAAGATTCATAGTTAATTTTGATAAAGTGAATGAGTTTTAGATAACATGAATAAGTATATCTTAGTATCTTCCATCCTTATAAGATATTATATGATGATTTTACTAATATAGTCACACTTACTTTTTGGGTTTTATTAAATGGTTGGATCTAGCAAGAACCAAAGTGACTGTAGATGTGAGGAATACTATGATGGTTTTATGAATGAGAAATTGAATGAAATGGGTGGTGCAATGAGAACCCCTATGGATATTTTCAACAATATATCTGGAGTCATGATTGACCACCTGAACCATGGTGATTTTTATAAGTATTCATATATGCGAGAAACAAATCCCCATGGATGTTTGGGTAATAATCATAAAGGTAAGTATAATAAATAACCTATGTGTCAAGGATGTGGAAAAAAACACATCGAAAAATGTTTCAAAGGGACGGGAAGATTCTATATATGTGGAAGTGAAGGTCATAAAGAAAGAACCCTCCATGGTAAAAGGATGTATCCAGTTGAATCTAGGAAAGGAAAAGAAGTTCTTTCTGAGGGATCAGTTGAATGTTTTAATTGTGGTGTGCATGGTCATTATACAAACCGATGTCCTATGAAGAAGGTTCGGGAATGGGATCACAAGAATCATACAAATATATGATTACCAATACCTAATGCCATTCAAATTGAGGATGAGGAAACAGGAAATGACCAATGAAAGATATGGATTATTTTTAACTGATGTTTAGACATTATTGAATCTTAGGATATGATTCATGATATTGTTTATAGGAAATAAGTGTTTCATAATAATTTGTAATGGAATGGTTAATGGATCATGAATAACGTTTAATGTTTAAGAAGTCAACAAATAAGGGATTCAAGTGTTATGGTAGATTTTAGGATGGTGAAATGCTTAAAAGTATTAAGGCTCTTTTAAATATGGGATTACATTAGAAGACTTTTTATAGTATGTGTAACCCTGATGCTTTATATATGAAAATTTTATTCAAGGAATAATTATATTTTCTTTTGATGATACAATTATAAAGAACCATTTGGGTTTATATGATTCTTGATTTTAAGGCAATTATAGGTTAATACATTTTGGGACGAAAAATGAAAGTTACTAGATAACTTTTGTAGTTAAAATATGTTATGGTTATTTTTGATCAATTTTTCTATTCTTTTGGAATGTTATAAAATTATATAGTTTTTGAAAAAGGGGAACACACAGACCACATGACAACCCATCGCATCAGACAAAGCTACTAGAATCGAACCCATAGCCAATGTGTGACTGTGATTTATTGCCTCCCACTAGACTACCTAATGTCATTGGTTAGTAGGACTAATTATTTTTTGTTAGATTATTTTATGAATCAAGAATAAGTTGATTTTGGTTTATCTATGTAAATGATTAACTTATAATTGGAGAATATGTTATTAGGTTAATAACTTTTCAATAAGAGACTTTAGGAGTAACTGATGTTATTTGGAGATAAATGTTAATATTTATCATGGAAGACAATGTGATTAAATCCTTCTGAGATTTATGTTTCAATATTAGTTTTGATTACATTGAAGAATTTTATGGACAGTTGTTTATTGGATGGACTTTTTTGAAATTTGGGTATTGTTTGAAATTTTTTGGAGATTAAGATTAGTTTTTTTTGTAAAAGATTATCCTTTTTGGGGGTTAACTGATCTTATATTAACCATTTTTATTTTGGTTAATTTCTAAATACACTATAAAATGTATTTCATCTTTTTTGGATTATTTGATTCTATAGATTTTGATTATAGCACTTTCAATGTCAACAAGTAATTTTAAATACTCATCGTTTGAGGAAAAATGAGAATGTGGTAGGAATTTAGTAATGGATGAAAGTCTACAGGAAAAGTAATATGTTTCCATATGTTTTTAGTTAAGATCATAAGTAAATTCCCAATATTTATGAAAATTAACTTAAAAAAAGTTTCCTATTAACTTTTCCTATCGAGGAATCAAAGACAGTTTAACCCATCACAGGTTTGTGATTTTCGGGTGGTTAACATTCTCTTAATCAGGTTTTCTCTCACTCTCCATCAGAGCATGATGGTTTTTTTTCTCCTCCATGTCCATGTTTTCATGGAATCCTCTTGTCTTTTTCCCTGGGTGAACATTGTACGTCTCTTATTTTATTTTAAAGTGATTTATTTATTGACTCTTTTTCCGATGTTAGACATTCAATGAAATTTCTGACTCCAATTTAAAAATTGTGAGGACACAATTCCCAAAAGGGGGGAAGGATGTAACATCCCAAGTAAATAAAGAATATAACATTTTCTTATTTATTAATATTTTTAAATTAAGTATTTATTTTAATTTAATGGGGATTCAATGTTAGATGGAATACCCAATACACAATAACAAGTTTCTATGAAATCTTTCAATACACAGAATGTTGAGTTGTAATGAAAAATAATATAATAATTATATTATTTTAAAAGGTAGTTAACGCCTACCTGTTGTAAGGGAAGGAATGAACAGAACTAACTACAAAATGATTATACATGTCTGTTAAATATTTTTACATTTATCCAATAAATTTTAGAGGCTAAAAATGTGAATTAATCTAATTTTAAGCATAAATACTCTAATATTCTTTAAAAGGTTGATTTAACGCCTTTTAATGGAGAATAATCTTTAATTATAGTTTTTTCCACTTATATATTTCCCTATTGACAAAATTATATTCTTCTTTAGAATCGGGGCATCAAAATTTACTTTGTGGAAAATTTTGGTATTTTTCTGATAAAAATCATTTTTTGATGAATAGCAACAAATACTGTATTTTAATTCAAAAATGCCCTTTAATATAATTTATTAATGTGGATAGATTATCTTATTAATTGGTTTAATAGTTTAATTAGATTATATTTTTACCATTTAATCCAATTTTGGTAATTTTAATTAATTTCACATTGAAATTGGACATAAACAAGTGTCAATCTTTTGATAGTTAATACTTCTTAAAAACACGCTTTTTATTTGGACAACGGGAATTTATATTAAATTAATTAATTCAACTTCTATGTTTTTAATTTTGTAAAATATACATCATTATTGAATTTGGAATATCAAATATAGCTTATTCTGAATTTTTGGTAGTTTTCTAAAAAACAACAATTTTTAAGAATAATGAAACCACTAAGTAGTAGTTAAAAAATTGACTTTTTCATTTAAATGAAATTTTACTACTTATGTGAATTGAATTTAGAAAATTTGACATACATGGTTGTTATTAGTAAGTAATATGTGGTTCAATAAGAGGAAAATAATTTTTGGTGAATAGTAACTTTTGACTTTCATTTACCATGATTAAAGGTAAATAGGGCAATTCAAGGTAAAAAGAATATCATAATAATACAACATTACCTTAAAACTTGTACTAATATTTTTTTATGAGTCATAGACCACCATGGGAATCCATGGGTCTATTTTGGGACCTCATGGAGCCACTTAAGATTGATAATGAAACTTTATTTTAATTAAATTAAAGTAAGGGAAAAAATGACATAATTTTTTTTAATAAATTAATTTATACATAGGGTTATATAATTTATCTTTTTGAACATAAATATTCTTGGGAAAGATAAAACTATTTCATACATCATGGTATTTTTTATTATAATTCTTAGACATCAACTAAATAAAATTATTAATGACATAATAATGATGCAGTGACTACCTCATTAATAAATGTTTTAAATAAATAATATTATAGTGATTAAAAAAATATCCAAAACTGGTCCAATTCTTATTTAATGATTTTATTTCGACCATGAGTCATCTTATATCATACTTTAAAAAGTTTTGGATCTTTAGAAACTGGAAATCATTATATAATAAAATAATATTTTGACACTTTCCTAAAGAGCCCCTCCTCCCCTTATAAAACGTCCTCAATTCTAACCCATTCCTAACACCTCTAAAGCCTATTGGATCATCCAAAACCTACCAAAATAATCTCTCATGATCTTTATCTTCCACCTTGATGCCTTAACTTAGGCATAAGGTAGTTCAAGTTGTCCTTTTGGTTCAAACCAAAGGCATTTACCCGAATTAATGGTAACAACTTCTCTTAAATTATTTTCATTTATTTTATTTCTACAACCACTAAAATTATTTTATTATTTTATTTTATTTTAACACCAGTATTACCAATATAATATGATTTTGTAATGAGAATTATTATAACTACACTTACACACACCACTATATAATGGGTATAGAAAAAACTGTTTCTGTGGTTGGAAAACTAACATCTCACAAAATGATGGTTGTTCAATTATATCCTACTATATCTCATGTTTTCCATTAATATAGAACTATATTTATATGTGATATATGTTATGTTTATTTATTCTTTATGCATATGTATTTTTCATTTATAGCATACCTTTACGGTTTCCATTATGGGTAAACACGATAATTTCATTTGAGGAAGTGCAGACTACTGCCCCCTCAAAGTGATATGGCTCATTAATGCCATATGTGGGATGTATAAAGGATGGAGTTAATGAAATTATATATTATATTACACTGTAATTATAATATACCTATGTATCATTATTTTTTCATTCAATTAAATATGAAATAGAAATGAAAGTAGCATTCAAGCGTACGCACGACTTGTCGTCTCTATGAACGGTGCATTTCATTTCTTACCTCTAAATGTTATGTAATATTATAAAAACATATATATACTAGATATATAATATATATAAATCATGAATATCATTCTAGAGATCACAGACTCTTTACCACATGGACATCTTGTAATTATAAGGTGTTCATTTTTTACTCAAGTACCAAATATCAACAGAACGACCATTATTAACTTAAATGGTTACATATTGTTTATAACATTGTAATAAGTGATATAAAAGGAATAATAAAATTGAAAAAGGTACCTAATAAAGTATAAATTAACTTATGTTTATTATTCATAAAGAACAAGGAACACGCGAGTCAAGTCGGACACAAGGTAAGAGGTTTCTTATCTCACTTTTAATTCTATGAGATATCTATTATTCACAACTTATTTATTGCATGTGGTGTATTGTGTACTACCATTTGATAAATATTATCATTATTATCTATATATTAATGGTATTATTTGATTAATTTGGTTGTTATTAACTTTTGTTCATACTACTCGATTGAATACAACGGGGTAAGGGTTTTTAATCTCACTATTTATTCCCGTGAGATTCAAGCTATATTAGCCAATATTTCCTTTTATATTGGGTATATACATCCCATGATTGTATTATTGATGTAATATAAATTAATTTTTGGGTTTTTAGATCTTCATTGTATGATCCTTCTATCAGAGTGTGTATGTTTTATAAGTTACCAAATCAGTAAGGGAATTTCAAATTTTAATTTCCACTCATTGGGCTTTAAAGAAAATTAATTGATTATTTTACTCAAATATTATGTGTAGAATCATAATTTATTTAATTATGCAGTAATTTTTACTCAAATTTGTGTGGATATACTTTGGATAGACATAATAAATCCATTGATAAATTCTCATGTCATCGATATGATCTTGATAAGAGTAATTTTAACTCAATTTCCATTTATTGAGTTAATCCTCCAAGTCATTGGTGTTGTTTTTAAAAAAATATGTGTGAATGTTATCTGATTTATTTACACTGAATATCTAATAATATTGAGTTTATTTATATTTTTCACATAATATTATGTAATTTATTTATCCTTAATATTAGGATACAGTTTTTATAAAGGATTTCATCTCAATTTAAATTCCATTGAGACTTCATTGTTGTTAGGAACCAATTCACTATTATATGGTTTGTATACTGTCCTTTGGAATATTATATCATGAATTCCTTTATTCTGATGGTATTATAAAGTTGTGATTTAATTTTATTCCTCAATTATTTTTATTCAAGCATATCTCATTTGGTTAAGAACTCTTTAACTAAAATAATGTTTTAATGATTTATTCTTCTAAATATTTCTCATTAATGTCCATGTTTTCAAAATGGTTTTTACTATTTATTTATATAGACAGGAACTTTTTAAAATTTTAATTCCTTTAAAATATTAAATGTTTTATGGGAAACATAGATTCATGAATCTATTTGTTAAATGTTTTTAATGGTTTTGAAAATGGTTTGATAAATCAAGGAAAAGTCATGCTGTCGAAATTAAGATATTGGGAAATGTTTTAGTCATGATGTCTAAACATCACATATATTCATTTTTTATAAAAGTCCTCAAAATAGTGCACAAGTGATTTTCATGATCTTAATTTCTTTTTAATTAAAACATGATATCATCAATACATACCACCACAATTTCATCATGATAATCCTTGAAAACTCTTTTCATTAGATCTAGGAAAATAGAGGGTGCATTAGTCAGTACAAAATTCATTACTATAATCTCATATTGCAAACACCAGGTTCGAAATTATGTCTTCTGAATTTCATCATTCCTTACTCATATATGAAGATATCCAGATCAAAGTTTAATATTTCAAAACAATCAGCCTCTACAAATTTGATCAAAAAAATCATAAATGCAAGGATTGGGATACTTCTTCTTTATTATTATAGAATTGATATCCCTGTATTCATTACAAATCCTCGTAGATCCATATTTGTTATTAAGGAAAAGGATAGGGGCTCCCCATGGAGAAACACCAGGGTGAATAAATTATCAATCACTCAATTCATGTACTTGTTTCTTCAATTATACTAATTCCACAATGTCAATTATATATGTGGTCTTTGATAAGGGCCTTGAACATAGAATTAAGTAAAAAAGAAAACTCTATTTCCTTCTATTGAGAATATCCAGGTAAATCCAATAGAAGCACATCAACATATTCTTTCATAAATAGGTATATCATATATTTGAACTTTCCTGTCCTCCCCCATATTTATTTCATTCCCTTCCACCCCAATAATTGAATACAATAGTGCTACTGGGGGTGGATCTAGATAAGAATCAGTTGGTGAAGTTTCTACTCTAAAGATAAGGGATTCAACACCATTCTCCAAAATTGTTACTTACCTAATTTTGAAATAGATATTTGAATCATAACGTTAACGAAAACTCATACCTAGGATTATATCAAATTCAATCATGGGTATGATGATAATTTTATAAACAAGGCATGTTTATTGGTCCTAATGGGGACAATTCGACACATCTTTATTGCAATGATAAATCCCCTATGAAGATGGACTGAAAACCCCCTTATTAAATAAAAAATTACATGTATAATATTCATAGAAAAATAAAAATTTATAAAAGAATGAGATGGTCGAGAATAAAATAAAATATTGGATATGTTCGAGGAAACGATTAATGTACCTGCCACCGCATTTCTAGGAAATTCAACCTTAGTAATTCTATCCACATAAGCTTGTCTTTTCACCCTTTTCCTTCTTTAGGGAAATTTTCTCTGATGCTTATTATATTCATATGTATAATTTCCCATATCATTACAACTATATCATTGAACATTGGTTTTTCATTCTTCCAGTTGCATTCACATGATTAGTTTCCTTTTTATCCCCACTTGTAACAGACTCCCATTCCCCTCAAGAAAGTACCTGGGTGTTTCTTCCCACAATTACTATAGTGTGGAATGTTAACTCCTACCTTCTTCCCAATTTCCTTATTTACATTTCTAGAATATTCAACATCCCTCTTCTTCTCTTTCTTTCCATTAATGTCATAAGACATATAAAAATTTATGTCTTGATAGCATGTGAGACTTTGTTTTCATATGATGAGAAATTTTGGGAGAGTAGTTATCTTTGGAGGAATGGGTTTAAAATATCAAAAAATTTCTTAATATTTCTCCTTAGATTACATAATTAGTCCACGAATGGCCCTAATAACCTTATAAAGTTATCTTCATACATTTCAACATTCCCATCCTCATTTCTATTCAGATTCAGAAACTACCTTTCCATATCTGCTCGGTATTCAGGAGGATGTATTTTGCTAGGGAAATTTACTTAAAATTCATCCATTCCATGTATTAAATTTACTCCTCCTACTTTATGCTTTAGATTAACATCCACCAATGATATGCATCTCCCGATAGATAATAAACTACCATGATAACCTTATCTATTTCATTACATCATAATCTGAGAAATATCTTCTATCTGGAACTTATCCACAGCTCACCTACCAATGGGTTTGTAGTCCCATTTAATGATGGAAGATACTTTTTCATAAATCAATTTAACCTATCTCGTCCATATTGAGGATCAGGATTCTCCATATGTGTAAGGTTTGTTGTTCATAACCTGAGTCAGTTTTCCCAGTTTAGTTATATGTATCTCTGCACCGGTGGTAACTACAGAGCCAACATAATTATCTTTCATGGGAGGGAAATACTCACATGGGATACATGCATTCATGTGGTTTCCATTCCTTCCTCTAGGAACCATTTCTAAATAATGGAATACAGTAGATTAGTTTATGAATCATAATGTATAACATAAACTTATCTAAATACAAAGAATAAATTTAGAACATATGCATTGATAATTACATAATAATCAACATGGTTTCTTTGATAAAAAATTTACATTTAAATTCTTTATAAGGGATTGTAAATAAAATATATATTATCATAATCTTATGCCATGGGAGTGTCTAACCAGGGGTGTGTGAAGGCCCATTTTCATATAACGTGATACCTCGGGTAAAGCCCGAAACTCCTTAATAGAGTTTTCACTTCTAAGTACATCTATACTTGAACAACATACACTTCTAGTATCTACTAAGGTTTCTATGTTCAAGAAATATACAAAATATATATTCCTTAAAAAAATTATAGGATATTTTTTTATTCTTATCCTCAATGACAATCTTAGATTTTTTTTATAATCTACATTCTCTAAATCTAGTTTCCAGGTTTTTTACTAAACTTCCTTTGATACCAACTATAAGGAAACAACCCCAGTTTCATAGAGATGGTTCCTTATTTTTTTATATTGGAATATAAATAAGTAATTTTCATCATTAAGGAATGAGTAGTTTATTAGCTTTGTAAAAAAGATATATATAATTTTAACATTACAAATTTTTATGAAAAAAATATAAAACTTCCATTGAAAAAATACATATCTCATTGGATATCCCTAAAATTAATACATAATATACTTCTTCACATCCTGGGAAAAATAAAACATAAAAAAGGTGTGAGATCAAATGATCTGTAAAGGTAATAAATATAGTGGAAGATATTAAAAATATAAACCTTATCCATGGTAAAAAACTAAAAAAACATGAATTTAAAAAATAAACATGAACATAATATGGATAGAATAAGTGATGAATAAATAATAGAATAATGAAACATAATAATGGGTATTATATTACTATAATAACCACATGAACTATCAATTACTTGTTTCATAATGAGGGAATTCATAATTCAGGATATCATAACCATACAGTCAAGACTTTGTACTAAGACCTAGTTTGTCTTATTAGAACTACGGATAATCCAAGGGGATATAGAGGGCCCCACCAAACACGCACTAAGTCCAATTAATTTATTATATAAATGGTTATAAACATAAAAAACATATACACTCATATCGAAATTAATACATAAATTCTAAATAACATTCCCCAAACATTAAGCATAAACACTAACCATTTAGACTAAATTGGTGAATGGTTTTAAGATAGCACATCCCCAGTAAAACTAATTATAAAATATTACATTAATTATATAAGATTATATCATTAAATATAAATCCCAATTACATATAAGATTCAATAAGAGTGTTGATATATAAAAATTACCCTTATAAAATCATTGACAATTTCTTGAGATAAAACCTCGTTTATTTTGAAAAGAAGTGTTCATTTGGATTTTTTTTCTAAAACTAGAAGATAAATAATATAGTCTTATCAGTATAAAATGATTGGTTTTACAAACATAATTGTTTCTACGAATAGATTATATAGTTCTCTATATGATAGGTAAGATTTCAAGAAATTCCCTTGAATCGGGTATGTATTTCAGGAAGAATATTTTGAAAGATCCTTTTTAAAACATATATTTATCGATGAAATTAAGAAGGATTATAGTTGGTACACGTACATAGAACATTAAAACATAATATATGATGAGTAATTAAGAATAAATAATAATTTATTTGGTATTATGGAAGACAATGAGTAACCCGATAGAAAATGGAGGATCGAGTAAAAAACCCTTACCTTAAGTCCAAATGTGTTCCTCAATTGATCTGAATGACCGGAATAACAAAATTGAGGTACTTAAATTATTGATTAAAAATTCTATTCTATATTTAATTTATTTTTATAATGTTATTATATTCATTCCTGACCTTTTATGGTTTTTGAAAATCACTTTTATTTCTTGGGTGTATTTTTTCCTTGGTTTTCAGGATTGTTTTACTTATATTCATATATGGATAAACATGTAGACTGATAATGGTTGTATAGAATAGATGTTTTTTTCATTATTTAATAGTGATAAGATGACATGGTTATAAAATTCATTTGGTTGTTGGGAGTGATGATGAATCATCATATAAAACATTAATGAAAATTTTGTGTGTGTTAATTGGTGGGTTTTGACCAGAAAAAATTAATTTTGATTTATAAATTAATATCAAGTGTATAAAATGATTCCTGAACCTTAAATATGTTATAATTAATATATTATCGTTTTATTAAACCATAAAAATGGTTTCATGACTATAATTTAATACTATAATAGAAATTTAAAACTCGGCATCCTTGAATGTGATAAATTATCACATCTTATATAGTGTATTCATTTCTCATATAAAAGAAGGGGAATGGAGATATTATGAAGAATTATACCTTTATCATTGAATGATTCTATTATAAGTGAGGTATTGTATTCATAATGACATTTAGATGAAAGTATTTGAGTAAATAAAAAAATGAAATGAACTTGAAATAAAAGAAATGAAAAGACGAATTTACCTCTTCAAAAAATCTTTCTCGAGAGTGTCTTTGTGTAGATGTTTTCATAATTTTACGGGATCAAGACCTAATGGAAATTTAGGTGGGGGGGGGGATCTTGGGGGTATTTGAGTAGAATCTAGAGAAGGTAGAAGGCTTGAAAGGAGTGAAGATAAGAGGGGTGTGGGTGTTTTTTTATAGTGTAGGAGAGGAGGGTTTTATTAAATATTTAGTCATTAGTTTATTATTTTTCGATAAGATAAGATATAATTGTACTTACATGACCAAAAATAGTAATAAATAAATGTGATTTATAACCAAGGTTTATTACATTAGTGACGATGCATGGAATAATGTATTTAACTCATAATGTATATATATAGTAAATTAACGTATTCCACTATTCAAAAAAAGATCAAGTATTTTTGAAAAATCCCAAAAATTCATCCTAATTTTTTTTAAATGTTTAGAATAAAAAATGGACTCCATTATATCAAAATAATTTTCAAACTAATAGGAGTGTAATTTTTAAATAAAATCAATATATACATGAAAAATACATATTTTTTAAAAAATTGATTTTATAATTCATTCAAATATTAACTAAGGTCATATTAAATTATCATAAAATTATTGGAAAAATTATATTTATTAAGGAATAAATTTTCTAAAAATGAATTTTTTTTAAATAAATATATTAATTTAAAATATTAATAAAATATTCATTACACACAAAAATACCAAAACCTAATTAATTATTAATTTCTAAAATACTCTATTTCATTTATTATGTGTCCAAATTTTATTTATACCTTCATGGGTGTAGTAACTATTCATAAGAGTCCTATTAGTATTCATAAGGGTACATTACTATTCACCAAGAATTTATATTGATCTTATAAGACTCTAAATATCTTGTTAAACACCACTAAGTTTGTTAGTTTTTATAAATTCAAACTATTGAGGTGGTAAAATTCTCTTCAAAGGCTAGGTTATAACAGAGTGGTATTTTTTAGAGACCTAATATATCATGATTCAATATTAAATTTATTTTCAGAATCTTGGGGTCTTATATTTATCCTAATGACAATGTTGTGCTATTTATTGATGATATGTTTTTATACTCCAAATGCTACTAAGACCAAGAGAACCACTTGAAGATTGTTTTGAATTGAAGGAAATAATTATATGGGATGTTTATCGTGTGTGAATTTTGGCTTTAATCATTCTCTATTCTTCGAAATTTTATCTATAAGGATGGAATATCATTTGATCTTATGAAGAAAAAGGTGGTTCAAGAATTTACTACACCAAAAAAAATAACCAAGGTATGTAGTTTTATTTTTTTAAAAGGTTACTATCTACGTTTTGTTCACAATTATGCTTGATTAGCTTTCTTGTTAACAAAGATTACCCAGTATATTGTTAATTTCGTATAAAAAATATTGTGAAGATTCTTTTGAAAAATTGAAGATGATATTAGTGAATTATATTATCTTTATTATACCATCAAGAAAGGATAGATTTTTGGTTTATAGTGATGCATCATAAAAGGACATGGATGTGCCCTTATATAGAATGACATGTTTATTGAATATGCCTCAAGGAAGTTAAAAACTCATGAAAAAATATCCAACTCATGATCTGGATGTAGAAATCGAAATCTTTGCTATAATGATATGGATACACTACATATATGTTAAAAAATGTGAGATATATACAGATTAAAAGAGCTTGAATCTCTTCATAGAAATAACTTAACTTGAGTCAAAGGTGATGGATCAAGCTACTCAAGGAATGTGATTGTTTAATACACTATTACCATGGAAAGGTAAATAAGGTAGCAAATTCATTGAGTAGTAAGAATCATGAAGTTGTAAACAAAATTAATATTGAAAGGGATCCTATGTATATAGATCTAGTGAATATGTATATAGTAATTATCAGGGAAGGTGAAACATATTTAGATTTTTAATTGGGTTCCCAACTATTTTATTTAAAAGCATTAAAATTTATCATTCTGAAGATGAGAATATTAAAATGAAAATTAATGTTTGGAATGATGGAAAGTTGAAAGGCTTCGTGTATGATTATTGAGAAATGAAATTTGGGAAGAGATATTGTGTTCACTTTTAAACAAGCTAAAAATGGAGTTATTGGATGAATCCTATAGCTCCAATTTCTTTATACACTATGGTAGTACTAATATGTATAGTTATTTGAACGAACATTTTTGGAGGTATAATATAAAGCGGAAAATGGATGGTTATGTATCAAGATGTTTAGTTTTTCAATAGGTGGAGGTTTAATGACAATATCCTAGAGGATTCATGAAACCTATAAATATTACTACATTGAAATATAATGATATTACTACGGTTTGTTTCACCATATTTCAAAAACATCCAAGATATAATGATGCAATATGAGTAATTATTATCAACTAACCAAATCTACACCATTCCTAGATATAATGGTGGATTTTCCACCTCATCTAAAAGAACGACTATATATTAATGACATTTTAAGACTTCATGGAGAACCTATTTCCATAGTTTCTGATCGTGATCCATGATTTACATCAAAATTAAATAAAATAATTTATAAATATTTGGATAATGAGCTTCTTTTGAGTATGACTTATCATCCTCAAACTGATCCGTAATTATAATGGACAATACAAATGATAGAAGAAATGTTGAGATCATTATCACTCAACATTCATGATATATGGGATAAATATTTTACATTTTTAGAATTTTTCAACTACAATATTTTCCATTCAAGTACTCAAATGGCACCATATGATGCATTATATGGAAGGGGATGCCGTGCAAAAAATTGTTGGGATAAAGTAGGTGAAATGAAACTTTTATTCCCAAAGCTTACTGAGGAAACAATGAAAATGTCAGAGACCATTCAAACTAATATAAAAGAATTAAAAACTAGGCCAAAGACTTATGTCAACAATTGAAGGATAGATTTCGAGTTTTAAATGGGAGATCATATTTTTCTAAATGTGTATCCATGGAAGTGTGTCATAACGTTCAATAAAAATGGGAAACGGAGACCTAGGTACATTGGATGTTTTGAAAATATAAAGTAAATTGTAGATGTGTTTTTTATTTTAAAATTCCACCAAGCCTTTCTAAGGTTCCTGATGTGTTTCACATCTCTTGGTGATGGAAGTACATGCTTCACCCAACACATGTTATCACATCTAAAGAAATAAAAATTGGAACTTGATTTACCTTATTGTGAAGAGCCTATTCATATTATAGACAATGGAGAATAGGTGTTGAGGAATCATACGAATTGGCTGGTAAATGTGCTTTAGAAAAATCATAAAATTGAAGAGGTGATGTGGGAACCCACATATCATTTGATGAACGACTACCCAAATCATTTTTTGTGGTCAAATATAGAAAATTTCGAGGATGATATTACTGTTGGAGGTGAGAATGTAATGATAATGAATTATATCAATGAAATTTCCATTATTATAGTAATTTCATATAGAATGAATCACATGAAATCAGTTAAATAATACAATAAAAACGTTATATGTGAATAATAAATGAGATAATAGGTATTTCTAGATGTTAAATACCCTATACCAATAGAATAGTAACATGAACTTTGTAATTGTAATTTTAAAATTAGGAATGGTAATATGACCCATAGAATATTAGTATAACCTATTAATATATAAATAAAATTTCAGTATCCTATAAGTGAAAATATGATATATTTATATCTTGATATATGTAACTGAATGTTTTAATAATAATAAATAAAGTTTATGTGTTTTTATAAGGTAAACATATTTATTTAAATTTTTTTAATTAATATATTTATTTAACAGAAATTTATTTTCATAAAATAGATACATAAATTAATAATATGTTCTCTTATGATTAAAAGATAATTTTATGAGAGCTTAATTAAATTTTTCAATGTTTTATAAAATTAGTTATAATTTTAAATATAGTATTTTTCTAATAATTGAGAATTTTATTTAAAAATAGATTTTATAATATTTATACAATTATTTTGATAAAATTAAGTTCATTTTTTAATTCTACAAATTAAAAATAAGTTTTCATGAATTTTTGTGTTTTTCCGAAAAAGTTGGAATTTTTTTCGAATTGTGAATTATGATAATTTACAGTATATATATATATATATTATGATATAGATATAATATTTATTGAGTCATGAATGATTTAAGAACAATAATATATAACTTAAATTCATTAGTTAATGTATGTAGTGATAATTCTAAAACAATACATAGTTTTGAGAAAAAAATAAATATAATGATTAAAATAATAAAAAACACCCCTCTCTTACACTATAAATACCACACCTCACCACCTACTCTCCTCAAACCTTCCAAGCATTGATACTTGTCCAATTTTACACTAATACTTTTCCCAAGACCCTAACCCACACCTAGGATACTTTTTTTCTCAACAAAAGTCCAAAACTAATACTCTTAAGGTGGTTCTCAAAGAGAAGAATTCAAGAGTTGAAAATCCACTTTTATTCATTAATTTTCATTTAAATTTATTTTATTTTATTATCGTTCCATCACATTCCCTGTAAAATTTTATTTAATTAATACAGTATAATATATATACTTTAGTTTTACCAGGTCAATGTAAAATATACCATCAAGAATCTTCTCATTTTACTTTTATTTTAATGATTAAAACATTGTCCAATAGGTGCCAATTTACCACGCCATTTTTTATGTTTTCTAGTAAACCATAAAGGATTGTTATAAAACCATAATTGTGGTTAAAATAATATATTATTATGAAAATTATAAGTTATTTTGTGTTATGTAACTTAAAGATATACATGATATTAACTAATAAGACAAAACTAATTCACGACCATCAAAAGGCCAACCAAATAATTTAAACAATTATCATTAATGTTCTATATAATGTATAAGACTTATATATGGAGAAAATAACATATAAGATCCTTTATTCATATGTATTTCAATTAACGTCATATAATTTCAATTTTTTAAAATTATTTCAATTTTACATGATCTTATATATATGTGTAAAATTAATCTGATCATGAAAACAAAGGTAAATAACACTCCTGAACAATGAAATTGAATTTCATAAATCATAAAAAATATCATAAATGAACTTAATAAAATTATAATAATTAAAATAAATAATTAATATGTTCTTAATTAATTTATTAATGAATATAATTTCATTATCCAAGACATTAAACACAATTGGAGAACACTTTCAGGAAAAAGGTTAGGGTTTCTTCTGAAATATCCCTTTTCATTCATGTTATGCTTTCTCCCTCATTACACCAATTTAATTCTTAATTTTGTAAAGAATTATTCAAAATTCCTTTTTTTTGTTCCAAAATCATGTATCTAGGTCAACTCATCTTTCTTTTATTGGGAAATATATTTTTACATGGTTCAATTCGCAATTATTTTTGATATGCACACCTGATTAAAGGGTAATTTTTGAATTATTACCCATTTTCATGTATCATCTCTTTGATAAGAAAAAATTATTTTTATAAAAACTTAAAATTTATTATAAAAAAGTATATTTGTTAATTTTAGGTTTTATATAAATAATTATGAAAAATACAATGAATTTTTATAAAAGAACTCTTCTTCGTAAAGTAAAAATGTGTATTTCTTTAAATAATTACTATAAAATATTATCATATTATTTTCATCTATTTTAAAAAATATTTTGAATCTTATACACTGTTATGAATGATCACTTATGATACCATTCACCATACTACACAGAATGGAAGGTGATTATGTTTAAAAATTGGGGAAAGTAATTTACATTTCATATGTATATGTTTTTTATGTTTAACCCCATTCATATGATGAATTAATTTTAATTTTTAATTAATGGGAATTAACCACTATATCCCATTGATTCATCAGTAGGTATAATGATAAAAAATAGAAATGGATTTTGCTGAGGCCATAAATATTTATTTTCCAAGTCTTAGTCGAGGCCTCAATGATATTTGTAAGATGTCTACCATTATTCATTACCTCTTTATGATATTATTAATTGATAAATCATGTGATTATTCAACTATTTGATTATCCATGGTTATGTTTCAAGTGATTATTTATATAGAATTATTTATTCATCTTGTATTCCACATATATAATGCTCATGATTATGTTTTATTGGAATGAGTTTTAGTTATTAACAATTCCTTATTATTTATGTTTATGATAACATTTGCTGTATTTTTTTCTTTTACTGAGATTTTAATCTAACCTTATTCTATGTTTTATTATTCCTTGGGATGCGAATATGTATATTATAAATGACTTATAGAGACAATCTTGGAGTTTTGGATGTATCCAATAAAGTTTCTATGTTGTATTTTTGTTTAAGTTATAATGTTAAATTTATGTTTTGATTTGGTTTTCTAAAACTACTAAACTCTTAGTTCTTTGGGATGATAACAGTTTTTCATAGTACTAATTTAATAATGTATTCTAATGAATCTGGGCTACCAAGGTTGGGTTCTTTTTGTTAATCTTTTTCCGAAGCATATAAATCTTTAAAAATTCATCTCTATTTTAATTTTCATCATTTTAATCAAGAAAATTGAATATTCATCACCTCTAGATCCAGATTTATCATGTGAAATTTATTTCTTTGATAATTATTACACATTTACATTAGCATCACCAATAATGTTTCCACTTTATTTGTCGAAACAATGTAACCTCTTTCATTTAGAGGATACGAAATTAAGATCCCCTAAAATCATAAATTGTCAAGAATTTCATGATTTCAACTTTTACCTTGATAAAAAATGCCATCCAAACATACAAATATGCATTAAAAATTGATATTTTTTATAATACATATCTTTAAGGCAAATATACAAATATATGTTATACTATAAATACACAATGATTTTATAGTGTGTGGTGCATAGAGTTCATGTTAGATTCTTTCATGAACCAGCACTTGTACCCTGGTAACCATATAACCAGGGTAGATATGAATTTTTTGGAAGATAATTTATAATTATCATGGATTTGGAACAAGCACTTGGAATCATTTAAAATGAATCTGAGAATGATTTTTTCTATAGGCATTGTAGAATTAAATACAAAAAAGTGAATATGCATACAATTGAAATTCCACATGAAGAAGTGTACTAGAATTAAATCAAGAATAACAACCAAAATTACTATAAAAAATTACTAGAAAAAGTAAAAATACCCAAGTTCTAATGGAAACAACTCACTCACCTATCAATAGTTAGAACAAACTCCAAGTTCTGTTTTACCCATACTCAATGATGGACGGATATAATCGACAAATTCCTGAAGTCATACGTAGGGTGTGACCTAAAAGGCTTGTAGGGTCTCACTAAGGATTCCATTCTAAGATGCCAATATTTAACTAACCATGTAAATACATTTAAATACTCAAAACAAACTTGTTTTTAATTTAAAAATACATATTTAATCAAATCATTAATTACATTAAAAAAGATGGAAATATTTTAAACGAATTTATTAAAACAAATTTTATATAAAAAAGTTTATAAAAATTTAGAAGTCATGTACTATAGTTCCCAAACATTGGAATAAATTTATGTCATATAACAATAAGAGAGAAACATTTTCATATTATAATCGGTATGAGATTTCAAGGTTATGGGATTCACACACACTCATGTGATGATAACTTCAATGTGTACACACATCTCATAGAACTAGTAAGATGGTACATGTCTATAGAATACATAGGAATAGGATGTGATAAATAATTTTTATAGTGTTTTAAAATGTCAATATAGTTATTGGGAACTTCCATTATAGCACATTTATCCCAAATAACTCACTAACTACGGAGTCTTGAATGTTCTCTAGTACAAATTAATGATGAGAAATTTATTTTAAGACAAATTAAAATAAAATTAAATACCATTCCCCCATTTCAAAAAGTCGAATTTCCATTTAAAAACCAAGACATGTTTTTGATAAAATCATGCCTTTTACCAAGAAAAAACTGATAGTCTTCCATCAAAACCATTTATATCCATTTTTCCCAAATAATATTTTGAATCAATTTCACAATTTAATTTCCCAATTTAATTTTTGAAATTAAATTATATAATTTAATTAAATAAATTTCCAACAATTTACCAATTTAAATTCAATAATTTAAGACACCCCATTTTTTAATCAATTTATCAATCATACCCAAATTCAATAAAATTGTTTGTTTTCCTAATTTCCTGAAAATATTTAATTTCAAAAAACCAATATTAAATAGAATTGGGGTTTTCAATCAATATATTAATAGAAATTTAATTTATATAATCAATTGAATTTAAATCAATAATTAAATATAAATCAATCAAATTAGGTTAACAATTTTTTTTCATCATGATCGAACCACCTACCTTGGGATGAACTGATATTAATACAACAAAACCTAAAAATGATTCACCAATAAATATTTTCAAGAATGAAATCTGAGAAAAAAACCTTGGTTTATGATCCAAAATAGTTGGTATTAAATCCTCCCACATCACATAGATATCTGAAAAACCCCTATGGAGAATGTAGGAGTGATCGGGGAGATGAATCTTACTAGGCGGAGATCGAAAATTGTTCAACAAGATTCAATCTACTTCTAGGATAGTTAGAGGGTAAAAAATACAACTTAGATGTTATTGTGGAAGAAGAAACTATAATGGTAATTCTATGTTCATTGGGGACCTCAATGGGAGGTTTTGTGATTTTAAAATTAGATTTTTCAGATTAATTAAATGTTGTGGATGGTATCCTAAGAGGATTCGCAAGGTTTGCCCAAACTATTTTCCCTAACTATGCACCTATTTTAAATTGGTTTCATGGTTTATTATATGTGGGTGAATTACTTTTGAAACTATGAAAAATTCATGAAAAACCCCACTATCTGTGTCTTCATAGTTTTCCCTAAGAGGGTGCATTATTTGGGAAAACTATGAGCTTACTGTCCACTATCCCATAAATTCACTAAACAATAAAAATTTCACCAGATTCCACATAAAATGAAACCCAACCAAATATTGGTAAAAATATGAGTTTATGAATATCTAAAAATAGTAACCACATGATACAAGCTCCCCACCATAAAAACATTTTGTCCCCAGATAGAATATGAAGAAGATTCCATGCCAAAAAGGTGAGGCCACTGATCTCTCATTAGTTCCCCATACTCCTATGTCTAATGATTATCATAACTGTGATTCCATACAAAAATAATAGAAGGTATCATCCTCCCATGAGGTTACATGGAATCAAAATATAGTATCATACCTATACATTTAGTATTGATAAATCTGGTTCAAACTCTAGATCACTATATCTCAGAACATGAGATGAATCAAATAGGTACTTTCGTGGATTAGATTAATGTAACACATTTAGAATCTATGTTATCCATGATGGATGTTATATGCAATAATAAACTTCTACCACATTCTAAAAAACCTCAAACAGTCCCAAAAAGTGAAGAGAATGCTTCCCTTTCCACCCAAGTTGTCAATGACCCAACCAGGGTGAAATATTCAAGAACACATGGTAACCAATAGGGAACACTATTGGTATGAAATAAAGATAAACATAAGATTTATATCATCTATATTCCATCAAAATAATCTATTGAATCAATTGAAACATTGTTGACTTTTCATGATCAAAACTTGGTCTAACCATGGAACTTTAAACCATATCATTCCCCACCAATGTAGAGAACATAGTAATAGAGAATATCCTTAATAATATTTATATCTATTTCTATTTGTCCATCCAACTATGGATAATAGGCTCTGCTGAAGCAGAAATGAGATTCCATTGATTCTAGAAGGCCTCTAAAAAAACAAGATGAGAAACAAGGATCACTACTAGAGACTATAGAGGAAATAATTATATGTAAATTAAAAATCTATTTCACATAGATATTTCCAAACTCTTCAACATTGGTTCAATTAGGAATGGGTATAAAGTGATATTATTTTATATTCCTATGTTTTAAAACATATATCACATTCTTATTTCTATGGGTATGAAGAATCCCAACCAAAAAGTATATATAGATCCTATCCTACTTCCATGTAGGCACCTGAAGTGGATGAAGCTAACCCAAAGGTTTCTAATGCCCGACCTTTACCTTCTTGCATGTGTAACAACAAGATACAAATACTGCAATACCCCATCTAATACATAGCCACTATAATTGAGATCACATTCCGTAAAACATCTTCATGGTTTGTGGTTTACTTAAAAAATGGTAATTGTTAAAACCCCCCATCACATATTTAATTACAACTAAGGACAAAAAAAAGTGATTACGATATCATTTAAATATCTCTTTGTAGATCTCCTACTCAGGAACAGTCTCCCAACCATAAGGATTCTCTAATGCTATGGATCTCCTCATCAAGTTTCTGTTCCTAAAGGATAATCTCAAGAAGATTGTATTTCAACTAATGAATGAAAAAATAAACCTAGTCCTCTGATTCATGGACTCCAATATGAAACAGTGCAAAGAGGGCCTTCAATTTCAACTATTCGAAAGATTATTTCATGTCCTAGTTATAATTTTCCTACATAGAGGATCCATGATGACATTCTTTTACCCTAAGGTATAGGAAATATTGAAATCAAAATATTGAAGTTATTCCACCAAAAACCTCTAGAAGAAATTCATGTAATTTTTAGAGAAAATGAAACTCAATCTCTTGTAGTCTGAAAACACAGTTAACCTTTCATGATAAAGGTAATAATTCCAATTCATTATATCATGCATCACAAATGTGTGTTCATTATCATGGGTTGGATAATTCCTCTCGTGTGGCCCAATATGACTAGACTCATAAGCAATTACATGATAAAATTTCATAATAATGCATTCCAAACATAAAATTGATGCATCATAGAAGACAAAAAACCATATCTTTCCTCTAGAAGAGTCAAAAATGGAGCAGCAATCAAAAGGCATTTCAAATCAATAAACAAATTCTAAATTTTTTTATCCCAAGTAAACATTACTCCGTTTCTGGTCTGTGTAGTCTTCTGAGAATAAAAATTTACAAATTATTTAACTAAACAATTATAAAATCCATCTAGATCTAATAAGCTTCGAATTTGGAAAATATTTTCTGGTCATTTCCATGTAAAAATAGAAATATCCTTCTCAAGTTCAACTGGTATTCTGTGCTCTAACACAATATTTCCCAAGAACATCACTTCATTAATCCATAAATCATATTTCAAAAGTTTGGCATAAATTTGATGTGTTTTAAATAATTTCATAACTCCTATTAGATGATGCACATAACCCCCCTTAGACATAGAGTAAATCATGATGTCGTACTCAAAGACAACATGAATTTAATTAAGATACCCATTGAGAATCCAATTCATTAAATCCATGAAAAATATAAAATAATTTTTATGACAAGGGGCATGATATGGTAATCATAATCATCATACCAACTATGAAAGGCCTTTTTCTATATTTTGGATAGTTTTATCCTCAAATGATGGTACCCAAATCAATGGATGATCTTGGAGAACTACGTTTCCACATTTAGGAAATCAAATAGTTCATCAACCCAGGGAAAAAATATTTTTTCATTACAATAAGATGATTTAGTTTTGTATAATCAACACAAAGGTGGAGGAAACCATACCATTTCGTCTAATAGAGATTCCACACCACGCAAGGTGGAAAAATCATGCATATAAATCTATAATCTAAATGATAATATAATTGAGTCTTTAGATATTTCAATTAACGTAGTTCGATGTAGTAAAATGGAATATAATCTTGTTTATTACCACGATATAATTCAATAGAAATCTCTACGTCCCTTGCTGGTGGAAAACAAGAGATTTCAAAAGGAAACACATCAAAAAACTTGATGAAAACTAAAGGGATATTAGTTCTCAATAATTCACACATCCGATCAAAAGAAAACTTACATATTTATTTCTATATCATTAGATAAGAAGGCCCGACTCTACTAGATCATGGGTCCCATTCTCCTTGGATGACACTAAATACACTATCGAGTGTATTGATAGAGACCTATTAAACCTATGAATCAATAAAGGATTTATTTTCAATAAGTTAATCCATCCCAAAAATTAAGTCAATATGTTTTATGTCTTGAACTTGAAATTTCCAATAAATCTCAACATCTAAAAGAGAGAAAACACAAGTGGGACTACATAGACCCTTATCTCTCATCGTACCAAGGGAAGTAGTAATATTAATTACATAAAAAAATATCTGTAGTAATATTTAATAATATTGATAATTTGGGTTCAAATAGATTAATGAGATACACAAATATCAAATATAGTAGTCACTAATGATGAATTTGTAGTAATGGTGCCTCTCATGATCAGTACACCCATAACTGGTTCCACTGGATACTATTCCACTATGTGTTGAATCTTTATTCCAAATGTGTGTGGTTAGAACCCATTTTTCTTTGATGAATCTGATTACCACTTAGTTTTATAAAGAGATAGTGATCCAATGACACTATACAGAGTTGAAAAAATATATAAATTTATTTTGGTGACCTGAGCATGCCCTAGAGAAATATATCCTAGGTGCCTCAGTGCAAACCCTATATGAATTCCCTAACATTCCAAAATGTTAAAAAATTCATGGACCTCTTCCTTGCACTATTAGATGAATAGAATTACATTACTATCAAGGCCACCTTTATAATCATAATTCTCTAAATTTAATTTGAATTTAATTTCCCCACCAATATGAGATAATAAAACTCCCACCAACATGGACTTTCCATCCATATCCATTTAAACCATCATTTCTCTATCCAGAACATCAACATAAGGGGGAGACATTAGTAGGAAATATTGAGAATGAATGTCCTGTCAAAGTCCAAACTTAATATTTGGATCCTTCACCATCTCATTCGATAGAATATTAGGTGAAAACAGCACAATCTCAGAAAAATAGTTTACATACTCTATCTCCATCTTGTCAGCCTACTATTAATTGAAAGACTCCATTTCCTTGGCCAAAAACATCAAATATGGATATAAATTGTTTGTGAAAAGAACTTTTAATTCATTCCACTATAAGACCTCATGATTATTCTCTATCACCATAGTGTCCGACCATCTCATCTCTATCCTTCAAGAATGAATGTGGAACACATCACCTCGATTTCTTTAGGTGTCTCCCATAACGAAAAAACATTCCATCCTAATCAACCAATTCTCAATATATTGAGGATCATTTGTTCGTTAATTTTATTTACCTTTGTTCTATGAAAATACATAAAATGATTCTGGATAAATCCCTCTAAGGTTTCATTGCTTGAGCCTGAATGGATCCAGGTGGGGGTTCTTGTCCAAGAGCGTGGACATTATGTGTGATCACATAATCTAGACTCAGGTAAAAAAAGGGGATTTCTTCTCTATGGTTTAGTAGAATCTTCTTCATGGGTCCAATTAACATTTATTATTGGAGGCATGATGAAACAAATCATTAGTAGACAACAAAAAGACACTATAATAACACTCAAATAGAGCAATAAGGGAGATTCATCCCCATAGATATGTAAACAATATATAAATTTCATATGATCTGAATAAAAGGTAGGGAAATTTCTAGAAATAATTGTCAAAAAATCATTCCCAAACCACCCATGGTGACTTAAGTTTCACTGGGATGAGATCCGACTGGACCCACAATCATAAATACCTCCTAAGTCCTGATATGATTTCACAATTCATAATGACTTCAAGACTAGAAGTTCAACGTATACCCTTGATAAAACAATTCCATACACCCACCTAGGTACCCTTGTAACCAAGTTACTGAGCTGGTGATGATATGGTCCGAAGGGAATTCCCAATCCCCATGGGTTGGTGACTAGCACAGGGAATCATACAAAATAAAAGTGGGAACTATTTTTCCTACAATAATTGTGTAAGTAATGACAGAAAAATTAATAATCAGAAAATATAAACTGCATATGGAAACATATACCAAAATTAATATAGGTATAAAAACCCAAATTACTCTATCAATTTACTAGAAAATAGGAAACACTTCCCATGTACCAATGGACCCAACTCATCAAGTCCACAAATCAATAGTTAAAACCACCACCAAGTGGTGCTTTACCCCTTCTCAGATGTGGAAGAAGATATTCTAAAATCACTCAAAGGATTAATTAGTGTGTGAGCTAATATCCCTGTTGGGTCTCATTAATGATTTCATAATAATATGAGAAAATTTAATTAAAAAAAGTGTTAGATGTAAATTTTCAACACAAACAGGTTTGGAATTTTGAAATCATATTTTATCAAATCGAGTTTCTTATTTTAAATGATGGAAATAATTAAAAAAATGGATTAAATATAAATGTTATATTTAAAAAATTATTTAAATTCAGATAACATGTAAAAATGTTAAAAACATTGGAAAACATTTATATAACATATATAAATTAGTGAGGAATATGCCCATCTCCAAATAGATATTATAATTCCAGGTTATGGGATCCTCACACACCCATGGGATAATAACCACAATGGGTACACAGGTTCCCCATCAATGGAAAGAGAAGAAACATCTATTTAATTTTGAGGAATAATACGTGATAAATGTTTTTTTTGTGTTATAAAACATGAATATGGTGTTTGGGAATTCTCATACATGTGTTTTTTCCCTAATAACTCACTAACTACATATCACATCATGTGATCTAATACAATGTAATGATGGATAATTTATTTTATGTAACTTTTAAATACAATTAAATCCCATTATGCCATTTCAAAATTATAATTTTCCATTTAGGAACCCAAATGTGGTTTTAACTGAAACATTCATTTTTCCAAGATGAACACCCAAAGTTTTCCATAACATCCATTTTGATAAATTTTAACCCAAATAAAATTTTTAAATCAATTGAAAATTAAATTTCACAATTCCAATTTCATAACTAATTTAAAAAATTTAATAGGAACAATGAACAATAATTTCAAATTTTAAATTAAAAAATTTTAATCTCCAAAATTATCTACCATTTTTACAATCACACCTCAATTCAATGAAACATGGGGTTTTCCCTATTTCATGCCAAAATTCAAATTCCAAAAACCCCCATTCAATAGTATCGGGTTTTTTAATCAATAAATTTATTAAATTTTTATTTATAACATCAATAAAATTTAAATAAAAAATTGAATATAAATCATGCATGTTGGGGTTAATAAAAATTGTGCATCATGATGGAACCGCATAAATGAGGATCAACAGATCCCAAAACACGAAACTGTAAATGAGATTCACTAACAATGAAAATAAAGAATGAGATATAAGAAAAAAGGTGGTTTAGGATAAAAAATAATAGTTATTAGGTCTTCCAACATCACATAGATATCTTAAAAACCCTAGGGATAAAATAATTGGGATCCATATATGAATAATAGTAAGAGGAAACCTACCGGGTGGAGATCAAGTGTTGTTTCCCATGATCTAATCCACTTTTTTGAGGGTTTGTAGGGGCGAAAAGCTCCTCATGTATGATCCCATGGAAGAAGAAAATATATTATACTTATTTTAGGTCCTTCAGGAACCTAAATAAAAGGTTGTGGGATTTTGAAATTGTGTTTTTTGGATTAATTAGATACATAGCATGGTTTTCTGGGTTGAATCGCATGGTTAGACCAATCCATGCATTATAATCGGGCATCTATTTTAAAAGGGATACATTGTTTCTCTTATGTGTGCACATAGAATCCTATAATGTTAAAAACCCCTGTTTTGGGTTGTCATGGTTTATCTTCAGAGGGCGCATGGTCTGGAAAAATTGTCCACCAGCCATGTAGTAGCCCATAAATTTTCAATACATTCCAATGTTCACCAAATTTACCATTATATGAAACCTAAACAAATCATGGTAAAAATAGGGGTTTGGGTATACCTAAAAATAGAAAAAATATGTTTACAGTTCGATTATTTTGAAAATAATATTTAGATTTTACATTTTTATAGTCATTTCAATTGTTATTTCAAATCTCATTAAGATAAAAAACTACATGTCTTTTCTACACCCATTCAAAAATTGATTTTTAAGCCCTCATACATGTGTTTCATAAAAATAACACAAGTAACATGGTTTAAGTCATAAATAAAATCATGGTCTCATAAATATATCAATGAATGATCTCTCAATGTTGAGTAGATTTAATCTCTTACTTCTTGTTAGAGAAGTTAAAATATTCCCCTTTTTTCAAGTTGATTATGCCCAATCTATTTCTCTTTTTAGAAATGGAAGATCAAAAAAATTATTTCCTCAAGAAATAATGTTCATATTATTTTTTCAAATAATTCTAATACATTGATTCCATAAGTAATTCACATCATTCAATCTTATACAACATAAATATCTAATATCACCAGCTTGGAATAAATTAGCAATAGTCCACAAAACATTTATCACAATTTTTATTACTCACTATTCTGAACCAAGAACACATCCTTCCTAAACAATAAATAATTTCCTTTATTCCATTTTTGTGAGAATCAATATATTGTATTTCAATCCCTCAATATAATGGGTGTTTTTGGATTTCATCTTTTCTTTACCAATAATTATTGATCCAAATACTTTAAAATATAGATATCGACCATTTAGAAACATCACTAATCCATAGTTGACCTTATAAAATTATTATAGGATTTCAAATTATCATTCCAAATGAAATGATAATCTACTATCCAAGATCTATGGACTTCCTTTTTTTTTCGATTCCTTAAGTGCCTATTTCATAATTATGACATTCTATTTTTCATTAATATTCATATTCTAAGGACTATGACTACTAAAAATAATATTTCTATTTTCAATGTTATAAGTATATGTAATTTATTTACATAGTTATGAGGCTGGTAACAACTTTCATACAATTCAGTAAGTTAATAAAACCAATTGCGTGTCTTATATCCAATATAAAAATCTTATTTATGAATATCCTTATTTTATAAAAGTTGAATACTCTTAAAACATTATTTTCCAAACCTTATAGGAATGTTTATGACGTTTTTTTAGACCAAATAATTTTTTTTCATTTACCTAAAATCTCCATAGTACCAACAGTATCAAAAAAATAATATTTTACTTTAAAAATTTCATGTTATCTAGAACTATGTTTATAAATTCTAACCACTTTCAAATTAATATTTTTAAATATTTTTAGTGAAACAATACTTTAAAAAAATCATATTATCATATTATTTATATTTGACTTTTTTTACTATTCCATAGTCTTTAGATACATCCAATTTTGAAACAATGTTTTAATTCCCAAAATTTCCCAAATTATGAGACTCATTTGATTTATCCCCAAACTAGAACATTTTCTCTTGATTTTTATTTTTTTGACTATTTATCAATTTTTGAATTTTTTTATATCATCCATGTAAGTTGTTTTTTTAGATTATTATTATTATTATTATTTATTCATTTAACACTCCACACACAAATGAATATAATTTTGAAAAAATAATGTTGATATGAATAAGTCTTCTTTAACATTGATCAGTTCCTGTTGAAAAGTATTATCATCATTATCTATATATTTAACCATTAATTCTAAATTGATATTCAATATATATTTCATTATCAAGAAACATGTTTATATTTCAAATATTATTCATCTACTATGATAATCCCTTTTTATAAAATGAATTTTTTTTGTTGAATGCTGAATATGTTTCTTAAATTTAATATTTTATTTTTCTGGATCAGATATTTTTTAGAGAAATTTTCTAAAGTATCACTTCAACATAAACACCATCTATATTTCCTTAAATAAAATCCCACAATATATGCCTTTATCGCACATAAAATTCTCATCATTAACTTTAGTAATGATATGTGTTTCACCAACATCACTATTTAATATCAACCTCTTCTTCTACACTATTTATTTCACCTTTTCAAAAATATACATTAAAATAATATATATTTTCATTGATAAATTCAAAAAGTTTATTATGGAAGTGATTTATTTTCTAAATTAATTATTCTTTTAGAATATTCTTGGTCATTAAGTTTCATTATCACAAATTTTATATTCATTCAGTTCTTAATATTTGTTTGGAAAATAACCAATTGACCCACAATTAATACATTTATGTGGTAACATATATTTGAATATTACATAAACAATAATCATATTTTTAGAGATATGAGGCATCATTTTCTCAAACAATAAATCTATATTTAAGCCTTAATTTGAATAATCATCTTCATCATCTTTAAAAATTATCACTTTACCTTTCTCATTTTTAGTGACTTTAATGAAATTATCCTTTTTATCCTTCCCAATTTTTCGAGTAAAATTTCTTTTCCAAATTCATGTGAAAATAGAGTACTACAAAAATGACCATGTTTAATTTCACCTTGATCTTTTTCTTCAAGAATATATATTCCTAATTCAATGTTTTCAAGTATGTTATGAATGATAATCTCAATAATAGTGGATTATTATAACTCCACACCATGATTAATAATTTTTAATACAATTTCATTCACAAATGTGAATAATAACTCAATTGATTTATTATAAATCATCCAAATATTATTATATTTATGTTTTTTAAAACTAAAATTCTTATTTCTTCAAATTTTTCCCCTCAATTATCATTTTTTCCTAAATACCATTTTTATTTTAATATTGTTGATCTTCATTAATTAAATTTTATAAAGTGGACAAAAATTAACATTTATAGCATGACTATAATTCTCCATATTATTTCATCTACTATTTTAATAACACCTTCAACACATTTAAGAAATCTATCAGTTTCAAATTATTAAGAATCAGAATTGAAAAAAAGATAACATGTTAACAATCTAAATTTATAAATAATATTAAATTTATCATCAAATGTTGGAATCTATTTCTTGTTAACCAAAATCAAATCATCCATATTTGTTAAGAGAAAAATTTCAATTATTCTTATTCCCGAGAGAGACTTGTAAAAAAATCATAAACAAAGGGACCTAGGTAATAATACCACTTGATAACCCACCTATAAGATATTTTTGAGATCACCAGGGAGACTTTTTTTTATCAAAATTAAGTTTTATATTTGTTTGAAAAATGAAATTTTCCACTTGTTAAAGTGTAGTGATAACATCAAACCATCAGACACACACACACACACACACACACACACACCAATAAGTAGTAATATTATAGAATTAATAGGATCATATAACTATTTGAGATGGTTCTTCCTTATGTGATATAGATTCTTATAGGATCACACTACCCACTATAATCATCATGTGATTATGAACGGGTATGGTATAGCCTAGAAACTCATTCTTACATGGCACCTAATAATGATTTGGTGTATTCCACACCATATATTGAATTTTTTAGCACACCCAGTTTCTAGTATGCAACCCTTTCATTATTTTTTTTATAAAAATAAAGTATAAGAGGGAATTTTGGGTGAGTTTTGTTATCATTCACAATGTTTTGGGGGAAAAAGGAGAGCTGCATGGGATGAAAATGGCTTATCCAACCCGCGCAGAAATCCTAGTATAAAGAGTGCAGAAGACCAGATTTGAGGTAGAGAGCTTCAGCTTAGTGTGTGCATGGTTAGGGAGATCGTCTAGGGAGGTTGTGTGAGGGTCTGAGTAGACATTATCTGACACATAATTATTACATAGTTTGTCTATCCATGTGAACAAACTGTGTGCATGGTTTGAATGAGATCCTAAAAAATGGATCTCACATCTTTTGTCCTCTGTGTTGCCTATTTTTTCCCTAAGAGGTCATAACATGGGATTTCACTTCCTTTATGGTAGAGGAACCTCTCCCATGAAGTGTGGAGTAAATATGAAGGCTTCCCTTGCTCTTTAAAACTCCAATTATGGATGTATGTGATCGTTCGTCATCTTTCTCAATCAGTTTCTTAGATATAACAAGATCTACTTCACTTATATTTTTGGTTTCTCAGATATTCACTTGTTATGGGTAGATCTATGATGGAGTATTCCATAAATGTAGATATTTGGTCTTTATCTTTCTAGTAGAATAGATCTAATGGGGTTTCGTGAGTAATCGACCATGTTTTCCTAAGCGTTCTTCAACCGTGTCAAGTTTCTTCTAAACAATCGAGGTAGGTGGCTTATCTCTTGACTCCACATATTATAACTGATGGAAATTAATTCAAATTTAGTATATTTTTTTTGAATTTTATTTCATTTGGTTATTTATAAATCATTGTAAACCTTTCTTTATGATGGTTTGGAAAGGTGGGGAAATCTAGTAAATTGGGTATTTGAATAATGTTCTTTGGCACTTAATTTTAAAATAGTGATTTTAAAATGGGGTTTTTCTGGAATTATTGCACATGGTTTTTATTACATGTTTTCAATAAAAGGGAATGTTTTATTGAAATTTAATGACTACATTGAAATTGGTTTGTTCTTTGGTTTTTAATAAAAATGCAATTTTATTGATTTTTTTTTGATTTGAAATGGTTTGACATACATGGTGTTGTGGGATTTCATGTGCGACATGCATCCGAATAAGGTATGTGTACCCTTAGGGTTCAAGGTGAGTGACCCTAGATCAGGGGCATGTTTCATTGGGACATAACATAATTGGGAGAGGGACTGCTCATGAGTATGGAGATCTTGAATGAAGAATGCATGTGTGGGTGTGTTATGAATTATGGAATGGGTATACAAATATGATATTAAGAATGAGATTTTTATCATTGATGAGTTATTTTCGTGAAAGATAAATTAATGAAAATTAGTTTGATTTAGTTTTGTTTTCACGTGGATTTAAATCATTTTGGGGATAGTTTATATTTCCTTATAAACTATTTTGAAGAATTCATCTATATAAATAGTATTATATAATGTGATAACTATCTTATCCTAGTGGTTTGAGTAAAGAATTAACTGGGAAATCCTACTGAGGTATATAGTCAACCTTTCTTTGGAAATTTTTTTCTTTTTCAAATTCTACCTTTTGGAACATGGGAAAAGGTAAAGCATCACACTTCTTTTTCACCATGTCGTTATACTTGGGATTACTAGGTGATATTGGAGCATGAAGCATGTGGAGCATGGATTCTTATTATCTTCTTGGATTTTATTCATTGTCTGTATGCTAATTACTTTGATATAGGATTTTCATCCACTGTAGCATACTTTGGTTGGTTGTTTTAAAGATAATGATTTGAAATATTGTAGTTATTTCATTCATCATATACTGAGTTGTTTGTGGTTGGTTTTTCAGGTTGTATTTTTTAGACATTAATGGGTAAATCGTCCCATAAATTCCTTGAAACCCTTCGACATTTATTTCTAGACTCTGTCATCATGGAGATTTCGCCTAAGACCTAGTAATGACTTGTTGAACTATCAATCCAATGTGAATTAGGGGGTCATTACAAATGGTATCAGTTTTTTTGATCCTTACTTAACAAATATTCATCAGTGTTCCTAGTCTTGGATTGAAAATTCCTTTTTTTCTATTCCATGGGTTGGAATCCTAGAAAGGAGATGGATTGTTAGAACTTGAAATGTATAGCATAAAAGGAAACAACTAACCCATTTATACTGAACATCAAGTTACAAAGAAGTTGGGTACATAATTGATCGGAGACACTTTTAGGATTTTGATTCCTCATTATCAGGGGTTTAACTAGTGTGTTGAGAAGGACATGCATTGTAGAGAAATGAATTCCCACTAAGAGTACATACATAATTCCGTGTATTGATTCATGTTGTTAAAATGTTTTGATTGTTGAAAAATTATGATGTTTTCTTTTAGAGGAATGATTTTGAATAAGGATATGATTATGGTTTTTTGAAAATGGATTTATTTTCAAAAAACAATTTGAATGTTTTCCAAAATAGTCTAACAGGGAAAAAATTAGTTTTTTTAAATAATTTTTTGATAGTTTTTGTGATATAATTTGAAATGAAAATCCATTAGATTCTAAGGAGTGATATTTATAGAGTTTGTTGTTGGTTTAGAAAATGGAACCTGGTATGTATCATCAAAACTAACCTAAAGAAGCTACTGAGAGTGTGGTTTCACCTGTACCACATGTGAACCAAGAGCTGGATCAGAGTATTGTACAATCTTTTTATGCTATGGATATATAAAAAAAGATTAATGATCCATTACATGTGGATCAAACCATCCAGGTAATGAAGGAGAATCCACCCATCTTCAAGGGTGATTCTAAACCCGAAAAGTTGGAGGTGCGGATGAGAAGGATAAATTGCATTTTTGAATTCATCAGCACACCAAGGGAGCCCAATGTCAAGATAGCCAGGTACATGATTGAGGATAATGCACGTTAGTGGTGGGAACATGTACTGCATTCTAAAGGGGGTGAAGACCATACATGGGAGGATTTTGAGGAACTGTTTAATAACAACTTATATCCTCACATGTCCAAGATCCTGAAAATGGTGGAATTGTTTATCATGAAGAAGGAAAATCCTTATATCGTGGAATATTCTGCTAAATTCATGAATTTAATGTTCTTTGAAGTAGAAAACATTGAAATTGCATCATTGAAGGAACATATATTTGAATCGAGGCTAATTTTGGAGATTCGATCGAAGATTATGATGATCAGTAATACTGATTATAAAGAGATGTGGAACAGAGTGACTACGGATGAACTTGAAATCTCGAGATCTATGGTAGGAGGTTTGATGATACCTATAAGGATTAGTGGGAACTCAAAATATGGGTGCATGCAGACAAGGGAAACTTATTTTCAAGGTGGAAGTGGAAATCAGAATCGGATGATTGGATTAGGGAACCTTCCTCCACAATCCAATAGAAAAGTAGGTTGTTTTCAATGTCGTTCATTTGACCACATAAAGAGAGATTTTACGACACAACATTGAGCACGTCATTACTACAATAATATGGGGGAAACTTCAGCACTATTATTTCAGTGCTCCAAGGTCAGGTGCTCATGACACTACTCAAGCATCGTAAGCATTGTATGCTTTGACCGGTTGAGGATAACATAATGAATTTCATCAGCTGAATTGAGCTAACCATGGAGATTATAGAAATACCATAACTCCTCAAAAATGGAAGTCTCAACAAGTCAACAATGAGAATTCTGTAGAGATGAAGCAATTGTATATAGCTAAGAAGATGATTGTTGATGATCAGGATGACTATCTATGGTGAGATGTATGATTCTTTTGAATTAAACCTTGGTGAAAGTGTTTTTTGATACAGGTACATAACATTCTTTCATTGCATCTCATGCTGTAGATTTTCAATGTTTTAAGACAGAAATGTTTCCTTCTATTTAAAAACATCAAACTCTTCTTAGGGAAAGAGAATGTCAAGAATTTCTGTGTAGAGAATGTGCAACAACTATTGATGGAGTTATGATGAAAGGCGACTTCCCATTGATAGACATAGATGTCTCTAATTTAATCCTAGGTATGGATAGGTTGACAATATTAAAGGCTCACATTTACTATTATAGTAGAATAGTTTGTTTCACAACTAAGGATGTTTTCAAGCATCTATTTAGAGGAGAGAGGGTTGTAAATAATGATGAAAAGTGATTGTTGGCACCAATGGTGGGAAGGATCTCTTACTAGTTGGTGGCATTTTATTTGGAATTCATGGAAGATATTGAGGATGCTAGTTTTAATGTAGTGGTAGATAAATTTCCATATATATTTCTTGAGAGATTCTTAGGGTTACCACCTATAAGGGATGTGGACTTTATGATTGATCTTCTTCTAGGAAAAATTCATAATTCCCTTCCATATTATAGGATGGAACCAACTGAGTTTTGGGAATTGAAAGTTCCGTTAGCGGAGCATAAAAAAAGGGTTTCATTCATCCAAGTACATCTATGTGGGCAGCACCAATCTTGTTTGTGAAAAAGTAGATAGAACACTTCATCTATGTGTCGATTACCATAAGATGAACTAAGTTTCATTAAAAATAGGTACCCACTTCCATGCGAGGATGAACTATTCGATCAATTAAGGGAGCTCAATGATTCTCTAAAATTGACTTCTGATTAGGATATCCCCAATTTCATTTTTTGAAAGTAGATATTCTAAATATTTATTTAAGAAGTAGATATGGACACTATGAATATGTAGTCATGCATTTCGGTATGACGAGTGCACATGTGTTCAACAAGGATTTGATGGATAGGATATTTCAGCGATATATGGATTTTTTTTTTTGGTTTTTTTGGATGAAAACATATTGTATTCAATGATATGGGATGACTATGAGGAACACTATAAAATAGTGTAACAAATTTTGTGAGGTCACCATTTGTATTCCAAATTATCAATGTGGGATTTTTTGATAACAGAAGTACATATTCATGGAAATGTCATTTTTTATAAAGGTATTTCTTTGCATTCTGAAAAATAGAAGAAGTTATCTCATGGAATCCGAGAAAGAATGAATTTTAGAAATGATGTTTTCATGGTCTAGCTATTTTCTACTAATTCTTTGTGTATGATTTCTCATGACTATCTTTGCCAATGACAGATCTATCAAAGAAGTATATTCCATTCTAATGGAAAGAGGAATGGTAGAAGCCTTTCTAGGAACTAAAATTTTGTCTTACATAAGCACCAATCATGATTTATCCAGAATCAGGATGGGGGTATGTGGTGTACTGTGATGCTTCAGGATTAGGGTTAAGCTATATTCTCAGGCAAGGAGACCATGTTGTTTCTTATAGTTTGAGGTAGTTGAGGGTGCATGAGAAGAAATACCCAACACATGATTTGAAGTTAGCTACTATTGTATATGCTTTGAAAAAATGGAGACATTATCACGTTGGTGAGAAATTCACAATGTTTATAGATCATAAAAGCATGAATCATATTATATCATTGTAAGATTTGAATATGAGACTAAGGAGATATATGGATTATCTCTAGAAGTTTTTCTTTGAATTTATGTATGCACTGAGAAAAGGGAATTCAGTAGAAGATGAATTTAGTAGAAATTCGTATGCTCAGTTGGTGAATGAAGCTTCAGATGAATGGCAGTTGATGTCAGTCTCAACTAACACGCATGTGGAATGTGATGACCAAGGTGATTTTGTGGTTTTATTTTCAGTTACCCAAGTTCATAATTTGTTAAATATTGTCAAAAACTCATAAACATATGATGCATAATGTTTGGTTATGAGTTCGAAACTCAATAGTGGGGAGACCATCGATTGATAGACACTTTATGGGAGTTCAAATGTGTGTTTTAGAGATCATATGGTTGCACCTACGTATTTTTAGGAACAAATCCTTCATGCATACCACCATTTGAGACGGGTTGTACATCTAGGAACACATAATATGTATATGGCAGTGAAGGAATAGTTTTGGTGGAGAGGCATGAAAAAGAAGGTGGCTTAGCTAGTTTCTATGTGCATATATTCTTATCATATTAAGGCAGAGAAGTACAGACCAATGAGTATTTTTTAGTCTTTACTTATCCTACTGTGGAAATGGGACCAGATAGTGATGGATTTTGTTACAAGTCTCCAAAGAATGGTTCAGAATCACAATTCTATATGGGTGATAGTGGATCGACTAACAACGTTGGCCAATTTCATTCCAAGTTGTGAAAATCATAATTATGATGATCTGTCCAATATCTATATCCAAGAATTTTTAAAGAGACATGGTGTACTAGTATTAATCGTGTCAGATAGAGATCCAATTTTCACGTCTCATTTCTAGAAATCCTTACAGAAATCCCTTTGGACTTATTTGACTATGAGCATGACGTATCATCCTCAGACAGATGATCAATCTGAGAGGATGATATAGAAGTTAGAAGACATGATGTGGGATTGTATACTTGATATTAGTGGCTAATGGGAGGATGACTTACACTTATTGTAGTTCTCATACAATAGCAGCTATCATTACTCAATACAAATGGCTATGTTTGAATTATTGTATGGACGTCCTGTCCATTCTCCAGTTTGTTGGGGGGAAATGGAAGATACATCACTAGTTGGGATGATCCTTGTTCTAGAAACAATGGTGATGATCCAGTTGATTATAAAGAGGATGAAGATGGCTCAGAGTCTTCAGAAAACATATGTAGATCACCATTGAAGATCGTTGTCGTTCAGTGTGCATGATCATGTCTTCTTGAGGATATATCCAAGGTTTGAACATCGTCATTTACGGAATCAGGGAAAATTATCTCCTAGATACATTAGGACTTTAGATGTATTGGAATGGGTTGGATAGGTGGAATATCAGTTGGGATTACAACCACAGTTCAGTTCGGTGCATAATGTGTTCTATATATCTTAGTTGAAAATGTATCATCCCGATCCTGACCATGTGATCCGATGGGATCATGTTTACCTAGAGCTAAATGCTTCATTGATACATATCCAGTTATAGATTGTGGATGGGAAAGAGAAAGTATCGAGTTGAAAAATATGGGGGTTGATGCAGGTTTTAGGGAATAAAGGTCATATTAAAGAAGCGATATTGGAATATGAGAACAAAATGAAAAAGCAATGGTCATAACTCTTTCAGAACAAAAATGATTTTTTACTTTCTAGGGATGGAAATATAGATAGTGGGGAGAATGTAGTACCAACTATTTCTAGTACATTACCCTTTCTTTATTTTTTTATTGATATAAAATATAAGAGGTAATGTTGGGAGAGTTTGGTGATCATTCACTATGTTTTGGGGCAAATGGTAGGTCCACGGGCTGCACCCAGTTTATCAAAACCTTGCCGAAATCATAGTAGAAGATGTCTGTAGGATAAGATTTGAGGTAGAGAGCTTCAGTGTAGTGTGCACAGAGTTAGGTAGCTTGTGTGAGGAGGTCTTGTGAGGGTGTTCCTAGATAGTAGCAAATGCACCGTTAGCGCACAGTTTGTCAAACCGTGCGAACTAACCATGCACACGGTTTTAATGAGACCATAAAAAAGTGGATCACACACATTGTTTACTCTATGTTTCTTTTTTTTCTCCTAATTGGCCATAACATGGTATTTATCTTCCTTCAAGGTAGAATAATCTCCCCCAATTGATTTTTTGTAAATATGAAGGCTTACCTTGGTTCTTTGAACCCCGATTCTTGAGATATGTGATCATTATTCATCGTTCATAAACAGTTTCTTAGATCTACTTAGATATACTTCTCATCTCTTCTTGGATTCTCATATCCATCCCTGTTATGGGTAGATCTATGAGTGAGGATTCGAAAATTGTTAAGATATGTTCTTAATCATTGTAGGAGAAGATATTTCAGTAGGTTTTGTGAAGAATGGACCCAGTTTTCTTAAGTGTTCTTCATCCAAGTAATGTTTCATCAAAACCTTCAAGGTAGGTGGATTCTCTCTGGACTCCACTTAGCAGAACTGATGGTAATTCTTTCAAAATGAATTTCTTATGTTGAATTGGTTGTTATTTGGTTGTTTAGTAATCGTTGGAAACCCTTTTTTGTGATGGTTTTCTAAATTGGGGAAATATGGAAAATTTGATATTTGAATAATGTTCTTATGTTCTTAATTTTAAAATACAGATTTTCAAATTAAGATTTTTTGGAATTATGGCACCCAGTTTGGATTAAATGTTATCAATAAAATGGAATGTTTTACTAATATGAAATGGCATCTTTGAAATTGTATTGTTCATTGGATTTCAATAAAAATATAGTTTTATTGAAACATTTTGTTTTTTTGATTCGAAATGGTTTTTCATAGATGGGGTTGTGTGAGTTCATGTTCAATGTTCCCCTAAATAAGGGTTATGTACCATTGGGGTACAAGGTATGAGACCCTAGATTTGAGGCGTGTGTCATTGGGACACAAGGTAATTTGATGAGAGACCACTCATGAGTATGGAACTATAGAACGATGCATGCATGTGTGGGTGTGTAGTGAACAATTGAATGGAGTTTCAAAAATAATATAATGAATTTGTTTTAAGGCTTGATTAGTTATTATTTGTAAAAATAACATTCTATAAATCGGTTTCATTTAGTTTTGTTTGAACATGGCTATAAGTAGTTTTTAGAACTTCTTTATATTTCATTATAATCTATTTTACAGAATTCATTTATATAAATATTTATATATAATGTGCTAATGTTCCTATCCTAGTGGCACGAGTAGGGGAAATTAATTGGGTAAACCTACTGATTTATATACTCACCCTTGATTTGGCACATTGTTTCTTTTGTAGATTCTATATTCTAGGACTTTGGAAAAGAAAAAGTATCACACTTTATTAGCACCATGTTGTGATTCTTTGGACTACATGGTGATGTTAGTGCCTGGAGCTTTTGGAGCATGGATTCTTGTTTTCATCATAGATTTTATTCATTGTATGTCTATTTTTTTCTTTGATATTGGTTTGTATTCTGCAGTAGAAAACTTTGGTTGGTTGTTTTAAAGAGAATGATTTGAAAAGTCTTATTTATTTCTTGCATCATATTGTGAGCTATTTTTAGATGGTTTTTTGGGTTGTTGTTTTAAAAAACTAAAGGATAAATAGTCCCCATCTTTCTTTGAAACCCTTACAAATTTATTTCTAGCCTTTGGCATCTTGGGGTTATCTCTTAAGGCCTATTAATGACTCATTTTACCCTCAAGACAATGATAATTAGAGGGTCATTAAATATTTTGGTAACAATTGATGATTTTTTGACCAAATATACTTCCTTCAAGGCATTGAATGTACTATATTAGTTCACTCATTCTCTAATTCCTAAAAATAATGAAAATAGTAAATCACATTTGAACTTGTATAGGGAAAAGTTACTTCATCACTTTATATACATATAACATGTATATAAACACTTCTCATTTCTTATCCTCCGGTATTTATTCTACTTTGGGTAATCATATATTATTTTATATTTTTTCAAATATCAAAGACTTATTATCTTCACATATAATTATTATTTATCTTGTTTATTTTTTTATAAAAATACAAATCCATATCTACACAACAGTAAAAAATACTACAAATTCATATATGAATTTTAAATTCATATTAAAATCCAGTTCTTAAAAAACCCCTTAGATCATCCTCTAATTAATATTCTACATTAAATTTTAATAGGTAGTTATTGTAGGATGAATTAACCTCCAATCATCTTAGATGAATCCAAGTCATCATGAATGATTGAACTACATAGTTTTCAATATTCATGGAGTAGCCTCATCTTTATTAGTGTATCATTGTAATTAAAATTGTTATTTTTTAATTTATTGAGTATATTTCAATGTGGTGATGACACCAAAGTGGAATGAAAATATAATATCAAACTCCATTGTAGCATGTAATAATCTCATGTTGATTAAACTATCTTTGTCTCAATTATTTTTTTCATATTACATCACATATAGTTCTAAATAACTCAAAATTATAAAGACACCAAAAACCATGAGATCTTATCCTTTGTAGCACGATATTAATTCCACGAAATGAGATTCTTATCACAACACCATCATGTCGTGGTTAATCCTTTTTTATAAAGGTCCTCAACATTCCAAAGAAATAGAAACTATTATCAGAATTATTTATGACATGAACATATCCTTATGTCCTGGAACCATTTAAATAAATAATCCCACCCAAAGATGAATCAATATCATATAGAGTATATTATCTCATTTAAAATTCCAATATCCTCCCTTAATCACCTTCTATAGAACAAATACAATATTTTTCAAATGAGACTACTCCTTTAAATGACTTTAATAATTAAATCATTTAATGATGTACAATCACATCAAATTAAATTAATCACTATATGAAATTTTTCTCCAAACCTCTTCAATTCATAAGAAATGTTAGTTATAAGATTATTCATACTTTGACCACAAAATCAAACATAAATAATCACATCCACTTAATCTAATTCTTAAAAAAATCACATAAACATGTCAACACCACTTGGCACCAACTAAAGGTGATTTATACATGGGTACAATTATGTTATTTTTTTGGATTGGGTGAATGTTTTTGAAGCATGATGGTAATGTTCCATATGCTTATGTTTGCGCCAAATTTCATTCCTATGATATGTTTCCAGTTCATGTTACTATTCTATGATATATTCCAATAATTTTTCACCATGAATCATACTTATTATCACTTGTATCCACACTCTTTTTCCATGGTATATATTGTTAACTTCATATTACAAGTCATCCTTTCATGACATAGGGAGAACTCTTATTATACCATGTTCATTTTAATATGATACTTCTCCCCATATCTTGTTTTCTCAATTTCTTGTGATATAACCCTACTTTATATAATGATGATTTTTTCCTTTACTAATATCTTGATCTCACCAATATTTTATGTTTTTTTTCTAGTTATGAAGATGAATTTAACTTATGATAAGTCTAGATGGTATTCTAGTGTAGAAAAACAATAGATAAATGATAATAACAATTTTAGATTATTTTTTTTGGAAAACTAGTCCTCAAATACACTATTCCTTCCCTTCATAGGATTGTTTGACAATTTATGAGATATGATTTTTAATATATGGAAATGATGTAAAATAATGATATGTTTAGTTTATTTCATCTCACTTTGTATCAAATAAAGTGTATAGTGTAATTGTTTTTAGCACTAGATCCAGTAATGTGGGTTTGAGGTGCCTCAATTGGTATCAGAGTAGGGTTTAATTATTTTTTAAGATTAGGATAAGAGAAATTTAGGGAAAACCATAAGGATACATCTACTTATAGAATAACATCATGAAATTTAGGTAATGTTTTTAATATGTGATATTATAAGAAATTACATCACTATGTATATACAATATAGTGGATGTAGCTATAGAATAGATGTACCAAGGGGTTATCAATGAGAAAAGGCCAGTTGAGTATTAACTTGAACATTATTCGAGGCACAATGTTTGGTCCTAGGACTGCACACATGGATTGAGACTCCAGAGGATATGATTTGTTTTATAAAATTATCTTTAAAAACCATTTTGAATGATTTATTTCCCAAATATTTGGGGGATAAATTTAACATGTATGAGGGAACTAAACATAAAAAATTCTAGGATGAATTAATAATGATTAAGGATGAAGTAAAACAATTATATGCTAATATTATTGGGTTATAATGTGTTACATCTGGAGGTTAAATGTTTCTAGGGATATTTATAAAAATGTCCTTATAATGTTATTATTGATCACTCATGATTATCACTTTTAGTTTTATTAATTATTCATATCTAATGGAACCATGTTAATCATGAATTCCAGGGATAATGAAAATATTTTCCAAACTAGAAACCTAACGTGGTACGAGTTGGAGTGAGAAATATAATTTTTATGTTGATTCAGTTATAATGAATTATGATTAAAAAATGTGAAGCTAATTGAGTTTCCCCACATGCCAAATAAGAGAGGGATTTCTGCTTATAGATGATCAGGTGATGAAGATGATGAAGGAAAGAAGATTAAACTTCCTACATGTTAAATATGTGGGAGGAATCACCCAAGGGAAAGTCTCAAAGGACGAAAAAAATGATTCATGCATGGTTGAAGTTTCCATTGAACCCGTGCCAATCAAGATGGAGATATGAATCCAACAAATTTAATGAATGGACAGAATATCCAATTTTCATAATGCAAGGTGTTTGGGAGTTATAGAAATTGATTCCCTATTGCATGGACTAATAAGGATAATAGACCTAAACAACCTTCTACACCAGCTGAACATGGTACAGCCTATGAAAGGACATCTATTAAAGCGGATAATGATAATTAAGTTTTCAGATGTACAATAATCATCCACTCTAGATTTATAAATGTCTTATTGTATTATTCTTCTGGCACTCCAATATTTCTAGGGTATTTTCTATTAACATCATATCACCACCCTATTGATTTGATATCAAATTGTCAAAGGAAATATCCCATCATACTATTTTGTATCCCATGTTAATTTATTTTAGAATGTGAATCATATTATTCAACATTTAGAAACATTTTAGCAAATTTTTTGAATGTATTAACAATATCCACATATACTAAATATTAATAATTGAAATAGGGAAATCAAATTTTATACATGAAGGAAATATATTATAATCTATTTGTAAAATACTGACTATTATTGGGATATAAGTGACGAGAATTGATACTATAGAGGGTGAATAATCATTTTAAAATTTTATTGAAAAAATTAATCATAGTTTTAAAAACTAATTAATATTCATTGAGTTTTTTGTTCATGTTGTGAAATAAAACAGAAATAAAAAAGAAATAATATAATTATTTGATAGTGGTTCAAATCAGAACGATTTTTTCCACTTTTCAATCTTATCTTCTCCCCAAAAAGATTGGTACCTACTAAAAAACAATTTTAATGCTGTGATAACATATTACAAATTATTTCTATTTCAAATTCATAGAGGCATAAGATAAAAATTTTATTAGAGTATTTATCCTAGTCAATGACTATAATTTTGATTGGGAGTCTCAACCCAAAACATCCTTTTGGGGCATATACTGTCCAAAACAAAAAAACACCTAATTTTTTAATTGAAAAATAAAAAACTATACATGAATAGATTGAAAATAGATAATGAAAAAAATAATATGATAAAACAATATGAATAAAAACCTTTCCGATATAATTTATGATGAGGACAATGAGGTATGATGATATTGATCAAAACAAGAGTACATGATGGTACTGTAGAATTCACTTAGTGATCATAGTAATTAATATAATGTATCATACCTTCTTGATCAGATAAGTATTAACATATTGTATTAAATGAATATTTTCCAAGAATTCTATTTTTTAATCAGTTTGTAGTTATTTATATCCCTTAATCCCATCTCTAACTGATTAATTTGGATTATTTAAAATAATTATCTTCTTTGAGTGTCATGTGATCCAATCACTTCATGCCACTTGTTAGCACATAAAATATATATTGTTTTTTTCCTTTGTTTGAAAAATCCTTGCTAAATAATACAGAACATTCATGATCTATAATTATACATAAAATAATAGTATAAAACATATAATATGATCCCTAATACATACATTTATTTTTCAAATTAATATTAATGTTAAAAAATATTAATTTATATTTTTGTTTATTTAAATATTAAATACCTAAAATAATAGAATATCATAATTGCATTAATGTAATTTAATGATACAATGTAAAATACATAATATATGATCAATTTTTTTTCAATAATAATTAATTTAATTTTAGAAAATGTAAAAAATATAGTAAAAAATATTTATTAAAATTTTTACTAAATAAATAATAAGAATTATATTTTATAAAAATAAAAGAAGTAATGATAGATTAAAGAATTACCTGACATTATCATGTTGTTTCTACCACTAACAAGGTACTTTCAAAATCTACCTTTCAGTAAGATCTACCAATTAGGGATATACTATTCGATTATCTACTATTCAGTGATCTACCATTTATTTATTTACCATTTGTTTATGTACAATTTTGTTTGACGAATGAACTAAAATCAGTGCATGGAATGGTGGATGCTATTGTAAAAGAGATTGAACGATGCTAAAATTATTGCCAGAGCCTTGTATACAATTAATTTTAATTATAATAAGGTAATTAAGGATCTATGTGTAACTATAGCATTGGTGATTATGATATACCATTGGATAAAATACATACCCTCATCTTTGAGGACCTACCATTATTTTTAAGATTTTTAATAACCGATTGGTCGACCATTGGATAATGGTTCTTCTATTGAATAATAGTTCTATTCTCAATGATCTAACACGCCACAATGAAAAATATACCGTTTTATGAGGATATATTGATAAATTAATTTTACTATATAATGTTAAATGTAATTCACTCTTTGTAATTTATTAGGATCAACCGTGGAGAAGAAAATGATTCTACAATTTTCATGCGGTAGGAGCTACAGGTGGAAGATTCCATTGATTTAATATCATTACACATTATATTTATATGTGTATATTCTTATAAAAATGAATATGAATGAAGGATTATGTTTAATGCATGGATTCTATGGGATATTCATTATCATAGTCCTTCTATATGAATAGTGGAGTTGGATGGATATCATAATGTCATTTGAACTTGTTGGATCCTCCTTATTTCAATCAAAAAAATATTAATTATTATGTCTCTGAAAATATCAATGTTTATATATAGTTAATAAATTTATATTTCCCTTTGATCAAAAAAATGTTTTAGGAAGATCTATCATTCGTTCAGCAGATCTAACATTAGTTTAAGTAGATCTTCCACCAGTTTTTTTGATATTGAATTAGTTAAAAACATGTGACATTGATAGATTTACCATCAGTACTTGTACCATTAAAATAAATACATATATTTTATATCTACTACTAGATCTTTCTTCCTCAATCTTATTCCAACGATATGAGAAGATACCCACCAAGATCATCTACTGTTCAAGGATCTACCAGCAGTCTACTACTGTTGCTATATAGTCTCATATAAAAATTTAATACTAAAATGGTTAGTTTATGGAAGTTAATATATTCAATAGACACATGTATTTATTAATTATTATTCATAAACTACTCCACTGATGTATTTAATACAAAGTTAGACCTTCATGATTGTGTGCTCAGTGTGTCGATTCAGACCGCAATGGGTAATTGGACCTTTAGATGTATAAATTCTATAGAACTCCCTTGTGCATGAAAGTGTTGAAAAAATGGACCCCATAATTCCAATAACAGTGAAATACTTATAAATATTACATAAATTCAAATGCGGATTCATTATAGTTCATAAAAATAATTAATATAGAAGGAGATTCAAAATATTTATGATGCTCTATTTTCTAGCACATTCTGAGAAATATATTTGAGCTCCATTCAAATAAAAGCTCAATGAACATTGGACATTTTATGTTATTTAGATTGATTAGATTCACTTTATCCTATCCATATTAATTTTTATATTTATTTTTATGATTTACTTTTGAGAGTCATGTTGTTGTATTATTTGTATTTATACACATTGCCTCCTAGGATTAAATTGGAGTGTTCTAGACACATCCTCCAAAACTCACTTATTATATTCCCATAAATAACTATGGAGGATGTCATGTGTGACCTCGTACCTTTTTCATCAAATGTATTACTATGGAAGATTACTTTTTTATTGGACACTGTTATGTTTTATTTATTGTAAAAACTTGATCCAGGTTTCATATCAAGTTTGTTGTTTAATAATATTATTAGCATCAATTGATTTCCATGTGGAGGGTAATAAGTCATACCTTCAGAATAAACCCATTTTTTTAATTTATCTATGTTTTATTGGGGTATTTTATGTATTTCATGATTTTAAAATTTTATAATTTTTATAATCTATATCAAAAATTTATCCTTAATAGTTTATCTTAATCTGTTTTTATAAAGATTGTTTAATTAAGTAATATAGTTTCAATAGATTAAGGGATTTTAAATATTGTTTTAACTGATCATTGATCTGAATTTGAGATTTTCTATGAAAATTATAATTATATATTTTTAATATTTTCATTAACTCTATATTTTAATAAATTTTTTGGAGTAATGTTTTAAATTCATTAAAACAAAAATTTCTGTTGGTAACATAATTCACCCCCATTGAGTTACTTATTCCGGCAATCATTTTTTATCATAGACATTTTCAAAATATTATATTACTATGATATAGTTTTTATTTAATGTCTGAAATATTTTTTATTCAAAATTTTTATGTTTATGGATAGTAATAGATAGTAGGTAACTGGATCCTTATTTAAATGGTACCAATTATTTGAAGTTTATTGTTAAGACGAAAATATTTTATTGATATCACCGTTTTAGATATTTTGACTATCATTGGAGATAAATATGAACAACACAAAACATTCAGAACTAAATGGAGTGAATCTAATAAAGTAGTAAATAAAACTAAAAACAAATATATAAATTATTTAGGTCATTCCTTAAGAGATGAATAATTTAAAAATATTTCTTCTCGTACTACTAAATTTGATATTTTGGATACTATAGCTATTATTCATAAAGGAATTTAAAATTTAAGATGAATGTGTTTAAAATATTATACTATTAAATATGATATATTTATGGTGAAAATGGATTAATAAATTTCTGATATGTATTGTAGATTTAATGAAATTTTTTAACATTATTCATTCACTGGGGAAATAGTTATTAATTTGGAGCAATTGATGCAAATGTTGAGATGTTTACCAGAGATATTTTTTAAAAGGATGGGTTTGTAGCCTCATTTATTATTAATGCAAAGAAAATACCTCGTTAACTAGGTAGAGGGAGACCATTACATAGCCCTAAGGCATAGTTGGCACTTAGCCCATTATGTGGCCCATATGACCAATTTATTGGCTCAAGGCCCATTCTGTGAATAAAACTACTAATGTAACTACACTACTATAGTGCCTTACAGTACTCGCCGCTGCTACAATACCATGTTGTCGCTACAGTGACCTTCCACTACTACAGTTGCAGTCGTTGCTACAGTGCCACCACTGCTACAGTACTGGTACAATACCTGCACCCAATGGGTTTTGAACCCCCATTATTCATGTAGGATTATGGGGTTATTAATAATTATGTTTCCTATTAAAAAAATATTAAGATAACACATGATCTGTGAAGAGTAAATTATTTTGAATGGAGAAAAATGAAATGAAAAATGGTGAAGTCAGCAAATTTCAAGACAACAAACTCAATGAAAAAATGAAATATTAAACAACATAGTTAATGTGATACAGTGATGACTTATGATATTTATGATGAAATAGATCACATAGAAAGATAATTTAGGATATTTAGAAAAAATTATTCATGAATGCAAAGAACATATGCATGTATGACAATAGCCATATGTATAGAATAAAATAGAAAAAAGATGATACAAAAAATTATATAGTCTATTATGAATTTAAGAGAAAAGGTTATATAAAAGAGAACCATCCTTTGTAAATGATTATTGAAAATTATGAGGATAAAGATAAAAGGTATAAGAAATATTTGATAAAATCATGGGGTAATTAATAATATAGGTCAATTTATTCAAAATCCAGTAGAGAGGATTCCCAAGATAGAGATAATATGCGTTTTAGGTAAAACACATATAAGATATATAGTTTTTATCCTCCATCTTCTGCTTATAATTATAATCTTTATAGAGATGAAAACAAATAATAGAACATGTATAATAAAAATTGTTTGAATACTAAAATATATTCATGGATACCTTCAATGAAATTAAGTATAAATGTAGAAGTTTAAATAAGCATCATGCCTTTTCTGTGCCTATTAAAACTTGTCATACTATAGAGGAGGGAAAAAATTAACAATTTAAAAAAGAAAAAAATTCATTAAAATTATCCATTGAGAAATTAGAAAAATATTTAGAAAGATTTACAAATTGAATAAATACCTTGACATAGATTCATGGAAATAAAAATGTGCTAAAAAATAAAACTAGAATTGGATATCCTATCAGAAAAAGTAGTATGATTAAAAAAAATTTATACCTAGTTCTAGTTCTAATGATTTTTTACTATTTTTTATTCCATTAGACATTTTAATGTTTAAATATATAAAAACATCAGATAATACTATAAGAAACCTATTAAAAAATTATAGATTCTAAAAAACCATACTACTAACATATCTATACCTACAAAAGTTTTGGTATTAAATTCATTTTTTGTTTAAATTTTATTTTGTAGGAAACCTTCTTCCAAAGATCCAGTTGAATCTAATAATATCTAGAATGTGGATTCAATAGACATATGACTAGGGAATATTAATTATTCCTATACCAAATCAAGTTTTATGGTTGACATGTCACCTTAATTGACAATTCCAAATGAAATATAATTAGTCTTGTTCAAATCAGTAAATCTTGTACTGTTTTAATTTCCAGAATTTAATATGTAGATGGATTAAAGAATACTCATTTTAGCATATCATAGTTATGTGAGGATGGATTCCTTGTAAAATTTACAAATAACATCTGCAAGGATTTTTATTCCGAAAATTATATAGTTTTTAAAATTTTAAAAAATTATAATGTATTTTCTTTTAATTTAGGTTCATTATTTCTTAAAAAAAACTATCAAAGTGCATTTCACAAATATTATTGGAATTGGCATAAAATAAAATCCCGTTTAAAAATTCACACGCTTAAAATTATAATTAGGAAAAGAGTATACAAGGGAATTACTAATGTATAATTCCAAAAATTATAGTTTCTGTAACTCACGTGAAAAAGGGAAATATTAGAAAATCACTTTTAAATCAAGGAATAAAATTTTAACTTCTCAACCACTAGAGTTTACTTAAATGGATTTGTTTCAAACATCTATATTTTTTAACTTAAATTGGAATATTTATTTTTAAATTCTATTAATGGAATTTTATACATACACATTGGCATTATTTATAAATCAAAATATGGAAGGTTCTTCTTATTCTACCCATAATGCCAAAACATTAAAAAACCATAGGGTACATATAATTAGGACTGTATGAATCTATAATTGATATAGAAAACATTTTTCAAATTTTTAATGTTTTTTTCAATTAATTAATCCATTCAAATTAATCAATTTGAGTATATTTTCATTATTATAGTATTTTTAGTGTGTTTTGAACTAAAATGTGAAATTTCCAAATTTTGGAAGTCTAACAGCTTTATATCACTTCGGTATTTAGAGTATAATGTTTATGATTTTATTCCACATGAAATTATTATTATTTTTTATGCTTCCACTATTCATGGGTAGGATGTTATTCTTTTAATCCCATAGCTAATTCGAAACCCACAGGCCCATAAAAAGAAATGTAGGTGAAAAATATTTCTAGATAAAAAATAGAACCTACTTCAGTAATTGAGACATATCTCAGCCTAATGAACACAAAATGTCATGATTATAGCTATACTATGAATAGTAATATGTTTCTCATGTGAAATTTAAATTTCATAGATAATTTGTGTCTTGAAAGTAGTTATTTAATGGGGAAAATTGGAGGAAGTTGAACAATATCATCTTCCAGAAATAGATTTCTTTAGTAATTTTGGAATATGTTTTTTCACTAGTGAAAATAGGATTAGATTTTTATTTAGAATTTATAGGATATATTGGAACAACTTTTATGAAGAAAAATTCTAGATAATTGGAAATTTACTATTCCAAATAAATTCAATGTTTTATTGGACAAAATCTATAGAGAAAATATTCCACCTCTCAACCCTAAAAATACGGGAATCCACATCCAATAAACAGTGTGTAAGGGTGATAAAGAGGATATTTCATACTGTATTAGGGAAACTATGTAATTTTTATTTTTTATTTTCTCTTTTATTAGTTTTTTTAATTCTCTCTTCTTTTCTATTCAACTCAATTATCCTTCACGTGGAGTGGTAATGATCCTATTTGACCAGGGAGGGGAGTTTTACATTTGTAATGTCAGGGTCCTGTACTTTAATTTAAAAATATCATTTTATATTAAATTATTTATATTTTCATTTTTTCCAAATTCCATTCATGTGATCAAATTTCGGATTTTGGTTTCACTAATTGATTAATGTTTTGGTTAAAGATCATTAACCTCCCTCCGTCTAGTGCAGTTTGTCACGATCAAGCATATTTTGTGAGGGGGTGTGTGTCTACAAATCTTTATAAGGTGTGTGGAATAAGTGAATTGTTTCTATATTTACAAGGATAATAAATTATCTATTGGGAAATTCCAACCTTTTTTGGGAACATTTTACAAATTTTCACACAAATAGATATGGTTTCCTTTACTTCCATTAACCATGTTTGATTGAATAATCGATCGAGTAGTCTTTCATTTAACATTAAATAGGTATATTGGGGAACTATTTGTATGACCATGATGACATTGAAAAATTTATCCTACCCAGAACCCATCACTCACTTCATCAAACTGTGTTCAACCTTTTTTTATTACTTACATTTTTTAAAAAGAAACAAGTTAAAAAACCTCCACTTTATTATCTAATTTTTAGTGAAAACAAAATTTTGTTATTATCCTCTCTAAATAATACCTCGGTTGACCAGTTTACTTCATTTTCGAAATCAGGAAATATATTTTTTATCACACTCTAAGAATGGAATGTTTCAAAACCTGGAATCATCTATGGAGAGGCGGTTCCCAAAAGCTAATAGTATTAATTTTCTTCTTTTCCAATTTAAAAAAATAAAAAACAACTGTTTAACTCACCTTCATATATGGATGATAGAGTTTCTTTATTTTTGAAAAATATTAGGTGATCTTAAGACCAAATAGTCAAGGATAGTGAATTCAAGTATCTCTTCCAAGACCTTAATTTGAACCTTCAATACTTATTGTTGGAGGTATTAGAAAAATAATTAATTAAACATGTAGAGTACTTCCCAAAAAAATTCAAGAAATGTTCGTGGTTCCACAATAAGAATAGAGAGGTTATGATAATGTTCAGGTGAAATAACTTCAAAAAGGCATTGAAAAACTAGTGAAATTGTAAAACTACAATTTGAATATGTTCATTCATTGATGGAGCAACCAGAACCTAAGAAAGAACCTAAGGAGGCCCAGAAGGAATAATTTCCCACTAATATATGTGTTGTAGATCCAAATGATTTGGATTAATTCTCGAATGATTGTGGGGAACAACCCGATAACTTATTCCACAAAGAGTAGAAGACATATCACTATTTAAAGGAGACACCACCAATGTGGTGGAATTTTATGAGAATTTGGAGGATCCTAACTAAAATTCACAATCTTGTGAAATTAATCTCAAAGAGGAACTTTCCACTAATGAAGTAATTAAAGACAAACAAAATTTGGGAGGTGATATATTCTAGAACTTATTGTATTTTTTTGAAACTAAATTGAGTATTATATCCCATTTTGATTTTTTTGATTCATCCAATACTTATATGGCCTTGGATGATTAATAAGAAGAATAAGATGGTTCATTTTAAGAGGAAAATATGGATATCCCTGAACTTGTTGAGCATTTATTTTAAAAAGTACATGATGATATTGAAGTGACATTTCTTGATTAATCTAAGATAAAATATGCCTTCATTTAAAGGTAATTTTTTGTGGATTCTTCAAGTATTATTTGTGTTCAAACATTATTAAACTACAAAATTCCCTTTGAATAATCCATTTATACAACAGAACTAAAAAAGAACTGTATAATGGAGAATATATTTTTCAAGTAGAATCCAAGAAAGAGGAGGAACCTTTATTTATCATAACCTCACAATTTAAGTTGTATCTCATTTTCATAGAGACTGATTTGGTGTATTTTATCCATGGAGTCCTCATTGAAAAAAGGATGTCAATTATATAAATAATGAGTGTTTCTGGATCATCTCTATGAAAATCCACCCACCATCAGGTTGGGGATAACAAACTAGAACTGCCTATCTTGAGTCATTAAAAACCTAGGGCCCACAAGGGGTTAAACTAAGATACAAAATTATATTCTCATTATATTATATTATATTTTGTTCCAATAAATGTATTATGTTTTATTTTCATTTTCAAAAATGTTTTCAGTTTGGAGAACTTATGAGCTTAACTCAACAGTTCACTTCAAATGTGTTAGGTTGTACCTCCCTTTATCACTTTCATATTCCGATTCAATTATAGATCAAATTATATGTTAAATATAACTGTATTCATTGAGGATAATACCTAATATAAAATTTGGTTAGGGGTCCTTTTTAGTTTAGTATTTTTAATTTTTTCCCTTTTGGAAATTAAATAGGGTCTTTTCATATTTTTATCTGTTTATTTTTTTTTTCGATTTATGTGTGGTTTTTTGAAACATGTGAGCTCAAATGATAAAATTATTTATTTTTCAAACCCATTTCATTTTTTGAACCAATTTATCCCACAACATTCAGCTTATATATGTTCATAAAATAATTTTTTTTATGTTCATTTTTTTGGTAATTTCATGAAATGTACTCTAATTTTTGAATCTCTTTCCACATCTCAATTCTTTTATTATTGAAATCACTTTCCTATGAGGCTTATGATTTTTTTCTCATTTTCATTACATTCCCCACATTTTTGGAGAGAACAATACCATGGTTTCATTAACCGTAATTGGATTTATTCTTTTCAAAACAAGATGGTTTTGGCACTTTTATTTTGAATTATTAAGGCATTTATTTGGTTTAAACCCCCATTTTCAATAAAATCAAATTTATTTTGGAATAACCTATATATATAATAATTTTACCCATTAAAATCTATGATTATCCTTTTTTTATCAAAATTACAAGCCAAATTTCCCTACCTAATCGTCTCTCAAAGTGAAATTTCATGATCAAATTTTCAGAATGTTAGTGTTTTTAGTGAGTTCTAGGCCGAAATTGGACAATTTCTTAACTCTATAAATTTAATATTTTTTTGTCAGTTATATATTTCAATCATAAATTTTACAATTTTGATCCACTTGTAGTGATGAATTGTTTTATTATTCCATTTTTCAAGGGGTGAATCTTATTCTTTTGTACCTAGATTTAATTCGTAACCCACATGCCCATAAAAATAAATCATCATGAAAAATATTTTTAGAGGACCTAATAGTCACCACTTCAGTAATTGAGAATATCTCAAAATAAGTACAGAAAAATGAGGTAATGGTAGCTGGATTGTAAATAAGAATACAATCCTCATGTAAATATTAAATTTCAAAGAGAATTATTATCATGAATGTAGTAATTTAGTTTTCCATATTGGAGGAAGGTGAAGACAATATTCAAATTCAAAATGTTTTCTTCAGTAATTTAGGCATACCTTTTAAATATTTCAAATAAGAATATATTTTAATGTTTCATAAATAGGATAGAGATGATAAATTTTTTTGAATACAACTTCTCGAGAATATTTCATTTAATATTCCAAATAAACTATAGATATTCAATGTACATAATATTGAGGGAAACATTTTGACCTATCAACAATATAAATATGTACGCCCACTTCCATTAAATTGATCTAATGAAGGATAAATATGAGAAATCTGGTTTATTTTATCCTTGATGTGATATGGGATTCCTATTTTTTCTTTTATTAGTTTTCTAATTCTCTCTTATTCTCCATTAAACTCTATTACGCTTCACAAGTTGGGGTAAAGATCTTGAGTGATCGTCGAAGGGGTTGTTTTCCTTTTGAAATGTCAGAGTCTCATACTTTAATTTAAAAAAATATTTGTATATTGAATTATTTTTATTTAATGTGGTTCAAATTATATTAATGCAATCATATTTTGTGTTTTGGTTTCCTTCATTGTTTAAAATTAGGTTGATGATTTTTAAAATCCCTCCACATAATGTAGTTTTTCTCGATCGATAAGATTTTGTTAAAGGGTGAGTGCCTTGCAATCATTGGAACATACATGGAATAAGTGAATTTCATTTTTATTTATAACGATAAATAATCCCAACGAGACATCCCTTTGTTTTTTTGGGTCATTTATGAATTTTCATTCATACATGAGCGGTTTCCATTTCTTTTAATCAAAAAAGGATGATTGAAAACTCAATAGAGGAGTCATTCATTTATCATTCAATAAGAATAGAGGGGTAATGATATTTATTACCATTATGACATTGAAAAAGTTGATCCTCACCTTACCATCACTCTCTCCATAAATTTTTGTTCAACCATTATATTTATTTCATTATATATTTCTAAAATATAAAATTTCAATAACAATATTCACTTATCTCTATAATTTAATGCTACAAATATGATTTTTGTTCGATCCACTATGGATACTACCTAAGATGACCTCCTAAATTAATTTATTTAATTTAATAATTATTTTTTACACCCCATCATAGAAACATGTCAATAATTGTTGTCAGTTTGAAAACCATGAATTTGAATCATTATGATCACAATATAACTTTAGTTATAAATTTTCTATTCTTATAACCCCATAAGAGAAAACTATAGTGGAAAACTGAAATAAATCCACTCAAGTAATTTCCCAGAAAATTCTAAATGAATATGATTCAGTAATTTATTTTTGGAAAATGATGGGAAAATATATTTTTACCTAATAAATAGAGTTCTCATAAGAGCACTTTTGAAGGAAACCCCATATGAATTATGGAATGAATGAAAAAAATGGTTAAATACATTAGAGTTTTTTGGTTCCAAATTATTTATTCGCAATATAATTTACAATCTTTAAAAAGATACATCTAGAAATGATAACATAATATTCCTTTCATATTCAAATATAAGTAAGTTTAATTGGGTATTTAATAAAAGCAATAAGATTTTGGAGGAATCAGATTTTGTAAAATTTAATGAAAGAGAACCAAATGAGCCTTAAACTCCTTAGATAACCTTGAATATGACCAATCATATTTGAAAATAAATACCAAACCTTCTAATAGTTATGTCAAACATTTATAAAAATATCCCAATAATGAGGAACAACCTGATCATAAACCTGTAGAACATAATGAAATAACCTGACCTTCTTTTACTAGAACATTCAAGACTCATTGATATAATCCATTAGATATTTTTATAGGATACATAGATATTGGAATACAAAGTAGAACATCTATCGGAAATTATTTTAAACATAAAGCATTCTTATAACTTTCCAAACCTAAGAAAAACAATGATGGAATAAAAAATGAATTTTGTATTATGTAAATGCAAGAAGAACACAATAAATTTAAGGTAATTAAAATTTTAAAATATATAGGTAGACTAAATGAAATTTTGACCATTATAATAAAATGGGGCTTTAGAAATAAATTTTATAGTTTAGGAAAAATTGACCGAAATAAAGCCATATTTTTGCACATGGGTATAGTCAAGAAGATGGTATTGGATCTATATAAATCATTACACCAGTAGAAAGACCTGAATTTATTATAATGTTATATACCCATACAAACCAGTTGAATAAAAGACTATATAACATGGATGTTAATATTGAATTTCTCAAGTGGTTATATTGTTGAGGATTTTCATGTCGAAAACCCCCATGCAATTCAAAAATAATTATTTTCTAAATCATGATTTTAAATTAAATGGTGTTTTATATGGTTTAAAACAAACTCCTAGATCCTGTTATGAGAGGTTAATTTATTTTTATATTTCTAATGGTTTTTTAAATTTCATAGTAGATCCAATATTTTTTATAAAAATAATTTCCAAATATTTATTTAGTGGTAAAAAATTATGTTCATGATATAATTTTTTTCTAGAAATTTATTGTGTACTGCTTTTTAAAAAATGACCCAAAATGAATTTTAAATTCCTTTAATGGGTGATTTAAATTATTTCGTGATTTTAAACATTTTCTAAAAACATAGATGTTTTTTATCAATTAATCTATGTAAAAGAAACACATTTTAAATAATTTTGGTATATATTTTCCAAAAGATGTGATACACCCATTAATATAACCTATAAGTCGGATATTGATGAAACCAATCGATTAGTAGATCAAACCAAACTTAGAGGTATGATTTCATGATTTCAATATTTAACTTATATCCCATAAAATATTATTTTTAGTGAATGTATGTTTTCCCAGTTTCAATATAATCCTAAAGAGTCACATTTACATGATGTCAAAATTATTTTTAAATACGTTATATATAAAACAAATTAAGGATTATTCTAACGTAGAGGAAAATAATATTATTTAGTAATTTATTCAAATGATGATTTTGGTGGTTTTATATTATAATAAAAAAATAACCTCAATAATAGGTCACCTTTTTAGCATTTCTGTTATTTTATAGTATAATTAAAAATTTAGTTTCACTCTCTTCTACTAAGAATGATTATATAGCTGTAGGAAGTTGTTTTATAAGGAATTTAGGGATGAAACACACTTTTCAAGAATAGGGATATCAATTTTGATATGTACCTATTAATTAAGATAATACATGTGTGATAAATATCTCTAAGAATCATGTGTGTCATTCTAGAACAAATCATGTTGATATAATACGTCCCGTTTTGAGATATCATTTGAAAGAATATGATACAACACTTGAATTAAAAGGAACTAAACATCATCTTACTGAAAATTGTATGAAACTATTGAATTATGAAAGATTAAACTATAACATACGTGAACTGGAAATGATAAAATTTGGTTAATTATATATCAACAATATAATTTTTGAAATTGATAAACCATTAGTGATCTACTATTGGTGATCTATTATTATTGATCTTCCATTCATGATCTACTAAAGGTGACCTGTATTTTGAAGATATACCTTTAGATTATTCACTATTGGAAGATCTACTGTTAGAAGATCTGCTATTAGTTATTTACCATTGGTGATCTATAGTTGGAAGATCCATTGTTTTTATAAATACCATAGTTAATATTTCATTGAAATATCTATTGATGGAAGATATATAGTAGTGAGAGCCACTATTAAAAGGTATACCATTCAATTATTTTCAACTGTCTTCTTACACACCTATTTTCTGTGATTAAATTTTTATGATATTTAATTATGTCTATTTATTCTATATTTTTATTCTGAATCTGTAAAAGATAAAATTGACTTGAAAATTGGATTTCTAGAACCATATCACTCATAATTATTTTAAACCATTTTATATTCCTCTCTCCCTTAAAATGATACCCCCTTTGTTTTCACCATTCTCTATTCATACTAGTGTAACAATGAGAGTGAAATGTGCCTTGATTTTATCACTTTAAGGATCATGTCCCATGAAGAAATCCCGAGGTGAATCTAACCAGACTGTTACAATCTAACTACGAGAAAAAAACTCTCAACACAAGATTTTGTTTCTAAAAAATATATAAATTATGAAAGGATGATTTTGAGTAATTAATAAGTGATGAAAGTGATCAAGGACCATAGATGGATCAAATGGTTTTCTAGTAATGATAAATTATTCTATCCGAGGTCAGTTCATGAGTTCAACTATTTTGAATAGTATAGTTTTTATGAGTATATGGATGTTATAATAAGTATTATCTATGGTAAAAAAGTGACATTTTATTCAATGAAACCGTTCAGATGTCTTAATATTCCTCACAGAGGTATTTCTGATGATTTTGAGGGTTCCATTCATACTAGAATCATGTTTTTCATATATGATGATGTACTTTTGTAATCGATTAGAAATTTTTTTGTTTGAAGACAGAGTAAATTATAATAAAATGTGGAGTGGAGATTTATATTTATATTCATCAAAAAAATTCATTGTGTCGGGAATGGGGGATTTGGCATGATGAGGTACCAACATGTATTCTTATTATTTATTATGAAAAGTTGATACATGATATATCTATATGTATATTTGATGGTTCACATAAAGAAGATGAGAAAGAACTTATCTTGATCAAATTACCTAATCTATCATATGTTTCATTCATAAATTGTGAATGCCAAAGGTCTAGTACCTGGAGGAGAAGAAGATGTCATATATTGTGGAGGTTATTGTGTAATCTAGTTCACCTATAATTGGATGAATATTAATTGGATATCATGAATGAAGAAATGGGATTCTTAATTCTATAATATTTCTGGGAATATCAATCTAGTATAACAACACTCTAGACCTAGAAATATAGTTGATCCTTGACTGGATATAGATTATGTTGTTTATTCCTCTAATTTTGGAATTGTGGAAGAATAATTTGAAACTAAACAGGATGTTCTAGTACATATAATAGTAGAGGAATATAGGTAACCTAATTTAGTTAGGAGACCATATGTTTTTTATGGAGTTAATAGTCATTATATTTCTCTTAATGTTATGTAAATCCTATTTGTGAAGGTGAAACTGATCAAATTGAGGTCCTATATGAAGAACATGATGAGAGTTCTAATGAGATCTTAAAATAAGTAGTTAAACTTTTAGATAGATTTGATGGATATAATGGTAATTGTAGAGGTTGTGATTCTTTTGTGGAAGATCACTCATATCATTCTCATTTTGATTCTATTTCAGGTATTTTGGTTTATGAGGATATAATTGTTTCAAATCATTATTTTTTTGGTATCTGGGGATCTACTCTTAGACATGAAAAAGTTACTTCAAAAGGTCAGCTTTTAGTATGTTAGCATGTAGAGCTAGTAACCATTGACAATCAAGATGGGGATCTGGCTTTAGAAATATATGGAGAATGATAACCTATAAAGGGATAGAATTCCCCATGATCTTTTTTAGGCATGGATTAAGTATTCTGGATTGGAATCAGAATATTGTGAGGATGGTGATCAAAATGTAAAACCACATGATCCTATTGTACTTTACATTCAAATTTATGGAAAAGTTCATAAGTCATCTTTGGTAGAGAATATAAATGAGGATTACCATTAGAATGATTTTCCTTTTCATCTTATTCCTACTGAATTTGGAAGTATATATGTTTCCCTACCTATCCAAGAGTGGATTACATCCCCTCTACCTTATGATTCACTACCTTCAGATTTTATTACTACGGATGATCTGGATGATTTTAGAGTAATAAACCTTCAATATATATATGGTATTCTTATATCCAAACTTCCTAATGAAAACAATTTTAGTGAAGCTGATACTACGTGGATTTTTTAGTTATTGATTTCACATATTCATCCTAAGATGATATTGAATGTTCCAGAAGTGGAGATTGAGAATATGTATTTGGATAATGAGATCAAAAACGGTATTTCCACAATGGTAGAGAATATTATATGTTTTTTTCAGGCCAAAAAACACCTCTAGAGAGGATGGAATCCTTAATTACTATAGGTGATTCTATGTTAATTAATCCACCTCTTTTTTAAAATTTGATGTATTTGAGAAATGATTCATTATGTGAGAGGGTCTAAATGCTATGTTTGGTTCTCTTTATAACTTTCATCAAGAATTTTATTATTAGATAATGTTACATGGTGATAATATTTATAAATTAGTTAGGGAGTTCATGAATAAATATATGAGTTTTAGAGATACTATCAATAAAAAACAATGTACTACCTTTACATAATTTGTACCAATAATGTTCTCAATCCCATTTTATTTTTCTTTCTAAGAATCTAAGTATTACTCTTGTGTATGGGGAATTCAAAGATAAAGTGAATTATATCAAGGTTTTGAACTCTTTTTTAAATATTTTAATAGAGGAGCAGATGGATTTCATAAAAGCGATGGAGTTTGGTGGAAACATAATAACATATTTTTTTAACTTAATAAAGCATTGTTATGCATTTGGGACAATAACAGTTCCACCTGAATCTATACCCATGTCATATCTCACTTTGGTACCTTCTTCATCAACCTTTCCTACTTAGTATCATCATTTTGGCATGAAACTGGTTGAGATCATTCGATATCATAGGCCTTTTGTGATCCATTAAATGACATTAGGTAAATCTACACCCTCAGAATCTGCTTCTATACTTCCTACAAGATGAAAAGGAATCGAACTGGTGGTTCCTTCTTACCATTGAGATGAGTGTGGTTCTAAATTTGATTAGTTTTTTATAGGTATTTTTCATTCTCTTATTTTTTTACTTTTGGCATGTAATCATTGACTTTCATATCTAATAGAGCTTTTCAGTTCTATATATTTATCAATTAACATGCATTTTATTTTAATTCCTTCACATATTAATAGTCCGAAAAGGGTGAGAGATAAAATGTTGAATGGAAGATGGTAATAATCACATTCATAATCAATTTAATATTTTTTTTTCACTATTATCTTGAACATTACATTTCAATTTCATAAATCTTTAAGTCTGTATTTTCTTTAACAAGGTCATAATTGCCCGGATTTGTGATCATCAAAAAGGGGGAGACTATTTCCAAATAAATATTTTAATGATAATAAATCATGATTATTATTATTTGAAAAATATAAATAACTTATGATATTAAATTATTTTCTAAGTAACTGTTTAGAAAAAAATGGTTCAAGAAGATATACCATCATTTCATCATATCTTCTTTTAGTTCAAGTAGTTCAGTCACTAGTTGTACTAATCTACTATTACATCAAAAACATATGCTACTAATTGATCACTCATCATCAACCCTACCTATGAATAAATATACCCCAATAGTTTATCTTCCACTACAATGTGCTACCACCATATTTTTCTACTACCAGGATGAGCTGCCTCTAGAGAAAATCTATTGTTCAGGCATTGGCCACTAATCTACTAACATTAATATCAAGTATAATATCCAAATTTAAAATTAAAATGGACAGTTTTTGTAAATTAATGTATCCAATAACATTTTAATTTTATAATTAATATTCCTAAACTAATAATTAGTTCATTGAAGACAAATTTATACCTTCAATTTTTTATGCTCAGAATGAGGATGCATGCCCCAAAAGGTAATTAAACCTTTAAATGTATAAATTATGTAGAAATACCTCATGCACATGATTATGGAAAAAAATGATAATAGAAATATAATAATATATACATGTTCATAAATATTATTCATTTTCCTACACTAAATCATTAGAGGGAATAGAAAGACTAAAAATAGAAGAAATTTTCAATCCTTTATGATGATTTTTTCCATCCCATTCTAAGAAATCTGTTCTAGCACCATTCCATTATGAATTATTGGACCTATGAATATTTTAAGCTATTAAGATAACCAAGATTCTCTTTATCCTCCCCTTATTCATTTTATATTTCTATTTATATGTTTATTTTGAGCAATGTGTTTTTTTACTCTATTTATCTGTACACATTGTCTCATATTCATAAATTGGAGTGTGCTTGACACATTCTGTAAAACTCTCTTATAGTATTCGGTAAAATTATTATTGAAGAGGTCCTATGTGACCGGGAAACCTTTTCATCACATGTATATCTATAGAAGAGGCTTTATTCATAGACAATCCTGTGTGATGTTGATTTTAAAAACCCCTTCCATGTTTTGGATCAAGATTATTGTTTAATAACCATCTTGGTTGTGTATAATTTCCAAGTTGAGGATATTATGTATTAGCTTGAGATTTAAATCCTTATTTTATTTAAACTAAGTGATATTATTGTTGTTTTTTAAATTTATAGGTTTTAAAACTATATCAATTTTATTAACTATATCAAAAACATTTACTCTAGTATTTAATCATAATCTGAGTTTTATATAGATTGTCTGAAGAAATAATTTATTTTAAAAAGTAAAAGTTACTTTAAAAATTTTCTAATTGAGAAATAATTCTATTTTGAGAATCTATTTCATATATACAATCATATATTTATACGTCTTTTATTATCTAGGTGTTTTATTAATTTAGGTAATTTTTGTTTTAAATTATTTCTAATAGATATTTAAATTGGTAACTTACTTCACCCCCTCTCTTGAGTTACTGACACCAACAAAAAAATTGACATCAATTCTAGAAATATAAAAGGGTTTGAAGCTGCTGATGACACCCTTTGAATAATTAAAATGTGGGATACAATGAATAGTGGAGAACATTTGTATCAATCAATCATAGTAATGTATGTCACTTTTAAAATAGATGAACATTATGTTTCTCCTCTACATCCCATATCGGTATAGTTCCACTTCGATCCTAAAATAAGTAACAAAATTAATGCAGCATAAGTCTCAAGAAATATACTAGGGAACAAACCCAGTTACACCTATTAAAACACACAGGTTGTTGACTGATGGGCTTATAAGGCCCATATCTGATATGGGCGCACTATGTGTTCACTATGATTAGGCTCACTCAGGCACCTAACAATGTGGGTTTTCCATGTAGGTTTCTCTCCTATGGGGTCAACCAATGTTCCCATGTGTGGTTGTAGGGAAAGCCTATGTTGGATTCCCTTGGTGGGTTAATTTTTCAACATAATCCATAATGTAAATAAACATAGTAATGAAAACAAATATTAATTATAAACATAATGTATTTAAAAAATCATTTAAACATAAAAAATAAAAAAAATATATTTAATTATTAAACCAATAAAAATTAATACATTCAAATAAAAATAGATTAAATTTTTAAACAATTTGAATTAAATTAAATGCGATGAAATAATAAGTTATAAAAATATATTAAACAATTAATAAATTGATTCAAAATCTAACAATATCTCCCATTCTTTTAGATTAATAAATATTAAATTTATATCATTTTTTCAAGAAAATTGTCCATATTTTTAAAATTTATCAAAAGGTACATTACAAAGTAGTTCATTAAATCGATTTCTCTTTTTGAACAAATGAAATACATATAGTTATTACTATATTTTTTTTTCATAAAAACTAACAGTTAGAGATTGTACTAATGTCAATAGGGATTTAAAATATACTAAACTTTTGACAATATAGTAATTATAATAATATAATTTTCAATCTTTATTCTTACCCAGTTCAAAATGAACTCTCTCAAATGTGACAAAATATACATAGTTAGTGAATATATCTTCCAACTATTTATCAGTGGGAAAAAAATCTCAACTAATATCACCATTATTTACATCATCCCAATCAAAATTATATGTATCATCTATTAGATTTTTTCTATACTTTTGTAAATGATTTTAATAAATTCAAATTGCAAAAAAAATCAATAAAAATTGTAATTTTGTTAAAAATCAAAATAATATCAAATAAATATTATTTAATCCATATACTTTGTAAACAACTGCTAGAAGAAGAATCATATTTAGCTTTAGTTGTAGAAAATTTTACTAATAGTTGTTTCATAGATCATCATGAAATTAAAATTTCACCCACAAAATCCCTTATACCTAATGATTATTTTTGGTCAAGCCTACAACAACCAATGTCATAATCAAAATAATATGATAAAAAAAACACTAAAATTTTAATGAAGTAAACTAGTACTTATAATTCTGTTAATATATATAATTAATATATTTATAGTTTTAAGATGACTTTCCTTTGGGTTGTACTAAAGTCTTGCACATAAACAAGATTAGAACATTATGTATGATCTAGATGCTCTGAGATATAATAAACTACCTATCATTCCTCGATATATTTTAATATCATCTGCCATTCTAGATTAATCCATGTCCAGTTTGGAATTGGTATTCATTGTTGTTTTTTTAGTTTTACTAGTATTAATATCAAACCTTTTAACAATATCATTATCATATTTATATTGATTTATGAAAATTCAATATTTTTTGGATTAATTGGTATGCTAAGAAAAACAATTTTGATCTCCCATTAAGCTCACATCAAATTCACTTTCCATTATTTAGAAACAATAATTGAAAATTAAATAATTTGTTGAAACAAATATATATATATATATATTATTTATGAAAACATGATATAGATATTTTATATTTTCAAATCCATGGGATTTATGAAATTAAACATCCTTGGAAATTAATCCATTTAAAAATTCACTATTAACATCTATTTGAAATAATGTAACATTTTTAAAACACGAAAAGGATGATAGAATTAATTTTTAATCCCTCATATAAATTGGAGTAAAAGGATATTCAAAGACAAATACTTCTTCATGGGAATATCCTTAAGATACTAGTATTTCTTTGTTGTAATATTTATTTACAGATTAATCTTATATATTTTGTAGAATCTATTTAGTTCATATTCTGGGTTTATCTTTTTGAAATTCAACCAAATTTTATGATTTATTACATTAAAATTTATTTAATTCACCATGAATATCATTTAAATAATTTGGTTAAATTAAATAATTACCGATGATAATATGAACAAAATCAGTAACAAAATCAGAATTTTCACTGTAATGTAAAACAGATTTTCTAGGATGAATATAAGAATCTACATTACTAATTAATTTTTCCATTGGGTGATCATTATGTATTTATAATTATTTATGATTAGTTTCAGAATAGATATTATCCCCAAAAAATAATGGATTCCTTATTTCTTGGTCATTATCTTCACCAAATGTAAATACCCAAAAATCATCATCATCATTGATTAAATAATAATTCTACATGTTATTGATATTTTCATTAAACATAACATTTACTAAATCATCAATAAATAAAATTATTTTATTGGAAGATCAATTGTATTTTTTTAGTATTGAAATTATCCTAATATTATTCATCTATGAGTTTTAGAATTGAATTTTTCTAAATTAGGCTGTATATTAATGAAAAAAATTGTTCAACCAAAAACCATAAAATAGAAAAATTTAGGTTAAAATCCAATAAAAAGTTCAAAAGTAGTCTTATTTTTAAAAAATACGTAATATATAATCTATTTAAATCATGAAAAGTTGTATTTAGAACTTCTTCCCAAAAAAATATTAGCACATTAAATTCAATAATAATTTTTCAATCCATTTCTTCTATATATATATTCTTTATTTCAAGCACACCATTTCTTTGTGGTGTCCAAGGATATAAAAAATAATGTTTATGTCTATTTTCTTCAAAAAATTATAAACATATAAAAATATAAATTAACAAAATTAGCACCAATATAAATTCGAATGGATATTATTAACTCATTGTTTAGGATTTGAATAACTTCAAAGAAGGCGCAAAATTTAGTGAAATGTATATTTTTTGTGAAAATAAATAAATCCATATAAATATACTATAATGATATATAATTACAAAAATATTATTATTACCTCAAAAAAATAATTCATATAGGTCCAAACATGTCAAGATGTAATATTTTTATGTATCTATAAGTACTTATATAATTTATAGATTTAAAAAATTATTTGTGATGCTTACCTTCTAAACAAGAATCGCATAAAAAGTACATACTTGTATGTAACTTGGGTAGATGAGGAAAATTATCATTATTTGAATGTTTTATTAAATCATATTATGTTCTCATGCCCAAGAATCTCCTTAAAAATTCTTTCATTAACTTATATTCCATTAAAACACTTAACTATTTTTTTTGTTTAGATTAGAAAAATCTATAGTGTAAACATTCCCTTTTCTGTTTGAGAAAATAAAATATATTTATTTTTTAAAATTTTAAATTTATAATTTCAAAATGTTACATTTAATCTATCATAACATAATTTTGATATACATATTAGAAATTTTTAAACCAACATCATGTAATACCTTTGAAATATTAAATGTTTTTGAAAAACCGACTTCACATAAACCTTTTGTCTGACCATTAACATTGTCTCCAAGTGTGAACAAGACAAAATAACACAAATTGTTGGATAATTTTTTTGAAATATAACCTATCAAATTCCAATATTACAAACTGTAAAAATAACTTGTGTCTTTGAATCTTCTAGGGATGATATCTTGAAATTAAACAAAAAAACATACTTTTTTTGGTATCCATGCTAACTTGGGTCTTACTAGATTAGTTGGAGAAAAATTTTCAACCCAAATATATTTAAATCATTTATTATGGGGATATTTTTAAAATAAATATATAGAAACGAATGTTATATCTTTCCTAATTTATTGTGTAAATCCCAATGACAACTCATTGGCATAATCCTCTTTTACTATAAATTTTAAAGAGGTTATGCTATAAATACTTCATTTGTGATTTTAAAAAATATAGTATTTTTTATATATGGAGATAAAATTTTATATGAAATACCTTTAATATTAGTTTTTAGTATCATAAATGTCATCATTTTATCATATGTTTCTTTACATTGAACAAATATACGTAAATTATCATTATTATTGATAATTTGGAATTTACAAATTAGTATTATCTTTTTGAAAATACTCTGAATATTTAAAAATATTCCCATTAGATCCAGAGGCTATGTGTCTTAATTTTTTATTTTATTTCTTAATGTTCATACATTAATTTACTATTTTAGTTAAATAATACGTAACTAAATCATATCTTCATTCTTGATCTTTATCATTCTCTTCCAGAATGTTTTTATCTCTTCGATTTTCTTCTGTTTTTTTTAACATATCAAAATCAAAATTCCCTTTAGATATATTATTAAGGGAAATAAAAATATCAAATAATCACATTCCTTTTTTAGTTTACCGTTTTATTTAACATATTTATTTATTTTGATTTCACTGTAATTTTTAATTATCCTTACTTCGTAATTTATTAACTCTTTACCATTTTATTATCTCATTGTCTTTATGAACATCAAAAACAATTCTCTAATGTAATACATATCTTTGTCACTTTCCTAGAACGTGGATTCAAATGTGTTAGATATTTAATTAACATTAGAGATAAACTCTATACCTTTTTTTAGTAATCTATTCATCAAATTTTGTTTCAACTCTAACTCATACTATATCAAAGAGCCAATTAGTTCATATAAGTTACACTCTTTAAAATTATTAGACTCTCCAATGGCCACTGTTATTGCATTACATATTTTAGGAAGAGCTTTCAGTACCCTTTCAACTTGTTTTGTGTTGTATAGTAATTTTCCAAGATCATTCACACAAATTATAATACTTTTAAAGGAATGGATCATCTGGTCTACTAATTTATTATCTCTTATCATGAAGACCTTGTATTATTCTCAAAGCATTCCATGATTGCTTCTCTTGATCTTGTTTGTCCTATATTGAAGGACTTGATGTATTGTCCATATATCAGGGGAAGTATTACAAGATGAGAAGTGGATATATAAAATTTTACTAATATAAAAGAATAAAATATTATTATTCCTAGTTGTATGATTACTTACAAGTGTCACTGGAACATCATTGGGTAACACAAATGGATTCTATATTATATTCCTATGATACACAGTAAACCTTTTAAGGTAGGAATCCATTCTATCATTCTGGTAGTTATAGTCAATTAAATCAAATAATAATAGTTTTTTTAATACATCTATAATTGGAATTGATGTTTACCATATTAATAAACTAAAAAAATCCTTATATTTTAGGTCTTTGACAATAAAGTTAGAACAAAGTTAATAATAAACAATAAAATTACTAACTATTGACAATAGAAGCACCAAATAATCAAATATCAGTCTCTGATACTAATTTATATATTTTAAGTGAATAAATTAAATACTATAAAGGTGAATATAAATTTTAATAAATTTTAAAAAAAATCCATCAGAGATTTATTAATTAATGAATCTTTTGTGAGTGTTTTTTTCAAGATGGGAAATGTAAATTAAAAAAAATAAACACTAATATTTTTTATTTGTTTAAATCACATAGATCATAGTCCTCTCATCAAACTCATCTATTCCATGAGAAATTGGTACCCACTATGAAACTGACATTAAGATGTGTGAGAACCTATTATAGACTTTTACATTAAAAAAAATACTCATAGGTCCAACACATAATTTTTATAAGAGTGTTCAACCTAGTCCATGATCTAACATATTATTGGGATTCATAACCCAAAGCATACTTTTGGGATGCGTAATAACAAAAAACCCAAATTTTGATTGGAAATGGCATGATACATAAATAAACATATTACAAACAGATTATGAAATGGAACATATAAAGTAAAAATGAGAAAAGAAAAAATAGAAGAACGATATGATGATTTGGATGGGAAGGATCGATGATATTGATATCAATAATGGTAGGGGATGGTATCATAGAATTAGCTTCATTATCTCAGAAATGAATAAAATGTTTCAAAGATTCCAAATCGAATGAGTTCAAATATATTGTGACACATGAATATTGTTGAATAATTATATCAAATAATCTATTTTTAGTTGTTTTTATACATTTTCCACATTCCATGAGGATTAATCTAGTTTCCTTTAATGAAATATTTTCTCATGGAATCTTGTGATCCAATCACTACATTCATTTTCTTCTCACATAACTAAATATACTATAACTTTTATTTTTTTATTCTAAAAGCAATGCTGAATAACATAGAGCATTAATTTCCTTTATTTATACATGAAATAACAATACAAAACTTATAATATGATCAGTAACACATAAATTAATATTTCATGTTAATTTTATATTTAAAATATATTAATTTACATTGTAGTTTATTAAAATATAATCAAAAGTTATCATAACTGATTGAATGTAATTTATTGATAGTGCGTAAAAAAAATAACATAAGTTGAAAATATTTTTATAGAATCCATAACTAAATTTTAAGAAATGTTACAAGTAAAATAATATTAAAATAATAATTTTAATTTTTCATAAGTAAATATTAGGAATTATTTTTTATTACATTATTAGAACTATTTGTAGATTATTGAAATACCTGGTGATAACATGGTGTTATTATACCTAACAAGCTACAATAAAAATCTACTATTTAGTATGATCTACCTTTTAGTGATCTACAACACAATGATATACCATTCTTTGATCGATATATCGATGATCCACCATTCAGTGATCTACCCGCTGGAGAACTACTATTCTGTTATCTTCCACTAATTACATGAATTTGTAGATCAAAAATTGATGAAACCTGAGCCCTAGACATTGATAAAATATTTTCAATACCTCTTCAAACAATGAAGTTCCATTACAAATATAAATAAATAATAAATGACAAAAAAATCATTATTGTTTACCGGATACATGAAATAATGAAACATTCTAGGCCGATTCTTCTTGGAGATAATAAATTCTAATATAAAATAATTATTTAAAATATTCTGTTTTTGTAACATCCAAAACCTTAATTATTGAACCATGTCATTCATCCAATGAAAATAATGTCCCTAGTAAATATTAAAAATGATAACATTCATGGGGTCACCTGAAGAAGTTTAAGACACTCATGACGCTCATGTGGTGAATGTTTGATATATTGCAAGGATCTATAAGTGTCCTTTAAATGGAACACTATTCATAATAATGAAGAAAATTCACTCTCACATATTCATTTTGGTTTTTTATATAATCAATTTTTGTTGTTGTTGTTTATTTATTTCATTTATTTCATGTTTAATAACTCCAGTGATGACACACAAAGACTTTAGTGGCTGAGAATTGGAGATTTCCCTTCTTCCTTGTTAATGAATTATTAATTATAAGTATTTAATATATTATTATTTTACCTCTAGATCCATTAAATATTTATTAATAATTAGGGATTAATTCTATATTTTTTTGAGTTACTTTTCTCTTCTTTACTAGATCACTCACAGAGGCCACTTAGGCCCTATTCATTACTTACAATCATCAGTAGAGGGTTGACATAAGGGTAATCAAGGATATGTAATTAGTATTTCAAGAGATATTAGTGGTTTCATTGAACTTCCCATCCCTTTACATAAACTAAATGTTTAGTTGAGGGTAATCAAATGATATTTCAGATGATTTTAGATAATACAAGATATTATAAATTTGAATAATGATTTAATGGGAAAGATAATTAGATATTCCAAGGTTAGAACAATACCATTTAAATTGAATTTAAAACCAATAATATTAAATACCATTACTATTTTCTGAAATTAAACTAACAAAAAAAAAGAGAAAAATAGCCATAGAACTATCATCTCCATATAAAAAACTGATTCCCACTCTTACTATATTTTACCTAGGTTTAAATTTTTATTTGTTGAGCACTCCGGGACATGTTCTCGTCACATTGTATTTCACTTGCATGAAGTTCATAATTTGAGTCCAATTTCCTAATAAAGAATTATAATTTAAAAAAATTATTAAGACTAATTAAAATATCAACATATTCAAATTAAAATGGAATATGGTAAGTTTTTGGGTCTAATTAGAATTGCTGATATATAGTTCAATATAGAACTTATAACTGAATTCCTTTCTATTCTAAATTGACCCATATCTATTTTTCATTGATGAAGTGAAACTTAAAATTTCATCGATGCCATTTTCTATTAGAGAGGGGAGAATAATACTCCCTATATATTAGAATAAATTTTATTTCTCATATAATGAAATTTTTTCTTATTTCAATTATGTAAAATATAACTCAAGTATAAAATAAATTATCTAAAACATAAAAGAGAATTATCATTAATTATTTTACATGATGTTGAAAATAAAAAATTAAATGATGGATACATTTTATAATTTTAATATAATTTCAATTAGTCAATAACTACAATTAAATATGAAAAATATATTCTTGATGTATTACTTATCATAGTTCTATATAAAGATCATACCACTGAGTATAATTATTGAAATAGTGAAAGAAATTAAAAATATAGTAAAAAATATTAATAATGGAATAAAATAAATGACTGTAGATAAGTTATAATTATTATATATAGGATAGAAAATTGAAATATTTCAATTTTATGGAAATTAGATTTATAATTATTGGATTCTTGTTAAAAATATATTATAAATAAAAATTATCTTGATTTGTAAAATATGTTTGTATATTTTTAATAAAATATTTATCTTTAAATTAACATGTAACAAGTAATTATAGAATAAAATATTACGATAATATATCATTTGTTAAAATAAATTATATTTTAAAAAAATTATATGTCATGTCTATCACATTTTAAGAATTAATTTCAATTTTTTTGAATCATATATGAAAAATAAATTTATATTTATTGAATGATAAGTAATTGGTAACTAATAAAAATAAAATCCAATTATATAAAATATTATACCTTTCAAAAAGAATATTTTTATAAATTAGTCATTTTTATTTTAAAATTCATTTTTATCTATTTTTTAAATCGAATTTTATAAAATCCTTTAAATATTTTGAATTAGGATTTCATAATTATTGACGTTGACCTATTCCATTTTTCAACAAAAAATATTTTCATGGTAAAAAAGCGAGTTACTATAGTGGAGGGTAAAATAAGGTAAATGGGTACAAAATATGTAATGTGTTAATATATATCCAAATAATATTACTTAAATGAGTAGAAGATATAATTAATTAATAATGATCATTATATTTACATTTTTAGAAAACTTCATTGTAAATTTAATTTCCTTACACATTAAGGAATTGGTATTTGCAAGAATGCCACTCAATCTCATTTATAAAAGGATAATTCCACTAACCATATAAAAACACACAGTATGTGAATTTATATATACCTAATTTACTAATATTACTTCCATAATAATACTACGTCATATTTTAGATTACTTTGTTCGAAGAAGAAATTCCACGGACTTCATAACATTGTCATTTATAAAGGTAACATTTAACTCTTTACCAATAGTTTCATATTCTTCTTATTAAATTTCTACTATATTATTCCTATAAATCTTTACTATTAAAATTTATCACTATGATTAAATTTAAATAAAACCATTGTACATTAATATTAATAATATTATAATAATATCTCTTTATATTCATACTTATCCATTAATTATCATATGTTCTTGTTTGGGCCGATTATCCACTTATATGAATGATGCGATAATTTTTTCATGAAGGGTTCTTATGAAAACATAAATACTAGAAATATACAGTATTAAAAATTAATTAATGTTATTTTTATAAATATAAAATTTTAATTTAAATGTATATATTCAGTACTAAAAAACATCTTGTATTTTCTAAAATTATCAAAGTTGAATGTTATGGATTTCATATTTATAAATATTACCTATAAAATCATTATAATTAACATATATCCTTAGAAATAATTGTTAAATTATGATTCTAGCATCTTTACAATTTTATAGATGATAAACTGAAGACCAGGGAACTGTGATGGTGATAGTTATACTTAAACAAACATCAAATAGTTATAATTACTAACAAGAGATGATCAATATAAACTAATAATAACTAAAAACTATATAGAAAATGATTATAATTGATTAATAATAAACTTATCAAATATTAATAATGTTCTTAAATATATTTTTATTATACTAATGTTGAAGATAAATCGATCAAGATCATGTTTGTGGACAGCCAGTGTTAAGGTAAGGGGTTTATTTCATCCTTTCATGAGATTTAATATTGTCTATATTATAAATTTTTTAGAGTATTTTTATGTACTTTACTCAAAAATATCCAATTTACTAATCTTCTATTAATTTTGGGATTCTAAAATAAATTTTATTATTCTCCTATGATGTATTCATATTTCTCCATTTATTTTTTTATGGGATTCTCATCTCAATATCATTTCTTTCAGATATGTTATATATTATATTAATATATTCAAATATATTGTTTGTATTATTACTTATTAAATTATTTTATAAATATTTTTATACTATTCATGGGATTTATAGTTTTATTTATTATTATTTTTTTCATTTTCTTTTGATTCACAAATTTCTAAAATCATGAGTGATTCATGACATAATATCCTTTCGTTGGGTTATGTTGTTTTGGATTTAATTATTTTTTATAATAATTGGAAAATTATACCCTTTTATTATCTTAAATTATAATTCTATCATTTAAATGAATTGTATGCATCATTCCTGGAATCACATTTTTATTGATTCATACCACATAAATACAATGTTGTAATGGAAAATATCCACTATTTAATTTAAATATTTATCTTGCATATAAATTTCCATAGAAAAATTATCTAGGTTTATTTTTTAAAATTTTATTTTTTATTTTGAAAAAATATAAAAAGTATCTTAAATATTATTTAAAAAAAATTATATCACTTCCATAAAAATGGGTTACTTTACATTATTTTGAAAATGTTATTTTTTTACTCCTATAAGAATAACTATTTTCTATCCAAAAGTTATATCATTTATCTTTATATATTATTAAAATTAAATTACTACCACGTTTTATTATTAAAACATAATTAATAGTCCATCTGTTACATTTTTAAAATTATATTGATGATTCCCTGTATCATTTTTTAAAATGATACCAAAACATCAAGAAAACTATTTTCATGATTTGAATTATATCAACCTCTCAATTATTTTCAAGATTATTTTTCAAAGAAGTTTTTTATTATATGTTCTAATGATAATTTATTTTTCAAATATCATTATTTAATGTAATTTATCCTAATTTTATGTATTTAATTTACAATAAATATTTCATATTTATTTAATGTTATCTGAAACTGATTAATTGTTTTTCTTAAAAATTATATAATTTATAGTATTAATTTAGTTAATTTTTCATCAATGTCAATTCCCTTTTAAATTACTCTCTTTTAATAATAAATATTTGATATTCCCTCTCATTGTACCCTTTTTATAAGTGGTTAATATGTAAAAAATAATTCCATTAATCATTTTTTAATTCATATGTATCACATGTGTTTTAAAAATATAATCACCATGAAAGAATTAATTCACCATAATAAATACCTTATATTATCAACAACTACTAAAAACAATAGAGTTTCGGAAATACCATTCAATTTTGAATATTATATACTTTTTTTAAATTAAATTTTGTTTGTCTAGATAATAATAAAATTTTATTGGAAAGGAAAACTATTTAGTTGATCATATACCCCTTTATTTTATATAGTGTGAACACCCAATACTTCATTGTTTTTGTTAATGAGTGTTTACAAAAATAATTATTACATTTCATAGTCTGAGAAAAACTATAGATATGACCATAAGCCCTTTATTTTTATATAGATAAAATTTTAATGATAATCATTTATATGTTCTTAGTATCATTCATATTCATTCCCTAGATTAATTTTCACCTTGTAAAATATTTTAAATAATACATTTTATATTTATGGGATATCCTTATAGGATTTTAATGGATATATGGTTCTTTTAATGAGGAATAATTATGTGTGGATATATAATTATGTTATAAGAGTGCCCAGAATTATATAACACTCTTTTACATAGGGTAACACTTTACATCTCGAGTGATTATTATAAGTTTGAATGTTATAATGAGGTAAGTGGACCTATAACTATATTTATCTTAATTTAATTTATTAAATATGAGATATCGATTGGTTATTATATCATGGGATATTGTAAATGTTATGGGAAATGTGAGTTTAGACCATTCCACTATGATATGATTTCCTTCTCATTTATCCGTATAGTATACTTATAATATCCTATGATTTAATATATGTTATATACTTATTCAATGCAACATTAAAACATTATGTCACCATGGTTAAGGATTATTAATTTATTATTCCATATTTTTATGTCACATAATATGTTATATTTTGAATGTCATCAATTTTTTAATTTTATATTTATATGCCATGATCCTTGATTATACAATCATGCCTCAAGACCAGTTCATAATATTCAATGATCTTATACAATTCATCATGTAATTTTTTTAATTTTCATGTTTCTTATATGGTGCTGATAAAAAATCATCTTTAACTTATTGATATTTACATATCCCATATTGAGAAACTTATCTCCCCATTTTCTTATGTTTCCCCATTTCCAATAGATTTTATAGGTTGTGATATGTCCATTATAGCCTCGTGTGTGGAGAAGATCCAAATACACAAAACCTTTGGGTTTTTGGAGAATGTTTTAATATTTATATGAAATTTTTAATCATTTAAAATGTTTTATGTGTCTCATATTGATATTAATTAATATTAGGGTACGTGTGTCATGAATTTTTTATATCACCAATTATTGAAGTGTAATCATTGGGCGTGCTTTAGTATAGGTAGGATGGGAGAAAAGAATAGATATCAATGTGATGGAGTTTCCAAAAAATCTAATAATTATAGTTGGGACACCACGAAATAGATTGATTTAAATGGAATAATGTTTTTTAGATCCCATGAGATGGTAGGATTAGGTATATACTTCTTATAAAAAATGACATAGGGTTGACCTATCCAATCTATGATATGCTCATGTATAGACCCAAGACACTAGGAGAAATAGAGTCATCGTGTCTGATCATTAATACAATTGAGTATAAAATCGAGATATAAAAGGAGACAAAGAGTCCATCATCCTAATATATAATAAGATATGGTACATTGTTAAGAGGCTATGTGACATAGATTCTGCCCTCTCAATCTGTATATGCTCAAGTATAGATTCAGGGTACTAGGGGACATGTACTATCGATCTGATATGTAATAGTATTGGGTATAATGTCATGATACTAGGAGATATAAAGTACACCCATCTAATCTATAATATTCTTGAGTATAGCCCCTATCTATTAAGTGACATCCTATAGATAGCGATGATATCGATATATCAAATTTTCTAGCAATCCCAAAAAAATCAATTTTTAAACCCCCATCCTTCTCTTAAGTTCAACAACATTACATATCAATATAAAATTCAATATAAAATCACTATCATAATGTAGGGAATCACCATATAAGAATCACAACCATTTGAAATAACCCATCGTACCTTATGTAAAACATTACTAGGTATAACCAACTTCGAGACCATGAATAATATCATTTCCCACTTCATATGTATTGAGAACACCTATACACTTGAAAGAACTCAATTATCCCAAGATAATCCAAAAAATATTAAACATAAACTGTATAGTTCTTCATTCCCTCATTCATAACTGATAATTTTACTAGGTATAAGGTAATGGAACATACCTATCATCTATCAACAATGCAATAATGTTTAATTTATAGTGACATATTTTGGTGTAACAAAACCAATGAGATGTCATACCTAATAAAAACCACATAAACATATATAAATTAAAATTAATAATTTAATAGGATCATAAATAATAATTTAAAATTAATTATCTATATAAATTAATTTCTTGGATTAATTTATTTGAAATGTGATTTTCTCACATTCTTGATGTCACTATCTCGATTGCAGAACATATTGACATTGTTTTTTTACTTCAAGAATCCAAATTATAATTCATATAGATATTTCCACATGTATTCTTTAAATATACGATTGTTTTTATTGATAACTTGGGTGCTTCCATGTAGGAAATGTATTAATACATGTCATTCATTATTAATTATATATATAAATCTCTTATATAATCCCATTAGAAACTTAATCAAAAGGGGATATTCTCATTAATTATATATTTATGTCTTGGGAGGAGAATAATATTGAGTAAAATTTGTGTGGTAATCAAATTTATATATTTATTTGTTTATAATTCAGTTTAAATTTAATTAATTACACATAAGTTCGCTTCTATTAATTTGACTATAATTAAAACCCTATGTCACCTCACAAAAAATAATAATTAAACTATTGCTATTATTGGTGATATTATTATTCATATATCATTTCTAAAATAAGTAAATATTTATTTTTTAAATTGTAGAAAATATATATTAGATCATTAAATTGACAAAAACCATATGAAAAATATTATTAAACCTTTAAAAATACCATTATGTTTATTAGTTAATCTAAATATTATATTCACATAAAATATGAATAATTTTATATTTTATTTACATAAAATATAAATAAATAAATATTATATTATCTCATAGTATGAATCAAAAAATATTCAATTTATATATCTGCCGAAAAAATAATAAAAAAATTAAAATCACTTATTAAAGACTTAAATAATCTTATGATTGAATTTATAATCATGATAAATTGAATAAATATTTTTCAAAAAAACAAATAAATTCACATTAAAACATATATTCAATTGAATATAAATATAATTTGAATCATATTAGTTTGTGACCCATTAGGATCCTTTATCGCCACTAATAGGTATAACCCATAGGATACAAGTAGTATCTAGAAACACATCATAACCCCTATAGAGAAAATTATCAGTCATTAAAATAAGAAAAACAACCTTCTTATGAACTCAACATTCTAATATGATCCCTTTTTCAAACCATACTATTTAAATATTAGATATATAATTTTATAATACTTTTTAGGGTATTTTTACTTCTTAAAAATTTCAAGGTGAAAGGTCTTATAACCTAACATTGAAATATATTTTAGTCAGGTACTTCCATATCAATTGATGACTCATATATATAATCTTTTACAACATGGAGCCAAATTATATCTTTAAAGTTCAATCAATTCCACGAACATCATGATTAACATGACACGAGATACTTCCCCATATATAAACACATAATGGTTTTAATTATTTATCTATTTATTTGATTCATGATACTTCATAATAATGATATTATGTCTAGTCACCAATACACAAACTTATATATTAGAATATCCAATTCAACATTATTTCTGTCATCTTAATATTAGAGAGTTCATAATCAAGAGCTCCCTTCATAGAGATCACTATGTTTTAAATTCAGGAGGAGATGTCTAATTTCTTATGAGCTAGATAGTTCATATATATTAACTATTATTTTTTACTTTTTAATTAATATAGTTAATCCTTTTAAAGTTTTTAATTTTTTAGAAATGTGACACAACATTTTATAACTAGAGTGAATTTTGATTTAATTTGGAAATATTTAATTCTTGGATTTTTAATTTTCTTTATCATTTTTGAATTCATTTTAATAAATTATTTATAAATGTTCAAAAAATTTAATTCAATTTGAATATGATAAAAAGATACCCAAGGGGTCAGAGATCCAAAGCACTATTTCCTGAAGCAAGTTACTGATTGATAAACTTGTTATTACTCATGAATATTAATTTCAAAAGCAGAAAATTTTAATATTCCTTTCAACACATAGAAACATTAAGTCATATATATATTTAAATTAATTTAATATTTTTATTGTATTTGATGCACACAACAATGGGTTTAAATAAAATACGATACTCTATTAAAATAATATTATTTAAACATAGGAATTATAACTTAGTCATTTTGTTTTCAGTTATGAATATGGATAACATAATTAGGAAAAATTATATGGTATAAAAATTTATAAAATAAATTCAATGGTTAACTAATAATTTGAAATTAAATCTGAACCATTCAAAAAAAATGAAAAGTTTTTTGAAAAAAGTCATTTTTTCTAAAAGGATGTTTAGTTGCACAAAGAACACATTATATGAAATTAATATAAAATAATTATAGAAGATTTAATTTAAACAATAAATTTCATTATTTAAATCATCACATCAATATAAAATTATGTTAAAATTTTGGAATTTTCTAGAAAATATTACCTTTTCAATGAATAGTGGAAGTATCGACTTTTATAAAGTTATTATTTATTTTTAACAAATTTTTCCCCAAATTATTTAATTTAGATTTGAAGATAAAATAAATATTACTTTTATATATTAAATTCAATAATTACATTTAAATAATAATTATAATAGATTTTATTATTATTTTTATTTAAAACACCATTTTTTCTAGAAACTATTAGAAGGTGTGTGATGTTTATCCATTTCAATAAATAAAATAACCCCTAATTGAAAATGATTTAAATAAAATTAATAGATTTTATTCCTATAAATATTTATTTAAATTCATATAATTATTATAAATTTTCATATAGTTTATATGAGATCATATGTTCTTACAAAATACAATTCTTGATAAACCGTTTTTTGACACGTCTACGGGTTTAATATTAAATTAAAACCATTAAAATATATGAGTTACAATTTGAAAAATTGATTCCATATTTGGAATCAAAATAATTTATATTATCTAATATGACCAAATTAATTCATTACCATAACAACTAGTAAAAATAATAAAAAATATTTACCATGGTGAAGGTAAAAATAGGTTTACCAGGTGTCAAACAAAAAAGATCAGCATTAAAAAATAACAAAAAATGCATAATTTATATTGTATAGTAATATTTCTACAATATCACATATAATTTTCAAAATTTGTTCATTTTTTCCTTATATTATGTGAAAAATATGGGAGGAATTATTTCTTTTAAAAAATACCAAGTGTGTCCTCTCCCCTACTTATTAATGGCCACAAAAATATGCTTCCTATAAAAACATCGAAAACACATTGTTATGGACAATAAATATCCTAATTAAATACTTAATTCCCTCACCTCATACAATAATCCTTGGGTTTTTCATAAAGATACTCTAATAAGGCTTCTGGTTATAATAAATCGAAGTCATCTGATGAAGAGGTAACATCCACAATCGAGTGTTTTATTTTAATTTTCTCACAGCCTCATTACAATATTTTAAACACATTTTGATATAGTAAAATAATTATCATCCATATAATATAATTTTTATATGTTAAGGGAATAACCTATAATAATCTCCTCCTACCACAAATGGGAAATGAAACTATTTATCGTGTGTGTAGAGGACTACTATAACACAAACCTACATAATTTCTTTTCCATCACTTCTTCTCATATATTGATGTAATGATGTTGATAATTTTTATAATTTTTATTTTTTATATACTTATTATTATGGAATTATAATATCATATTTTACATCTTACTTTCAATTCTGTATGGAATACAATAACATTGCACATGTGTGTGGAGAACTACCACCTCACAAAGTGATGTGACTCCTTTATTAGTTATGATATACATGGTAGGTAATAAGAATTAATTTTGTATTTACATATTACATTTATTACATATTAACTATTAATTAGACTAAATATATCATATACTTTGTTACCTTATTATTCATTTAATAAATGATAACATCGTTCATCTGTACGAAAAACTACCACCTTGCGAAGCGATGTGATATGTTTTTATTACAAAAATTAATGAATGATGTGTGTAAGTATATTATGATATTATTATCATTATATAAGGATAAAATAACATTTAACTTATTTTGATATTGATATTTAGAAAATTTCAAACATTACTCATGCATTTCTATTCCCTACAATGTCCATGAATGTAATGACGTTCATTTTTAGTAGACATGTTTCGTGGATGGATTTAAAAGTTTTATTTAACTATAAAAATAAAAAATATTTCAAGGTAACATTTCCATATATGATGAATTATTATTTTATTTGACCTTATTCACCTTACCAATGTAATTTAGTACATATGATCTGTTTAACGTTAAAACGTACGTTATGAGATTAATTGGTTATGTAATTTAATTTACCAAGGTAATGATTAAAATAAAATTAATGACATGATGGGAAAAATTTCATAACTATGAAAATAATAAATTTATTTTTATTATTTAGGGATATAGATAATTCACATTATGAATTGGGTATAAGGTGAGGGATCTTTCTAACCCAACCTTTTCATTAAGCTATGACCATTCTCTCTCTAACATACTTTCTCTCCCATTAAAGTAGTTGAATGATTCTAAATTCTATATCTATATATCTAAAAATATTTGTCTATATTATTATTTATTATTTTAATACGGTTATATATAACAACCCAGGATTAACAACACATAGATATTACATCATTTTAGAATAATAAATAGTACATTAAATAAATACATGACTGAGGACTGTAATAGTTTAGTGTCTTTGGAAACATGGAAATAGTCTACTATCCTATTGAAATATCACCAAAATCTCTCATAAAGATCTCTGCCTTTATTACATCAACATAAAACGATTTTTCCTTGTCTTTGGAAGGAAAACATAAGATGGGTATGAGCTCAGATGCTCAATAAGGGTAAATAAAAAAATGTGTAAGGATAACATGAAAAAAGTGTATGGAACTGGGCATAAAATTTTAAGATCATACCCAACATATTAGTGAAGATAATAAATATTGGATGTTCATAATTCTTGAATAATTGGGATATAAAGATCATAATATATAAAAGAATAAAATAGGAATAAAATAAGGAATTATGGTAGACATAGAAGCATATATACTGGTTTATATAGTAGTCAAGGAATTCATTCTGAGACCATATTAGTGGACAATGTTCTTTACTAAACTGGGTTCACACTCATTCCATCTCTCTATTACTAAACCGAGTTCACTCTTCTCTTCAGCCCAGAAATACTGAAACAAGTTCATTTCTTGTTTCAACCCCGTATTACTAAACTGAGTTCATTTCTCAGTCCATCCATGTCCCTCACATGAAATATTAATATATACCCAATTAATTGGAGGGAAATATAGGTCCCACCCATCTTATAGTGAAATAACATATAATTGTTTCAAAAGGTCATAAATAATCATATCATAACCCATGAAATGAAATGGGTATTATAAGTATATAATCATATCATAACCTATGAAAAATACTGGTTTCATAATCTTTTCTTCAAATTCATAACCCCTAAAAGAGAAACAGATTTCATAGACATATCACCCAAAAAAGAGAATCAAATTTCATAAACATATAACATTTGAATGAGAAATGGGTTTCATAAATACCTTGACTTTAAGGATAACCCATTCATATAAATAATAGGAATGAAACCTTAAGATAATTTCATAAAATGGTATGAGCAACATCAATAAAAGCCATCATAGATGGAAAATAATTTTGAAATGTCTTCAAAAAATGATTTTTGTTGATAACATATTTTATAAATTCAAAAAATATTTTTAATTCATAAATTCATTTGAAATTAATTTTCTAAAAAATTCCTTAAATATATTTAAATAATAATTGAAATTATTTTTAAAACGTTTTTCCTTAATTTTTTCAAAAGTGTAAATACACTTTATTAATATATTAATTTTACTACAATTTGAAAACATATAAAAAATCATGAACTTTTTTTGAACTTTTTTTCATGAAATAATATGAATTGATCTTGATTTTTTTTAGAATAATTTCTATTTAAATACTTTTAAAACCTAAAAGGAAAGCCTGAAATTGTTTTGAAATCCTTTTTACATGAAAAGTTATGAAAGTTCCTTGAAATTTTTTTCAAACCCTCTTCATTAAAAATATATTTAAATATTATAAACAAAGATTGAAATTTTTTTATAGCTTTTTTACATTGAAACATTTGAAAGATGCTTAAAAATGTTTTTGAAATTCATTTTCCTTGAAAACATTTAAAATAAGTTTGAAAATCCTTTGGAAAACCATTTTCCTTGAAGACAAATAAAATAAGATTCAAAACATTTTAAAACATTTTTATTTGAAATTTATTTTATAATTTATAAATATATAAAATATTTTTTTAAAAACCTTTTTAGCAAACCTGGTTATGAAGGAACATAGATTTCCTACCTAAAAGAGGGTATAATCCGACATTCATAAAAACACATTCTTTACAATATTAAGTACCAAAGAGTAGAAAAATGGTACTAATGAATGAATATGTCTTTAGTAACTAGAGGAGAATAAAATTCATGAATTTTATTGAGAAATTGATCATAATACTTCCTCAATGAAGCATAATCATTAATAATCTCAAAAAGTGATGAAATTGTTTACATAAATTATTACTACATGGTTACTTGGGATGGTATTATCCATGTAGGAAAGGAAATTAAATAAAGCATAAAATAAAATTAAAATAATTAAATTCAAGATATAACATTTAAAATTGATGTATATACACCACGAAAAGGAATTATGGTTCATAACGAAACATGAGTCTCAAGGAAGGTAAACCGAGACAAAACTATTTTACTGATTTGGTAACTTTTTATACTTAATCCCCATGAATGAATGATCATAAAATGGATATATGATTACCAAAAAAATTTATTATAATATAAATATAATAAAATAATATCCAGTACATACACCCCACAAAATGAAAGAGTGGCAACTATAGCATGTAGCTCATGAAAATAAAAAGTAAGATGTAATCCCCTTACCTTGTGTCTTGACTCTCATTATACACTTTCATACCACCTGTATAATAAACATAAATTTATTATAAATATTTTATAGAACAATATTATTATGTCTAATAACATATATGGTTTTATTAGGACTTTATATTACCCTCTTGTTAAGAATCTTATGTTATAGTTTAACTTAGGGTAATATTCTTATTATTCTTCGCATGTGACTTAATTTTTTTATCTCATTAGTCCTTATACATATCTCACGATTTCCATAATTTAAAATATTATATAAATATCTTGTATATATATTATATGAGTACTAAAATAATCAATATAATATAGAAGTATGAAATGTAATACACCATTCTTACAAATGGAAAGTCGTACGTATGCATAATTATTGATTCCATTTTTATTGACATATTGAAAGAAGGTAAATTATATATATACATATATAATTATTCATGTATATGTATTATACCATATATATCATATAATTTCACAATACCCATCATTAGTACATTCCATGTAGTGTGTTTCTGAATCATGTCGCCTTGAGGGGGAAGTAGTCGACACTTCCTCGAACGAAATTATCATATTAACACCAAATCGAAAGTAAAAATATGTTAATTTTAAATTGAATAAATAATCTTTAAGAAAAAATAAATATAATATATAAAATATATAAGTATATTTTCCATCATAATCTTCACCATGAGAGGCAGTAATGAAAATTGAACAATCATCATTTAGTAAAGCGGTTGATCACCATACACATAAACAATATGTTTGTTTCCCATTATATGGAGGTGTGTGTATTTTTAGGTAAATCCATTAGCATAAAAAATACTAGTATATTTATTATATTGGTTTTTTATACAATCATTGCATAAATATTGTGGTGGGGTGGAGAAGGAAAAAAATATAAACGACTTGAGGGAATGCATTATCTCTTAACCGGGTAAATCCTTTGGGTTTTAGAAAGAAGGATTACTTTTATTTCCTTCATCCCAATGGAATTATTTTAGGAGTAAGGGAGGTATCTTGGAAAGTGTATTGGGTAGATATTGGCTGCTCCAATGAGTCATGAGAGGTGTGAATATTTGGGAGAGTCGGTTGCCTTTTTATTGAACGAAAATGACTCACATATAATTTTGAAAAGATGTAAGGTGTACACGTTATCATAACTAATAAAATTCATACAAAAAAAAATTAAATAATAAATGTTTTATTGATGAAATATTTCCATAAAATTGGATTTCGAAAGGTTTTTTGGTCATTTGGCCCCCTGAGATTTGGGTTTAGTCCCTAATGATGCTTAAATTTACCTTTATCATTTTGATTAATTTTAATCACTTCTTCGAATAGTTTTGGTAAAATATTGATTTGATATGAATAGATTATAAATATTATAATGATTAAAATTTTTTATGTTAGTTTTTTAAAATTCAATTCATAGAGGAAGGAAAATTAAGATTAATTCTAATATCATAGAGGGACGAAATTTCTGGTATTATAGTAGAAATAAGTTCAAAAGTTTATTATGTTTTTATATTCAATTTAAAAATGATTCAAATGACCTATTTTTTTTAATATATGTATAATTTTAATAGTGATATGTTATAATAAATTTTAAATATAATTTGACATTATTAATTATTGAAATGAAATGATAGTTTTTAACCAAAAAGAATTATTTTTTATTATTCATAAAAAAATACAGTTTCCCATAAAAATGCCAAAAATTCACTATAAGATAATTTTGACCTTATAAATTAAAAAAAGGAGTTAATTTTATCATATTAAAATTCTAAATCTGACTAAAATTAATTTTATTATTAAAATCAGTTCATTTGAGAAATCAATATTTTTAAACATAAAATGTCTTTAACAAACATTGTATCTTCAATTCAAATATTTTTTATCTCTATAAATCAAATTATAAATAAATTTTAAAATTATTTATTACTATTCATATAGATATTTTTAATAGAAATTTTATAATTATGTTATTTAAATAATTATAATAATAAAATGATGTTTCGATGAAACAACGGTGTTGCATGTAACATACTCCAAGTCGGTGTTGGAGGTAACACACGCCAAGTCAGTATTGCATGTAGCACCGGCCATGTTGGTATTGTGTGTTTCACAATAATAGCTAGTTCTATGTGAAATGAATGTTTGACTAATTTTTAAAATTTATATATATATATATAATTATTTTTGGTGTCCTGTGAAATGAAAAATATCAAAAAGATAAATTAATTTGAAAAAACATTCACAAAATTTCAAGGTGTTACATATTACAAGCCTTATGACCATCCCTAAAAAATATTTAATTGTGGAATTTATATTCATTATGTTATAAGACATGATTTTCATCAAATTTATTTCCATGGGTAATAATTATGTTTATGGATTGTGATTGATATCCTCACATGAAAAAAATATGAAGGTACATGAAACTAATGTAAAAGGTGGGACATGAATAATATATCCCTACAGTTCACTGGTAAATGTTTTAGTCTAGTGACACATCATGTATTGGATTAGGAAGTGAACCAATGGGAACTAGTATTTTGAGGATACTAGGAATTTATTATCCTTGTATTCTATTAAGGGATATTTAAGTTTGAGAATCACTTAATAATATGGGTAAAAGGAATGGGTCACTATGGAATATTTTAGGGGAGAGGTTTAGTTAACCTTTATAAAATAGTATGAGAAAAATTTATTAATACCATAAGGATAATTCCAAGGATAAGGTTAAGGTTAATCCTAAGTTTAAGAAAATATCATTGAAATTTGGGGAAGTATCTTAACAAGAAAATATGGCTATACCCATGATTTTAGAAATACCATGGGTATAGGGTTTAGTTCAAACTGATACCTACAGTTTTTCCAAAATCGTTGGTACAGGTGAAACCTATACCTAGGGTTTTACCAAAACGATGGGTATACTTTTTGGTTAAAAACCTATACCCAAGGTTCTCCAAGATCAATGGATATAAGGAATCCTTATATATACAATTTTTTTAATCATTGGCAACAAACTTTCCTATGTAAGGAGGGGAAAAACATTCCCAAGGGAATACCATTTACCATTTTTTTAACCTATATCAATTGTTTGAAATAAAATATTTATGTAAATATATATTTTTATACTAATAACCATATGTGGTGTAGTGGTTAGGTGCATGGATTTTGTAGTGGCGGTCCAGGGTTCGAATCTGGCTGCTAGCATTTTCATAAATCCCATACGCATAGATCTAAAACCACGGGTATAGGGTTATTGACATGATATAATCGCATGACAACATTTTTCATAACCATGGAAATATCTATTTCAAACCATGGGTATAGACTAGAACTATACAGATGACTTAATCCCCCAATGTTCTATGAACAATTGGTATTGTATATAGCAATGATTTTATGGGCTATAACCACGATTCTAAACCATGTGAATGGGGTAATATTTCCGTAGTTTACAGAGTATATGGTTTCTAAGAAAATATATATATTTCTAGATATTACATATGTTTTTTGTTCTGCAATAGATTAACATAGGGACAATAAATTCAAAAATGGAACTTTATGCTTTCCTTAAGCATTAAATTTTATATGTTAATGGGCCTTTAGGCACATCTATATTGAAAATCATAAAGGATATGTTTTAGGAATTACAAAACTCTTTAAAACCAATTATGAAGGGAACAGAAATACCCCTAATATTTTGTACTATAAAATAGATCATGGATTACTTAGGTTAAACATTTAAATTCATAAGTTAAATAATATATGATTTATCCCTTTAATGATCATAGTTTCATATATATATATATGTGTGAATAATAATTTAAAAATATCAATCCTTAATTATCCATTACTATTATTCAAATGGATGTAAATTGGATAAACAGAGTCTAAAACAATTATGAGGGGAAATGAGATTACTGACCAAATAATATGCCCAACCTGATAGAATGAGGAGTAAATAACATCATGACCGTACTTTATCAAATAACACGTGTTTTGAACTGATACATAAATCAAGAGTAATGCCCAAATCCTCCAATAAAAGATAACATTACAATTGAATTTTTTTTGTGACAACAGCCTCCAACATTATGTTGATATTCTGACCATTTATTCTACAACAATGGATCTAATCCATTGAAAATATATAATCAATCCTTTAATGGTGTATGAAAGATATGGTTTGATTGTTTCTTATCATTTTTATATAGATGTAAATCAATGGTGTACATTGATATAAGATATGAATCCCAAGGAAGATATCATTGATATGGATAAGAAGGAATTTCATAAACAAAATTTTGATTTTTTTTCCTAAAACTATCCTACATAAATTGCAGAGGGATTTCCTTAGACTCAAGACAAAAGATAATAAATAAGTTAGGAATATGAAGGAAAACATCACCGGACGTTCATGACAATACATCAAAATTTTAAACTCCACCAAAAGTAAAATTGACTGATTATTTGGAGGTGTAAATCAATGTATATGAAAATATTTGAAAATTATTCAATTCAACAACTTAAATAAAACAATCTGATGTTCCCCTAAAGTCTAGATAGAGATCAATGAATGTAAAAGGTCTCACGTGGATAAGAATAGGAAAATGGAGTTTAACACTAGTGGTAGGATGGAGAAATATAATTGTGGTAATAAATTCTAACATCCCACTTGTTGAATGTCTGAGAAAATGAATTCAATAAATTAAATAATGGGGGATATGAAGTAATTTATGTTTCAGAAGCAAGGGAACCGAGATAGTGATTTTAGATTGGATAAACCCACCTTTGTATTAGATAAAATGAATGGTCCAACCAACTGTTATCCTATTTTCCAACATTACAACTCTACAAAAATAGGAAAATATGAAAACCAATGCAATATGCCAAGGGTTTTTTATGAAACCTGATGAAAATAACCTCTCTGACCGAGGGTGAAGTTGTGATCATGTTCCATCGGAACTATGGAGGTTGATCCCAATAACTATGTGGTGATATGTTTTCTAGTTTTTATTCAAGAATAGAAAACATACTTTTGGATTTTTGATCTATTAATTCTTTCATATCATCCATTTTTAGTTGGACTATTACAGAACAACCTCCAAACAACGAGGTTGAGTTATTTTTGAAGATGGAAAATGGGTCAATTATTATATACTATGAATCTAATTTATAACCTACCTATATTTTTTAAAAAACATACCTAAAAACCTTGTGATACTTTCCATAGTGGATTTTTATGTAACTATGGGTATGTATTGGATTTCCTTATACAGAGCCAACATTACATGACGAGAGAAGGAAATCACCATTTGAATCATTAACCTCCCTCGAAATCTATTCATGTTCATGTAGGGGAAATAATATATATATATATATATATATATATATATATATATCATTTAAAAATACAAGTAAAATGGTATTTTTAGTTTTATATAAGCACTCATAATGTGATTGATGTTAAAGGGATGGATTTAATAGTTCCCATAAAAATCAATGTTAAAGGACACATTTATCAGTGCTAAAAATCAAAGAAAATGACCTCCTAGATAAAGGGAATTTTTTTCGAGGAAACTCTTCCTGACCATCCTTTTATCAGTGCTCCCCCACATAATTTATCACTACATACGATAATTCTATCATACCATGTGTGCCACTATCTCCATTGAGTTTTGAACCTGAGACCTCCATCACACATTCCATCAACTTTTCCACTCCACTATATTTTATTCCATTTTTTGATATATATATATATATATTTATATATATTTCATTAAATTTTTTATCTATATATTTTTATATATGTTAATATATATATATATTATCAAATACATATATGAAATATGTTTGTTTATGTGTATGGTTGGGATTATAAATAAATAAGTACATATATATATATATGTGTGTGTGTGTGTGTGTATCTATAAATTAAATTATATTATATTATATTTATTTACAAATATAATATATTAAATTTTAGTATATATAATTGAATATATAAATAAAAATATATATATTTTCAACAGACACACACAAATATAACATTATATATTTGTTAATTTTATAGGTATATAAATATTCATATATTTGTATTTTGAATAAAATGTATATTATTTTCTAATTAGATAAAGATAATATTTTGAGAAATATATTTTATAAGTAAACATGATTAAATATTTATTTATAAAATTAAAATTTTATTTCTTATTATAGAAATAAAAATTATATATATTTATATATTTGATTATTAATAAATGAAAAATATGAAAAATGATAAAATTTCAAAACCATATTATCAATATGAACGTAATACCTTGGGATAAATTCAGTCCCCACTGAATACAAGAAAAAATATCCCCTTAAATGAGGCTTATGTTCCATCAAATGTTAAAAAATTGGGTTACCCATCTAAAATCTCAATTTGGAAAGACTTATTTGACTTTTTTATCCTTAAAAATTATATTATGATTCTCACCATTCACCGGTGTATAGGGTTCATCGCATGATTTTATTTGATGTGTGGTAGAGCCTAAAAGAACACACCGATCAAAATTTATGGCCTTTTGATGTTTGAATTACATTTTAATATTATTTTAGATCTTTAATTAATATTTTAATTTTTTTCTTGCAATTGTTATTAAATAAAAAATAGGCAATAATATTAATAATATTATTCATTAATGACATTTCTAATTATTTTTTAAGATATTTTCAGTGAATATCATAAATATTAATTGTAACATATGTTTTAGCATTGTAAAAAACATATTTAAAAAAGCTATATTATATTTAAAACAATATAAATATATTTATATAAATATTATTATTTATTTTTTGAGATATAACCTTTATCTGCACTAGTAAGAATGTTATTATAAAGTATTTCTTTTTCATTACTTTTTTACTAGAACAAATAAAGGGATCTCCTTTATCCGTAATTATTTAATAGCACTGATAAAGAGGGGTCCTTTAAAAGTGGTTTTTTACAAGTACTGATAATTTTCCCCATTTAATAACTCTTTTTGGAACTGTTAAATAACGACTTTAACATTTCTAAAAAGATGTTGTTAAATAGCCCATTTTTCTATGTTGTTTTATAGCCCTAGAAAAGGGTGACTTTAACAGTGCTTTTAGCTAGTACTATGTAATCCTTATCATTGGATAAACCGTTTTTTTATTAGTGGATGATGAATCTTGTTTGGTATTATCATATTAAGCTTATATATTCTCTCCTTTTGAGCAAGAATATATTTCTCAAATGATTGAGACTAATTATAGGATCATACTTGAAGACCTACCCATTGGAAGGTATTATAGTAATGTCTTTCCTAAAGTGTTGCCTAGTCTTTCCCCTTATTATGAGGTTGAATTTTCAATCAACCTTGTACTTTTTAAATTTTCAATATCTAAGGATACATATTTAATGGCCTTTTTTGAGTGTGTTGAGTTGGTGAAGAAGCTATATGATAATATAGAAAATGATTTTTATGTCGAAATGATTCACCATGGGGTGCACCATTCTTCTTCATCATGGAAAAGGATGGGTCAATGCATGTCTTCATTGATTATCATGAACTCCATAAAGTCATGATAAATAACAAGTATACCCTTCGATTGATAAATATCTTGTTATATCAACTATGTGGGGATAATTATTTTTCAATGGCGGACCTTCGTACAATATATCACATATTAAAAGTGAAGAAGGAAGATATTACAAAAACTACCTATTGATCCCAATATGACCACTATGATTTCATAGTGATGCTTTTTAGACTCTATAATTATCAAAAAACCATTATTTAATTAATGAGTTGTGTCTTTAGGGTTTACCTCAACAAATTTGAGTTATTATCTAGAGATGATATTCTAATATACTCCACGAGAAAGTAAGAGCATGAGAAGAATTTGATTATTGTTATAAAGGCATTGGTAAAGGAGAATATATATGAAAATTATAATAGATGTGAGTTCTGGAAGAAGGAAATATAATTCATAGGCTATATTATTACAAGAAAAAGGATATTTGTGAACGCTTATAAGATAAATTCAATACAGTATTGCATTAAACCATTGTTTGTAATAGAGATTCATAGTTTCCTTTGACTAGCTAGGTATTACTGATGATTAGTGAAAATCATTTCTGTGATTTTCCAAACCACTAAAAAATATCACAAGGAAAGGATTAAATATCATTCGTACTAGTTAATGTAAAAAATAGATTTAAGCAGTTGAAGAAAGGGCTTATCACTTCAACGATACTTATACTACCCTTAAGTGTTTAACTTTTTATAGTTTATAGTAATACATCAATGCAGGGTTTGGGTTGTGACCAAATGTATAAGGATATACTGACTACCTACACCTAAAGGATATAGTATGTTCATTAAATGAACTATAAAAAGAAATATTTGGTGTATGATACATTGATATTTTCATTAATGATCTAGAAACATTATCACTATATGGATAATTGTGAAACATATATGGATCATAAAAGGATAAAATATGTATATTCACATAGAAGGATATTAGCATACTCTAGTGAGTATAGTTGGAGATAATAAATGACTATCACTAATTAATACATTAACATCCGGGGAATAAAAAAATTGGAAGATTCTATAATTATAGTGGATCCAATGATTTTTGACAATTATGAGAATTAAGAAGGATCCAGTCATATTAGATCTTCAAAGGATGTATATTGGAATAGTAAAAGGATCTCCATCTTATAGTTCCCAAATAATAGCTTAATCATCCATTCATGAGACAATCAAGGATTCCCAGAAATAATAAGAGGTTCAACAAAAAAGGTATACAATATATTGATGTTTGGAATTTCATAATATGGTGTTATAATTTTTTGAACATGGATTTGTGTCCCATTAAAACCACATATAAAGAGTAATATATTCTTAATGATGTGAATAGATAATCATTATATATTCACCTAGGATGTACTAATATTTATAATAATATGAGGATAAAAATTGACTAGGAAAAATAAAGAGGGAGATTACAAATTTTGAATCTAGATTCTTGGTAATATTCCATGGGGATATACTCACAATTGTATCAGATCATGATTTGAGGATGACCGCAAGGTTATGGAGAAACTTTTAACCATAATTAGACAAATAACTCAATTTCATTACTACTTATCACCCATAAATGAAGGGTCAGTCTGAGGGAAATATTTATTCTCTATATGATATGTTGAGGTCTTGTTAAATGGATTTCCAAGGATGTTGGTATCAACACCTTCCTAGTGTAGTGTTCTCATATAACAACTTCCATTCTAATAATCACATGCATCCTTATGAGGCTCTATATGGGAAGAAATGTCAGACTCCAACATGTTGGGATAAATTTGGAGAGTATATGATAATGGGACCTAATATTGTATAATATATTATATATAAGGTTCAATACATTAAATTTCATTTTAAATCTATTTTAAGTCAAAAGAAAATATCTGTACACAATCATCAACAATACCTGGGGTTTGAGATTTATGATAAGGTGTTTCATTTAATACTACCCAGGATGAATGTAATGAATTTTAGGATAAATTATAGCTTAGTAAAAGATAAATCAAACCCTTTGAGGTCCTTGATCTCATATATGAGTTGGCCTACCAACTAACACTCCCACCTAATCTATCTCAAGTAGATGATATGTTCCATGTAACCCTCTTTAAGAAGAACATTCCAAAACCATAACATTTACTAAATCCTGAGGCTGAACCATTGGAGAAAGGCCTTTCATATGATGAGAATATGTTAATGATATTGTTTCATAGATACCATGTTCTATGAAATAATAAAACATACCTAGCCAAAGTGTTGTGGTAAAACCACACGTTTGAGGAAGCAACTTGAGTACCAGAAGGGGTGATAACGCAGTGTTCCCTCACTTTTTTTCACCTTAGTATGTAATATGTAATAATTTGGGAGATATTATTTAAGGTGAAGAATATCATATCATGGTACATTAATATATATTCATTTTTTTATAAATTCAACATTTTTGATAGTTTGTGGTGACTGTAACATCGAGATTCAAGAAATATGATACAATATTAAGATTTTATTATTTTAACATCACCACTATAACCTAGCCCTTGAGTTTTTTGGTATGAATATTAATAACTAAATTATGAAAACATTTATGGTTTTCACATGTATAAAATAAATTCAATGGTTATCTATTGATTAGAAATAAAATAAGAACCATTTTAAAAAAGCTTTTTTTTGAATAATAGTGTTTTCCAAAAAGGTGGTTTAGTCTCAATTTGAACACATAATTTAAAAATAATTTTTAATAAATTTAGAATACTTATTTTTAAAAATATAACTTATTTTTTAAATAATAATATCAATATAAAACTATTGTATAATATTTTGATTTTTTTTTGGAAATATAACTTTTTCTATAAAAAGTGAAAATATAGTTTTGTACAAAATTGTCATTTAATTTTAACAAATTTAGTAACGTTATTATTTAAACGGGAATTTAAATTAACATAATCATAATCTAGTTATATTAAATTAAATTAAATTAATTTAAAACGTAATTATACTATATTTTATTATTAGATTGTTTTAGGCTTTAAAACACACTTTTTATAAAAAAAATTAAAGTGTATTTTGTTTATCTACATTATATAATTAGAATAACCCATTAACATGAATGATTTCAATTAAATGTATTGATTATAATAGATAAAAATTAAATCAAAATAATATTTTTATTACTATTTTTATTAATGTTAATATGAGATTATATTTTCTTTTAAAATGCCTTTCTTGAAAACCAATTTTTTCAACACGACTGTGGGATTAATTTGAAATTGAATTATTCTACAATTTTAGTTTAACTTTGAACGAGCGATTGAGTATTTTTAATCATCATAATTTATATTATCAAAAAAGGTATAAATAATGTTTTACTATAATGAATAGTAAAAATAATAAAAATTATTTTGGGAAGTTAAGGTAAAAATGGATTTTCTAAGGGATTAAAATAAAATGATAAGGTTTAACACAGACAAAAAAAATTCCAAATTAATATTTTATGGTATTATATATATATATTATATTTTTTGGTTTAAAATTGGATTATTTTTTATTATTAAGGCATGTGAAAAACTTGGGTGTAATATTTTTTTCAGAAATTCCAAGCATATCCTATCCCTAACTTATAAAAGGTCACCCCTATCCTTTGCATTACCCAATTAAAAAAATCGGAAAATACATAACTAAATGAATTCAAAAATTCAATCTGAACATATTAAAAGACATTATTTTCATAAAGAAAACTTAGGATGGATTTTGGTGCAAACCAAAAGATGTTTTTAGAATAAGAGGTAACGTCCCTAACCGTGTATTTTATATTATTTCATTCTACACCTCATAAAATAATATTAAACAATGATTATATAATTATTTTTTTATATTTTGTATACATATATTTTTTATGTTATGTTAATTACCCATAATCATATCATCATTCCTCAAATGGAAAATAAAACTGTTGATCATGTGTTTGGCAATCTACCGCCTCTTGAACATACATAATTCCTTTTCCATAACCACTTCTCAAGGATGGATATATTTATTTAAATTATATTTATATATGATATCTATGATATAATTATACTTTTTTAATTATAATAAAACATTAATTATATTAATTTCCATTCTGTAGAGAATATCACACTATCGCTTCTTTGTACGGCGGACTGCAGCCTCACGAAGAGATGTGATTTTTTCACATACTATATAGATTTATGGTAATAAGGATTAAAATTATTTTTATATATTATATTTAATAAATAATAAAAATTATATAAATTAATTAAAAAATATAAATTATTACCTTGTCATTCATTTAATAAAATATAATGTCATTTGCATGTACATAGAACTATTACCTAACGAAGTGATGTGATTCCTTTTTGTTACTGCATCACAAGAATGATATGTGTATGCATATTTAACAAAAAAATATGATATTAATGTTATAATTATCACAGTTTAATTTAATAACAACAGTAACATTATCTCAATAACTCTTCAAAAAATGGAAATGTTACTCTGGCGTACGTATGACCTACCATGTCCATGATTGTAACATAGTTCATTTTTCATTACCATATTTCATTTATAAATTAAAAATTACAATTTCTGTCTGAAAATTATAATTATATAATATTTACAAAAATTATATAATTAATTAATAATCCCTTTTTCCTTAGTCATCTGACCAATGTGATTCGAGATATATGTTTTTTATGATTAAAATGTCTGAAGTGAAATTAATTTGTTATGTAAATTAATATAAAATTGAAATGAATTAAATAAATTGAATTATAATAATGAAAAATATTATTAATAATGAAAATAATTTTCATATTTTCAATATTAATGATGATAAAGAACACATGTGATCAATCGAGCACAAGGTAACAGATCATTCTTGACCCAATTTTCTTTGGGTTATAAACATTTACTCTCTCACTAGTGAAGAAATCGTTTTTTACGTCACCATTTTTTACGTCGGTTATATATAACCGACGTAAAAATGCGGCGAGTAGATTTTTCACGTCGGTTATTTTAATAACCAACGTTACAAATCGCACCTGTTGGGTTTTTACGTCGGTTATCTTATAACGTATGTAAAAAACCAATGCGTGGGGGGTTTTTTACGTCGGTTACCAAATAACCGACGTAAAAAACGGGTAGATATCGGGTTTTTTTACGTCTGTTATTTGGAAACCGACCTAAAAAACAAAAGTGTGGGAGCGTTTTTACGTCAGTTTTAAGATAACCGATGTAAAAAGCTAAAAAATAGTTTATGACATCGGTTATATAATAACCAACGTTATAAAACATTTAAAAAAAATTAAAGCCCATGTTCTGTCATTTACGATTTTTCGATTGATAGACACCGGCTCGTCTCTCTCTCGCGCGGTAAACCCTAATCGGCTCGTCGATCGCCTGCATTAAACTCATTTTGCCTTCATTGTTTATCTTCTTCACTCCTCTCGGATCTATCATCTCAACTCGCGACATTCAAGTAAGCCTTCCACGAATTTATTTCATTCGTTTTTGTTTCGATTCTTGATGTGCTTTTCGTTCGTTTTTGAATCTCGTGGAATTTTTTGTCATTGCAAATGGTTATTATGTCCATTCAACTTGCAACATTCAACTCGCAACATTCAACTCACAACATTCAAGCAGGTGTATTTTGGATAAGACTATTTTTAACTCTTATTCTAGATTTTCATTCTGATATACGCTTTACGATTCTATAGTACAATGAAAAAGTAGATTCATTAAAGCTTCTTAAACCACTTATACTTCATCTTTTCTTCTGAAATACGAATCAGTAACAACTCCAATATGATCGCTATATTGATCTCTATGAATACCAGCAACTTCATTACGAGCAACCTCTTAAGTATCTAAATAAATCAATATCTGATAAAAATATTACTATAACCATGAGAACATAGATATTTGACTTCACAACCATTCAAATTATTCAATAATTTAGAAAGAATAATTAATTTTAAAACATTGAGGATTAGCTTCAGCAAAATTTGAAAAATAATGGGTGGTACTGTAACGTTCCATTCTTCAAGAAACATTATTATTTCCTACTTAGCTGGAATGTGTCTTTCTGGATGAAGATTAGTTGTACATATTTTCTTAAAATCATATTTTCAATATGATTGTCCAGAAAATGATTTTCATGAATGAAATTGGACCAGGTACAATCGGTAATACCTATCCATAAAATTTCATTCAACATTCATACATCAAAATATTTTTTCAAAAAAATTTCATTTTTAGAACTCCTAGATCAGAAAACCATCATCTGTTTTCATCTGTATTCATAAAAATATCAATTCATACCTATTACAATCAAATATTTCATTCTGTACTCATGGTGAGTCTGATAATACATTTCTTCTTTCAGTCATCTCCTAAAAATGATGGACCTTTTCATGAAAAGTGTACCTGATTTCTTAAATATGATGGTATGTCCGATTTTCAACAAAACCAAGTGAGGTGATTTGTTTTATTATTAATAATTCATAAAAAAATTATAATACCTAAATATTATTATCATCCTTTTCAGATTTTTCATTATAAAAAAGGTAAAGGGTACTTTCTTTTCATTCTCAAGTTAAATTATATTTTTTATAATGGTCTTTTCTACCTAGGTAGAAATAATTTAACGATAATTAGATTGAATTAGGTATATTATCTTATCTTACCATCCAAACACATTTTTATGTATTAATAATTATTATGTTTTGTAAAAACAATTATGACCCCCATTTCATTTTTGTTAGTTAATTGATCTATGAAAGTGTTATAAATGATTTGATGATCACGATTCACCCATATATATGGTTAGTCATTATGTGACATTTGGGTCCATAATATCCTTCTAATGCATTCGACAATGCATTATATATCATAGATCAATATGGGATACAGATGGTTATACCATGTCCAATGTGTTATGTGATGTGTCTCGTAAGAAATATTATAATAAATTATAGGAAAGGTGATTAACATATCCCAATATGAGGTGAATGAAACTATGTTTTCCCTTGACATATGTTATGACTTATATGATTATGTTTGTGCCACACTCTTATGTTATTCCACATACCAATGTTGTGATCTTGTGAATAACGTTTTTTAAATCATGTTCCCGCTATCATATAAATCATGTCTTATTTTATGCTAAAATTGTTATACTTGGACTCAGGTTTTATGATCTATGATTATATAGAACTGTTTCACTTATCTTTTTGATCATGTGCTTTGTGTATGCTCTTATACCCCCATGGATATCTTTTTATGAGATTAGATATTATATTTATATATATCATGTTTACCCATAATGAGTATCGTAAATCAAAACTTTTATTAGTTTCATTCCCTAAGTTATAAAAATAAGTATTATGTAGGATGATTCAAAAATTTAATCTGTGAGATGAGTTGTTTTATGTGTGAAACCCAGGCCAAACACATATGTATTTTGTTATTGGTATTACATATATATAGTTAGACATATACTTTTTTTACATTACCATGATATTAACATTACTTTTTCTAAAGAAATATTAATGTCCTTAGATTATATATCGGATCAAAAGGATATAGTAATTATAATATATAATCAGAATGATCAGGTAATATGACAATATTATTAAACATAAAACAAATGGTCTATATTCATATTTCTAACATGACACTTATGATGTATAGCTATTTGGTGTTGGGTACTTATGAAAACTACTACTACTTTCAAGATTTTGGCACTTGAAAGTGTTGAGTACTTTAGATCATAATGATTGAACAACAAGCATGAATAACACATGTTATATGCTCCATTAGGTATTCCTATATTTTAACATGTTTATTAGTATATTGGAATGAGATTATTATAAATGTGTATCATATGATCATATTCACTTATTCCAGATAAAAATCATTTTGTTTATGTTTTATTGATGTATATTTTATTTGGAGAATCATTAGGCGTCATGGTTTTCTTTGATTCAATGAAATTTTAAACTGTTACATCTAACTATATTTAGTTTTAAAAAAAATATTCAAGCATATTTTTTTAAATACCTATAGATTTGTTTTATATTTTAAGTTGTTTTACATTCAAATTATGATTTTTTTCATATAAACATGTATTTGTCTTATCTTAAAAATATATATTTTTTGTTGATATTTGTTATAGGTAATAATGAGTCGATGTTGGATTACGGAACATCTAATGAGCAGTGAATTTGAGGAAGATGTTCATGCCTTTTTGGAATTTTCAAAACGAAATGTTCCAAGTAGTGACATTTTTTTCTGTCCATGCCTGAAATGTTTGAATATGAAGAAGTTGAAAAGTAGAGAGATAAAAGATCATCTGATATGTCATGGTTTTAATCTGAGTTATAGCCCTTGGATTTGGCATGGTGAAACTGGACGGAATGTCACTGATGATGATGATTCGCAAGATGGTAACTCCGATGGAATTGAAGAAATGATTCGCGATATTATAGAAGAACAAATTGAGATAGAACCGACAGTTGCACGTCTATATGGTGATGTTGAAAACCCATTATATACCGGTTGTACAGATTTTACGGTTCTGTTGGCGGTGTTAAGATTGATTAACCTGAAGGCGAAGCATGGATGGAGTGACAGAAGTTTTACAGAGCTGCTACAATTGATGAAAGACATTCTTCCAAAAGATAACGATCTTCCAGATTCACATTACAAAGCCAAGAAAATATTATTCCCGATGGGATTGGGATACAAGAAAATACATGCCTGTCCGAATGACTGCATTATATATAGGAAGGAATATGAATTTTTGTGAGAGTGTCCAAAATGTGGGACATCATGGTATAAGGTGAAAGAAAAATCACAGGGTGATGTAGAGATTACAAAGCTCCCTTCAAAGGTATTTTGGTATCTTCCTATAATTAATCGTTTCAAACGTTTATTTGCTAATTCACATGATGCAAAAAGGTTAAGATGGAATGCTGAAGAGCGGGTATGTGATGGAAAAATACGTCATCCAGCTGATTGTCCACAATGGAAGAAAATTGAAGCCCAATATTCTACATTTGGAAATGAAATAAGAAATCTCAGACTAGGGTTGTGCACAGATGGAATGAATCCATACCGAACACTCAGTAGCACACATAGTTCATGGCCTGTTTTATTGGTAATTTACAACCTCTCTCTTGAAGTTTGTATGAAGCGCAAATATGTCATGTTGAGTACAATGATCTCTAGTCAAAAGCAACCCGGTAATGATATTTATGTTTACTTTTCACCGTTGATTGATGATTTGAAACTGTTATGGGCTGATGGTATTAGGGTGTATGATTCTTATAAAATGGAATATTTTAAACTGCATGCAGTGCTTCTGTTCACTATAAATGACTTCCCAGCATATGGAAATTTGTCTGGATACAGTGTTAAAGGGCATAAAGCATGTCCAATTTGCGAACAACAGACGTCCTATTGTCAATTTCATCATGGGAGGAAAACATTGTACATGGGTCATCGAAATTTTTTGCCTATGGAACACCCTTATAGTTTATCTTGGGGAGGGTATACATTATTGGAAGAAAAAATGATAGTGGAAAAATTTCAACAACTAAGAGCTGAGTCTTCAAGCTCTGGAGAGGTGGCCCCTCCATCCCCTCCATCTAGACATGAAAAATGGAAGAGAGCTTGAAAGGGAAAAAAGGGCAATATCTTTCTGAAGAATCGAGAATCGTAGCTGAGAGGATTGTAAGATATCTATTTAATTTATTTAAGTTAACTTTTTTCTTCATATAAGTTTCAATCATTACAGAAATGTTCAATTAATAAATACATGACTCTCTTGAGGAGCAGAGTTCAGAGGGGACATTTACAGCTACTGGGAGGGAAGATATTTTATTTGCAGCATTGGGTAGGCCCGAACATCCTGGTCGTGTAAGAGGATATCCGGCAGGTGTATCGGAAAGAAAAGTGTTTCCACATTCTTCAACTTCTAACATTGAGGGGGTTTATAAAAAAATAGAATCCTTGGAGGCTGAAGTTCAGAATATTAATGCGACGATGGAAGACAAGATTAGAGATTTGGTGCAGTCTATGTTTGCAGAAATGCAAATACAATTTCAGACTGCAGCTCCCACTCTTCCACCTCCCCCTGCAGACCCCATTATTTATCCTCCACCTCCGCCAGCAGCTCCCACTCCCCCACCTCAGCCTACGGACCCCATTTTTTATCCTACGCCTCCGCCGCAGCTTCCTACATATTGCGAGTTGTATGTTGATGATTCTCAACATCATATAGTAGTATACGGGTTGGTATATTGTATAGGAGATACAGTTCATCATCAACAATTAGAGGTAGAGAATCAGAGGGTCACTGTACATGATATTATAGATAGATCAACTAGGGTACCAATACCTACAGATGAGGTGGCGACAGTTGGACAGAGTATCAGCCATTTTTTAGTTTGTCCATCCAGACTTCTTAGACTCATTACCATAGAGGTATGAATGTTATATCTTTTATTTTATTTTTTATTAAAGCTGTTTTATCATTTGAAAACTACTATAATTCTCAATTTTTTTTTCACAGGAATACTTCAAAGGTAATGAAATACTGTATAGACAACAACAAAGACAACAGGCTATGACATCAGATACAGATTCCAGTGGTCTTGACAGATTGTCAAGATATTCACATTTTTTGTTGGGTTTTAATGAGTTTCCAATGGAATCTCATGTTTATGGACATGAAATAAGTGTGGGGATTACAAAATCTGATATCATGGAGCTTGTTACTGGAGATAAGTTGGGCATCAACGTGGTGAATTTTTTTTCCATGTATGTCTTAACACCTTTTCCCTGCGTTATATTTATTAAAAATGTATACTTATATATGTTTTGTATTAGGTATCTTTATAAAATTTGTGAGAGGAATGAACTGACAGAAGTATATGGATTCACGGACCCGCAATTGAGTTCCCCTGAAGCATGTGCATTGACTGAGGAACAAAGAATGGATTATATTGCTGAAAGATTTGAAAAGAATATAATCCAACAATGTTGGATGATGCCTTTTTGTGAGAGGTATGAAACACATTTCTCTCAAAGATTTAATTATCTTTTAACATAAAAAACCACTAACATTAAATTTCCTTTTATTAGTAATCATTGGATGTTAGGGATTTTTTGCCCAAGGGAGAAATCTCTTTATTGGATATACTCTGTTCATGGTGATGCGCGAGCAAGTTTTAAGAATATACTGGAAAAGTAAGTTTCAATTTCTCAATAGTTTTTTATATTATAATGAATTTTAAATTTACCCCATTCGTATTATTTTCTAACAGTGCATGGGTCTTCTTACGAAAAAACACAAAGAAAAGAAATGCAAAGATCAAATATGTAAATGCGAAGGTAAATTTCCATTTATAATTTGTACTTTTTGATTTATTACATAAAAATAATATATTGAATTTACACCCATTCAAAACAGAAATGTCAAGAACAACAAGGCCTCATCGAATGCAGATATTATATGTTATGATTTATGTATGAAATAATAACAACTGGGACAGTTGTGAATTTTGACATGGTACGATTTCCTCTTAAACTTTGCCATCATATTTCAATTTGATTTATTCATTATACACGTTAACTATCTTCTTTTTCATTTGTATCTTTTTGATGACCATCAACCCTATACTGCTGAAGACATCAAACACGTACAAGTGGAGAGGTCAAATTATTTTACAGGTTTGATTGAATTTTAGTTGTTTGTAATGTAAAATGTAATTATGAATATTGTCGTTTTAATTGTGTATTTGGTAGTTGTTTAGGTTTGATTTAGTTTTTTTGAAGTTGACAGTGTAATTTTTGAATGTTATATAGGTGAATGTTTAATTTTGCTCTACTTCTTGTTTTGGTCTACTTTTGATGGTTCTTCTGGTATGGATTTGGGTCTGTGGGGGAGGGGTTCCAAGGGTGTGGGGGTGTGTTCAGTGGGGTTGGGGGTGTCCAGCGGTCTGGGAGGGCTGTCCGGTGGGGTGGGGGTAGTCCTGGGGGGTGGAAGGGATGTCCAGGGGTGTGAGAAGCCGGTCCAGGGGTGTGGGAGTGTTGTCCAGGGGTGGGGGGGTTGTCCAGAGGTGTGGTGGGGGCTGTCAAGTGGGGTGAGGGGGTGAGGAGGTGCTGTTCAGGCGGGTGGGGGTTGTCGAGGGGTGTTTGAGGGTGTCTGGGGGTTGGGGGGGCAGTCCGAGAGTGTGGTGGGGGCTCCAATGGGGTGGGGGAGGGTTTTCCAAAGGGTATTCATGAGGGTGGGAGCTCCGATGGGGTGGGGGAGGGCGGTCCAGGGGGTATACATGAGGGTGAGGGCTCCAACGGGGTGGGGGAGGGCTGTCCATGGGGTATAAATGAGGGTGGATGCTGTCTAGTGGGTAAGTTTTATATTTTATCTATGTACATGCTTAATTTCGATGTACTTCTGTTTTTGTGGTATGATTTCTTGATTTATTTTATGGTTGATTCTGGTGGAGAGAAGATCATTGCATTCTGATTAAAAAAAAATTGGGTTTATCACGTCGGTTGTTTAATAACCGACGTGATAAAATGCCTGGAAAATAGTTTATCACGTCGGTTAAATAATAACCGACGTGATAAAAGGCATGGAAAATGGTTTATCACGTCGGTTATTAAATAACCGACGTGATAAAAGGCCTGGAGAATGGTTTATCATGTCGGTTATTTAATAACCGACGTGATAAAGGGCCTGGAGAATGGTTTAGCACGTCAGTTATTGAATAACCGACGTGCTAAACTGCCTGTACAATGGTTTATCACGTCGGTTATTGACTAACCGACGTGATAAACCCCCTCCCTCCGGTTTATCACGACGGTTATACAATAACCGACGTGACAAACCCCCCTCCCCCGGTTTTTCACGTCGTTTTTATATGAACCTACGTGATAAACCACGCTCAGCCCGGTTTATCACGTCGGTTCTTATAGAACGGACGTGATAAACCCCCTCGCCCCTGTTTATCACGTCGGTTGTTTAAGAATGGACGTGATAAACCATTGTCCAGGAAGTTTATCACATCGGTTCTTCGATAACCGACGTGATAAACCATTCTCCAGGCCCTTTATCACGTCGATTCTAAAATAACCGACGTGATAAACATCACAATTTTAATTTTTTGACGTTGGTTTTTAAATAACCGACATGAAAAACCTTATTTATAATGTCGCACGTATTAACGTCGGCTAGAAACCCATGTAAAAAATTAAAAATAACTGACGTAAAAAACGTTTTCTGCACTAGTGTCTTAATCACACTCTCACCATTTAACATTATGAAATGCATATATATTATATATATATATTTATATAAATTTATTTTTTATATTTTTATACCATCAATTTACAGGGTAATAAATACCTTAGGACAATATCTCAAATTCCTTCTTTAAGAAATATCTTTTCATTATTTTGTCATTCAAGATTATGAATTCCATTTATTTCTATAGGTAATTACTACATCTATGCCTTATTATTAATATTAATATGTGCCCAACATATTCATGTACATGAAATGAATTTTATGTGTGGGATCATAAATATATATCCATCCAATTAACTGGGTAAACTTTTAGTCTCATGAGATATCATTAATGGAATTAGGGAGTGATCCTAATCAATTATGGGACTCTGTCTAGCATTCGATGTTTTATTGATTGTTAGAATTTAAATAGATTTATCTAATTTTTTTTGTCATTTACTGTTTCCCATGTTTCCAGCTTATTGTGATTACATGCTCTTTATTTTATTTTCCCACTAGATTATTCTTGTATATTATCTTTTATGATATCATGTTATACTATGACACCCATGTTATGCTTCCTTGTCATGTTTATTACCTCACTGGGATTTCTAGCCCACCCATTTCACTCATTTATTCTACAGGTTGTACTCTATAGATTTATAAGATAAAATGGATTTTAGGATCTTACTATATATAATAAAATAAGTATTCCGTGTTTTAGTTTCCTATGTTGTATTATAAACCTTCTATTCTATAGACAGCAGACCATGACCGTCCTTGTTTTATATTAATGGATATTTATGCTTAAGAATCATGTAATAATAAGTGTACAAGTCATGGGTGTATATATATCTTCATTTCTCATGTGTTTCAAATGAAAATGGGATATAATCTTAAAATTATTCATGAAAATATGAAATATTCATTTAATTTATGTTTCTTCTAGGAAAATATTATGTATGATTAAAGTGAAAATTAAGAAAAGTAAAAAATGATATGCATGAAATAATTTATTTTTATCATGAATAATATATTATATATAATTATTTATATTTTAACTTTTTGTGTGTTTAGAAACTTTCATACATATCTGGAAAGTATATAAATTAATTAAACTTCTAAATTTTACTTAATAATTTAACTCTAAATAATTTATAAATACGAAAATTGTTTTCTTACATATAAAGAAATTTTATTAATTATGATCTCTAATAAAATTATTTAAAAGAAAATTTAATTAAATGTTATATAATATATATGTTTCCTTACATATAGACCGTTGATATTATTCTTATTCATATGGGATTTTCATATGATATTTTATATAAAACTATTTCAACCAGAGCGTGTATATGGTGATTTATAATTTGATGAAAAAATTTATAATAGTTACATACTATGATTGAGTATGTCACATCATGATTTTTCATAGGCTAATTAATATTGTGAGTAAGTAACAAAATGACACTACATGGAAATAGTTTTAACACTATGGGATACTAAAGACAACTGAAATAGTCAGATTTTTAAGAGTTACACTCTGCCTAATTCCTTTTCCCAATATAATGATTTAAAATATGTAGCCCAAAAATGTTCTAAATAATACATTATTTTATTGTCATACATTTAATTTAATTCATTTACATTTTGGGAAAAATAAAAATTTTCATGTATGAATTGAAGAGGTGATCGAATATAATGGGAGATTGGGTGGACGTGATGAATCAAAATTTTAAAAAATAGATAGATAAAGGAGGGAATTTTCCATGGTTATAAAGGGATTTAAAAATGAATAATTTTCCCAAAAAAGATAAATAATGGATATTCTACATCATATTGTTAATATTGGTTGAACCATAGCTTTATTGACAAAGGGGAAACAAGTCATAATAGATATTTTAGTTTTTATATACATGTCATGAAAATTTCACTATAGAAGTGGACTAGGGGAGACCAAAAAATACATTACGAGTCTTCGATTTCACTTTTTTGTTATGTTTAATTATGTTCATATTTTTACAACATATTTAATTACATTATAGTTTTTTGGAGACGTTATTTTATTGTAATTGTTCTCATCATTATAGTACATTATACAAATGAAAAATTAATAATTTTGTTATTTAAATTTATTAACAAATGTATTATATTTGAGAATAAGGAATTTAGTTAATTATTGTTACATGAGTATTATTGAGTAGTTAGATCACTTTTATATGAGGAAACATACACCAAATATGGTATTTTAAATATTTTCAAGGAATATTAGGTTCACATTTTAATGTCATTGACTGGGAATTAAAGAATTTAATATGAAAGATGATTGAAAATATAGAATTCTGTGTCTAAATGTAAAAAATTGTTTACATATATTTATATTCTACCAATTTATGATTTTCTTAAATTGATCATACATGTTTTTAATTTTTTTTTCTGAAAATACTTTTGTGTTCATATTTTTCATAAATTCACTAAAAACCCAGATCTTTTTCTTCCATCCCACATTCAAAAAATTAGAATAATATTTAATAAGTGAAAATTTTTATCATGGTTTAAACCATCCTTTTCAAAAAACATCAGGGAAGGATATTATTTCATTATTAAGAATCAAAAATCTATATCATATATGAATTAAAATTATCTAAACCACCAAAAATCAATATTTATATGGAGGTTTCCTATGCTTTGCAATATATTTTCTTATGCCCAAGAATTTAAACCCTGAATTGGATCCCTTAAATCCTAAAAAATCCTATCACCAAATAGGTTGGTAAGCGAGGATAAATCAAGAGTATAACCTAGTTGTTTAATTTTATAGTGAGGAACATATAGTGAACTTAGCTGAAACATCTACTGTTTATTGTGAACCCAATACCATACCATAAAAATAACATATTGAACCAAAATGAATTGTTATAAGTCAAAAAAACCTATTTAATTTTCCCCATGAAATAAATATAACCAACATAGAAATGTGGAATACCCATATTCAACATTTATTTTTGAAATAAAATTGGGTTTCATTCATAAATTGCTACAATTCTATGGATTTCGAAAAGAATATCGACCAAAAATCATTTAGGGGTTTAAATATATCCATATTAATAAGAAACCATAAGTGGTGATTAGAGGAAAAATAAATAATATATATCTCACTTATTCAATATAGGGAGAGGTATTATTATTTCCACTTGATACATTTAATATAACAGAATGAATTGAAGTAACATTTCGTTGAAATTGTTTTCCTTTCATATAGGAAAAATTAATTAATCAAATAAATCTATTGGATAAGTACAACATAAAATGAATCCTTAAATGAGTATTAGGAACTATTTTAGAGGATATGTTTTAGTTTCACGCACCATCAAATCAGTGAAAAAATATTGAATCAATAAGTTTATTTTGGAAATGTTCATACATAAAGAAGCAAGATAGAAACTGCTCTCGGAGGTTTATTAGTTGATTAAAACTTGTTTCATACAAGAATTATTATTGTTATAAAACATTAAATATTAAATAGTTAATAACTAAATCCATGATTCATGTAAACATTACCCAATTATTACCTACTTATAGTATGAAAATTTAGATGATTGTGAGCCAACATAGTGATCTTGCACGATGCAGTAGTCCAAGATGTTGTCAAACACAACACTAAACCAAAAACAAGATGAAATAAGTTTCGAAAAATAATTAATTTGTAGAATTTGTCCCTTAAATAAACATTGTATTAATTTTTTCCATTTAAGTAATGTGTCAAATGATTCATTCAATGCTATATTACCCACAGAACCCTTTAAAAAAACGACCAACCAAGGTAATTGAAACTAAATCAAAATCAAAACCACTTCTATAATAATAAATCTAATAGTTGGTTTATAAAACATAAATAAGAAGTAATGTTTTATAATTACAAAAATTAATTTATAGTCTTGATACAAGATGTAGAAATCCATTTATCATCTCAGATATAGTTTCAAGCATTTTTAATAAACTCACAAATAAAAAAATATAATTATGAAATATATTAAATAACATATAAATATATTTCAAACAATGATAAGAAAAATGGGGCAAATGAATAGACATATTGGTATGAAAATAAATCAAAAGACATGATGAAAGCCAATATAAATTAAATTATACCACATGGGAGAGAAAAAAGAGATTTCAATTTCCATAAAACATTAAAATAAAATTGATACGAATAGCTCCCTACTTTTGAATTATAAACCTGAACATATTAAAAAAATTCCACACCAAATACAATTTATTTAGATCATTTTAAAGATAATCCATCATATGTTGAGTGTAGCAATTTTTTTTAAAATTCATTAAAATAAAATCCAACTTCAAAATATAAATTTTTCTTGAGATAAACCATAAGGATTGGATGTGAATTATTGTTTTTTATGGGGATAAAAATTGTTTTAATGGTTCCAAAAAAATCCATAAAAACCATTGAATTCAACCATCTATAGTACCACATTTTATAATATTATCAATTGTAAATTACATAAAGAACATTTACGAACAATAAGGATGTTTTGGTTAACATTATTTTATTGGATGCAGTGAAAAAGATTCATGAATATGATAATTTATTAATGTAAAAGAAATTATAAGAGAGTATGTTTAAGTAATAAGAGAATGTGATCCTTGGGGGGAATGATTCCCCTAATATTCAACATTCCCTCTCTCTCATGTGAAGATATCCAGGAATATTCACCATTCTATTCCCTATAAAATAGTTTGAATTTACTCTTTTAATGTTAAATTTACGTGCACTCAAAAATATAATACCCCACTCTATTAAATCTAATTTTTATGTATTATTTTTATCTAAATGGACAACATAAGTTCTACATAATGTACTAGAGTCATTAAATATGTATTAGTAAGAGTATTGGATATGATTTTCCCTAGTTTTTTAATGTTTTGAACCTGGATGATGGTAGGTTTAGCACGTAAGAACCATTAATTATAGGAAATAATTTTCCTTACAAAACTCAAGAAATTATAAATGTTCACAACGGAACAATGTCATGTGAATTTATTAACAATGTAGTTCACATTAAAATTATTTAATCCTTAAAATAATCCAAGGTTGATCACTTAGAAAACCAATTCAATAGGATTGATTGGTTCTCCACTTAGTTATTTCAGTATTTCCTAATTAATGAACTATTAGTTTTTTATTTAAAAAATTATTTTCATAATATTATACATGTTTTAAATTAATTTAAAATTATTTCAAATTAATTGGGTTTTAGTGATCAATATATTGCACGTGATCATTTTTGAATTATTCATTTCCTTTATTATTCCATTTAAATTTTTGAGAACCATACAGTTGATGAATTTTATTCATTTTTTCATGAATAAGATAATAAAATTTCATATCATAGTACTATTAATTTATCTAAAACTGTTATATTTTTTATGTGTAATCAATATAATGAATATTTTATTGAATATATAATCTTTTATAAAAATGATTATTTTCAAAATATTGTGAAATTTTTTTGTGTTACCATCAAAAGTAATAAATATTCTTGTTTTGAAAAATTTTTTAGTGATGATTTAGATTCAATTATGTTAATAAAATCATATTTTCCCAGTCTAAATAGAACACCTAATAAAAAACAGCAACCTTTTCCAGAGAGTCTCAAATATTATCTTTATGAGGACAATCAAAGGGTATCTTTGATTTTTACTAAAGCGTTATCCATTGAATAATAAAATCTACATTTATGAGTCCATAATGTCTTTATGACAACCATAGGATATAACCTAGGATACTTTCTTGTAATTTGGACTTTAATTTTCATTCATAAAATATTTTTATAAGATGATTCTATAATTATTATTCTGTGTTAATGGATATTGAATCCTATATTTTATTAATTTTGGGATAATTTTTCCAAATTTTGGGAGCCAAAGGGTGAGTCCTATCAAAATATATCACAAAACAGTTGTTTCACAATTTCAAAGAAGAAATTTGGATAAATTATCTCTGTTATACTTCCAAAAAAATATATGGTTTGTTTATACTATAGGAAACATAAACTATTGACCATGAAAAATAACTTACGTCCTTCATTTCAAAAAAAAATTGAGTTGTGTAAAAGGATGTCTCATTACTATATATTGAATGGTTTTACAATAATTTCATATTCACATTACACTTAAGTATCAATAAAAAACATTTTTACAATCCTTTTAATATGTATTCTTATATAATAATTCCATTATAATAGTTAAATGATATAGGAACCCTTCAAAGGAGTATGGTAATTATTTTCTCTCAGTTTTTATTAGATGAATTTATATTTATAAATATAATTTAATAGTCTATAAATATTCTTTTGAGTGATGTTTTAATTGTTATACTAGATTCCAGAAACATTAAATGGATTAAAACCATATTCTAAACTATGATAAATTCTATTTTATGGTGTATAGAAACATTTTGTTCATCCATGAAGTGTATAATGATGGAATTCATATTTATAAATCCATGGTTAATGTTATTTACATATTGAAATTTTAAATACTAAGGAAAGATATGAAATATTTCCTTATCCATGATTGGTGTTTTCGGTATTTAAACGATTTTCGAAATGTGGCCTTATATATTTTTAGATTATTATATAAAATATTATAAATTTTCCTTTGATGATAGCTATAAAAAATAATTTTGGGATTGAAAATATTATTTAGTATCAGCATACAATAATTATCTATCTTGATGGGATTTACCATATGGATTTTGGATTGATGTATCAAATAATTCTCAAAGGGGTTTTGTTTCAAAAATTTGAATTGAGGTCTCATGTCATTGATTATACATCATGGAATCTTGATTATGTGAAAGATAATTACACCATCATAGATAATAAATTGAAAAAATGTGTTATCTTTTTGAAACTTGAACTTATACATGATAGGACCAAAATTTATTTTCTTTAATGACAATTCTTTCATTAGATTTCTAATGAGGAAACATAATGAAATCCAAGTACAATGAGATGGATTTTATTATTAATGAAATTTGATGTAGATATAAAATATAGGAGGGGTAGTTTAAACATATAAGATGACAATTTGAGTGGAATGAAAACTATTCATGGTTAGGAATCCAAAACATTCAGGGAATCCTTTGTAGATGAATAATTTCATGTTTTTGATAGTTTTAGGAGATGTATTTTTAACATTTTTTGTTACTAATTTTCCAATTAACATACACTTTTTTTTCAATGAAACATGTTTTTGAGATAGTATGTTTTGACAAAAAAAAATATATTGACTGAACCTTAATTATCGAACCTCTGAAGTAGCCATTTCATTTGATGTTACATTCTATATTATTAGATACAGTGAGTGTTAAAAATATTCAATGATTAGAGTTATGGTGTCCACATTGAAGCATAAAAATAGATAATAATGATCCCATTTCTTTTTTTTACCCAATATTTTTTAAGGTTGATTTAGATTTTTTAAATATATTTTAAAACCAATCACTTACAGTATAATATTTCCAAGAGAAATTAGTTTCTCCAAGCAGCCAATATTGTTATGTGATGAGTTTTATGGTTGAGTTATGGATTTCATAGTCCCATTTCATAATTCATTTAGATATCATTACCTTTATTTAGTTATTTACTATGTTCTAAAGTGGGTAGAATATATTCACAATAAAAATGTGGATTTTATTTTAGTATCAAAATTTGAAATATCCAACAAGTCTTGTTGGTTTGGGATACCAATATTTATCATCAATTATATGATTACCTACTTATGAAACATGAAATTAAAACTATTTTTAGGAAATCTAGAGTTCATTTTTTGGTTTCTATTCTTTGCCTCCATTAATTTAATTGAATGGTTTAGTTATAAAATAGAGAGATCAATAATATTCTTGAGAAAATTATTAATCCAAACATGAAGGATTTGAACATGTGATTGGATAATACTATTTGAGATTCTGGTGCTATATATTGAACTCCAATTAGAATGACACCTTTTAGGATAGTTTTTTGAAGAGATTCTCACATACCTATAGAGTTAGAACACAATGCCTATTTGGATATAAAGATATTTATAATTAATTTATTGAAGAATTGAAAGAGATATAATTCTATGATGATTTACCAGAAATAAAAAAATAGTGCTTATGAAAACTACATTCTTTAAAAGGAGAAGACCAATTAATTTCATGATTAATTCGTCCTAACATAGGAGTTTTAAAAGGTGATAAGGTGATATAGGTTGATTCACTTATACAAAACATGCCTTTAATAAAATTTCATTTATCAACTCTAGAAAAAATGCTTATAAAGGGTACCTTTTATCAACACATTTTCTAGCACTGATAAAAGGCTCTAATTATCAGTGCTTTTTTAGTTTTGATAAATGCTATCTTTTCTCAGTGAATTTTATTAGAAATGATAAAAGGTACTATTTATCAGTGTTATATTTTTATCACTAATAAAAGGATCATTTATTAGTTCTTCTGTAGTGCTAATAAAGGCCGTGAATAAAATTTATTAATTAATTAAAATAAAAATAAGAATGAGTTAATTTAAAAAATAAGAAAATTTTGATGAATTATAGAATTATTGATAAAAATCATTATATTGATTATAATTTATATAAATTATAAATACAAATGAATAGTATATATTAAATATATAGACATATGTAAAATGAATATTAAACAAATAACAATTACAAATAAGTAAATTGATTATAATATTAAAAAATTTATTAATTCAATAATTATTGATAATTTTATTAAATAGTATATATTAAATATTTTGATATATATGAATGTATATAAATATTATTTATATAGTAAAAAATATTTTTTATTAATTAAATAGTCTTATATTTAATGAAAAATTGTTCATAATAAGAAATTAATATTAATTTAAAATATTAACTAATTTCATTAAGTAATGGATACAATTTAAGGTTGTTAGATTATTAAATTTAACATATATTAAATGTGTGTTATATTGATTTCACATATAGGTAATTAATTAATATTTATATAAAATGTAAACATAAAAATATTCACATAATTAATGAAATCTTATAATGAAACACATACACCTAATATTCATTAAATTTTTTCAAATTTAGGAACTTAATATAGAATTTCATTATAAAATGATACATTTTTTTTTGAAAATAAGGATAGAAAACATTAATGAAAAAGATCAGTAGACGTACAGATACAAATCCATGAAGGGAAATTGTCCAGCCAGAGTTGGTTGTCATCAAAGGGGCCTGAGGCTGCTAGCTGATGTGCCGCATTGTTTTCTTACCTTTTGGTAAAGGAGAAGGTGCATAAAGACAGGGCTTGGCGGAGCTGGTGAATTCCCCTGATGATGAAGCCAAATGACTAGAGTCCACTGTCGTTGTGGTTAATAGCATCAATAATGGTGAGGCAGTCAGACTCAATGATGATATCAACCCATTGAAGTACCACAATGAGCATCATACCTGCTAGGATGGAAGAGGCCTCAGCTACTGCTCATTCCCAGAAGGCATGATGTGATTCATATTTTGCAGCAATGATTTTCCCCCGATGATTATGGGCCAGGAGACCGAGAGAAACAAGCCCATCCCTGGGAAGAGATGTGTCCACGTTATTCTTAAGAATCCCTTCCATTGGGCGATTCTAATGAGGGGGATAGGAGGAGGAAACACCTGGAATACAGTGCCCATTGTGGTCCTTCCAGCACTCAATCCATGAGGTGGCCCGTTCAATCCAGAATTGAGGAGGTTTTTTAACATGGTAAAAAACAACATCGTTATGCCGAACCCAAATGATCCAGGACAGGGTTCAAAGTGAACCAGCATTTTACAATTAGATAGAGGAGGGCCAACACATCAGAAGATCCGGGAGGTCAGAGGAAATGTCCAGTGACACATCTGATGATGGACCCCATTTATTCTAAATTTCCATATCTCCCGGGCAGTGAATGATGGCATGCATAGGAGTTTCTAGAATATTCAGGCAGAAGGGGCAGGATTCGGCACTATCCATGTGTCATAAAACTTGTAGGCTCATGGTAGGGAGGGTGAACGTGCACACCTGCCACAAAAATTGGTGTATTTTTTGGGGGACTTTGAGCTTCCTAAGAAATTTCCATGGTCCCTCATCCCGGTCAATAGAGTTATTTCCAAGAGTGAGTCTGTAACCGGATCTCACCATGTAGTCACCCAATATGTCCTTGGTCCAGAAAAGATGGTCGGGGCCTGCATCTGGGACCTAGGGGATGCTCCGGATAATTCATTTTTCTCTTTTGTTAAACGATTCATGGATCTTTTCCATACACCACCCTTATCCTTGGTCAGCAAGGAGGCAGCTAACAGTTGTGTCTTCAAGACCTTGTTGGGTGGGGGATGTAGCCCACATACCATCCTTATCAATCAAATAGGGATCATTCCAGATGTTAACAGATGATCCATTCCCAATACTCCAGCCCATCCCTTTTTCCAGGATATTTTTGGCCCCCCAAATGCTTCTCTAGAGGAAGCTAAGACGGGGGCCAAGAGAGGAAACATGGAAGTCTTTGTGGGGAAAGTACTTATCATGGAGAACCCGTGCACAGAGAGATGATGGATTGTAAATAAAGCAACATCCTTTCATGGCCAACATCATGTCATTGAAGAGAGGAAGATTCCTGAATCTCGTCCCTCCATCTGACATGGGTTTGTATAGTTTCTTTCAGGCCATCTAGTAGGGTCTATTACTTCCATAATTTCCCCCCCTAGAAGTTGGAAGTACGTGAATGGATCTAGTTAACAATGACAGCTGAGAGCATAAATATGGACATAAATTAGATGGGGATAGACTAGATGAAAGCTATAATGAGGGGTTCTTTTCCTGCTTTGGAGATTCTTTTGGGGTCTAGCCTTGTATTTTTTTCTCAATCCTGTCCACTAGAGATGAAGAGATTTAATTTTTGGACCGGGCAATCATCGTGGGTAGCCCGAGATAATTCTATTGTATATTGACCATATGGATGCCTACTGATGCACAAATTTCAACTCTCTTAGAAAGAGTCACCCCTACGCTGAAGGAGATTTCTGATTTTCCGTGATTGATAGACTGTCCAGACACCCTCTCATACTACTGGATCGCCTGGCTGATCAGCCGACATTAATTTATAGTTTCTCTGGTGAAAAGGAGGCAGTCATTGGCGAAGAAGAGATGCGACAGTGGTGGGATTTCACGATAGACCATTTCCCCATGAATAGAATTAGAGGATGCATCACTGGAAATAAGGTTAGAAAAAACATCAACCACCACGATGAAGAGAAATGGGGTGAGGGGATCACCCTGGCGCATCCTCGGGTGGGATACCCCTTGACATTGATTCTGAAGGAGATGGTGGAGATGCAGTGCATGACTATATTTGTCCATTTACTGAAAAAACCCATTTTCAGCATCACGACTCTATGGAACTGCCATTCCTATTTATCATAGGCTTTTTTCATATCCATTTTCTAGGCCATGGTTTCCCTTTTCGCGGTGGAGCGTGTTTTCATAGAGTGGAACACTTCATGGGCCACAATTGCATTATCAGTGATCAGTCTCTTTGCCATGAAGGCGCTTTGGATTTCAGAGATAATATCAAGAAGCCAAGGGTGCATCCGATTGACAAGGATCTTTGAGTAGATCTTATAAGAGACATTTCAGAGGCTACTAGGTAAAATATTAGGGATCCCCATGGGTTTATTGATTTTTTGAATGAGGATGAGGTCAGTTTTGTTGATGGCAGATATGCTAGTATTCCGTGCCTAGATATTTTTTTATCATTTTAAAAATGTTGGGATCAATGATGTGATAGTACTGTTTAAAAAATAGGTCATGGAATCCATCTTGTCCTGTGGCCTTAGAGTGGAGGACTTGTTTCTGAGCCAGGCATATCTTGTCATTCTTCACATCTTCCGTAAGTTGCCGATTGTTCTCTTAGGTGATCATAGGTCTGATGCATTATTCCACCTCAGCAGACATGAAAGGAGTTCCTGTAGAGAAAAGGTTTTGGAAGTAGCATTCCAGGGCTACTTGAATTCCAATGGTGTCCAAAACGTTACTACCATCAGGTTGGGAGATACACGTGATTGAATTTTACCAGTGCCTAGCTGAAGCATTCTGGTAAAAATACCTTGTATTAGCGTCCCCTTCTATAAAGTGGATGTCCCGCTTCCACATAGCCCAGAAGCTTTCCCTAATGCGCAGGGCCACGTACAACTCTCTTTGAGAGGTACCAATCCTGGAGAGATTGAAATTGGGTGGGGGCTGTCTGAGTAGGTTGTTAAGTCTCTTTTCAAGGACATCTCAATGCCTATCAGGGTAGCAGAATTTCTTGTTACTCCAAAATCTTAGATCGAATGCTGCCTGTTGGAGATTGAGGCCAACATCATCGTGAGAACTGTTCCAGCTTGATCGGATCACCTCTTCACATTCATGGTCTTTTGACTAGAATCTCTCAAATCTAAAGGGTCTACTGGATTTCCCGTTATATTCCCCTTAAGTGCAGTCAATGAAAATTAGGCAGTGGTCCAAATAGTTGTGTCACGACCAGACCCTACACATGCTCGAGCAACGACAACCCCAAGCCCACCTCCTTAGGCCAGGGGATGGCGACCAGCGCCAAATGTACAACAACTTTGGGAGGCCTTTTCCTAAGTACCTTTACACACACACACAGCCCACTCAATGCGGAATTGCAGAGTAAAAAGAAAAGCAAAGTACTGACTGCTATAAATAAACCAAAAATTTGCATCGACCTCTAAATAGTACAAAGCAAGTGCTGAAGGTAAACTGAAAAGAATAGGACAAAAGATGTTCCCAACTAGAAAAGTTCCACCACCCAGAAACAGGTAAACAAAATTACAACAACTAGAGGGTCCCAGACCTGGGACTCGGCTACGACCACTGTACGCGGTCTAGGATCCAGAACTCCTATGCTCCGCTGAAGTCACGTCCAACCTGTCTGTCGTCTGCAAGGGCACACCAAGTGCGGGAAAAGCCCAAGTAGGGGTGACTATAAAAATACTCAGTAGGATACCACGATGGCTCGAGGGAGCAACAAAGGAGGCACCAAAGGGTGAGCAGTAGATCGAACATTGAAAAGTATAGGAGTACAATCGAGAGTGCAGTAAGAGTAGAGTAACAGTAGATATTCCAACTCTACCCAACAAGAATAAGGAGGTAGACTCATCTAGACACAAGGAGCTGGAAACGGTGAGAAGATGAACTTCTTGTCAAGTCTTCGCTACCTATAGGAGGAGAGTATACTTGTCCAACCACGCGAAGATAGACGCAGAAAGCACGTGGCATACCCCGCACGTCTTCACCTCTCCTGGAAAGAGAGTAACCAAACCCAAGAAGTGGGTACTAGAACGAGGTATATACATATCCATATACTCAATCAAGAAGCCAGAAGATGATCATATAGGGATCTCCATCCTGTAGCTCAGCCCAAGAAAGTGAGTACCCAACAGTCCCAGAAGTAAAAACCATCGATGCCCAACATCTCGCACATCGGCCCTGAACTGCAAGTCAAGGGGCTAAAATCACCATACCTTGACACTATCCGCTTTGGGTGGCACTGACTCACCCGCACGGTTTTAGGTCGCGTCAAAAGGAAGCGTCTCGGTGGGGAAAGATCCCCTTGTACTTGAGAGTTCTGAGGAATGTCAAACCACACCTCTTCACTATCACATAATCAAGAGGTCTGCTCAAATTCGAAGCTGTCACATCACTTACCCATACGAAACAAGGGTCCTGCTCTGGTAATCACAGAGAAAAGCACAAAATAGACTAGTAGAAAGGAATGAGTCTGAGAGAAGTCATCGGGCGACCCACTTCCTAGTATCCCCTGGAGGGTATATCCTAAGAGGTTGTTGGGTGACCCACTACCCAGTCACTGCTGGAGGGTAGACCCTAAGAGGTCGTCGGGTGACCCACTGCCAAGTCGCTACTTGAGGGTAGACCCTAAGAGGTCGTCTGGTGACCCACTTCCCATTCTCTACTGGAGGGTAGACCCTAAGAGGTCGCCGGGTGACCCACTGCCCAATCTCTCTAGGGGGTAGACCGTAAGAGGTCGATAGATGACCCACTACCCATCCTTGTAGGAGGGTAGTCCTGGAATACGTCGATAGGAAAAACACTACCTAGTCTCTGTTGGAGGGTAAACCTAGAAGAAGTCCACATGCGACCCACTACCCAGTCTCTGCTGGAGGGTAGACCTGAAAAAAATCGACTGGTGACCCACTGCCCAGTCTCTGATGGACGGTAGACCTCGAAGAAGTCGACAGGCGACCCACTGCCCAGTCTCTACTGGAAGGTAGACCTGGAATACATTTACAGGTGAACCACTGCCCAGTCTCGGCAGAAGGGTAAACCTTGAGAAGTCAATGAGCAACCAACTGAACAGCCCTACTAGAGGGTAAACCCGAAGTAGTCGATGAGTAACCCACTGCCCAGCCCCACTGGAGGGTAAACCTGGAACTGCTCTGGCCAACTGTACTAGATGATACAACACTGGGCAACCGAACACAGAGTGGGTATCGCACAACCATCCAATTCCGGAACAATTCACCTAGTAGAGGTTCAACACCCTCCATCATTGGGTGTCACTAGCACCACTACCGTTCATAGGTTGAGAGTACTCCCAAAGAATCCTCCGACTAAATCCCCTTCATATTCCACATTTAAGATCTCAATCAAGGATCCACATTCCGAAATAGATAAAACCGTTACAATACTCTCAGAAAAACACACGAGATAGACCATTTACTCTCCTGAAATGGCCAACTGGTGAATATGGTACTATTCACTATAACCAGCCCGTGTGGGGCCCACACCAAGATCCCGAAACTGAAAAAATGGATCACACAATTGTGATCCCCTAAGAAAAAACTTGGGATTTACTACTCAATCGTCCAAAACGGACAACCGGTGAAAAATGCACCATTCACCGTAGCCATTCCAGCTGGGACCCACACCACGATCCCGAAAAAAAATCCGAGCGGACTGCACCATCGTGATGTTCTCAGAGAATCATGTCAAATTGACTATTCATTCGCCCCAAACAGACGCCTGATGATAAAGTCGCAGTACGATGTTCACAACTTAAAAGACGGCTCGTGGGGCCCATGCCTCAACTCCATCTTCAGCGCCTGAAACCACCTCAGACTACATCATCTCGATGCCAGGGTCACAATGCCACTAATGGTGCCTAAAACGGACTCCGGATGCAGAGCTGCAACTCCCCGCATTATACGCAAATGGGGCCCCATGGGGCCCACACGTCAAGCCTAAATTTAGGCGAGCAGATTGCGCTATTGAAATCCCCTCAGAAAAACACACTGAATGTAGTGCTCAAACACCCCAAACGGATGTCGGGTGAAAAAACGATGTTTCACCGTAAAATGCGCGAACTAGGATCCTATGGGTCCCACACCTTGTCTCCATCTCGAGCGCTTCGAAAAGCATCTCAAAAAGTCCATACAAGGTTTGGGGGCACACTGCCGCTGACGGCGCATCAATCAGACATCCCAAGCAGGAGTTATGTCCGATGAAACAATTAATTAATTAATTAATTAATTAATTAATAAATTGTTTGTATAAATCGTTTCATGCCACCAAGCAACGAAACCAAACTGCAAGGGCTCCGAAGCAACTTTTGAAGGACCGCCTCAGCTCCAGGGCTACCGCGCCTCTGACAGTGCGTCAAATGGACGTCCGGCTTGCGAGCTACATCCATCGCAGCATTAATAATAAAATTATTATTATTAAATTAACGTGTTTCGGTCACCCGCCTTCGGGCACGAAACCTAAAAACCCTGGAACCCACTTCACCAAGTCCCCCTCACCGACCCGATCCCGCATCCACTGACGACGCGTCAATCGGACACACCATTTAGGAGATACAGCCCCCAAATGCAATGGGGCCCAAAATTGACCGGTCCAGACCAGCATGCCCGGTCCGGACCGCTGGTCCGGTCAAACTTGCCGCAGCCCGCCTCAAACCACCAGACCCACCTCAGGTCTGGGTTTTTTTCAAACAGACCGGCCACCCTGGCCGGTCTCTTCTCCTCGCACCGCGTCAAAGATGACTCGCAGTGTGCGGGTCTTGCTCTCCCGAGGTCGCCACCTCGCCGACCACGTCGCACACCCTAGCTCGCTGACGCCGCTCTGCCTCGACGAGCCCGCTCGCCCTTGCCGTTTCCAGGACCTCCGCATGCAGGCGCCTTCGCCGTACGACCGCAGCCGCCTCACTCGCCCATGCCGCTCTGTCTCAACCGCCGCCGCTGAAGCCTTACACCGCCACTTGAGCTCGCTGGCGCCACTGGAGCATACCAGACCACCGCTGGAACCACCAAATCCGACCGGAAAGCTCCAAACCCACCGGAACTTCAAAAGACCACCCCAGACTAATCAAGACTTAGAATTTTGATCTGAAAAGACCATTGGGAAGCTCAAATCGATCTCTAAACAAATATGGGATTCGCTCGACAATCGGGCAGAAATTCGATGCATAAAATTGAGCATGAAAGAAGGGTGCATAAATAAAAATGAAAAACGTAATCTCCTACCTGCAGGGGCGTAGCCTGAAGCTTCTCGGTCTATCCGTGCTTCACCGCCGTTGCTTCTGAAACTATCGGAGGAAGAGGAGGAGGAGGAGGTTGATAGGGATGGTGAGTTTCGCCATGGGGATTCAAAGGGGAGTAAGGGGATGAAGGGATTAAATAAGGGAAATTAATTAATCCCTTAATTAATTAAAAACTCAACCCAAATTAAATCTGCGTCTGAATCCCCAAATGTAGTGAATGTTAGGTCGCGCCTAGGGTAAAAACCACCTCCTGAGCATAAAGGTGGTCTTGGAATTTTAATCTGAGGCTCTGTTTGAATATTATAAAACATAACGCTCGAGACCGCTAAATTAAGAAAATTCCCCTGGGGCCATTTTTCACAGAAGTCCCATGCCCACGATACTTATTCCCCTCCTAGGGTAAACAGCACACTCCGAACTAAACTATTCCCTCTGGTTTCCCATCCCAGCAAACATTTAAAAGATACTTGAATTTATGCATAAAACGAATAAATAAATTAATTAATTTATCCGTTTAACATTCCGGTAGCGGGAGAGGGGTCCCAACATCCCGCGCCGACATGCCTTATGTAATTCCTAGGGTAAACAACCCATTTAGGACCCATTAGTACTCTCAAATTTAGGATCCCAACAACCTTTTAGGAGTTATCCCATTTATTTGGCATTCCCAGTGTGAATGCACTGGAAATTTAATTCTGGCCACACTAGGGCTCGGAATCGCACCCCGTCAGAAGGCACTGCTCTAGAATAACATCAAGAATATTCCAAAGTCTTTTATAGAAAAAACTAGGTTCTTAAAAGTTGAGAGTCATGTGGCTGGTGTGGAACATGCTGAAGAGATTAATCCAATCAGATGATCCCAGAAATCAGTCAGGTCGCTCGACGATGCGGGTACCATCCGTATTACTTCGGAACCATGTGAAGGGATTAACTGGGTATCCTAGATTGACCAGGTATTCCCTAGATACCGCGTCCTTAAAATTTTACATCGGTGCATAGGGTCTCACAATTCCACCTCGTTTTTCCTTGTGGAACATAATCTCATTGAAGTCCCCTCCGAAGAGAATAGGGCTCAAGAGATCATGATGCAGTTTGTATAGCAGATCCCATGATTTCCACTTCTCATAATGGGACGACCATCCATAGAACCCCACAAAAGTCCATGGTGGGGAGTGGTCCACCTGAATGGCTTCAGCCACATGGTGCGAGGAGAAGGACAACATCTTGACGTCGACATTTTCCTTCCATATGAGACAGAGTTCCCCAGAATAGAATTGTCTGGAGACCTGGAGGCAGCCTTGGAAGTCTCATTTCAGATCAATGCAAGTGGTGTCCAACTTTTCAAGAATGGTTTTGGACAAGAAAACCATATCGGGGTGACTTTGGGTACAATTGCGCTGGAGCATGCGAACCGTTCATGGGCTACCAAGCCCATCACAGTTCTAGTACAATAAAATCATTGATCTAGGAGCGGATGGGTATCAACTGCCTTTGCCTTTGATCTCTCTGAACATGATTTCCCACCCATAGTTTTCCATATTTTTGGGGAATTCCCCATAGACTTCTTTATTTGAATTAGACTTTTCAGTTCCCCAGGTTTTGGGTCTTCCAGTGTTCCATCTCTTTAATCAAGTTTCACCCTTTTCCAGGTTCGACGGGTGATTGGGCCAGGAGGTGGGTTTTCTGTCATCCCGTATTCACCCTGTGGTAGGATTTCTGACTTGGTCCCTTTTGGATAAAGGTCGACATCAAGTGGTTCAAAGTGCATCTGCTTTGGATTCATGCTTTTTAATGGCGGGTCTTTTGGGGTCCTCATAAAATCTGTAAATGTTGGGATAGTTCCCTTCCGAGAGTTAGGGTATATGCCAGTTTCCCTCTGAGTGGTTGGGCCATATTTAGGGATTTTTTGTGTTCCAAGCATAAATACTTTTTCATGTATTGTTTTCGCCCATCAGGTATGGGCCCAGGTGAGACGGTCACGGTCTTTTTGTTTCTCCATATCGGGGATGAAGGCGTATCTAGTCGATTTAGCACGAATCCATGGGCCATATTGAAGGATGAGAATGCCTGAATCATTCCTTTTCTTTGAGACACGTGCTCTTTCCTGATGGCTAAGACGTCCATATAAGAAACGGAAGATTGGAAGTTTCTGAAACTGAAATGATATCCAGAAGTTGGTGTCATAGAAATTCAAAAACATGCCCCTCATCAGTGGACCTGACACTTCCATTTCGGCCTTAATTCGAACCTCGGGCCCCCATTGGATAGGGTCTGAGTAGTCCCAATCTAGGAATTGGCCAATGTTGTTACTAATTTCTCTCATAACTCCTTCCTTTCGTGCGTGAAAAGTGATTCCTTTGATACGTATCGAAATGGGTGACCGGGTGATATTAATGTGTTTTATATCGCCCCCCTTTGTATTCTTCTATGAGGAGGAGTTGGTTATCGATGGACCACCTTCTACCTCTCAGGACATTATGTATATCTCTCTAATTAAAGAACTCAAAAACAATTTGGTTGTTCTCCACTTCTCGAATAGCTATGCCAGCTTCCAGTTTCCATAGGGTCTGGAGGGTGTTTTTGAGGCCCCCCTGATTAACTGAAATATTCTCCATGAACATTCCAACCACATGTAGAGACATGCATTTTTTCAATAGTGTATCTTTGGTTTCCCAGTGATCAGTTATTTCTTTCTCTCTGTCCATCAAGGGAAATGTCTTCCATTGGTTCACTAAATCCACTTTAATCGATCAGTGCTCGTGGGTTGGGAAAGAGTTCCTAGAAAAATGCCTGGTGATCTGCACTTCTTAAGACAACAAGCGGTGGTCAGATTGCCTCACCAAGTCAGGATTCACTGCAATGCTGACCCTCACATATGAGAGATCACAGCCAGGATTCGCGGACCTCGTCAAAACAGGGAAAAATCATGGACCGACTCAGTTCAAAAGACCCACTGTCCAGTCCCAGTCAAAGCAGAGGGCCCTTGGACTGGAAGCCCCCCCTCTGCGGCCTTCGTTCACGACCAGCCCTGCACAATCAATACTTTCGCGAGGTGGCTTCGCGGCCAATGGTCAGGGCAACCGCAACATCACTCACTCCCGGATGGAGCATGCCATGAAGCACTCCATCGTTTATGGGACGAATCAACACGACGAGCTCTTCACTGTCTTTCTTCGGGTATGGATCATCGCGGTTGATTCTTCGCAAGTCAAACACAACATGGTGAATTCTTCGCGTACCATGCTTCTTCGCAGAGGCTTCTTCGCGAGTCAGCACCATGAGCAGATGAAATTGCACCTAATGTCTCGCGAACCAAACCCAGCGCGGATGAAAACTCACATGAATACCGCCCTACACAAACAACATTCGTGATCTCAAGAAAATCACAGCAAAAAGTGGATCGAAAAGTCTTCGTAGACCTTGATCTGCACGGGACGAGACCTCCTATGGCCCCTACCCAATGTGGTCACTCACTCGAAGATCCCAGTCCTTATTGACCCTAGGTTCCTCGGATATCGACTTCCCTTCTCAACACCTCATGAGTTGTAGATGGTACAAGGAACGCCCCAAAAAAAACTAATAGGAAGCCATGGGAGAGAAAACATGACCCCACGATGTTTCAACCTTGGGACAGAACCCATATCTGCCTTCAGAGTATTGAAATCCAAGGAAATCTTTCAAACTCAGAGAACTCTGAAGATCCAAATCTCAAACGTGGATGAAGATGAGGAAAATGCTGCAACCATAGAAAAGTACACCAACGATGAACCAATGGAGGAGAAACCATGGGAAAAACTCGAACAAACTGTCGCCAGAGAACTAGAACTCAGAGGAAGGAGACACTAACCTTAAGAAAACCCTATGAGGGTAACTCTCAGCTGCAAAGTGAGACTCCAAATGATACATTTATTATATGATGTGTTTAATTCAAAAATTTTGTTTATTTATTTTTAATTTAATTGCAGTTACGAATAAATAATTTTTTAATATGTTTTATTTTTTATGTTTTTATTTTTTTGGTGAATTTAATCAATTTTTATTATATATATATATAAATATATATTTACCCAGTTTTTAATGTTTTAAATATGTATTCATCATTATTTCAATATATATCCTTATTTTTTTAATTATTTTTATTTAATTAATAAAATATATGAATTTTTTTAATATTATGAAAGTGTAATCATATTTATTTGTTCAAATTTTATTATTATTGACATTCAAGCAATTAAGATGATATATTCATTTATAATGCCAAAAATGTATATTTAAATAAATATTTGTCAATAAATATATTTATAAATATATCATTAATATATTTAAAAAATTGTATATTTATAATAATAAATAGATAATTATTTTTGTAAATAATATTTATATTATTACAAATAAATAACAATATATATATTTAAATAATTATGATATTATAATAATTTTATTTAAATCATGAATCTATTTAATATATATATTTATATATATTTATTATATATATAATTATATAAAATTATTTAAATATATATAATGATATAAATATATACAATGATATAAATCTAAAAATTTATAAATATATTTTCTATATTTATATTAATATATTATATATTATATTTATAAGTTTAAAAAAATATAAATAAGGATAGAAATATATAATTATATAATTATGTTTTGAAAAATAATTTTCAAATTATAAATAAATAATTATATATTAAAATAATTTTAAAAATATGAGAAATATATTTAAATAATTAATATATTTACTATATTTATATTCAAATTTTTTATGATATATATAAATACACACACATAAATATTTTTACAATTTTTTTATTTATAAGTAATATTATAAACCCATATTCAATGATGCAACTTTTTCACTGATAAAGATTGATTTTATTAGAGTTTTTAGCAATGATAATTCTCTATCATTATTAGTGCTAAAAAAGTGCTATTAATGATTCCTTTTAATAGAACTTAAGAGTTTAGTGCTGATTAATGATATTTTTATCTATTTTTTTTGGACGAGCTAATAAAATTTTCCTAATCTATTTAAAGAACCCTAATTAGTTGTGAACTTCTCGCGATATCTGAAGCATTATATATAAGCCACTAGCAATCAGCACTCCACCTCATAAAATCCAAACTCTAATCAAATCTCAAATCAAGGCCCGAAAAATTCCAAGGATAAAATCCAAGGCTCAAATGATTCAAGGGTCAAATGATTCCAAGACTCAAACAAATTCATGGTTTGATTATATGTTTATTTTTTATCAGACAATTCAATGCATAAATCTAAGTTATATAATTTCATCCTTCTCCTCACCCATTGATTGACTGTTTGGAGATATCTATTTGTGTTTTTGTATCATCATTATTTCATTACTATCAGCATATCTCTTCAATCAACAGTGTAAACCCCTACATTCAAGCACTCTCCCACAGAGTAGCTCAACAAAATGCTTCAATATCTACTCAGAAGTATGAATATATTACTACTTCCATTTAGGAGGATTTTTTTATCTATTTTGATAATGAAATATAAATAGGATCAATGTTTTATCTCTATTTTGATAGGTGATCATTGTCCCATTTCAACAACCACTTTAGTGAAGGACCAAGTTCCATAAAACATTACAATATCTTATCTAGATATTCAAATTAGAAATTGCGAGTAAGTTGAGATAGAGCTCACATTTTAATATCTTCATTCGTATTAAATGTCCACAGTGACCTATTAGAGAATATCTATGAAGAAGTCACACTACTGATAGCCCAATGTACATGAGAGTACTCAATTACCAACCCTTATAAAATCTTGTATTCCTGAGGCCCTCAATAACTATTCAATTATGGATCAATAATTTACTAACTCACCATAATATGGAGGAATCCTCACTTGGAGGGACCTCCCAAAAATATTGTTACTTGATGTTATTCATTATAAAACTATTTCTTCTAAAATTATATTTTGATAAATGCTTCCCCATCCAAATTTATCTTGAATATGATATATATTAGTAATAGTAGAGGGACTTATTTAGTGATCACTGGACATGTATAATTGGGTTCTTTTTATTCATTCATCCTATCATCTGTGGAAGGAATGGGTTATTTTACACAATTGAGGGGTGCCTCCGACCATTGGACTTGATAAATACTACTTCTAGTCAACTTGTGATAGTAATGCACTACTTCCTTACACGAGATAAATAGTCATATAATGGATAGGTGAATTATATTTATCATTTCTATTGAGTGATAATTAAGTTGTTACAATACAATAAGAAAATAATGAAACACACTTATGGAAAATATCCATTTATTATTATTTATTATAAAAATGTTTTGATAATATTATATTTTCATTATTTTTGTAATTCTATTTCCAACAATTTTTAAAATCCACTATATTTTTTATTTTATGAAAATAAATTTATAATTCAATAAATATAATATTTTTTTTTTGAAATTGTTAGTTATTCGAAATAAAAATGTTATTTTAATGACCATGGCTATAAAATGTGTTGTAAAAATGAGGAATATACATATTATTTCTTACCACCTTATAATAGTTGTTTCATATAATCATTCCCAAAATCTAATATATAATTATTTACAACATAATGAAACTTTTTCTTAGTACTTATTATTAAAATTGAAATTAGATGTAGAGAATAATATAAAAATATATATGACCAAAACATAATATATATGATGAAATTATAATTATAAATGGTTTAAATGATCTAATTATCACAATGTATTTGTTTTTACTATGAGGCTCAATATATATCATTGTGAATATCCTGAAGGTTTGTTTCATTTAAATTTCTAATTTATTAATTAAATTATTAACAATCTCCCCATTCTAATTAGTAAAAAAATATCCATCCTTCTGCCTTTTCATCATAAAAACATCTCAACCCACCATTTTAAGTCAACATTTAAATGTCTCATTATCTAATATGAACAATTTTTAACCAACAAAAATCAATTTCCTCTTTCAAAATAATTAAATAAATTTTTATCGATCCCAAATAGTAATATGGTTCGACTAGTTTTATATACCTTTGTAAAAATATATCCATCTTTATAATGATATCCCACTCATTAATACTTCTTATAAAATCACTTCATTTCATTCATCACACATCTCATAAACATTTTTTATTTTTTATTTTAATCCACATAAGAATAGATCATTCTTTAGCATGGCCTTTTATTTCAAATATCTTTTAAATGAAAACTATTTATATTAAAATATCCACCATTTTTAAATTAATAATAACCCTTTGAACTTGTCAATAATATTTAATTACATCAATTTACCAATCATGTGGGATGCACAACCAATATCTAATATGAAAGGATGTTTCATTTTTAAATCCTTTAGCTCGACATCAATAATAAATCCAACTTAAATTCCATTATTTTCCATATAATACATTTCTAATTATTTCATCACATTCATCTATGATTTTAGATAATTTTGAAAATACTTCATACAATCATTTAATTTGTTACATGTCCAATAATGATAATTCGATGGTTAAAATTTATCATCCAATTTTACATCACTTGTTTTAAAAAATTGAAATGAGGTTGTCAAATTATATATATATTGGAATAATTTTAAGATATTATTTTTCAGTATAGATCATTTTAGGTCTACATGTATTGGTTCCATCCCTAGGAATCTCAAATTACTATCTATGTATTTCAAATAACTATTTTATCATTCAAATGTTTTATCAACAAATTTTCATACATTCTAGTTAATGGGAAGGGTGGTTATTAGTCTTGTTTATCATATTTTGTTTTTTTATTAATCTTTAATTTACTATATTATATTTTTATTTTTATATTATTTAAGAACGACTTGATGAATCATTTTAATTGTGGAAGTTCAAGTAATAGTAAGAATATTTATGTCATTAAAAGTGGGACATCTCATATATATAGAGAATTTATAGAGGCCCCAAGGATTTGTAAATCATAACATATCCCCACCGAGACCCCTTGAATCAAAAATAAGAAAGTGTATGACCACCAAATCTCACCATTAATCCACCATGAGTTAATAACTAGTTCAAATGGTGTGATTTTCAAAAATGGGAGGCATTACCCCATTTATATAATATAATGGAGTATAATTGTCATCCTTCTCATCTTTATATCTCGAATAGGTATTATTGAAATTTTTTTCAGGATAGTCATCCCAAATCTCTTATATGATTATTTTAATACTCTGAGCAGTATTCATCCCATAGATTATTACTTATTAGATTATTTCGATCAACATAGGTTCATTTCTACCATAGATGGTGGGTGAGTGTAAAATTCAAAATTCAATGATAAATGTTCAATGGATGAGCTAATGAGTAGATAGTTTTCAATATCATTCAAATTTGAATGAATTCACATGAAAATTAATACTGTAGTGGAGTTATTTTTTTCTCAAATTCAATTAACGATTATCATCAGTGAATATTAAAATTTATAGAAGCAATCATATTTTAGGATTCCATTATTAGAATTATTTACAACAATCACCTTTTAAAATGAATATAATATATGTACATTTTTTATTGTTCAAAATTAAGATATTATGGGCCCAATAGGATAGATATGAACAAGCAATGGATGCACACTAATGATATGAAAAATTATTATTAAAATGGAGTTAAATGATTTATCATTTTTTCAATACAACATGCATACCTCCTTTCTAAAATACTTTATCTGTGATTAAATTGATTTTATTGCAGACCAATTAATTTAGAAGAGTCGAGAGAATTTCAAATTTTTGATGAAATAGATAAGATCTATTAATGTAGGATTAAACATGTAGAAAAATTTTGTGTTCATAGACATTGGTATAATATTGTGGTTTATGGATCATTTCATATCAACATCAGTGAAAATAATGGTGGAGATAACATAAAATAAATAAAATGGGAAACTGAAGTATATGTTTGTGATTGTCCAATGTTTTTTGTGAAGTTATATAGCTACAATAATATAACACTATATACTAGTGGTACTGAATAAAAAAACATTTTCAACTGTATTGAAGATATAGAATTTGAAATCTGGTAGTAGATGGAGTGATACCATCTTTACAGAACTACTTGGTCTCCTAAATGATGTGTTATCCTAAAAAAATTAACTACCACATCCAAATTATGATGCTAAATCAATTATATGTTCAATGGTAATGATTTTTAAAAAAATACCTACTCATACAAATGATTTTATGTTTTTTCGAAAAGATCATGATTCAATAATAAAATACTCTATGTGTGGTGTGCATCGATATAATAGAAATAAATCAAGTAATTATAAAGTTGTTTGGTACTATATTATCATTCCACTATTTAGATGACTATATAGATGTTAGGAAAATGTGATATAATTGATATAGAATGCCGATACAAGAATTAAAGATGGTAACCTACATCATATAGTATATTATTCTCAGTAAAAAAATTGATTACGAGTATCATTAATTTGTAAATGTATAGGGAAAATTTCATCATGCATTATCTACTGAGGGAATAAATACCTTTCGAGTATAGTCTAGTAACCGTAGTACATGGTCCATCATGTTGGTAAATTTTAACTTACCTCCATGGTTAAGCGTAAAGCACAAATACTTTATATAGTCTCTTATTATATACAGACCAAAGAAACATGATAATGATATTGATGTCTATTTGGTTCCATTTTCCGAAGATCGGAAATTGATGTGTGATACATGTGAAACAATGTATAATTCTCTTAGAAGTGAAGAATTCACATTGAGCGACATGTTTTATGGGATAAAAAATTAGTTTCCCACTTATAAAAATTTAGCAGGATATAAATTTATTGGAATTTTGGGTGTCCCATTTGAGAAGAATCCACACACATAGTTCGGTTGAAACATTCCACAAAGACTGTGTTTTTTGGTCATCTGGAATTTTAACCTCAAAGACATAAATTTTTATCCTGGATGAAATAAAATGATGGGAATATTGAAAAGGAATATAACCGTATCCACTAATGGGAGACCAACAATTTGATAAGGTAAATGAAATTGATACTATTTTCAGTTAACCATTTTCAAAAAACATTACTAAATATGGGTGGAATAAGAGATAAATTTTTTAAAATTACAATATTGGAATTTTTTATCCGTCAGAAACGTTCAAGATGACAAAAATATAAAAAAATTATATGATATTGTTTTGAGAATTTAATGAATGTGGCTGAAAAAATGAAGTTTTACATCATGCCTAGGATGGAAATGGTTGAAATGGGGATAAGGGAAGAGTTGGAAATAGTTAAGGGTAAAGAGAAAGATATTCTTCCTCCAATATCTTACAGTCAATGCTGATAGAAAAAATTTCAATTTTCCATTTTCCATTATAGTTTGAAAGATCAAGTGTGGTATTCCTGAAATATTTAGAATTTCATTTCAATGAATAATTTGAAGTTACATATACATAAATCAAAGGACTATCATGTTTTTATGAAAAATTTGATTCCTATTTATTTCTATTACCTGTTTCCTAAAAATGTACAGTAGTAATTAACTAGAAACATATTCTTTTTCAAATCCAAATATAGTAAATTTATATAGCCAATGATGTTTCCCATCACGAATAAGGTGGTTACTTTCATATTATCTGAATTAATGATGCTCTTCCCACCACCATTATTTAATATAATAGTCTACCTAATGGTTCATTTTTTTAGATAGGTTCAACTATGTGGTCTTGTCTATTATTGATGGATGTACACCATTTAATAATTTATAAAAATTATAAAATGGTATGTCATGAATAAAAGATAGATAAAAGGTTATATTACAAAATGATATATTTTTAATGAATTTGTTAAATTACGTTCTGATTACATTTCCGATGTTGAAAACATTGATATCCCAATGTCTAATCAAATTAAACACCTTATGGGTGATGGGATTTCCAAAAGAGTTTTTGTTACAATTACGATAAAAAGTAGCAACAATCCCACATTTACATTTTACATAATAGTGAATATGTTTATCCAAAAATTGAATCCCGCAATGAAATTTTAAGAGATATAAATCAATCAAGGTATGAAGGATTGATATCAAATAAAATAAATCAGTATTTTATAGAATGGGTTTTCTATCAAATTTATACGATGTTGTCTTAAAATTCGAATTCAATTTCTAAATGACTTTGACAGCTAGCACGGGGACCAAAAGAAAATGTTATATCTTACACTAATTTTTTTAATTAATGGTTATAATTTCATTATAATAGAACATGATGATTGAAATACATTGAAAAATTGTAGTGTTATGCTAACAGAGGAAGTGATTCACATATCTTATTCCAAGGATAAAAATACAATTTATGAAAATATATCTTAATTTGGAATTATAGAATAGATATATGATTTATGTTATACAATATTTCAAGTGTTTATTTTCCATTACAAAATTATTATAAATTGGAGTGCAATGAAATTGAATGAAATTTGATTCTTGAAGGAGAATTTTACTGTATAATCAGAAACGAAAATCTATTTATAATGGAACCACAAGCAGTGAATGAATTTTACGTTTATGATCTAGAATACAAGATTTGGTTTATTGACTTGTTGGAGACTATAAAAAATGTCATTTTTGAGGGAAATTCAATCAAGGATATCCCTTTTATTGGAAGAAAAATATTAGTTCATTCAATTCCCAGTATATAGAATGTATTATACGTTAGAGGGGACTATAAAAAGGTTATTTTAATTCATTAAAGAGGATCCAATTCACTAAAACCATTAAAAAATAAGGAAAATTCATGTATAAGGTAACTTTTTTAATATCATATGTTTTTATTATAATATTATATATTCTATTATATATTAGCATCATCAAAATTAAATATTTGAATACTACTAAATAAATTTTTTACATCACATGATGAAGTTTCCAAATATTATAGAGGAACAAGAAATAATAAAGGAACCCCTTTGGGAATATGTAAAGGTAATGTTACGATATACATTCTATATTTTACTGAGAAAATATATAATGAAAATTTTATTTAAATTTCATTATTTCATTAATTTTTCATTAATTTTCAAGGACTTCTGTCCATATTTCATTCCATTGTACACAAAAAACACAAAAAAACAAGCTCTCCCTAAAAGGTGAATTCTTTCTAGTAATTTAATTAATTATTTTTATAATTGTTTCTACTATTTTTTAGTTAATTTACATATAATTTTTTTCTAATATTTTTTCACAATTGTTTTAGGAATTCCAATTTTCACATTTCATTTATTTTGGATGATTTCTCTCCAACTTTCATACCTTCCTACACCAATAGATCCAAATATTTTTTCTCCCTCAGAAGGTGAATTCATACTACTTATTTAATCAATTTTTTCATAGTTTTATCTCTAATTTGTAAGCTTATTTCCTTTTTATTTTTATCTAATAATAATTTTTTTCTTTCATAGGAATATTTTAAAATCAAAATGTCATATGTTTATATTTTAAGAATATTTTTCCATATTTCATGCATTTATTCACAAAATGTATTACAGAATTCATTCCTTTAATAACATTTTCACCCCTGAAATGATGGAATTTATTAAATTCATTCATGTTCCTCCAACTGATATTATAGTAAGAGTAAGCAATCAAAATCTTTTTAATCACATAGGTAATGTTGATACATGGATTGTAAAATCATTGTCCAAATAATTAATTCATTTTTTCATATTTTTGTTTTATTTATTTATATTTATTATTTCTCAAATAAGAATCTCTTCTGATAACTGTATATTATTTTTTTCATGTTTGGGTAGTTTGTTCAGATCTTCTCATGCTCATGAGAGATTGGACTTCAATACGAAAATTGAGATAATGGTAATAAGGATATGACTCAAGAATGTATACAACCATCATGATGATTTGAATTCATACTAATAATTAATAAATTTTTCATCATTTTATCTAATATTTGTAATTTATTTTACGTACCATTTTGATCAAATAATTATATATTTTTGTCATAGATATTTTTTATGTCTTTTTTTCTATCCACAAAAGGGAATAAGACAGAAAATATACAGCATGTTTATTTTTACTAACATTACAATTCATTCCAATGGATTTCTTTGTGGAACTACAACACTGCATATTGAGTCTATGTTCTTAGACAGAAAATTATATTTGGCTATGAACATTAAAAGAATATGTAGTATTGATAGTTTGATAGAGAAATCCACTACAAATCAAGGTAAAATAAGATTTCGATATTTTTTTGAGACATTGGGATGTGTGAGAATAAGATTCACTTCAATCCCACACATGCTGTGACCAGTAGGAATCAAGGTGATTATTTTTATTTTAAATTGAATTTAATTTTATAAAATAACACTATTTACGTACTCAAAACAAAGAAAAAAAACATTTTTATTATTTTTATTCTTTTGGAAAATTATACATAAGTCAATTTTTTAATGTAGAAATTATCTAAAACTCAATATCATACAATATTTTCATGGTTAGAAAAAAAGTATCCATTATTATTTTAAAATTTACCTTTTAATTTAAAAATATTAACTTAATTAAAATGGATAAAACATGCTGAAATTTTCATGTTAATTTTGTACAATGTTAAAAATAATATTTTGACGTGTGGGAATCAGTTTCACATATAACTAATACATGTTATGACCGGTATGAAATAAACTTATTGTTCTTTTTTTAAAATGCAATATTTGTAAAAAAAATGTTTCATACACAAAATAGATAAAACATATTACGATTGTATTTATACACTAGAAAAAAATTCATATGTCATTTGGGAAGTGTAGGAATCATCATCAACTCAATCCACTACACGGTGTGACTTTTATAACACCAATATAATTTTTTATTTAAAAATGAAATTTATTTTAGTAATATAGAAAAATAATATACTCAAAACAAAGAAAACACAATAGCATTTTTTTGATAATTTATAAAAATTATACATAAGTCATTATTTATGTATAGGAATTATCATAACCTCAATATGATAAATGATGTTCTCCACATGACTCATTGTGTCTGTTATCATTTTAAAAATGACATTCTAATTTAGAAAGTGTCTATCACGACCCGTCCTCGGGGCATGTGTCGTGACTACCCCAAGCCCGCCTTCCATAGGCCAAGGGCTGGCGACTAGCACCAAAGGCATAAATCCCGATAATTGGGAAGGCATTGCCTTTATAAAAGTAAAAGAAACACCATAGAGTACAATAGGAAGTAAAACACTAAGTACAAAGAGAAGTGCTGAAAAGGAAATGGGCCAGAATACAAACACAACTGAAAGTACAACTACAACTGAACAAAAGTACAACAGAAAAAGACAACAGCTGGAAGAACGGAAGTAGATCCTGGGACGTCCTCCTCGGATCCTACCTTAAGGGTAAGTATAGATGGTGCAACTCCTGGATCGTCCACCATAGATCCTACCTGAAGGGTAGGTACATATAGCACAACTCCTCAATGCTCTCGCTCGTCAACCCCCTCCGAGTGTCCTCTCGCCGTGAACTCCACCTCCGGATACTGACTCGTCGGGTGGTCTACCTCCAGGTACCGTCCAGTCCTCGAACACTCGGCCTCCTTCAGCACTTCCCGTCATCTGCAACTAACACAATGAGGTGCGGGCATAGCCCGTGTAGGGGTGAGTATAACGATACTCAGTAGGGACCCTGAGACCCTCAAGGTCTCACTAAAACCAACATGGATAACCACAAAGAAGATCTCAAAAGATAACCTCTACTTAGGTATATTCCCATACATATACCTAAGTTATCAAGTAACCCTTCTCAATCATGAGGAAACACAAGATTATGAAATCATCGGATAACCTCTACCCAGGTATATGCCCATACATATAACTAAGTTATCAAGTGATCCTTCTCAATCATGAGGTAAACACAAAGGTCAAAGATTCAGCTCATACCAGGATTTTAATTATTGAAACCGTAACTGCTGAAGAGCCCGTATCTAGAGTGTACAGTGGTCCTGTCATAACTCCAAGGTACTGCTCACTAACCTAAGACTGCTGAGGTACTCCTCCTGTCAAGTACCACAGGACTGCCACCTCACACCGTAGTGCTCCTCCACCATGGGTCTGCCACCTCACACAGTAGTGCTCCCCCTCATAGCCTACAGAGGTACTTCTCCTATCGAGTACCGTGGGTCTTCCACCTCACACAGTAGTTCTCCTCCGCCATGGGTCTGCCACCTCAAAAAGTAGTGCTCCCCACTGAGCTATTCTAGTCACTCCGAATCAAATCAGACAAGCAGTCATCGGTCACAGCAAGCTACACGGTCTCCGTACTCTGTATGCTCGTCTCCGGGAGGGTCCACTCCATGAGCTACAGGTCGATACTCCAAGTATCACAAGTCCCACGAAGAAATATCTCAAAGTACCTCCTCGTCATAGGGGTCTCAACGCAATATACGGCGCGTCAATTGGACTCCCGGTCTGTGAGTTATTATCCTTTTCGTCCCAGGGGACCGGTTGGTTTCGTATGCGAATCAACCCAGCTGTATCTCAACTGTACCCCGAACTCTCATAGGGTATACCTATAGGGACCGTTTCTCAATGTGATCACCAACACCGCTGACGATTCGTCAAATGGACGTCTGGTCTGAAAGATATCAGTTTTTCCGTTCCAGGGGCCCGGTTGGATTTCGGGAACTATCCAACTCGGCCATACTCCAACTGCATGCAAAAATCAGGCGAAGTATGCCAAAAGAACCGTCTCATCAAGAGGAATTCAACAAGACCGACGGCGCGTCAATCGGACGCCTGGTCTGTGAGTTATTTGCTTTTTCGTTCCAGGGGCCCGGTTGGTTTCGTGAGCGAAACAACCCGACCGCACTCCGACGACGTCCAAACCTCAAGCGGAGTAAGCCAAAAGTTCCGTCTCATCAAGAGGAAACCAAAAAAGTCTACGACACATCAATCGGACGTCCGAAAATCAAGATATAAGCGTTTCCGCTCTGAGGGCCCGGTTGGTTTCGTATCCGAACCAAACCGAGCGAACCCAAAGTTCTCTGAAACCTTGAGTGTAACATACCGAAACGACTGTCTCGATCCATGGATCGCATTACAACTAACGGTGCGTCGATCGGAGGTCTGCAGCCCAGGTTATGGGTGAAAGACCGAAAAGTTACGAAAATGGGGGTCTGGGCCCGGCCCGGCCCGGCCCCACCCCCCCTGGGTCGGCCGAACCGAGTCGACTCGAACCGGGTCCGGGTCCGGCCCAGCTGGGCGCGGCCCTGCCCGGCCTCGCGCTGGTGCGGCGCGACGGGTGGGGGGGATACACCCCCCCGGTTGTCAACCTGGTGCGGATTAAAGCCGCGCCGCCTCAAACTCGGAACGACATGGCCGTTCCGGTTCACGTCCCACCGCCGCGGCTCATCCGCGACGGTTTGCTCTAGCGGTGCGCCGCCACCGCCTTCTGCGGACCACCAGAAGCGATCCGGTGGTCCGTTTCTCCTGCCGGCTTTGCCAACAGTCCTATCGGGACCCGATCATTACTGCGAAGGAATTCAAACGCCATTTCGGCCCGATTCATCGTCTCCCATCGATCTGCACTCAATGTTCAAAGCGCACCGTCTTCATGGTTTTCTGGCGCGGCACGACGACGCCGTGCCCCTTCGCCACGACCCGACTTTGATCGCAGATTCGTTTGACTTCAAAGGCGCGGCACGACGACGCCGCACTTCTTTGTCGATTCTCTTAATTCCCGCATGGTGCGACGGCACTGCGTCGCTTCCATTTCAAGCCACGTAGGTAACCAAAAAAATAAAAGGGGAGGAGGTTCAGCCGTGTTTGTGCGGTCCGAACTCCTCTGTTATTTTGATAACAGATGGTCGTTGATATCGAAGAACGTCTAAAATTATTCACTACATGAAAACCAAACCCCTACCATGCAATGACGTCACACGTCGTCGATCTGTGGAAGAGGCAAGCGTCGCAGTGATCGGACGTCGGGGAAGATCAGTGCCGATTCCGTTGACATCGGAGGGTGAGTCATCATCAATGGAGATGTTCCCCGCGGTGGTGTCTCCTCCCTTGACGCGGAGGAAGAAGATGAGAAGGCACGTCGTCGGTGACCGCCCGATGAAGAATGCGGTGTCTCGCTTCCTTCGACGTGGAGAGAAGGTGCAAGATTAGACGACGTTCTTCGTCGAAGCTCCGGTGTTCTTCACGTTCCTCAATAAAGGAGATGAAGCATTCTTCTTTAGAGGAGTAAGTTCTTCAAAACTCAAATGCTCTCTTCCCTTTCTCTTAACACAACATTTCTAACCAAAATAAAATAAGGCTCCACCTTATTTTATATACCCATGCCATGAATTCAAAATTACAAAATTCAAAACCAACACACTTAATTAATTGATATTTAGTTGTCAAATTAATTAATATTTAGGTGGCATGAATTAATGTGGGAGGTGAGGAGGAGAGGAGTCACTTAAGTTAAAGTGGAGTGACAATATTAAAGTGGGAGGTGAGTTATGGGAGGTCAAGGGGGTTAAGGGAAGATCAAGGGGGTTAGGGTCTCATGTGGGCCCCACCACCCTCTTAACGTCTCATGGGTAGTTCCCTAACTTCCACTCAAAGGATATAACTACTATTATGAAATAAAAATTGTAACTCAATTTTTATTTTATCTTCCACAATTTTTTTTAACAACTCCTCCCATGAAAACGCAACTCCGAAAAAGATCTTCTTAAGCACTTACCGGCGCTGCGAATCCATCGGTGCCCTAGAAATTCGATTTCGAGCACCGGTTCAAAATTTAGAAAAACCCGTTCGTTTGTTCGCTGAACGTACCCGATATAAACATCAATAATTGATTCTGAGCACACCGGGCCTCAGAATCAGGCACCGTCAGAAGCTGCGTTCATGTAAAATTCAATCAAAAATTACGAAAAAAATTTCCTTGAAATTTCCGGCTCTTTACATTACTCCCACCTCAGGGATTTACATCCTCGTAAAGCTTTAACACAAACAAGGGTTACAAAAGTAGTACTGAGCACGCATCTGAGCCTTCTGCTCCCATGTGCTTACCTGGAGGTTCTCGTACTGCTAGTGAAAGTGCTCCCGAGGAATCGACCGTCCTCATAGGACCCACTCCTGTCGATCATTGATCCCCACTGGAACCTCCGTGAAATACACCCTATCGCCATCGTCCAGCTCCCCATGGTCGATGATATGTGAAGGATCATGCACGTATCTCCTCAGTTGAGATACGTGGAATTCGTCGTGAACCAGGTGCAACTAAGGTGGATGGGTCAAGCGGTAATCCACCCCTCCTACCCAGCTGGGGACCTAGGAATGGCCCACTAAGCCTCGGAGATAACTTTCCGCCTTGGACACATCTCCGTAATCGTCGTCGAGGTGAGACCCGTATAAGGACGTTTTCATCATCCTAGAACTCTAGAGGTCTCCAATTTCTGTTTAGAACTGGAACTCAAACCGACCGCAACCATGAGGGTAAGTTTAACCGACTCAAGAGTGATCGGTCGCACCCTCATGTGCATGATATTATGCTGTGCTGTCTGGGGTTTCCTTTTCGCTGACCAAGGAAAACCCATTCCAACGTCGTAGTTAAACCACAAACTTTTTTCCCAATACCATCAATTTGTGTATGAACTGTGATTTCCCAGTCCATACTCAAACCAACGTCATAAGGCCTCGACGCTTCCACTAACAGATTCCAACCGAAACTCTTGCCTCGAGGGTCTGACCACACTGTCGGCGTAAGTGTGATTATCGAGTCTTCTCCCAAGGTATCTCCAAACGTGAGGGTCAAGTCTACGGCTTACCGGAAACTCTATTTCTAGGAAAAGATTCGTGGAAGGAAGGAATGATTCATATCGACGTCTGTTACTACGGCAGCTAGTAGTGGATACAGAATATCCCTTGAATCATTCTTAGAGCCATTGGGTCACTCTCCCGGACCGCAAGCAGCTACTCCCTTCCCCTGCCCTCCACCTCTCTGAGCCTGGTGGGGACAACTAAAGTGGGTGGTTGTAGTATGTTAAAACGTACACCACCACATGCTGCTCTCCTAGCTCTGCCTCTACATCTGCTGCTTCGTAGACTCATATATTTTTAAAGCTTCCACTTCTTGAAACATTTAACATGCCCGAGTCTCTGAGACTGGTGATAGTTTCCTGTTTCTTATTGTACTGTGCAGTCTTCATCCGCTCCTGGATGATCTGCACCTTCTTTTCCTACGATCTGAAGAGCTGCTAAAATTTCTCCTTTTCCGAAAAGAGAAACTCGATCTCATCCCATTGACGAACCACGTCCATTGCCTAATACAGTAAATCCTGACATGAATGATGCATTCATGACATGGATGACGTCATAAGGCCTCAACGTAACTACCAAGAGATCCAACTGTCACTCTCGCCTCCAAAGGTCGAGTCACACTGTCAGCATCAGTGTGAGGTCACTAGGTCTCCTCTAGTAGAAATCTCAAAAGTGAGGGTCAAGTCAACTGTCCTAACCGGGACCACTCAGTATCAACCAAACAAAAGGACAGGAAAGAAAACATCACAATGATTAGTGTCTTTTAATTATTGCAGCTCATAGTACAAAGACACGAATACAACAGGAACATGGAACTAGAAGTACAAGGGACGTATCCACTAGTTCCGCTCCTGTCCACCTGCTCCCGGAGCTCTACTGCCTTGTCCACTTCTCGGCTGTTTCTCAAGCACTCGCCACTGCTTCTGCCTCGGTGGCTCCTCCAACGCCTGCAGATCGACTGTGCGAGGAGTCAGACAGTCACCTGCCATGTGACCCTTCCTATCGCAGGATAAACACTGTCCGTTTCTGGCACGCCTGGCCCTAACTCCACCCCAGGTGCCACGCACTACTGATCCTATATCCTGAGGTCACCCACCTGCTGTTCTGGTCCTCTTGGACCTCTGCATCATCTTTCTACTGCCCACCGATGACTCGGCTACTGATCAGAAACCCTGCGGCAAAGGCAGAAGCTCCTGTACACGCTCGGGGTGTAGAGCTACTGGCCCAAAATCCACCCTAAATAAGGTCTCGAAGTCTTCCCATGTGAAGGTCATCCCGTCGCAAAACTGGAACAAGTGGCTCCACCACCTTCTTGCTACTTCCTGAAGGAGGCTAGTAGAAAAGATCCCCATTAAGTCTGCTGGCGTCCCCACTAGTTTGAAGACTCTCACCACAGCCTCCATCCAATCCTCAGCCGCATGCAGGTCCGTCTCTCCCCAGAACCTGGGTGTCCTTCAGCGTTGGAACTCATGCAGTGCGCTCAAGTGGAATACATTGCCTACTGCTAGGGCTGGTGGCATCGGTGGCCCAACGTATGGTAGTACCGCCGGTGCCTCCGCTGGTGCCTCAACTGCAAGAGGGACCTATACCGAAGCCTCTTCGCTCATCAGGTTGTCAGTATGCACATCCCTCTGGGCTCTAGCTGGTCGTCCATAAAGAGGAATCCTGAAAGAAACAACGTGACATCGTCAAACGATTATACCTGGTGAGCTGACCTGGTTTGAGCTGACATACAAAAACTTCTAGAAACACACACAATCAGTGTTTTCATGCACAAATTCGGAAATAAATTGTCAGGGTCCTGGTGTATGGATAAATCGGCCGCCCGCAACAACACTGGACTCCCTGAACTGAAGACCACACTCATTACCCTTACCAATATTGCTTCATAGAAAGAAAATATCAGAGTTATAAGTCCTGTGGTAGAACCGACTCCTCAGATACCAATTTGTCACGACCCGTCCTCGGGGCCCGTGTCGTGACTACCCCAAGCCAGCCTTCCATAGGCCAGGGGCTGGAAACTAGCACCAAAGGCGTAAATCCCAATAACATGGAAGGAATTGCCTTTAAAAAAGTAAAAAAAAACACCACAGAGTACAAGCGGAAGTAAAACACTAAGTAAAAAGAGAAGTGATGAAAAGTAAATGTGCCAGAATACAAACCCAACTAAAAGTAAAACTACAACTGAACAAAAGTACAATAGAAAAAGACAACAGCTGGAAGAAAGGAAGCGACTCCTGGGACGTCCTCCTCAGTTCCTACCTGAAGTGTAGGTACAGATGGCGCAGCTCCTGGATCGTCCACCACAGATCCTACCTGAAGGGTAGGTACAGATAGCGCAGCTCCTCAATGCTCTCGCTCATCAACCCCCTCTGACTGTCTTCTCTCCGTGAAGTCCACCTATGGATACAGACTCGTTCGGTGGTCCACCTACAGGTACCGTCCTGTCCTCGAACACTCGGCCTCCGTTAGCACTGCCAGTCATCTGCAACCAACACAACGAGGTGCGGGCATAGCCCGTTCAGGGTTGAGTATAACCATACTCAGTAGGGACCCCGAGACCCTCAAGGTCTCACTAAAACCATCAAGGATAACCACAAAGAAGATCTCAACATATAACCTATACTTAGGTATATGCCCATACATATTCCTATTTTATCAAGTAACCCATCTAAATCATGAGGAAACACAAGATTATGAAATCATCGTATAACCACTACCCAGGTATATGCCCATACATGTACCTAAGTTATCATGTGACCCTTGTCAATCATGAGGTAATCACAAAGGTCAAAGATTCAGCTCAAACCAGGATTTTCATTATCAAAACCGTAACTGCTGAAGAGCCCCATCTCTGGAGTGTACAGTGGTCCTGTCACGACTCCGCGGTACTTCACACTAACCTAAGACTACTGAGGTACTCCTCTTGTCGAGTACCACGGGTATGCCACCTCACACAGTAGTGCTCCTCCTCCATGGGTCTGCCACCTCACACAGTATTGCTCCCCCTCATAGCCTACAGAGGTACTCCTCCTGTCGAGTAACGCGGGTCCTCCACCTCACACAGTAGTGCTCCTCCACCATGGGTCTTCCACCTCACAAAGTAGTACTCCCCACTGGGCTATGCTAGTCACTCCGAATCGAATCATACAAGCAGTCATCGGTCACAGCCAGCTACACGGTCTCTGTACTCTGTATTCTCGTCTCTGGGAGGGTCCGCTCCATGAGCTACAGGTCGATACTCCATGTATCACAAGTCCCTCGAAGAAGTATCTCAAAGGACCACCTCGTCATAGGGGTCTCAACGCAACAGACGACGCGTCAATCGGACGCCCGGTCTGTGAGTTATTAGCCTTTTCGTCCCAAGGGCCCGGTTGGTTTCATGTGCGAACCAACCCGGCCGTATCTAAACTGCACCCCGAACTCTCATAGGGTATACCTATAAGGACCGTTTCTCAATGTGATCACCAACGCCGCTGACGGTTCATCAAACGAACGTCTGGTCTGAAAGATATCAGTTTTTCCGTTCCAGGGGCCCAGTTGGATTTTGGGTACAATACAACTTGGAAATACTCCAAATTCATCCAAAACTCAGGAGAAATTTTCCAAAAGTTCCGTCTCCTCAAGAGTAATTCAACGAGACAGACGGCGCGTCAATCGGACACCCGGTCTGTGAGTTATTGGCTTTTTTGTTCCAGGGGCACGGTTGGTTTCGTGAGAAAACCAACCCGACTGCACTCTGATGGTGTCCAAACCACGAGCGGAGTAAGCCAAAAGTTCAGTCTCATCAAGTGGAAACCAACAAATTCGACAGCACGTCAATCAGACGTACGGAACTCAAGATATATGCATTTTTGCTCCGAGGGCCCAATTGGTTTCATATCCGAACCAACCCGAACGAACCCAAAGTTCTCTGAAACCTTGAGTGTAACATACCGAAACGAACGTCTCGATCCAATGATCGCATCGCAACTGACGGTGTGTCGATCGGAGGTCCGCAGCCCATGTTATTGGCGAAAGACCGAAGAGGTCCGAAAATGGGGGTCTGGGCCCGGCCCGACCCGGCCCAACCCCCCCTGGGTCGGCCGAACCGGGTCCGGGTCCGGGCGATCTGGGCGCGGCCTGGCCCGGCCTCGCGCTGGCGCGGTGGAACGGGTGCGGGGGGTTACAAACACCCCCGGTTGTCAACCGGGCGTGGCTTAAAGCCGCGCCGCCTCAAACCCGGAATGGCCCGGTCGTTCCTGTTCACGTCCCACCACCGCGGCTCAGCAGCGGCGGTTTGCTCCGGCGGCGAGCCGCCGCCACCTTCTGCGGACCACCGGATGCACTCTGGTGGTCCGTTTCGCCTTCCGCCTTCGCCAAAAGTCCTCCCGGGACCCGATCTTTACTGCGGAAGAATTCAAACGCAATTTTGGCCCGATTCGTCGTCGCCAATCGATCCGCAGTCAACGTTCAAAACGCGCCGTCTTCGTGGTTTTCGGGCGCGGCGCGACGGCTCCATGCCCCTTCGCCGCGGCCCAACTTCGACCATGGATTCGTTCTACCTCAAAGGCGCGACGCGACGGCGCCGCTCTTCTTCTTCGATTCTCTAAATTCCCACACGGTGCGACGGCACTACGTCGCTTCCATTTCAATCCACGTAGATAACCAACAAAAAAAGGGGAGGAGGTTCGGCCGTGTTTGTGCGGTCTGACCTCCTCCGTTATTTTGATAACAGATGGCCGTTGATATCAAAGAATGCCTAAAATTATTCATGACATGAAAACCAAACCCCTACCTTGCAAAGACGTCGCACGCCGCCGAGCCGCGGAAGAGCCAACCGTAGCGGTGATCGGACATTGAGGAAGATAGGTGCCGATTCCGTTGACGTCAGAGGGTGAGTCGTCATCAATGGAGACGTTCCCTGCGGTGGTGTCTCCTCCCTTGACACGGAGGAAGAAGAGGAGAAGGCACGTCGTCGGTGATCACCCGATGAAGAATGCGGCGTCTTGCTTCCTTCGACATGGAGAGAAGGTGCAAGATGAGACGACGTTCTTCATCAAAGCTCCGGTGTTGTTCACGTTCTTCAATAAAGGAGATGAAGCGTTCTTCTTTAGAGGAGGAAGTTCTTCAAAACACAAATGCTCTCTTCCCTTTCTCTTAACACAACATTTCTAACCAAAATAAAATAAGTCTCCACCTTATTTTATTTACCCATGCCATGAATTCAAAATTACAAAATTAAAAAGCAACACACTTAATTAATTGATCTTGAGTTGTCAAATTAATTAATGTTTAGGTGGCATGAATTAATGTGGGAGGTGAGGAGGAGAGGAGTCACTTAAGTTAAAGTGGAGTTACAATATTAAAGTGGGAGGTGAGTTATGGGAGGTCAAGGGGGTTATGGGAAGATCAAGGGGGGTTAGGGTCTCGTGTGGGACCCACCACCCTCTTAACCTCTCATGGGTAGTTCCCTAACTTCCACTCAAAGGATATAAGTACATTAAAGAAATAAAAATTGTAACTCAATTTTTATTTTATCTTCCACAAATATTTTTAACAACTCCTCCCATGAAAACGCAACTCTGAAAAAGATCTTCTTAAGCAATTACCGGCGCTGCGAATCCATCGGTGCCCTAGGAATTCGATTTTGAGCACCGATTCAAAAGTTAGAAAAACCCGCTCATTCGTTCACTGAACGTACCTGAGCTAATCTTTGGAAATTGATTCTGGGCACACCGGGCCTCAGAATCAGGCGCCGTCAGAAACTGCATTCTTGTAAAATTCCAATGAAAATTAAGAGAAACTTTTCCTTGAAATTTCTGGGTCTTTACAGTGTCACTAATTGAAAATTAATAAAACACACTAATATTGTCATCATAATTTTTTAAAAGGATCAATTAATCATTTTTGAGGTTTAGGAATTAGTATCACATCAGAAAGAAAAATGATGTGACCAGTACGAGTCAATGTGTGTGTTTCAAGATTAAAATGACATTTTAGAATAAAGTAAAAATACATTCTTGAAAATGTTATAAAAAATTTTAATTGATTTGATAATTTATTAAAATTATATATATGTCATTTATAGTGTGTAGTAATAAGTCTCACCTCAATATGATACACAATGTGACTTATACGACTCTAGGTGCATCTTTTTATTTAAAGGTGAAATTAATTTTTGTAAAAAAATGGCAAACTCATAAGTTATCAAATGAATTTGGGTGGTTTTGAAACATTATATAAATGATATATATGTAATTTTTGACATGTAGAAATTATCCCCACCTCAAAATGATACACAATGTTCCTAGTATGATCCAGTTTGACGGTTAACAGTTTAAAATTGATATTTTAGTTTAAATATTTTCAGTCACTGAAAAATGAGAAACCATTCGTGGATTAATATGAAAATTTCGTTAATAAATCAATATGTAATTTGTGACATTTTGGAATTATTCTCACATCTAATAAACATATGACCTAATAGGTATGAATGAAAGAGTATGTTTCATGTTTAAAATGACAATTAGTAAAATGACAAATATGTCATTAGATATGTGTATTTGTCATCTTCAACTCAATACGTTGCATGGTGTAATTTGTCTGACTCCAAATGAATCTTTTTATTTAATGTTGACATTAATTTTAGTAAAAAAGACAGTTGACACACTCAAAATCATGGAAATGAAATCATATTGTATTGATACATTAGGAAAATGATCTAAATGTCATTATGAATTTTTAATAATTAGTCTCACCTCAATCTAATACAGGATTATCCCATTATAACTCATAGTTTTCGTTATCAGTTTAAAATTGACATTTTAGTTTAAAAAGATTCAATCTATGAAAACAAATAAAACACACTCGGATTGTATTGATAATTTTAAAAAATTATTCATATGTCATTTTTATGTGTAGGAATCAGTCTCAAATCAAACCAATACCAGATATGACCAGTCGGACTCAAAGTGTGTGTTTCGAGTTTAAAATGGAATATTAGTAATAAAGTCCACTAACATACTCAAAACTAAGAAAATGCATTCATATTTTTTTTACAATAAATTAAAATTATCCATATATCAATTTAGACATGAGGTAATCTTTTTCACCTCCATCCAATGAACGTTGTGACTGGAATGACTCCAAATGTCTCTTTCTATTTAAAGTAGAACATAATTTTAGTAAAAAATAAAATGATACACTCAAAACCAAGAAAATTCATTTGTAATGTTTTTATACATTAGTAAAATGATCCATATGTTATTTCTTATGTGCATGATTTAGTCTCACCTATATCTGATACATTATATTCTTGGTATTCCTCAATCTACTTGTTATCATATTAATATTGAAATTTTAGTTTAAAACGTATTATTGACTAAAAAAACAAAAAATCCTCAGATTATGTTTATAATTTAAGAAAATTATTAATAAGTCACTTTTGACGTGTAAGAATTAATCTCACATTATACCAATACATGATATAACAAGTTTGACATGAAGTTAATGTTTCTAGTTTAGAATGACATTTTAGTAAAATAATATATTTGATGTACTCAAAACCACAATAAATCATTCCGATTTATTTGATAATTTAGGAAAACTATCCATATGTCATTTGAGGCATGAAGGAATAATACCCAACTAAATCCAACACATGGTGTGACCAGTATGACTATAAGTGTGTATTTTTATTTAAAATTTACATTAATTTTTGTAAAAATAAAACTTACATATTCAGAATTGAGAAAAAACAATAGGATTTTTTGATACCTTTGTAAATTTATTAATAAGTCATTTTTTATTTTTTAAAAATAGCCAAACCTCAATATTATACCTGATGAGGTTGATGTGGCTTAAAGTGTCCATTACAGGTTAGAATTGAATATTTAGTTCAAAAAGTTCCACTCACTGAATATTGATAAAACACACTCTGATTGAGTTGATAGTTTAGTAAAAATATTCATAAGTAATTTATGATATGTAGAAATCACTCTATCATCAAAATGACAAAAAATGTTGTGGGTATGTCTCTAAGTGATTGTTTCCAGTTTAAAATGATATTTTCGTATAAAATTCATGTGTTGTACACAATAATAAGAAGATTCATATGGATTCTTTTGATAAATTAAGAAAATTATCCATAAGTCATTTGGTATGGGTATGAATCATCCACAACTCAATATGATGCATGGTCTTAATGGTATGACTCCAAGGGCGTCTTTTCAATATATAAGTGTCATTATTATTTAAAATGTTCATCACACCACTAAAAATGAGATAATAGCCTATAATTTTTTTCTAATAATTATATCTACTATTACATAATTATTTTCCTTAACATTTATGTGTTATACTTATTTAATTAATTTCCATGGAGATAATTTATAAAGATGAATATGAAATGGGGTGATATGGATGAATCAACTGTAACTCAATCTTATACATAATGTTCCTTGTAATATTCAATCATTAGTTTAAAATTTGCACATTCTGTTATTTTATTTATTTATATTATTAGTAATATAATAAATGTTTTCGTATATAGGAGAGAAAATTTTATTGAGTAGGGTTGGCTTGTTCGAAAATAGTATTAGTCGATGTTATGATCAAAATACAAAGTATCATTGATGTTTATTAATGCATATAATACTTTATACATATATAATTGTGTAAACCAATGTTTGAAATGTCAATAATAGTGTTTTAACTTTTTCATAATTCTTATTTCATGAAAATTCTATATTGCCAATTGATTTGTTTGAAATCATAATTTTTTTGTTGTTGTGGTGTGTTGTTGAAATACATTTCACTGGTTTTGCAGTGTTCTACTACAGAACATTACAGTAGTGTTATAGTGTGTTTTTATAGAACACTAAAGCATTTAACTTTATCAATTACATTAGAATAATAAATAAAGGTCCCATTTATCAGTGCTAAATATAATTACATACAGAGGACCCATTTATCAGTTATTTTTTAGAATTGATATATGTCTATTTTATCTGTGTTTTTTAGTGCTGTCAAAATCCAAGCGATTTAATCATTATCCGACAGTCATTTATTATCTATCACCAATAAATGATATTTTTTGTTTTTCAGAGGCCGATTTTATAGTTCTGATTCTAGATTTGTTCCTTCTCTAGGTAAATTTCATTAATATAGTCAATATATTTTAATGTTATTCATGTTTTCTTTTTTTAAAATTATCTTTGTGGAAGAAGTTATCTTTATTTTCAACCATTGATAAGATTTAATATCCGATGATTATTGAACTACTCCTTAATTATTGTAATGTTTTCTTCATATGGTGCGGTAAATCACAATTTTCATCATGTATAAATATTGATGATTAATGTACAAATGAGAAGAACATGAAAATGGTTATTTTTTGAGGATATCAGAAGTGGAGATATTTGGTGGAATTTTTATGAGAACGGAGTTAGAATTATAAAAATAATTAATAACTTTTTATATATGTTCTTAGTCAAAAAATGGATTTCCAAAAACAATAAAAGGGGCTAGCTGACTAACATATTTGATTGCAGAGCTCACCATGCAAGAGCCACCCCGCATCTCTAACCCGAGGCGATTGAGAGTCTCTCATGCCCATAAAGGTGTTAGAAGCATCCACACATGAAAATATAGGAGTTTTAGAGAATATATATATATCTATAGGAAAAATAGTGGAGATAGAGGAATCCCAAATATATCATGGATACTTGAATATGTCATTTTTATGTAGGTTTTGGTGTTTTTAATGATCATAATGATAATAGTATCATCACTATCATATTTAGGATGCTATTCACTTTTCACCCATCAATACGTGATGCAAAAATAATGAGAACCACTTGATCAAACAATTAATTACATCATGATCATATATATTATCTTCATTTTCCAAGCCATTAAAATCCACATTTTTTCATCTGTAGGAAATGTTCTCACATGACACATCCTTAACTCATCTAGCTGAGTCAATCTTCTATGATCAAACAAATATCCTCCATTACTATCGATCTATTGAAAAAAATTACCCATAAGATGAATTTCACAAATATTTGAAGCCGGTTTAGACATTCATGGAGGAATAATGTCCATGAGTTATTACTGTGCATTATATTCATTATGGATGAATACCTTTTGTGAGGAATGTAGGACATAAATCTAATGTTTGTATGATATTCTGTGTGTTTTAGAATTGATTATGACTGAATAGGAATATTCATTGAATAATGATAAAAAATAATACTATATTAATCTTATAATGATTTATTTTAACACTTCATTGATATTTTTATAGTTTGAGTACTTTATCTATGTGTTTTCAATGATGTATAGATCTTTTGTATGATAGAGTTGATCAAGTTGTTTTCACCAAAACAAGTCGAGTTACATCCATCTAGTGTTTTGGATGAATGGAATTTTTCTGTGACAAACCAATTAAATTTTAATCTAAATCATTTTACTATATTTATTATTAATATTTTATAGAGTTATATTCATATTAGGAAATTTTTCAGTGAAAGGTGAAAATAATTTATTTTTAAACATATTTGGTTCTCATGTATTATATGGTTTTATTTTAGATCTAAATTTCCAAATTATAGAATTTTAATTTGATAAAATTAACCTATGTTTTAACTAATTATGTCAAAATTAACATAGGATGAATTTTTTGTGTTTTTTTAAAGGATTGATTTTCCAGTGAATGGTGAAAAATACCGATTTTGGTAAAATTACCACTTCATTTTAAAAATAAATTTTTTCATTGAAATTGATCATGATTAAAATAAAAATTATTTAATTAAATATAATATAATTAATTAAATTTGAATAATTATTATACATTATTTTGGTTTAGATAATTTATAGGCTAAAAAATAATTTTTCAAAAAATAATTTTTCGTTATATTTTGTGATTTTACCTTAAATCAATTTCTTCTAATGCTATAAATATAATATAAAAAAATATTCCATATTTTAAATAATAAGTCCCAAATTTGGTAAATCAGATTCCAAACATTTTTTGAAAAAGTAACCTTAGTAAATTATGGTCACCTATGTAAGGTATGTCTTGTAATTATGGTTTATAATAATACGATAAAGACTGAAAATGACCCTTAAATTGAATTTATTGGATTATATAACCCTATTTCATAAAAAATCCTCTAAAATTTGAAATTATGAACTTCTTTCATTTATTCATGATTTTTACATTTATAATATTTATTTAAATGATAATGTGAAAATTTCCACTATCTTGATTTTAATATCATTAATAATTTTTGATAGGGATAAAACCAAATTATGTTTCATTCTAAATATTCACTGTAAATATGAATTATTTTTTATCAGGTTAATTTATTTTTAATTTTTTGTAATGAAATAATTACATTAAATTACTATTCAACAATATCACAATATTTTTCCAATTAATATACAAACATAAATGATTTTAAAAATATTAAAAGTAATATAATTTCAATAAATTTTTATATGAATCCTTCAGATTAATGTAACATGGTACGGGTGTGTGGGATTATTTTATTCTAATTCCTTTCCTACCATAGGGTATTGGCAGAGCCATGTTATGTTTATGTTCTACATTGCTTTGGACACACATGAAAGATGGACACATCCCAAACCAAGAGATGTTCATAGAATACGATTCAAAATCACGAGGACACATTAGTGTTTGAAAAATAGTATAGTAATGAGTCATGGATGAAGAGTTCCTTAACATGTATGTGCAAGGTCATTCTAATGGGATATTGAGTGATCAAGCATTGGTTAAATAAAATAGGTTGGTAAGAGGAAAGATGACTTCTAGTCATGGGGGCTTATGTCCTCGGGGCTTCAGTTTTGTTTATGTTATGGCTCGGGTCTTATCTACTTCCTATTGTGGGTTTTTTTGTGCAATTATAACCCACATTCAATGAATGTATCCCTTTATCCTGACCTATTGATTCTAGTGGGGGCCTTTTTTATTTACCCCTGGGAGAGAAGATCTCACATAGACGAAGGGTGAGCTTCCAATTCTTCTGATGACGTGACTTGACTCTATAAGGGGGTGGAGAGAGTATTTCATGAAATTATTACAAATCATAGTGAGACCCTATGATATATTCCATAGTGTGGGAAAGTAGTTTACTCTCCATTCTCATATGATCACTACTAGTGAGTTTAGTAGTGCTTTCAGTTTAATGATATGGAGTTTTCCCCTTCGATAAAAAGTTCCCCTTAAAAGGGTAGAACAAATCATTCATGGGAGGTTAAAAGAACTTATCAGTTGGTTAGTATTAACCTTGGTATAATGTCCCATGCATAAACATTACAGAATCCTGATTTAAGAAAATAATTCACATTGAGGATCTTTAAAGGTTTAGAGTTTTAGAGAAATAGTTCATTATTAATTCTTATCATACCATACACATAAATGAGGATAATATGAAAATAGCATCCATTTATTCCACCAAAGGAAACCCTTTTGTTATTCAGAGTAGAGTACTCAAGAGGGCAGGTGAATTGAGTATCTATTAAAAATTTATGTTTCATATTTTTTCTTAATAATGTTTCCCAATAAATTTAAATACAGCCCAGTCAATAGAGGTTAAATGGTTATGAAATATTTACTGTTTGAAAAATATCATAGAAGATTGATTAATTCTCAGTAATCTTAATATCAGTTATTAACATTACATTTGAAGCTATTATAATAAGGGGAAAAATTATAACTTCTTTCCAAGATTAAATATCAATGTAAATTTATTGATTTAGGAATTAAAAAATACAACAGAGAACACTAAAATTAACAACACAACAGATATAAAACAAGTGCTTCATTCTCCAGTAAAGACCTAATCCTCTCCACTTAGTGATCACCTACCACCAATCATTTTATATAAATAAAATCGATCCTCACCCTATATCGGGGTAACAACCATACACAAGACTCTCCAGGTCTCACCACCTCTTCCCTAGTTCTTTGTGGGTATGAACTAACTAGTCAAACAGGGACCTCTTCCACAGTTATCCATTAGAATACACAAGTGTAAAAAAAGGATATATTGTATCCTTCAGTTTTATATAGGAGACAGTGTGTATTTAATACATACGAACACACTTCTCAAAAGATAATTAATAATACACAACATAGTAGAGATGATGAGATAAGGTTTAGAAGTGCTCTATGTGTTAGTCTATGCAACTCTGGACTTCTTGGATCAAGCAGATAGAGAAATCAAGTCCTCTCATAGAAAATAGAGTATCGTAGGTTATCTAGATCTGGAAAATGTTCCTCAGGGAGTTTATGATGTATAAATGTTCTCGACTCTGGGATTCAAGTATGCTTCGTGTGTTCTTCAGTAGTGTCGGGATGCATGAATGCTCGTTCTTCTTTGTTATTGCATACACACTTATTTTTATATTATGTTGTCGTCCCTATAGTCACCATGATCACAAACTTTTCACTTTTCCACATTGTTCTTTTTATTCATGGGATGCATGTGTTGGAGTGGAAAAGATACATTAATTTTTCACCTCATACCTCATACTGTCAGGTGATATGTCTACAAAGAAACATTAATTATGTTAGAGCATTTAAAAGCTTCAAATATGACAGTTAGAAATTAAATTGAAAAATGAAAAAACAGATTGAGATACGGTGTCACAGTCAATCGGTAAATAGTGTCTCTTTGAATCAATTTCTCCTTTTTTTTCCATTGAGCGGTGAGAAAAAAATGATGACATCGTTGTTTAGAGATCAGGAACAGGTAGCATAGATGCGGTGCTAGGATCATAGTGTCTTATCAGGGTGTCTGGATGTTCACAGAGCCTGTATGGTTAAGGTGTCTAGATGGTCATGGTGTCTGGATGGTTAGGATGTTTGGATGGTCACAGTGTCTTGATGGTCACGATGTATGGATGGTCACTGTTTCTGGATGGTTACTGTGTCTTGATGGTTATGGTGTTTGGGTGGTTACTATGTCTAGATGGTAATCAAGTCTCCATGGTTATAGTGTTTGTATTGTCACGGTGTCTGGATATTCATGGTGTCTTCATGGTTACAGTGTCTGGGTCCTTTTCCAGGAAAACACAACTGGTTGAAAATTCATAGTGTCACAGACATAGTCAAATCTTGTACACAGACTTAAACATTGAAATTCATAGAATGAATTATACTTAATCATTTATAAGATAATTTCATTAGAAAAAAATATTATTCAATATTTATTTAAGGTATAAAAAAACTAATCATCTGCACACATGATATTAGTTAAATTAAACAAGATTAACAATATTTATAGAATTTATATGATTTATGATTATTAAAAAATGATTAACAAATGAGGAGTCCAACAATATCCCCCTTGTGATAATCACAAATCATGTGAGTGAGAGATTTTTTATTAGCTAATGTGTCTCTTCATAAATGCACTTTTATTGCATATAGAATTCATATTTTTCCCCCTTTTTAGATTATCAAAAAATGTAAATAAGATGTAAAACAAAAAGGAAAAATGGAGTTGATTTATAAAATGTGTCAGAACAAACAGTAAGTAAAACGAATACATAAAACAACCATATAAAAAGATAGTAGTCACTATTATTCATCACTAGCTTTTCTTCTATTTTCCATTGTATGGAGCATCATAGGAAGAAGCATGAGGATCAGAGATTGTGGTGGAGGAAGGGCGTGAACCAGTGGACAAAGACGTTAAAGGGATTCATTCAAAAATAGAAGGGGCCATGGTAGGTGAAGTATAAGACAGATGATACTATGGATCAAAGATTACATTCCTGATCTAACATGTAACCTGAGAGACAAACATATATGTGGTGGCTAGGGTAGAGAATGAGAAGGTAGGTAAAACAGATCTCTGAGGTGGAGCTGTAGGAGTAACTATGGTAGTACTCTGAACATGAAGATAAGGAAACAAAGGCTTGATGAAGTCAGCAATGATTTTACCACTATACTACATGGATTTCTCAATTTCAACCTTTTTCTCCATAAATTTTTCCAACAGTGGTGTAAAATCCATGAGATTTTGGGACATTTGTTTTGAAGGCTTGAGTTATAGGAAGAATCCTAATATTTTACACAAGGTATTTTAATTGGTTGGTCATGTCATTATTAGAGATGATCCAATTGAAGTAGAAGTCCACATTCATATAAATTTATTAATAAGTATCATTGGAAATTTTTAAATGGATTCTCACCTAATCAAGAACCCTGTCACTATTCATGATAACATTTGATAGAGATTCTTTATCAATGCCACTGAGCATAGCCTAAAGTTCTTCTTTGACAACTGTTCTGATCAGATCACTGCCTATTATAGGTTGGGATGGTTTTCTAGAAGTACGCGAAGAAGTTACATCCGAGGAAATGGATTTTAGTTGATTTAGAACAATATGTATACAACCCATATAATCATCAGTTAACTTGTTAAGACCAATAACAACCTCACACATCTTTTAAAAAATATACTAGTTTATTTCAGATACATTGTCCGCTAATGATGTTAGATGATATTAAATCCATGGGGATAATTTCTGTGGGGTCTGACAAAGAATATCCTCAATAGGATGAGAAACGGGTTCTGGTCGTGAGTTCATTACTTTCTTCATACCTTCAACCATACCTCCGACAGGTTTTACCTCATCACTGAGAAGTTTATTATCAACTCTGACTTCTTGAATCTCATGAAGCATCTTCGGTTGAATCTTCCAAATGACTATCTCCATAAACAGTGAATCATCTCTCTCACTTGAATTGGTTATAGGATTCAGTTGGGTATTCAAAAGTTTATCAACTCCATCCAATAGGGTAGCTCCAAAAGACATCAGATCATCCTCATTCCCCATGTTTGGAGATTCTTGTGACAGTTCAAGAATAGAAGCTGAGACAATCTCAGGTTCCTTGGCAGAGATAACTCCAGGTGCAGATGCCAGTTTCAAATGAAACATAGTAGACAAATTAATTCAATTAACTAAAACTTTATGAGAATCAGTCACATCAAAATAACTAGGGAATTTATACCATGTATCCATTGATCTTGAATCAATTAGATTTGGGACATCAAAAAATCATGATTGGGGGGATTCACCCCCTCTATAGGTGGATCATTCTCAGGACTAAGATATTTGCATGCTTTATCTATCTACATGAATTCATCCCTAATTTCCTCATCCATTTCCATTATAACCAACTGAAATGATTTCTCCATTCTCTCTTCAGCTGAAGGAATAACATCAGGAATAGCTTTTTCCTATCAGTGTTCCTCAAGGTCAGCTTCTGGAAAAACATGAATATCTTCTTCTATATTCTATTCTACAACACTCTTTCCAATTTCCAAAGAAACTGACTCTTCTTTGAAATCAACTTGTTCTTCTAGATCAACAACCTTTTAACGAATATGCACTTCATTTTCAAATAATAAATGAGGAGATGTGTATTTTATTCCCCTTCTTCCACATCAGAATATTAAACTATTTCATCTAGTTCAAAACCAGGACCAGAGACACCCTTAGGTCTTGAAGGGTGTTTCACCACGATAAAATTTTCATAAACTATATATTTACCTTCCACTGATGCTTTCCTCCATGAATTCCAATTGATTTTCATTCTCTTTAGAATATATTTGGAATGATAGAACTCATAATCATTTATTACTGCTTCATCTGGTCCAAACAATCCCTTTACATGAAGAATAACTGAGATATGTCTTGAATAAAACAGGGAGGTTGATTTAGAGGTTTTTTTGATCATCTCACACATATAGTGTATAATATACATTCAAAGGTTTATCTTATATGAATTTTTCATGGGATTTATCCAAAATAAATCCTCATACTTGAGGACAACAAAATCACATATTTTGGGGCTAATTTTTGTTTGAAAAAACATAAACAACAGTCTAGATTCACCATCTAGCTCAAAAGCTATGGCTATCCTCTTGGTTTCATTTCCAATTAATCTTCTCAAAGATTCTTCCAAAACAAAGAACTCACTTGGAGGTGGAGGACCTCTCTAGTAGTCCTACCAAATACCCTATGGGGTTATCCTAAGGCATCCATCCCATAACCTTGAAGAGAAGGTACAAATCTGGTCATTGATCCAGCTTTGTACAACATAAACATCTTCATAATTAATATAAAATAATACATACTTGTTAAACTAGGCAACTGTCTGTGGATAAAAATTCATATCCACATTTTTAATCCAATCTAGATAGCCTTGATCTTTTATCACATTCAACACTAAATACTAACATGATAGAAGCCACTTTGGGAATATCTACTTTTCAGGCACCACTACTCTATTCACTAGGTTCAGATTCAGAGGGCCCAAGGGTCCTAACATTAGAGTGATTTTCATCGACTTCTTCGAGATTCACTTCCTAGGTGTTGAAGACGAATGGCATTTCATCTGGGTAATTCACCGAAGGATCGAGAGTGAGGGGGGTTAAAAGAGGGGTTATGGTTTGAGAAAAGAGAGCTCTTGTGAAGAACAAGTGAAACTTCTTTTATTTTATCATTTAGGGATATCATGCGTCGTAGGATCAAAAGCATGGGAATGTAAAAATAATAAAACAATTGATTACCGAGACATGGGTTATAATGTATAGATAAAACAATAAAGCATATTTATAGTGAGACCGTAATAAAATTTCATGGTGAGACCGTATCATACGTTCACAGTGAGATCATAACAAACATTCATGGTGAAACCGTAACAAACGTTCATGGTGACACCATAAAAATGTGATTTCTATGTTGGGAGACTGTATTGTTTGTGAAAGTATGTTCCATGTAGTAACCATGAAATAGTAACTATGATATAAGAAACCTGAAAAAATAACTATTAAGAATGTAAAACTGTTGAACCGTTAGAGTTGAATAGTAATATCGAGAAAGTGACTTCTGAAACTGTAAACTCTGAAATACCATACTTACTACATATGATTTATTATTCCCAATTCATGTATGATGTAATATATTCTTTCATAATTTAGTGTTCTGGAGAACATATCTGCAAGCATATATCCTATTCCAATGAATTCCAATGTGATATCACTTTTTTGATAATAATCTCTCAAAAATTGAGGTCTTATATCAATGTGTTTATTCCTAGATTGTGAAATATGATTTTTTGTGATGTTAATAGCACTTGTATTTTGAAAATTTATAGGTACATTCCTGAATTGATATCCATAAAATAGTAATGTGTGTTTCATCCACAGAATTTGTGCTCAACAACTCCCAGCTGCTGTGTAATCATATTCTATAGTAGATAATGCAACAGAGTTTTGTTTCTTACTACACCATAATGCTGCTGATATACCAAGAAAAGTGATATGTTCCAAAGGTGCTATTTCTATCTAACATACAACCACAAAATTCAGCATTAGAATAACTCACTAACTCAAATGATTATCCTCTGGGATAGAAAAATCCTAGATTGTGTGTCTGTTTGAGATATTAGAAAATTCTATTAATAGAAATTAAATGAGAATCCTTATGATTTTCTTGAAAATGAGCACGCATACACACACTAAACATAATGTCTGGTCAGCAGGAAGTCAAGTAGAGTAAACTTACAATCATTCTTCTATAAGTGTTTTGATCAATAGATTTTCTATCTTCATCAAGTTCCAACTTACAAGAAGTACTCATTGGATTGTCACTACGTTTAGTTCCTTCCAATACAAAACCTTTTAGAAGTTCTCCAGTATATTTACATTGATTTAAAATAATACCATAATTATCTTGAAATATTAGAAATCTCTAAAAAAATATGAGTTCACCAATTAAACTCATTTCGAATTCATTTTGCATCATTTTAGAATATTTAATACATAATTATTTTTTTGAATATCCAAAGATAATGTCATCTACATAGATTTGAACTAATAAAACATCATTGGATATTCGTTTTATAAAAAGGGTAGGATCAGATATTTATTTTGTAAAACCTTTGGAAATAAGAAAGTACTTAATCCATTATACCAAGCTATTGGATATTGTTTTAAATAATATTATGTCTTTGATAACTTAAAAATATGATTTGGAAAATGAGGGGTTTGAAAACAATGGGTTTCTCAACCAAGACATCCTCAGCTATAAACCGATTTAGAAATGTACTTTTGACATCCATATTATATAGTTTGAAAATTAGATGTGAAACATAAGCAAGATTAATTTGAATGGCTTCAAGACTAGATACAAGTGAAAAGGTCTCTTCATAGTCAATTCCTTATTTATGACTATAGCCTTGTGTATCCAATCTAGCCTTGTTTCTAACTATATTACCAGCTTCATCTACCTTAATTCTAAACACCCATTTAGTGCCTATGGTGAATGTGTATTTCTGTATTTCAACAAGTTTCCAAACTTTGTTCCTTTCAAACTAATCATGTTCATCTTGGATTTCCATCACCCAAAATTCTTCATTGATAGCATCATTAATGATTTTAGGTTCATGTTTTGATAATAAGACTAGATGTTCAACCAAAATCTAATAAAATCTCTGGTTTGAGTTTTTTTTCTTTGTCTCCTAAAAAAGCATCTAAGGGATGGTTCTTAAGATTTCTAACAACTCTAGAAAAATAAAGACTGGTGATTTTAGGTTCTTCAATAGTATTTGATTCATTGTGATAAGAATCTAATGAATTTATTTAATTGGATGTTTTCACAGATTCCTTAAAATGATGGTTAGAGGATTTTGACTTAATGTCTAGATTTGATACATCATCCTCTAGGTTCTCTAGAGTGGTCTTAGGCTCATGTGGATCTGTTTCATCAATTTTTTCATGGATAGATTATTTCACACATTTTGTAGTTTTATTAAAAACTCAATAGGATTTACTAGAAATTGAATATACAACGAATATTCCTTCATCACTCTTGGATGAAAATTTGCCCAGATTTTCCTTCATATTAAGTATATAGACATTGGAACCAAATACATTGAAGCACCTGACTTTGCGATTTTTGTTGATACACAACTCATATGGTGTTCTTTTAAGGATATGTCAGATCAATACTCTATTGATTATGAAGCATTTTGTATTCACAGTTTCATCCCAAAATTAGATAGGTATGTAATATTAAATAAGAATGGTTCTAGTAATCTCTTGTTGGGTCCTATTTATTCTTTCGACAACTCCATTCTATTGAGGTGTTCTAGGGGAAGAGAAATTATGAATTTAGCCATTTTATGAGCAAAAGGATTCAAACTCTAGATTCTCAAACTCACAAACATGATCACTTCTTAACGATTTAATTCTAAGTCAACTATGATTTTCTATAGTTTTGGCATATTTGGTAAAATGAGAGTGGGCTTCACTTTTGTGAACCAAAATTAATGTCCAAGTATATCTAGAGAAGTCTTCCATAAGAACATAAACATAGTGCTTCCCATTTAAACTATAAACTCTTGATGGATAAAAAAATTCCAAGAGAACCCATTCGAGAGGTTGAGAAGTTGAAACTTCTTTCTCTGGTTTGAAGGAAATTTTGTGTTTCTTTCCTTTTTGAAAAGGATAACACACTTTATCTTTTGGAAACTAAAGTTTAGGTAGGTCTTTGACTATTATTTTTCTTGTTATACTTCTAAAGGAGCGAGTGTTACAGTGCCCTAGTCTCCTTTTCCAAAGCCCAAAATCTTTGAGAAACACACTTAAACATGAAGCATTCTGAGAAGCTAAGGAATGCATGATAACAGAATATAAATTTTCATTTGTTAATAGAGAAAACACTAATTATTTTTTAGAATTAAAAACATTTCAAGAACCAATATCAATTTTGAGATTAAATCCATCATCACATAGTTGTGAGATACCATGAAAATTATAGTTCAATCCACCAACAAAAAGTACATTGTAAATCAAAATAGATTTAGAGTTACCGATTTGGCCAAGGCCAACAATTTTTAAATTGGAATTATCCCCAAAGGTGACATATCCTCCATCAATTTTTATTAAATTATTGAATCATGAATAGTCTCCTGTGATGTGTCTTGAACACCCACTGTTCAAGTACCATAAAATTTTACAGGAATTATTTAAGCATCTTTCCGATAAAATTGTCAAATAAAAACAGATTATGGTACCCATTCTGGTTTAGGTCGAGTAATATTAGTGACTAGTGCCTTAGGAAACTATATCTGCCTTAGAGGTTTCATATACCAATTATGTAAATTATTGGAAATATAAAATCTATTGGGTCCATAAAATCTTGAAATAGTAGAGAGTTTGTCATAGCTTTAACTAGTTGTATGTTTTCTAGAACTGAGAGTAAAACAAAATGTCTTAGATTTAGAAACAAAATTAGTTCTTCCAAAATTTCTTTTTCCGGGTAGATAGCCAATGCCAATTGTATATGTAGTAGACATCTGTTTACCTATAATTTGTACCAAGGTATCTTTAACATTTGTAAACCATTCAAGATCCTTATTCAATTTCTCATTAGGTAGTCTTAGTTCATTATTCTATTTGAGTAATTGAGCATTTTCTCCCTTTCTATACGGAGTACAGTTTTAACAGCTGTGGTATGAGCATGCTATTTATTTGAAGACTTTTATTTATCTTTTTGGTTTATTGCATGTCTCTTAAATTATATTAAAATTTTCAAAAATTTATTCAATATACATATTTTTAGAGTCACTCTAATATCTAGAATAATAGGAATTGTTTACAAGAGATTCCAGTGTATCCTCAGATGTGTTTTTCATAAAACACATATTGGATTTGTTATCCTATTCACCATGTGAAGATTCTGAGTGACTTGAACTATCCCTATAAGAACTCAATGATTCTTTCATTTCCATTGTATAGTTTTTATATTTTTCTTCATAATTATTTTTTTTACTTGATCTTGGGACAATCATCCTTGATATGTCATTTTCATTTACTTTCATAGAAGAGAATCCCATCGTACTTGTCACTTCCTTTCCAGTCTTTCTTCAAACATCCTTTATGACCATATTTTCCCTTAAAGTTAGGATTTTTGCGAAATACCATCTTCTTTTAAAATCTCTTAAACCTTCTAGCCAGTTGATCCATCTCCTCAACACTGCCAGGGGAATATTGTTCCCGGATGGAATATTTTACAAACAATTTAACTTTCTCTTTTTCATTTTGTTTAGAGATGGTGGTCTTGAATTCAACTGATATTCTATTTGGTTTATCTTCTTCTTCATTGTTGACTTTCATATCCTCCTCATACATCATTAGATTGAAAATGAGTTATTTGATAAGTTGCATGCTGATGTCGCATGAATATCTTTTAGAGACAGAGGTTCCTCTCCATCTGTCAGGTTGGTATATGAGAATCCTCATAATTTGTTCTTTATTAGTTACTTCTCTTCCAAGAGAAATCATAGTGTTAAATTTTTTTAAACCTGAGGTACATGTCAGAAATAGGATTATCGGGTTTCATTTTGAAGTTATAATATTTAATAGTATAATTATTAAGTCTCATTTTCTACACACTAGAATTTCATTAATGTGAAATAGACAATGTATCACAAATATCATGGGTAGTTTTACAAGAAGATATTCAATTAATTTCCTCATCTCCTAAAGAGGAGTATAAAAAATTTATATCTTTTTAATTGTTATTATAGGCAATTTTGATAGGTGCATCCCAAGTGATTCTATCAGTAGTAGTAATCTTATCTTCATCTATAATTGAAGACCATATTTCAATGCTCATACTTTATAAATGAATTTTAATTTTAATTTTCCATTGAGCATAATTGGTTTCATTAAATAATGGTGGTCTGTTTGTTACTGCACCTTCCAAAATCTTTTCCATAATAATGAAATACTTTAAAATAACAGTAAATTTAGAATTCACAGAAATTTATAGATCATTAATGTACAATTACAATCACTTTTGAATTCGGTCAATAATAGAGTCTTGTTAAACAATCCTCTGATACCAAATGTTGGTGGGATTGGAGTACTCAAGAGGGGGGGGGGGGAATCGAGTATCTGTAGAAAATATTTTTTTATAGGAATTCCTAAAAATATTCCCCAATAAATTTAAATAGAGACTAGTCAATCATGATTATATAGTTATGAAATTTTGACTATTTGAGTAACTTCGTAAAATATTGATTATTTCTCAGTAATCAAAATACCTATTATTAAAATTACATTTGAAGATATTCTAATAAGGAAAAAAAATTATAAATTATTTCCATGATTAACTATATTTGTAAATTTATAGATTTCTAAATGAAAATTTAAAACAGGGAACAAAAAAATTAAAGACACAGAGGATACAAAACAAGCAGTTCATTCTCAATCTAAGACCTAATCCACTCCACTTGCTGATCACCTACCACCAAGAAGTTTATAAAACTAAGCATGATCCAAAACATGGATAGGTGTAACAACAATACACAAGACTGTCCAAGTCTCATGACGTCTTCCACAGTTCTTTATGGGTATGAACTAACAAGTCACACATGGACCTCTTCGACACTTATCTGTGGGAATACACTAGTGTAAAAGAAAGGATATCTTGTATCCTTTAGTTTCATGCAGGATACATGGAATATTTATTAAATACACACACACACTAATCATGTGTTCTTTAGCAGTTTCAGGTTGCATGAAGGCTAGTTCTTCTTCGTTTTCACACACACACTTGTTTTTCTGTTACACTATCATCACTTCAGTAACCACGATCACACACATTTCTCTTGGACACAATATACTTTTTATTCATGGAATGCATGTGTTGGAGCAGAAAGGATGTATGAATTTTTCACTTCATACCTCATACTGTCAGGTGACATGTCTACAATGAATCATAAATAATGTCAATGAATTTAAAAAATTCAAATATGACCGTTAGAAATTAAATTGAAAAACACCAAAACAGATTATGAAACGGTGTCACAGTCTATTTGTAAATGGTTTCTCCATAAAATAGTGTATCCTTGAAATGATGTTTTTTTTTGTTTTTGAGCAATGAGACAGCTATGTTGGTGTAGTTGTATAGAGACCATAGAACGATATCACATATGCAGTGTTAGGATGACAGTGTCTAGTAACAATGTCTGGATGGTCATAGTTTCTTTATGGTTACAGTGTTTGCATGGTCACTGTGTCTGGGTGGTTATAATGTCTTGATGGTCATGGTGTCTGGATGGTTACGGTGTCTGGATGGTCATGGTGTCTGGATGGTAACAGTGTCTAGATGGTTACGGTGTATGGGTGGTTACGGTGTATGGGTGGTTATAGTGTCTGGCTAGTGATGGTGTCTGGATGGTCACAGTTTTTGGATGGTCACGATGTCTTGATGGTTATGGTGTTTGGGTCCTTTGGTAGAAAAACTGAATTGGTGGTAGACTCAAGGTTTCACAGACTTAGTCAAATCTCTATACACAGACATAAATAGTGATATTCATAGAATGAATTAAACTTAATCATTCTAATAAAATTATCTAAGAAACAAAATATTTTTCAAAAATTATTTATGACATAAAGAAACTTATCATATGTCCACATGATTTTGGATATATTAGACAAGAATAAAAATATTTTCAGAATTTATTTGGTTTGTGATTATTAAAACGCGATTAACACATGTGGAGTCCAACACCTTTTATAAATAAAAATATTTTTCTTTTTTTTTTGTTAAAAATATTCTCGACTTCTTCAGTTCTATTACTCATCCTTATACCCCATGAAAACATTTAAAAAAATGATGAGTATAAAAAATCAGTAAGGGATAAAATAAGGAAAGAAAATGTTAGTTTATGAATATTTATAAAACCATGAATTCATAATAATCATAAACACTTCATAGAAATCATAAATCATAAAGGTTACTTGTGGAATCCTTATCATAATGACATTTTAGATTTCATAGGTACATATGGAGTAACCATCATGGTTGTGTTAGGAATACCAATCCCATTATATTCCACAAATTTCATAGAAGAAACATTATTGTTTAACATTGTCTCATTACCCAATGCATTGGAGAGAGATCACGAGATCACCCTCCCTCAATTTATCATGGAACCACCCATATACAATATAAATTCCCAAGAACCATAACATAATCCTCAGACATAAACCATGCAAAATGGAAAAACAAAATATCTACATTGCAATCAAAAGATATCATTTCAAGATATTGATATAATAATTCCATTCTCAAAAACAATTTTTTAATACCAATAATACCTAAAAAGTGAATATGGTATTTAATTTTCATTTAAAAAACACTTCAAATTTTTTAGGATTCCAAATACCAAATAATGTTCATGGTGGTGGAAAGGTCATTGTTTCCATGTACATTAAAATACATTCATTTATTATTTTTTAAAAATTATTGATAAAAAATCTTCCTTCTTAAAACCACTAAAATAAATTAAAAGTCAAAGGGGATTATTATACACATAACAAAAGAAGGTGGTCTATATTATAAAAATATTCCTCCATGAAAGGATATTGAGGTGAAGTCCTTTACCTTGAGTCTAACTCATCATATAAAATGGTTACATTCAAGAATAATAAACATATGTTAATTTATAATTTCATTAGAAAATTTTTCATGATTATTATACCTTTTATTTCACTTAATACAATGTTATATGGATTATATAATCATTTATGTTCGTATAAAACATGTTGTTAATATTCAGTACCTGAGTCGAAAATGAACATGATTTTGATTTCACCAGTACATGGGGACATAATTCCATAATCTCAAGAATAGTATTCATTAAATAGTAATAACTTATATACATTACTCATAATTTTTAAATCAAACCATTAATTATGGTAACGGAAAAGGATCAACATTATATTCATGGAGACGATAGGTCATACGTACGCATGAGTAATGTTTTCATTTTTCATTTATCATTATGGAAATAAGGTAATTATTATTTTATATTACCAATATAATAATAATATGATTATCATCATAATAATAATTTAAATATAATTATATATATCATACTAGTGGTTTGGATAATAAAAACAATCCACATCACTTCGTGGAGGTGATAGTTCTCACGTACGGAAAAACAACGTTATTATTTTTATGTGAATGGAAGTTAATAAAAAAATTGAATTATTATTATTTAAAATAATAAATATTTCATTAATATCCCATATGAATATTAATTCCATCATTATAACTAATATTTATAGACTATATTGGAAAATGAACTAAATAGATTTTTTGATGTGATTATTCACACATAGGCAAGAACGAATAATTTCATTCCAATTTGATTGAAGTAGATATGAATTTAAGTGATGATATAAACATAATAACTTTTTTTTTTAAATTTAGGATACTGGTGTTTTTATTTAAACATGTTTGGATAAGACTAGATGTAAGTGGCTGAAAAAATAAAATTGAAATACTTAAAGAAAACAATACATCATCTTTGGTTGATCACCCTTGAATAACACCTTAACGCCTAAAATAAGGATGTCATACCTTAAATTAGGTCACAAGAATGTGGGGAGGGATTCTATTAAGGGTATTAAGATGATCTTGGATAATCCAAAAGGAATTTCAAGTGTGATTATTAGAGAAGAGCGGGCAACTTTTCATAAGAGAGGGGAGAGGCACATTTGGAAACTCTTAAAATATTAAATGAATAAAAATTAATTTTTTAATACAAATGGTTCCAAAATGAGATAAATCGAATCTAAGATGATTATAGGTTAAAATAAACAAATAAAAATAATTCTTAGTCCTATAATGATTTTATTTTAAACCTTATTTTCTGGTATAACTTCAATTATTCTCTTTTAATTTTAATTTTGTTAACAAACATTTAATTATTAAGAGGATATTAATTTTATGTATATGGGATAAATTAACTATAATTAGTCACATAATGAACTTTTAGACTTTATAATAATCACTTTATAATTTTAAAATATTTTTTGAATTTTTAAATAATTTAATAAATTACTATTTTTATAAAACATCAATAATTCCTATTTTTAGACTAGTCATTTTATTAAATTTAAATAAAATCCAAATAGAAGGATAATTTCAAAAAAAATCATTTTATAGTATTCTAGAATATCATATTTAAATAGATAAATATTTTATGACATAAATTATTTCATATAATATTTATTTTAATATTTATAATATCATTTATTTGATATTTTTTAATTAAATAATTATTATATCACTATTTTTTCATTATTTATAATAATTTTATAATCTCTAAAAATTTAAAATAAATTCACATGATTTATATAATTTCATTACCTTTCTTTAGACTATTTATTTTCATAGATTCATTTAGTTTATCACGAAATTATTATTATTATTCTTATAAGAGATAAGAGAGTATAAAGTTGTCACTTTCTTTTGTTTTGATAATTATTATATAACATTAATTGAAAAAAGTCTTTTAAAAGAATAAATTTTGATCTTTAAGTGATAAGTGTATAATTTTATTTATTCAATAGTATTTTTTATGTGATAGGGTAATTTTGATGTCCTTATGATATTGTTTTTTACCTTAATTAACTTGATTTACTATTTACCGTGGTAAATAAAAATTACCAATGTTATTATTAATCATGTCTGAAAATAAAAGGGAGATATTTACATAATATGAACCTTATGATTTCAAATATAGAAACCATTTTTCCAAATTCTAAATATATAATATTAAGTTTTTAAATTAAAATTAATTCCCCTTGTTAAATTGAGAAAAACATATTTTTTAAAAGTACAAACCCTCAAAATATTGACATGCAATTATATCAAATTTCAATGAAAAATTACTTCCAAAGAGAAAAAATAGATTAAATGATAAAAAATTAATTCAATTTAAAATTAACACTAACTAAAATGATAACCTATATATATAAATAAATTATTTGAAAAGGTGGTTTTGAATTAAAATGTAGTATTTTTGACTATTCATTAAAATATAAATTTTATCAAAAAAATACAATATTTCAACTAATGTAGATTTTTATTTTCTCATTCCAAATAAGCAGTTTTTTTTCATACAAAAATTATAAAACTGTGAAAAAATATAATTAGAAAGGTTTCACCATCTAATGGTGGTGAAACTACCATTTAAAAATATTAGTGTATTTTATGCTTAAAATCAGATTTATTTTGATTTTAAGAATCTAAAAATTATTTGATGAATATAAAAATATATAAAAAACATATTTAAATATAATATTGTTAGTTATTTTCATTCCTTAAAATACAATGGTTAGACATTAAATACATTTTTAAATAATAATTTTAATAATGTGTTATTTTTTGGTATAACTCTATTTTGTGTGGAACGTAAGACTTTAGAGACACTCGTTGTTGCTTATCGCGTATGCTATCAGAAAAAGCATCACATTTTATGTAAAATTAATATTTAATTCAAAAATATTAATACATATGAAAATCTATTATTCTATAAATACGTGGGATTTTACATCCGTCCCCCCATTTGGATATTATGTCACAATAATTTTATTCACTTATCATATAAGTGTTGGTATTTCTCCCTCATAGAAGTTTTATATTACCATGTTTCCTCTTCAAACACATGGTTTTTTTCATAGAAAATTAACCTAATGAATCACCTTATTCTTTAACACTTGCACTCTATGGTCAAGAATCTGGACTAGTTGTTCCTCATTTGAAATATTCTCTTCCAACTATACTACATCTAAACTCAAAACATGTGATGGATCCGAAAAATACATTCTCAACATTGAAACATGAAAACAATTGTGTACTTGGGAAAAACATGGAGGTAAAGCCACATTGTAGGTATCTTATCCAACTATTTTCAGGATTTTATACGATATAATGAAATGAAGACTTAGCTTTTCCATTATACCAAAACACATCACACATTTCCATGGTGAAACATTGGGAAAAACAAGATCACCAACCTTGAATGAAAGATCCATTCTTCAGTTATCTGCAAAACCTTTCATCCTACTATGAGTAGTCCTCATGTGTTTCTAAATCAACTAAAATTTTCCCACCATCTATACTACCAATTTTTGTCCCATATACTACCTTAAATCTTATTCCTCCCAAAATGCTGGAGTTTGACAAAAAATTCCATATAATGCCTCAAATGGTGCCATATTTATACTGGGATAAAAACATTATTATAAAAAAACACAACCAAAGAAAAATGTTGATCCCAACATCCCTATTAATCCCATGAAATAGCACGTAGCATATACCCCATGGTCTGAATTGTTCGTTTCGGCTACCCATCTCATTGAGGATGAAAAGATGTACTGAATTCTAATTCAGTTCCCAATGACTTCTGAAAGGCTTTCTAAAAAATAGAAGTGAACATAGGATCACAATAATATACAATAGTGAGGATAAAACCATGTATCCTAACTATTTATTTATGATACAACTGTGAATACTGATCTACAGAAAATGTGTCTTACATAGGAAGAAAATGTGAATATTTAGTCAATCTATAAATATTAACCAAAATCTCATTTTTACCTCTATAAGTATTTTTTATTCCCACTAGGAAATCCATGGATATATTTTACTATTTCCACATCGGTGTTGGAAAATGTTGAATCATCCCATTCGGTAAATGCCTCTCTTCTTTAACTTGTTGACAATTTATACACTTCCTAGTAAAGTCAACAATATCTCTTTTCATTCCACCCCACTAGTAATACTCTTGAAGATCTTTGTACATCTTAGTACAACTAGGATTAACTAGAAAAGGCGAAATATAATATTCACATTACAACACTTTCTTCATATGTGAAACACAATGCACACATAATATCATTCCAAAACAAAAAAAAATATTTATCAAAGTTAAATTCATGTAACATACCCTTATAAACCAACTCTACCTTTTTGTGAAACTAAATATCATCGGTCTGTAGTTTCTTAACTATTTCTGATACAGACAATTACACAAATACCTGAAACAAAATAGGGGAATTTATTACACCAATGACTTCTATTCTCAATTTCATCAAATCAATAATCAAAGGGTCATGTTCCCAATATAAATTGGTTAATGTATCATTAAATTTATGACTGAAAGCATCAGCCACTTATTTTCTTTTTTAAGAATGGTAATGAATCATGAAATCATAATCATTGAATAATTCCATCTATATTCTATATCTATTGTTCAATTAATTTCAAGTAAATATATACCTTTATATTTTCTGGACAATATATATTTCACATTTTACTCCATATAGATTGTTCCTCCAAATTTTTAAATAAAAAACAATAATAGCTAATTCAAAACCATGTGTAGGGCAATTTAACTCATTAGTTTCCAAATGAAGTGAATCTTAAGAAATTAACTGATCAATATGAATTAGGAAATATCCATTTACATTCAAATATGTTTTACTACAGATAAAAAATTCAGAATTTATTGAAGGAAATGCCTAAACTAGAGCATTCACCAATCTTCTTTTCAATTCTTGAAAACAGTCATCACATTATTTTTTCCAGATGAACTTAACACAATATCCAGTTAACATATTTAGTGGGATATATAATTATGAATTTTTTTCAACAAAAATATAATAATAACCAACAAAACCAAGAAAACTATGAATATTATTTTTATTTTTGGGTCTTGTCCATTTTTCAACAAATGTTGTTTTAGGAGGATCAATAGTTTTTCCATCATTATAAATAGTGTAACCATTGAATGAAATGTTTTGTAACCAAAACTCACACTTTCTAAATTTCCCATATAGTTACATTTCTTTTAAGTTTCTCAAGAAAAAACTTAAATGAATTTAATTATCCCATTTTATTTTAGAATATAACATAATAAAATCAATAAATACAACCAAAAACTTATCTATGAACTCATTGAATATTCTGTTCATAAGATCCATGATTACAATATGTGCATTAGTTAAACAAAATAGCATAACTGAAAATTCATGATGGCCATTTCTTGTATGCAATGCAGTCTTCAGAATGTATGATTCCTTTACTTTTAACAGATAGTACCATGAACTCATGTCCACCTTCGAAAAATACTGATCTCCCTTGAGTAGATCAAAAAACTCATAGATAAGAGGGAAATGATAATTTTTTTATAGTGATGTAGTTCAAGGCTCTATATCCTATGAAAATTCACATTTAACCATATTTCTTTTTAACAAACATGACTTGAGTAGCCCATGGTGATGTTTTAGGTCAAATGAATATTTTATCTAATAACTCTTGCAATTCCTTTTTTAACTCTAAATGTTGAATTTGAGAAATTTTATAAGGGGGTTTTGAAATTGGTTTAGCATTAGGAACTAAGTCAATAGAAAATTCAAATTCCCGATCATGTATATCATCATGAAATTCATCATGAAAAACCAAAATACACTCATTTACCACTGGAAGATGATTAATCTGAATGATTCCTTTGTATTCAAAAATATGTTCAAGGTAACATTAATTTCCATCTCTTACTAGTTTCTCATAGTCCTTATATCTTATAAATGTTAAGGGTTCATTCATGTGAAAAAATATAAATTTTTTCAAAAAATAAACTTCTATTTCTTAGAGTAAATCTTAGCATGGTAAATAGAAATCCAATCCATACCTAGAATAACATAAAACTATACTAGAGGAAAAACAATAAGGTTTCAGGTATATTCGTTCCACAGAAAAGGACATGAATATTTTTTAATTTATTTTTTTCTTAACATTTCCCCCTGGTGTTTTTACCATATGTTATGGATTCATTTCTTTAGCTGGAATTCCCAATTGACATAAAAATTTATCAGAAATGAAAGAATTTGTAGATCCAGAATCAGACAACACTTTGGAATAATCAGAATAAAAAAATAGCGTATGTTCTCCCACTTCATTTGATGACCCAACATCTGCTAAAGTATTTACAAAGTATTTCACCACAACTTTTTTCATATATCCTAGTTACTTCCAAACATTGAATTTCATCATCAGACACTCGTTCACATAATTAACCATATCATTACATTTAAAATATTTCACTAACTATATAAAAGATTTTTTCTAACCATTATCTTTGGCTATGAAATTATGAGCTTTATGCCTCTTTTTTATCACATTATAAGGACTTATAAGAATTCAAAAGTCATTCTCGTGTGTGATTTTTATCACAATTTTCAAAAATATTAAACATAATTTTCTTATAATCTGTCATCTTTAAAGAATTTTTCCCTTTGTTCTTCCATCTAATCATCTTATTGTACTTGTTTTCAGGTAACACATGATCATCAACAAACACAATTTCCACCTTTTCATCATATTGAACAAATTTTCATAAATTTTTAACTCACAAGAATCAACTAAAATTTATTAATTTGGATTTAATAATGAGTAAAAATGATTGATTTTACTAATAAGAACCCTTTTGAATTTTGGAGCATACCTTTCTAGTGAAGTGAATTTTTCTTCATAAGCATACAATGAGTCATCCTACTAACTCAATTCCATGATTTTAATATACATCCTATGTCTAAATGCCTTAGGAATATATTTCTCATTAAACATTCCTTTTAATTTATCCTAATAAAGAGTATAAATATAATCAATACAAAAAATATTCATAACCATCGACCAGCACAAATTGGCTTCAACTCCAAAATGGTAAATGGGAAGCCTAACCTTTTGATTTTCTGAACTCCCCAATAAATAAGAAAACATTTCAAGGGATTTAATCAACTCTTCTGCAAGCACAGTGTTAGAGGATCCTCTGAATGATAGAGGATGTTGCCTCAGGAAATTCTCAACTGCTAACATGTTCTTTTGTGGTTGATATGGCTATCCTCAGACATGGATACCACCAACATTTATATAAGAGTGAAATATTCCATCACTACAACAAACTGTTAAATTCCAATTCCAACCATCTTAGGTTGGTGATGTGGAAGGTTGTTTTCCATTGGATGTCATTCTATCACCACTTCCATATTTCCTATGTGGAAAACCATTATGAATAGACATATCTTATATAAAGCAAAGTGGTAATCCTCAAATTCTATATAACTTCAGTTTGACCATAAAGTAAAAATATTTTTGTATATTCTATTAAAAATTTCCAACCCTTTAAAGTTTTCTAAACTGTACTCTGATACCAACTATACGTCCTCAGACAGAAACATTACATAGTCATTATTGAAGTGAATAATTCACATTGATGATCTTTTTATGTTTAGAGTTTTATAGAATTAGTCCATTCATAAAACATATCATCCAATAAACATACAATAGGATACTATCAAAACAATTTCCATTTTTTTCAACCAAAAGATATCTTTTTATAAATAAAACATTATTTATTTTATTGATAAAAATATTCTTCACTTCTTCCTTTCTCTTTCTCATATGTATACCCAATGGAAACATTTTAAAAACTACTGATGAGCATTAAAACTTAGTAATGGAAAAAACAAGGAAAAGTGCTAGTCTATGAATATTTATAAACAAATGAATCACTAAGAATCAGGAAAAAATCATTGAAATCATAAGTCATAAAGATAACAGGTGGCATATATATCATATTTATATTGTATCTTTTACAGCTAAAAAGGGAGTAACCTTCATGGTTAGGTTTGGAAAACCCATCAGAGTATATTCCAAAAATCACTTAGGAGAAACATTATTGTTGAACTCCATCTCATTAACTAATAAATTAGAGATCAATAATGGGATTAACCACCATTAGTTAATTATGGAACCACTCATATAAATAATCAATTCACAAGAACCATAACATAATCATAACACATAAACCACGCCAAAACGAAAAACAAATGTTTCCTCATTGTAGTCATAAGATATCATTGAAAGATATTGATATAATCAATACATTATAAAATCCATTTTCAATACCATAATACATTAAAAGGGAATATGGTATTTACTTTTCTTTTAAAAAATATTACATCTTGAAGAGGAATCCAATAAGAAAATAATTGTCACAATGGCGGAATGGTCGTTGACACTACGTATGTGAAAAAACATTCCTTTTTTCATTTTGTAAAACACATCATAGGAAATATTACTTTTTAAAATAGTTTAATGAAATTAATATTCAAAGGGGTTTATTATACACCATTTAATATAAAGTGGTGTATATTATCAAAATATGCTCAATTAAAGGTCATTGAGATAAAGTCCCTTACCATGGGTCTAACTCGTCATGTACAATCATTATATTCCTAAACAATAAATTTAGGTTATTTCATACTTTATTAAGTATCTTTTTCAGGTTTATGATCCTTTTTATATCACTTGTTTCCTTGTTATAATAATTATATAATTATTTATGTTCATATCAGATGTTTTTTTGATATTCAGTACTTATGTCAATAATGTTCACGGTTTTGATGTCACTAGTCCATGTTTTCATAAGTAAATAATATCTTAAATAGTATTCATGAAATATTCATCACTTTTATAAATTAATAATACATTTTAAATCCAATTATTTGTTACGGTTAAAAAAATTTACAACGTTATATTCAAGGAGACTGTAAGTCATACGTACGCATGAGAAACAATTTCATTTTTCATTGATAATCATGGAAATAAGGTAATTATTGTTTCATCATTCAAGAATTGTGATAATATTAGTGTCCAAATAATAATAAATAAAATATTATTATATATATCATACAAGTTATGTGGTGAATAAAAACGCTTGACATTGCTTTGTGGAGGTGATAGTTCACACGTACGCATGGGAGACATTATTGTTTTTATGTATTTGGAAGGTAAGAACATAGTTGAAATATTATTATTTTAAAATTATTAATATTACATGAATATTATATATAAATTTTAATTCCATAATTTTTTCTAATATTGAATGACTGTAATGAATAACAAACTAAATCAGTTCAAAGAGGTGATAATTCACATGTACACTCGAACTATTAATTCCTTTTACATTTGATAGAAGTAGAGATGGATTATATGATGATACTAACATAATAAAATCTCAGTATATTTGGGATATTGGAGTTATTATTTCATCATGATTGTATTAGTCTTTAAAGAAGTGGAAGAATAAATAAAATTGAAATACCTAAAGAAAATGATACCTATTCTTCGGTTGCTAACCATTGATGAACACCTAAACACCTCAAAGAAGGTTTTTATACATAAATTATGGTCTTTAGAACATGGGATGGAATTATAGTAATGGTAATGGGTAATGAGTGACCAAAACAAAATGATATTGAATTTAGAGTATTATAGAAGAGAGGGTACCTTCTTATACGAGAGGGAATGGGCACTCATAAAAACCCCTAAAATATTAAATTAGTATAAATAAACTTTACAATACAATTCGATACAACATGAGATATGTAAAATATAAGATTTTTATGGGTTCAAATACTCTTATCCAATAATTATTATACATGTATTGATCTTATTTGAATCCTTATCTTTTGGGTTTACCCTTAATTATTCTCTTTTAATTTTAATTATGGTAAAAACATTTTTATTATTAAGAGGATAATAATATTAACTAAATGACATAAAATTTACACAATTGGTAACTTAATGAAATTATAGAAGTTATCATAATCACCTTTTAATTTTAAATAATATTAATTCTTTTAAAATAATTTAATAAATTACTATTTTTTTAAACATCAATTATGTCAATTTTTTCACTATTAATTTCAATGAATTTAAATAAAATCTAAAAAGATAGATAACATAAAACCCAAGAATTTAATAGTATTATAACATGGAATATTCACCAATAAAAATTGTTTATGACATAAATTATTTCATATAATATTTATTTTAATATTTATAATAACATTTATTTGAGATTTCTATTAAAAAAATTATTGTATCACTGTTGTTTCACTAGTTATGCTAATTATTTAATCTATAAAAACACAAAATAAATTCACATGATATAGAAAATTTCGTTATATTTTTGGATACTATTAATTTTTGTAGTTTCATCATTAATATCACTTTATTAAAATTTTTATACTTATAAGAGATAAAAGAGTTACATGTTGTCACTTTCTTTTTTTAGAAATAATTAAATAACTTTCATGAAAAAAATTCCATTAAAAGAATAAATTTTGATCCTTAGGTGATAAGGTTATACTTTTAATTATCAAATAGGTTTTTTTCAGGTGTTATGGTAATTTTTATGTTCTTATCATATTGTTTGTTACCTTAATTTAACTGATTTACCATTAACTATTGTAAATTGATATTACAAAATTTACTATTCATATTGTCTAAAACCAATGGGACATACTTACATAATCTGGAACATATGATTCTAAATATGGAAATAATTTGTTAAAATTCAAAACATATATGTTGCACAAATTAATTTTAAATTAATTCATGTTGTGAAAATGATAAAAAGAGTTTTTTAAAAGTAAAAACCATCAAAAGTTTGATATGTGATTATATCAAATTTTGATGTGAAATTAATTCCAATGACCCAAACTGGATTAAAGGAGAAGAAATTATTTTAGTTAAAAATTAACCCCAAATAATAGGATAACCTTACTATAAAAATAAATTATACAGAAAGGAAATTTTGAATTAAAATGATTTTTCTTTCAATATTCATTAAAATATGAATTTTGCCAAAATAATAACAAAATTTAAAACAAGGTAAATTTTTATTTACCTATTCTAAATAATATGTTTATTTTTTCAAATATAACATATAAAAATAAAAAAAAAAGAAATATATTTATAATGGGTTCTCCAAATAAGGTGGTAAAACTACTTTTTAAAAATATTAGAGTATTTTATGATTAAAATTGGATTTATTCTCAATCATTTTCCCTAAAATTAGTTTTGTAAGTGAAATTTATTTTAAAAAACATGTGATAATATAATATAGTTTGATCTATTTGTTCTCTCTAATTCAAAATCTAGGCATTAACTACCATTTAAAATAATAATATTAATAATGTATTATTTTTCTATATGACTCACTTTTGTGGGTAATGATTGAATTTGAAAAAACCTATTGTTGCATGTCAGGTATGCTATTACACCAGGCATCCCATTTTATGAAAAATTAATATCAACTCCATAACTAATAATAAAATTGAAATTGTATTATTCTAAAAATATGTGGGATGATACACTAGCATTAGTGAATTCAATGAGATTACAATTTTCCATGATAGTGGAGGAGTATAAGGGTGTCCATTTTGGATTACCTAAACATTAAGTGTTTTTTTTCTATATGTACATGTACAATGGGTAACCCAATATCTGTGATTGCATATTAGGTGAACCAATTTTTTAGTAGAGCTAGAGGTGTGGTTGGAGGAGTATGCATAGTAGGGGATTCCTAACACCCTATTTGTTTTCATGGGAATCCCTATATTGTTTTCCAATGGTATAGATGAGGGATCAGGGTCAGGGGTATTTTGTAATCACTTGATCCATGTAAAATCCATGACTTCATTAGATTTAATTTTTCATTTAATTTCCACTATTGACTTGTTATGGGGGTTTCCTATTAATTTTGGTGGAAATGGTATGTTTTGAATGTTTGAGCTAAACCGTGAGCCCATTTCCAGATTTAAAAAACAGTTTGGTTTCTTTTATAAATCCTTAATTGTTCAAAAATTTTCATCCATTACATTTCATAGATGGACTAATTTTACCTATTAACACCCCCATGTCAATTTTGAACCTTTATAAATCTTTAATCCTGGTGTATTTGGGTTTCTATTTAAGGTATTGGCTCTGCTCGTAAGCCCATTTTCTACATTAAATGTTATTTTTAATTATTGAATATATCCATCATTTTTTTTGTTTTTTGGTGATTGTACCTCCTTCTAGAATCCAATATGCCTAGGATGACCCCCATTATCAGTTTCACATTTTTTGGAGCTCATTTGTACCGCCAAGTAGGGAGATCATTCTTAACCTTAGTCAAATCGAGCAGATTTAAGAGGTAACATGATCCTTTCATAACTACTTAAATTTTCATTATTATTCCTTCATTTCAATCCCTAAATTACCTTATATGACTCCTTCGAGCCTCCATATCAGTTTTGGTTACATGTAGATTATGAATTTGGTGTATTTAGGGTGATCTCTTCATGATTTGTGCATGTATGTCTTTATCTATTTGATTTATTCTCTTTCCTTTGGGTTTATTTCACCCTTTCTTGAGTTATAATATTTTTAGAAGTTAGGTTTCATGTCTAGTGTCTATATTCATGTCTTTTGGGTGAAATATTAAGGTTTTATGTTTCTTTTCAATTACTTGAGGTGTGGCGGTGGCACATTTGATATTTCTCACCAATATTTGAGGATTTTGACACTTTCGTTAGGTGGTTCCATGTGTTAACAATTATTGATGAGTTAGATTTATCTATTTAGTAATTATTAATATTATTCATATGTTTTTTGTGGTGAAAAAACTATTCATTATTTATTTGGTTACGAGTTTAATTTTATATTTTCATTTTACCTTGAAATCAGATGTTTTTCATGTATAACACTTGGGGTGTTATTTTGGTGTATATTAGAACATATGAAATCAGTTTACTAATTCTTTTTTGGGCTGAGAATTATTATTTTTTAGGGTATTGGTGTGAAATTGGGTTTGAAATAGGGTTTTTAATGGGATTATGGTGTAAACCATGTTTTTCATCATGAAAGTTATTAGGAAAACATGTGGTTTTCATGTGGATATTTTGTGGTATTGTTTGAGGTATTTGTATATCACTAGGGGGTGGTTTAATAAATGTTTCTAGGGATTCGAATTATGTTTTTAATGGGTATTGGTGTGTTTTTGTCCTTGAAATATGGTTTTGTTATGAGTTTTATGTGAAAAGATTGGGTACAAACCATGGAATTGTTTTATGAATGTTTTAAATCGTTTAATGATTTATGTATGAAGTGAAACCATATTGGAAAACTATTTTGGAGTGTGTATATTTTGAAATGGAAAATTTTAGATATTAAAGGGTTTGTTTTGTGATGTTTTCAATCTTGTAAATATTTTTAAAAAATGTTTGATGGAATTACTAATGTGTGTAACATATGGGAAAGTTGTGTGGGATGTTTTGTGTGAGTGTGATCTAAAAATGGATCTTGGTTATGACAATGGTATAATGTAACATGTGAGTGGGCTGTTATGTGAGTTGCAATATCTTGGAATGGTTATATAATTTTTTTTATGTATTTGTGGAAGTGTTAACGAAATGTGAAAAGTGTTTTGGGCTTTCTAGTGTGAGTCAGATTTCATAATCAATTAGAATTCAAAGTGAATGTTTCAGTGTTTTGTGGTATATATGTGGGATTTTGGGTGAATTTGTGATGTTGAATGATATTTTAATGTGATGTTAATATTTCTTGACTTGTTGAACTTTTTTAGCACAAGGGGAAAACCTAGGTATCTAGGTGGGTGGATGTGTTATAGTATGCTTGTGAATTCGTGGGGTTTGACCTCGGTTTCGATTATAATGATTGGAACTTAAAACACTAAATAAACATGTATTATGATGATTTGGGACCACTAGGTTATGGTTATGTTCCCTACTAGTGGATTGTTCATGAGAACAAATTTTTGAGATGGTTAATCTCACCGAGATATGGGGTACCTGGGACCCACAGCTAGCTAGGGACTAGGGGTTATTTCCTATTGCATGTGATCATTAAATATTTTATACATACCATATACATAAGGTATATTTGGATGGAAAATTCAGTATCTTTGACATTTATTTTAAAAGTGTTGATTCTATAAATTAACCCACTTGAAAACTGTTTTAATTTATAAGTTGAATATTTTAGAAATCGTAACTAGTATAACGTGCTTATGAAAACATGAATGAATTTCAACATTGAATGTTTACAAAATGGAATATCTTAGAGGGTGTATCCAACTAGTAATTGGATCAAAACCTACTAACACACATGGGTATAAGTGGACTTGGATTTTTTTTGTCTCAGGTTGGGTATAATTTTTAGTGTCTGTGGTTCGGGTTTCTACTAGGTCCTTGGTGGTAATGTCTTGTGGATATGGCTTGAGGTTGGTGCCTCTTACAACGAGGGTTCATGGGATATTTATTTTTGGTTTTGTACCTTTTTTATAGTCTTGTTGAGTTGTCTTATTCTATGAAATTCAGGTCTAAATTTTTTTAAAATATTGTTTGGTTTGAAATATCTAGATTCATTTTGTTGGATTCATTTTTGGTTCTAGGTTTATAAACTCAGGTAAATTATTCCCAATTCACATTTTATTATACCCAGGAACTTGTTCCAGTCTATGTGGATCAAGAATGACCTTTGTTCCTTATCAAAGGCTGGGATTGGTGCCATATTTGGTGGCGAACATATATGGTTCGTGACAAAATGGTATTAAAGGAGGTTCGAGTTAACTCTTCGGGTCATGTTATTTGGGGAAGAGTCGGGATAGTCTAGAGTTAGGATTGTCGGGATTTGGAATTCCAGTTTTGGTTGGTGTTATTGATGAACACACATCATGAATAGATTCAAGATTCTAATTGAAGTCGGTATTAATCTATGTCATTTGGTTTTCATGGTTTGATGATGATTAGGGGAAATGAAAAAATAGTTGGTTTAATGGTTTCAGTGAGCTCACAGGGCCTAGAAATCCATGTTGAGCCCAGGATATTCCCTAGAACACTCTCTATTGTGGTGAAGGGATTGTAATATGGCTACTAACCATATTTCCAAGTCACCCACATGAAACTAGTTTCATATCTCATTGTCTTGTGTTCTTTAGTTTTGTAATAATGGAACTTTAGTTTTAATGTTACTTGGTTTTAAGAAGTGTAATGTTTTTTTGAAATTATTTTCTAATAATGAGGGAATGGTTTGATTTAAGAAATTATGGATTTGAATTTTCAAAATTGTTTTTAAATGGAAAATGTTGTGCTGACACCTCTTTTGAAAGCATTGACTATAATGATGTCGGTTTTGAAAAAGTGTTTCCAATAGAGTTCCAAAAACAATCAAATTATATTTTAATGGGATAAAATGTTCTGAAATTGATGTGAATAACTTAAATGTGAGTTCTTATCAAAATTTTTGTGTCTTTAAGAAGAGTTTTGTATGTTGTGAAATGGTATTTTGATCTCATGTTTAGCGGTTTTCAGAAAATGGATGTATTGGTTGACCATTTTGGTTTTGAAATGTAGAAATAATTTTTTGTTTTATCATTTGGTATGTATGGGAGAGACCACATTAATATGGTTATATGGGATAATGAATTGTTTATTTCTTGACTGGATGAGTTCCACGATAGATATGGGGAGGGTTCTCGGTGTGGCATAGAAACATACATCTGTGAGGCCCATGGGGTACAATTGGAGGATACACTAACTACTGAACTGTTGGTTTTCAACGAATTGTTTTTAAAAGGAAACAATATGTTTTGATTAATTATTTGGTATGGTGTGTATTATGTGTTTTTAAAGTTTTGATTTTGCGGGATGTTTTGAATCCAATGACCCCTCATATTCGAACCATATTTTGGGTTTGTGTATTGGATGGTAAGATGGGTAGAAGGGCGGGTTAGTAGTATCTTCTAAGATAAGATTTGGGAAACCATTGTTGTGGTTCCCTTCATCTGTTTGGATTTAGTATATGTCTTTTTTTGACCAATGGAATAGCTTGGTTTGGTCATTGGGTTCTCTCATTGGATAAGGTATGCCCCCATTAAAGGTTAATGCCCAACTAAAGTGCAACCCAGATTGTTTCGCCTTGGAAAATCCTCTAGTTGATCAATGAAAGGAATATTTTATCATGATTTGTATAATGAGTCTACACCGTTTCCTTTATTGTTTTTTTAGATCCTCTTGTAGCAGGAGAGAGCTATTGGAAGGTTGAATGAGACCTTAGTTTCTTAAGCTATCTGATTCGTCAAAGGTGGAAGTTGTCTGGGGTTGTCAGTGTGGATGGTGTCCAAGAGGGCATCTGTGTCCTTTGTTGTCTATAAAAGAATGGGTTCATGTTAAACCACCAGTTTGGGAGATCTGGTCAAGAGATGAAATTGTGGACACATCCTGTTCTTTTGTATTGTTTATGTACTTGGAATAAGGTCTTGTTCCATGTATTTTTTTATCCATCACAATGGTTATGTTTGGTGATTCCTTGTGGTGTCATGTTCTTGTTTGATTGTAAAGGTGAAGGTTGTGAAATCCTCTGAGAGTCTCTGTTATGTTGGGAGTATGTCTCCCTTGGAAAACACGTCAGAATCCTCTATTTTAGAGGAATATTTTTATTCACGTCCTTTTCTTATTTCGTTTCTCAACCGAAGAAACAAGGTGCAATGTGTGTGCATCATCTAAGACCTTGTTTTAGTGAAATTTTGTGTCAAGGTAAATTGATTTTGGAATGTTTTAGTTCATGGTAAACTTATCAGGGATTGCGATGTAGTTGTTTTTATCACAAGAAGAAGTAAGTTGTTTTCAGGTGGTTTCCAAAGCCTAACTACGAGGCTGATGATGCTTCAATAATTTTAGCTCCTGCCATAGGTCTTAGAGAGAATTAGGAACTTAGTCAAGGGAAATTCTATGTTCATTCAAACCCTTTTACAAAGTCCTATCCTCAGTATGAATGATAGGATGATTTTATACCTCTGGTGTCATCATATTTTTTTCAGTTTTTCCTGTTTGATGGTATAGGTGTGAGGACCTCATTTCCATCTTATAGCATGAGTTCATACATTACCCCTTTAGTTTCGAATGGGTATTTGGATAATGGTTTAAAGTTTGGCTAGACAGGTTGAGTGCACAGTTGGCGCATTGTGAGTAGTGACCATTCCCTAGAAAACCATGTACATTGATGGATACCCACATTTAGTACAAGGTTTTCCAAACCATATAGACTAACCATGCCGCCACCCCAACTCTTTAAATTTTGGGGTCTTTCTATACAGGCCCATGCTGGTCCATTAAAATTGGTTTTTATTATAGTGGGGATACCCACTATGAGTCTTATATATGGTATTTTGTAAAGGTATTATGGAATTATACCCCTTGAACTAGAGAGTCAGTTCAAGCTTCCCCCTGATTGTGTCATGAATCTTCCTTAGGGATATTTATGTTCTCTCTTATGGTGGAAATCCCATTTGTGTTTCCCAATACTCGTAACTCAGATTGGACATTGGTCATAGCCGGGTGGGTGGTAGTCTCTTTCGGAGTAATCTAACTTCCAAAATCTTCCTCGGGTAGTCATTGGGATTCGAGAGTGCCCAACAGTTTAGTTAAAGCTATGTAAGTGTAACCTTGTTCATTGTTGTTGTTCTTTTCAGTGGATTACTTGATTATTGTTCATATATTGTTTTAGGCGTATTCTTTTTCAGATAAAGATTGAATATTAGGGTTCATTTTAGGAAATCAAAAAATGTTTTTGTTTCTGAGAGTAATACTTTTTTAATTGATCACTAGAGGGGTTTTGGCCTATCGGGGGTGGATCAAACATGGCGAAAGAGTACATTTCTGGTCTATAAGTTGGGTGTTTTTTTGTTTTTGGCCTTGTTGTGGATTTCCAAGGGTAGGATATTTTTTTGGGAGAATTCTCACATCCATTAATTTTTTGGAATTATTTTTTCGTTTAATTTCCATTCTTGATTTGTTTTGGGTGTTTGTGATGAATTTTGGAGGAAATGGTGGGTTTTGAAAATTTGGGCCAAACCTTGAGCTTATTTCTAGATTTAAAAATGAATTTTATTTCTTGTATTAATCCTTAATTTTTAAACATTTTTCATCCCTTCCAATTCGTAGATGGCATACCCTTACCAATTAACACAACTATGTCAATTTGGGGCCTTTATAAATCTTTAATCATGGTGTAGTTGGGTTTTTATATAAGGTATTGGGCCTTCTCATAAGCCCATTTTCTGCATTAATTTTTTTTAATTATTTAATATATCTTTCATTTTTTATTTTGATTCACTAATTCCAACTCACTCACTAAGCCAATATCCCTAGGGTCACCCCCCATCTTCGGTTTTGAATTTTGTGAGATCATTCTAAACGCAATGTAGGGTGATCTTTTTTAACCTTTCTCAAATCGAACAGATTTAAAGAGGTAAAATGATTCCATCATAACACCTTCAATTTTCATTATTTCCCCCCATTACTATCCACACATGACCTATTATGGCTCTTTAAAGCCTCCATATCAGTTTTGGTTACTTGGAGATTTAGAATTTGGTGTATTTAGGGAGATCTCTTCAAGATTTCTGCAAGTATATCTTTCTCTCTTTGATATCTTCTATATCCATAGAGTTCCATTCACACGTTCTTGTGTTCTAAAATTTTCATATTTTAGGTTTCATGCCTAGGGTATAACATCCTATTTTTGGGTGAAATTTATAGGTTTTAGGATTCCTTTAATTTCATTGATGGGTGGCGGTGGTGTGGTTGATGTTTCACACCAATATTTTAGGGTTTCGACAATTTCAGTAGGTGGTTCTATGTGTAAATTAGTAAGGATGAGTAATATTCTTGTATTTAATCATTATTAATATTATTCATATGTTGTTTTTGAGGAAAAAATTGTTAATTATTGATTTGTTTAACATTGTAATTTTATAGTTTCATGTTTTCTGGAAATAGTGTGTTTTTCATGTGTAACACTTGGGGTATTATATTGTTGTATTTTCGAACCTATGAAATATGTTTACTAAATCTTGTTTGGGATGAAAATTATTATTATTTAGGATCTTGGTGAGCCATTGTTTTTGAAATGGGATTTTTGAATGGTTTTAAGGTGTCAGAACATCTTTTTCTTCTTGAAAGTGATTTTGAAAACGTGTGTTTTTAATATGGATCTTTTTTTGTATTGCTTAAGGTATTTTTATAACACTTAGGGTGGGTTAATATATGTTATTGGGGCTTTTCATTATTTTTTTAATAGGTATTGGTGTGATTTGGTCCTTGATAGATGGTTTTGAAATGAGTTTTATTTGAAAATCATGGGTACTGTCCTTGGAATTGTTTTATGAATTTTTTTAATAGTTTAATGATTTATGTAAGAAGTGAAAACATATTGTAAATCTATTTTTGAATGTGTATATTTTGAAATGGAACATATTAAATGTTTAAGGTGCTGTTTTTTGATGTATTCCATCTTAGAAATGTTTTACGAAAATGTTTGATGGATTCACTAGAGTGTGCAGGAGATGTAAAAGTTATGTGGGATGTTTTGTGTGAGAGTGAGGTGAAAAATGGATTTTGGTTATGAAAATTGTATTGTGTAACATGTTAGTGGGATTTTATGTGTGTTGGAATATATTTTAATGGTTATAAAAAAATTCTAATGTATTTTTGGAAGTTGTAAAGAAATGTGAAAAGTGTTGTGAGCTATTTTAGTGTGAGTCATATTTTAAAATCAATTTGAATGAAATGTTCAATTTTGTGAGTTTTCTGGTATAAATTCAGGATTTTGGTGAATTTTTTATGTGTGAAATGATATTTTCATGATAATTTTATATTTTTTGATTTGTTGAACTTATTTGAGCATAAGGGGAAAACCCGGGTATCTAGGTGGGTGGATGTGTTCTAGTATTCTAGTGAATCCATGGGGTTTGGCCACCGTTTCGCTTAGAAATATTGTCACTTACAACACAAACTAAACATTGATAATTATTATTTTGAGAAACTAGGTTATGAGTATGTTCCCTACCTGTGGCTCATTCATTAGAACAGATAGTTGTGATGGTTACTCTCACCGAGATACGAGGAACCTAGGAACCACAACTCGCTTGTGCCTAGGGGATATTTTCTATTGCTTATGCTCATTATATCCTTTATACATACCATCAACATATATTATATTTGGATGGAAAATTAATTATCTTTGTCGTTTATTTAAAAAAAAATTATTATATAAATTATCCCGTTGGAAAACTCTTTTAATTTTTAAGTTGCATATTTTAGAAATTGTAACTTGCATTTCATGTTTATGAAAACATGCATGCTTTACGTCTTAAAATATTTATCAGATGGAATATCATAGTGGTGTTATCCTACTAGGAATTAGATCACACCACAGATACACCCGTGTGAGTATGATGACTTGGTTATTTTTTTTATCACAGGTTGGGTACACTTTTTCGTGCTAATGGTCCGGGTTTCTAGTTGGTCCTTGGTGGTGAAGTCTTGTGGAGACGGGTTGAGGGTGGTGCCCCTTTCCATGAGGGTTATTGGGCTGTTTATTTTTGGTTTTGTGTTTTATTATATTCTTGGTGAGTTGTTTTAAACTATGTAATTCAGTTTTGAATTTTTTTAAAATATTGTTTGGTTTGAAAAATCCAGATTCATTTTATTGGATTCATTTGTTATTTTAAGTTTATAAACTTGGGTAAACAATTCCCAATTCTTATTTTATGATACTGGGGCACTTGTGCTAGACCGTGGGGATTGGGAATTCCCTTCGGGCCTTATCATGGGCTAGGTTTGGTGCCTGTTTCAGTGGTGATTATATTTGGTTCGTGAAAAAATGGTATCAAAGGAAGTTCATGTTAATATTTTGGGTCTTGTTATTTGGGAAAAAACTGGGATAGTCATGAGTTAGGATTGTAGGGACTTGGTATTCTAGTTTTGGGTAGTGTACTTGATCACCACACATCATTATGGGATTCAAGTTGCCAAGGGAAGTTGGGATTTATCTAGGTCCTTTGGATTTCTTGGTTTGATGATGATTAGAAGAAATGAAAAGAGAGTTGGGTTAATGGTCTAAATGAACTCGTAGGGCCTGACTATCCATGTGGAGCTTGGTATATTCCCTATAAAATTCTCTGTGATGGTGAATTGGTTGGAATATGGCCTCCAACTATATGTCTAAGTCCCCCCACTAAAATTAGTTTCCTCTCGCAATGTCTTTTATTCATCACTTTTGAAATTGTGGAACTTTGGTTTTAAAGTGACATAGTTTTAAGAAGCGTAATGTTTTTGTGAATTGTTTTTCAAATATAGAGTTAATGGGGCGTTTTATGAAATGGTGGAACAAAATTTTCGGAATTTTATTGAAATGTAAAATGGTGTGCTTACACATCTTTTGAATGTAGGGACTATGTTGGAAGTAGGTTTGGAAATAGTGTTTCCAATAGAGTTTCTTAAACAATCGAAGGGTTTATTAATGGGATGAGATGTTTTGAAATTTATTTGAATAAAATGAAATGGAGTTCCAATCCAAATGGTTGTTTCTCTATAAAAAAATTTAATATTTGAAATGGGATTTTGATCTCATGGTTAGCTGTTTTTAGAAAAAGGATGTGTTGGTCAACCATTGTGGTTTTGAAAAGTGGAATGAATTTTTTGTTTTAACATTTGGTATTTCTTTTAGAGACCACATGAATGGGGTTATATGGGATGGTGGATGGTTTATGGCATGACTAGATGAGTGTTAGGACATATATGAGGAGGGTGCTCAGTGTGGGCCAAAAACATGCATCTGCGAGGCCCATGGGGTACCATTGGTGGATATGATAACTACTGAATTTTTTTCTTTGAAATAATCGTTTTTAATGTAAAAAATGATGTTTTTATGACTGATTTGGTATGTTTTTTATTTTTTTTATTTGAAATTGTTGATGTTTTGGGATTTTTTGAGTCCAAAAACCCCTCATGTTTGAACCATGTTTTGGGTTTCGGTATTGGTCAGTAAGATGGGTAGAAGGACTGGTTAATAGTCTATTCTAATATATGTTTTGGGAATCCTTTACGGTGGTCACCTTCATGCATTTGGATCTATTTTGTTGAATTTTTTGTCCAATGGAGAAGCTTGGTTGGGTCCTTGGGTTCCCGCATTTGGTAATATACACCCCCCATTAATGGTTAATGCACAACTGAACTAAAACCCGGATTGTTTTGCCATTAAAAAATCATCAAGTTGATAAATGTAAAGAATATTTTATCAAGCTTTATATAATGAGTCTAGACCATTTCCTTTATTGTTTTTTTCAATCCTATTGTAGTAGGAGAGTGCTCATGGATGTTTAAAAGAGACCTTAGTTTCTTAAGATATATGATTCGTCGAAGGTTGAAGTTGTATAGGGTTTTCAGTGTAGATGGTGACTAAGAGGGACTCTAATTCCTTTCTAGTCTCTTGGATGAAAGGGTTTATGTTAAACCACCTGTGTGGGTGATCTGGTCATGAGATGAAATTGTGGAAACTCTCTGGACCTGTGAGTTATTTAGAAAACTGGCATAAGGTCTTGTTCAATATATTGCTTCTATCCATCACAATGTTCTTGATCGGTGATGCCTTGTGATTTCATGTGCTTGTTTGACTATAAAAGAGAAGGTTGTGCAATCCTCTGATAGTCTCTGTTATGTTGGGAGTATGTATCCCTGGAAGAAACATCATAATCCTCTATTTCGGAGAAAGGTGTTTATATGTTTCCTTTCCTTCTGTAGTTTCTCACCCGAAGAAAAACGACGTGATGTGTGTGCATCTTCTACGACCTTGTTTCGTTGAAATATTGGGTTTGTGTAATGAGAGTTTGGAATGTGTTAGTTCTTTGTAAACTTATCCGGGATTTCAGTTTAGTTTTTTGTATCACCAGAAGTAGAAATTTTGTTCAGGTGGTTTCAAATGCCTAACTACAAGGCTGAAGATGTTTCAATCATTTGACCTCTAGCCATAGGCACCGAAGGGAAGCTGGCACGTAGTCAGGGGAAATCCCAAGGTCATTCAAACCCTTATACAAATTCCAATCCTTAGTATGAATGTTAGGAAGAGTTTAATCCTTTGGTGTTATCATCTTGTTCTAGTAGTCCTCTTTTGTTGGTAGATGTGGGAGGACCTTGTTTCCATTTTGTAGCATGAGTTTATACTTTCCTCCTTTGGTTTCGACTGTGTATTTGTAGAAAGGAATGAATTTTTTCTAGATTGGTTGAGTGCACAGTTTTTGAATGGTTAGTAGTGACCATGACCTAGAAAACCATGTAGATAGACGGATCCCCACGGTTAGAGAACAGTTTCTGAAACCATGCAGACTAACCATGCAGCCATTCCAACTCTTTAAATTTTAGGTTCTTCCTGTACTGGAACATGATGGTCATTTAAGATGGTTGGTTCTTATGGTGGTGAGACCCACTATGATTATTATATAAGTCCTTTTCTAAAGGTTATTTTGAATTCTACCCCTTGAACTAGGGTGTCCATTCAGGCCTCCCCCTGTTAGTGTCTTGAATCTGTCTTGGGAAAATTCATGTTTTCTCTTATGGTGGGGAGCCCATTTTTTTCCCCATACTAGTAAATCAAATCGATCATTGGTCATAGCTGGGTGGAAGGTAGTCTCATTTGGAGTTATCTAACTACCAAAATCTCCCTGGGGTAAACGTTGGGATTCAAGAGTGCCCATCATTTTAGTTATAAAAAAGTAAGTGTAACCATGTTCTTTGTTATTGTTCGTCTCGGTAGATTACTTGAGTCTAGTTTATATAGTGTTTTAGTCGATTCCTTTTGGGGATAATGTCTGAATTTTCTTGATCATTTCCATAAATTGATGTAAGATTATATTTTTTAGAGCATTCCTTCCTTAATTGATCATTGGAGATTTTTTTTCCTTTCGGTGGCGGACCAAACATGGTGAAGGAGTAAATTTCTGGTCAATTAGTTGGGTTTGGTTTTTTCTTTTGGCCATGTTATGGATTTCCGGGGGTGGAATGTTATCTTTTGTGGAGAATTTTCACAAACACGACTTCTTTAGAATTCATTTTTTCATTTATTTTTCATTCTTGATTTTTTGAGGGTTTCTTAGGAATTTTGGTGGAAATGGTGGGTTTGGAGAATTTGGGCCAAACCATGAGCCCATTTCCGGATTTAAAATCCAATTTTGTTTCTTTTTATAATTAAATCATTTTTCATAAAATTTCATCCATTTAAATTCATAGATTTCCTCCCTTGAACTATTAACACCCCATGTAAATTTTCATCCTTTATAAATCCTTAGTCATGGTGTATTTGGGATTTTCATTAAGGAATTGGGAATGTTTGTAAGCCCATATTCTGCTTTAAATGTTTTATTAATTCTTTATTATCTTCTTAATTTTTTATTTTTTTTCTTTTATTACACCTCTCTCTTGAAAAAAATATCTCTAGGATGACCCCCATTATCAGTTTCCCATTTTTGTAGCTCATTTGAACCACAGTGTAGGGTGATCTTTCTTAACCTTTCTCAAATCGACCATATTTAAAGTGGTAAAATGATTCTTTCATAACTCCTATAATATTACTTAGGTATCTCCGTATCAATTCCCCCATGACCAAATATGACTCCTTTGAGCCTCCATATCAGTTTTGGTGACTTTTAGATTCAAATTTGGGTGGATTTAGGGCGATCTCTTCCAGATTTCTGCAAGTATGTCTTTCTCTCTTGGATTTATACTCTTTCCTTTTGGTTTCATTCACCCTTACATGAGTTATAAAATTTCCAGAAGTTAGGTTTCGTTCGTAGGGTATAATTTACTATCTTTTGGGTGAGGTATTGAGGTTTTAGGTTTCTTTTCAATTCCTTGAGAATCGGCGTTGGTGCAGTTGATGTTTCACACCAATATTTAATGGTTTCGAAACTTTTGGTTGGTTTTTCCATGTGTAAATTTTTTTGATGAGTTTTATTTCTGTAGTTACAAATTTATCATATTCTTCATATGTTTTTTGTGGTGTGAAAACTGTTTATGATTTATTTGTTTGAATGTTTAATTTTAGAGTTGCATTTTATCTTGATATAGGGTGGTTTTCATGTGTAACACTTGGGTTATTTTTTTGGTGTATTTTATAACATATGAAATAGGTTTAATACATATTTTTTGCCCTGATTTTTTTTTCTGTATGGTCTTGGTTTTACATTGGGGTTGAAATAGGTTTTTAATGGGTTTAAGGTGTAAACCCTTGTTTTTCTTCTTGAAAGTGATTATGAAAACATGTGTTTTTCATGTGGCTATTTTGTGGTATAGATTGAGGTATTTTTATAACATCTGGGGTGGTTTAATAAATGTTTTTGGGGCTTCCAATTATGTTTTGTATTATTATTATTGTGATTTTTCCTTGAAAGATTTTCTTAAAATGTGTTTTGTCTGAAAAACTTCGGTACACTCCATGGAATTTTTTTATGAATGTTTTGAATGGTTTAATGATTTATGTAAGAAATGAAACATTATTGGAAAACTATTGTGGAGTGTGTATATTTTTAAATGGTACATATTAAATGTGAAAGGGGCTGTTTTGGGAGGTGTTCCATCATTGAAATGTTTTATAAAAATGTTGGAAGGATTTACTAAAGTGTGTAAGAGATGTGAAAGTAATGTGGGATGTTTTGTGTGAGTGTGATTGGAAAAATGGATTATGGTTAAGAAAAGGGTGTTATGTTACCAGAGAGTGGGATGTTATGTGAGTTTAAATATATTTTAATGGTAATATAAAATTATTTAATGTATTTTTGTAAGTGTTAAAGAAATGTAAAAAGTGTTGTGAGCTATTTTTTTTTGTGAGTCGGACTTCAAAATAAATCCGATTGAAAAGTTTACTTTTGTGACTTGTGTGGTATAAATGTTGTATTTTGGGTGAATTTGGGATGTGAAAATGATATTATCATTTGAATAGTATATTTATTGGCTTGTTTAACTTTTTTGATCACAAGGGGAAAACCTGGGTATCTTAGTGGGTGGACATGTACTAGTATGCAAGTGAATTAGTGGGGTTCAACCTCAGTTTCACTTAGCAAGTTCGACACTTAAAACACTAACCAAAATATGATAATGATGATTGGGGACCACAATGTTATGCGTATGTTATTTAATAGTGGATCATGCTTGAGAATGTAAATTTGTGATAGTTACTGTCACCATGATATGAGGTACCTGGGACCCATAGCTAGATATTGCCAAGGTGTTATTTATTTTTTTCTTCTACTCATTAGATCATTTATACATACCGTCGAAATATGTTATATTTTTCTGGAAAATTTAGTAGCTTTGAAATTTATTTAAAAAGTGTTGATTCATTAAATTATCCCACTTGAAAAGTGTTTAAATTTATATTTTTCATCTTTTAGAACTTGTAACTATCATTTCCTGTTTAAGAAATATTACAAGGTTTTTGTATTTGAATGTTTATCAGATGGAATCTCTTAGTGTTGGTGTCCTACTAGTCATTGGATCAAACCCTTCCCACACCCTTGTGTGTAAGTTTTCTTGGTTATTTTTTTTGTTGCAGGTTGGGTACAATTTTCAGTGATAGTGGTTTGGGTTTCTTGCATGTCCTTGGTGGAGAAGTCTTGTAGAGATGGCTTGAGGGTGGTTCCACTTTCCATGAGGGTTCTTGGGATGTTTATTTTTTGTTTTTTCCTTTTTTATAGTCTTGGTGAGTTGTTTTAAACTATTTAATTCAGTTCTGAGTTTTTGTAAAAATTGTTTGGTTTGTAAAATCGAGATTCATTATAGTGGATTAATTTGTTATTTTACGTTTATAAAATTGTGTAAGTCATTCCCATTTCTCATTTTTGGATTCCAATGAACTTGTTCCAGTCTGTAGGGATAGGTAACTCACTTTGAGCCTTGTCACCGGCTAGGTTTGGTGCTGGTTTCGGTGGAGATCTGATTTGGTTCGTGAAAAAATGGCATCAAAGAAGGTTCATGTTAACTCTTTGGGTCTTGTTATCTGGGAAGAGTCAGGATAGTCTAGAGTTAGTATTTTCGGGATGTGGTATTCTATCATAGGGTAGTGTGGTTGATCACAAATCCTCATGATAGAAATCAGGTTTCCAAGCGATGTCTGGATTTATCTAAGTCCATTGTTCTTCTTGGATTGATGATGTATAGGGGAAATGAAAAATGAGTTGGGTTAATGGTCTCAGTGAGCTCATAGGGCCTGTAAAGCCATGTGGAGCTAGGGATATTACCTAGAACTCTCTTTTTGATAGTGAAGTGATTGGAATATGGCCACCAACCATATGTCCAAGTCACCCACTAAAACTAGTTTCCTCTCGCATTGTCTTGTGTTTATTAGTTTGTAAATCTTGGAACATTGCTTTTAATGTGACTTGTTTTTATGTAGCGTAATGTTTTTGTAAAATTATTTTAAAATAAATATATAATGGTCTGATTTATGAAATCATGGAACTGAATTTTCAGAATTGTTTTGAAACGGAAAATGGTGTTCTTACATATCTTTTGAAAGTAGGGACTATATTGAAGTAGGTTTTGAAAATGTGTTTCCAATAGAGATCCATAAACAATAAAATGGTGTTTTAATAGGATGAAATGTTTTAAATGTTACGTGAATAATTTTAATGAGAGTTCTTATCAAAATGTTTTTGTCATTCTAAAATGTTTTTTAAGATTTGATTTGGTATTTTGATGTCTTGGTAAGTGGTTTTCAGAAAGAGGATGTGCTGGTTGACCGTTTTTTTAAAATTTGGGTAGATTTTTTTGTTTTAACATTTTTCATTTCTGTGAGATACCACAAGAATGGGGTTATATGGGATGATGGATGGTTGATGGAATTACTGGATGAGTGTTGGGACCGATATGAGGAAGGTGCTCAGTGTGGCATAGAAACATGAATGTGTTAGTCCCATGGGGTACCATTGGTGGATACGCTAACTACAGAACCATTTGTTTTCAAAGAAGTGTTTTTAAAGGAAAACATGATGTTTTGATGAATGATTTTTCATTGTGTGTATTATGTTTTTTAAAAGTGTGGATGTTGTGGGATGTTTTGAATCCAAGAACCCCTCCTGTTCAATCCATGTTTTGGGTTGGTGTTTTGGTCGGTAAGTTGGGTAGAAGGACCGGTTAGTAGTCTCTTCTGAGATATGTTTTGGGAAATCTTTACGGTGGTCACCTTCTTGTGTTTGGATCTGGTTTTTGGCATGTTTTGACCAATGGAACAGCTTGGTTGTGTCCATCGGTTCTCTTATTGGAAAAGGTACTCCCCCATTAAGGGTTAATGCATAACTAAAGTGCATCCCAAATTGTTTCGAATTTGGAAAATCCTCCATTTGATCAATGTAATTAATCTTTTCTTGATCTTTGTATAATGATTCTACACCATTTCCATTCTTGTTTGTTTTCATATCAACTTTTAGTGGGAGAGTGATCGTGGAATGTTGAAAGGGACCTTAGTTTCATAAGCTATCTGATTTGTCGAAGGTGGAAGTTGCCTGGTGTTGTCAGTGTGGATGGTGTCTAAGAGGGCCTATGAGTCCTTCATAGTCTCATTGATGAATGTGTCTAAATTAAACCACCAGTGTGGGAGATATGGGCATGAGAGGCTATTGTGGCCACTTTTTTCACTTTTGAGTTGTTTAGGGACATGGAATAATGTATCATTCCATGTATTGTTTCTATCTTTCAAAATGGCCGTGTTTGGTAATGGCTTGTGATGTAATGTTCATGATTGACTTTAAAGGTGAAGTTTGTGAAATCCTCTGAGAGTCTCTGTTAGATTTGGAGTATGTCTCTCTTGGAAAAGTGTCAAAATCCTATGTTTTATGGGAAGGTGTTAATATGCGTCCTTTCTTTCTTTTGTTTTACACTCGAAGAAACTAGGTGTGATGTGTGTGCATATTCTAAGACCTTGTTTAAGTGAAATGTTGGGTTATGATAATGTGAGTTTGGAATGTGTTAGTTATTGGTAAACTTATCAGAGATTGTGGTGTAGTTGTTTGTATAACCAGAATAAGAACTTCTGTTTAGGTGGTTTCCAAAGCATAACTACAAGGCTGAAGATGCTTAAATCATTTGTGCTCCACCCATAGTTCCCCGAAAGAAGCTGGCACATAGTCAGGGGAATTCCAAAGGACATTGAAACCCTTGTTCAAATTCCAATCCTCAGTATGAATGATCGGAAGAGTTTAAACCTCTAGTTTCATCATCTTATTCCAGTTTCTCCCATTTGGTGGAAGAGGTGGGAGGACCTCATTTCCATGTTGTAGCTTGAGTTCATACATTACCCCTTTGGTTTTGACTGGGTATTTGGATAAAGGATTACTGTTTTTCTAGATAGGTTGAGCGCATGGTTTTCATATGCTTAATAGTTACCATTCCCTAGAAAACCACATAGATAGAAGGATCCCCAAGGTTAGCGCACTATTTATCAAACCATGCGGACTAACCGTGTAACCATACCAACTCTTAGAATTTTGGGGTCTTTCTGTACCGACATGTGATGGTCGGTTAACATGGTTGGTTATGATTGTGGGGATACCTACTATGAGTATTACATAAGTTCATTTGTAAAGGTCCTCTGGAATTCTACCCCTTGAATGAGGGAGTCCATTCAGGCCTCCCCTGTTAGTGTCTTGAATCTATCTAGGGAAAATTTATGTTGTCTCTTATAGTCAGGAGCCCATTTCTGTTTCCCTATAACAGTAACTCATATTGTTCCATGGTCATAGACAAGTGGGATGTAGTCTCCTTCAGAGTTATATTTCTACCAAAATCATCCTCGTGTAAACATTAGGATTTGAGAGTCCCTAACAGTTTAGTTAAAGAAAAGTAAGTGTAACCATGTTTGTTTTTGTTGTTCGTCTTGGTAGATTACTCAAGTATTGTTCATATAGTGTTTTAGGAGTTTCTGTTTGGAGATAAAGTTTGATCATTCTCGATGATTTTAGGAAATTGATGTATGTTTTTTGTTATGATAGTAATCCTTCATTAATTTATCACTGGAGGGGGTTTGGCCTTTCGTGGGACGACCTAACTAAGAGAAGGGGTACATTTCTGGTCAATCAGTTGAGTTTGGTTTTTGGTTTTGGCATTGATGGGGATTTCTTGGGGAAGAATGTTTTATGGTGGGAATAATTCTCACATCTATGAATTATTTAGAATAAATTTTTCATTTAAAAATCATTCATGATTTTTTTTGTTGGTTTCCTCTAAAATTTGGTGGAAATTGATGGTTTTGAAAATTTGAGCCAAACCATGAGCCCATTTCCAAAATTAATAATAATTTTTTTCATTTATAATTCCTTCATTTTTCAAAATTTTTCATCATTCCAATTCAAATATGGCCTCCCCTAAACTATTAACACCACCATGTCAACTTGGAACCTTTATAAATCTTTATTCATGGTGCATTAGTGTTTTTATTTAAGGTATTGGACCTGCTTATAATCCCAATTTCTGTTTTAAATGTTTTTTTACTTCTTTAATATATGCTTTATGTTTTATTATTTTACGTAGATTACACCTACTTCTTGAAACCAATATATCTAGGATCACCCCGATTATCAGTTTTTCCTTTTTTGAGCTATTTTAAACTATGAAGTAGGGAGATCTTTCTTAAATATTCTCAAATCAACCAGATTTGATGAGGTAAAATGATTCATTCATAAATCCTTCAATTTACATTCTTTTCCAACCATTTTGGTCCCCCAATGACCTAATTTTACTCCTTCAAGCCTCCATATTAATTTTTGTTTTGTCGGGATTTAGTTATTGGTTGATTTAGGGCGATCTCTTCTAGGTTTTTGCAAGTAAGTATTTTTCTCTTTGATTTCTTCCCTTTCCTTAGGGTTTCTTTCACCCTTTCTTGAGTTCTATATGTTCAAAAGTTTTTTTTCATGCCTAGGGTATTGAAATCTATCTTTTGTGTGAAATATTGAGGTTTTATGATTATATTCAATTCCTTTAGGTGCAGCGGTGGTGTGGTTGATGTTTTGCACCAATATTAGAGGGTTTCGACACTTCTTATAGGTGGTTCCTTGTGTAAACAATTATTGATGAGTTAGTTTCCTATATTTAATAATTATTAATATTCATCATATGTTTTTTTGTGAGAAAACTATTTAGGATTTATTTCATTATGATTTTAATTTTCTAATTTCATTATTGATTGAAATCAGGTGTTTTTCATTTGTAACACATGGGGTACTATTTTGGTGTATTTAAGAACATATAAAATCGGTTTACTAAATCTTGTTTGGGATGAAAATTATTCTTATTAAGGTCTTCGTGTGACATCGGGTTTGAAATAGTGTATCTAATTGGTTTATGATGTGAAAACATTTTTTTCTTCTTGAAAGTGATTTTGAAAACATCTATATTTCTTTTGGATCATTTGTTAAATTGTTTGAGGAATTTTTATAACACCTAGGGGTGGTTTAATAAATTTTTTGGGGGATTCCAATTATGTTTTTAATTGTTATTGATTTTATTGTGTCCTAAAAAGATGGGTTTGAAATGAGTTTTATGCGAATATCTTGGGTACACTCCTTGAAATTGTTTTATGAAATTTTGAATGGATTAATGATTTATGTATGATGTGAAACCATATTGGAAAACTATTTTGGAGTGTGTATATTTCGATAGGGTAGATATTAAATGTGAAAGGGTATGTTTTTTATGTGCTCTATCTCAGAAATGTTTTATAAAAATCTTTGAAGGATTTACAAAAGTGTGTAAGAGATGTGAAAGTGGTGTGGGATGTTTTGAGTGAGTGTGATGTGAAAAATGGATTTTTGTTTTGAGAAGGGAATTATTTAACATGTGAGTGGGCTGTTATGTGAGTTTGAATATCATGAAATGGTTATATAAATTTTTTTATTGTATTTGGGTAAGTGTTAATGAAATTTAAAAAGTGTTTTGGCCTTTTTTAGTGCGAGTCGGACTTCATAATCAATTTGAATGAAAAGTGAATTATTGTGACTTGTGTGGTATAAATGTGTGATTTTTTTGGATAAATTTTGATGTGTAAATTATATATTCATGTGAAATGTATATTTCATGACTTTTTCAACTAGTTTGAGCATATGGGGAAAAGCCGTGTATCTGGGTGGGTGGATGTGTACTAGTATACCAGTGAATCGTTGGGGTTTGGCCTCAGTTTCACTTAGAAATATTGAAACTTATTACTATAACTAAACTATTATGATTGTGATAGGTGACCAATAGTTTATGGTTATGTTTCCTACTAGTGTCTCATACATGAGAATAGATATTTGTGGTGGTTACTATCACCGAGATACGAGGTACATGGGACCCATATCTAGCTTGTGCCAAGGGGTTATTTCCTATTGCATGTGCTCATTAGATCCTTTAGACATACCATCGACATATGGTAGATTTTGAAGGAAAATTACAGAGATTTGAAATTTATTTTAAAAGTGTCGATTCTTTAAATTAGCCACATGAAAACTATTTTATTATTTATGTTTCACCATTTATAAATTGTAACTATCATTTCTTATTTATGAAAACATGCATGTTTTTCATCTTTTAATGTTTATCAGATATAATCTCTTAGAGGTGTTATCCAACTAGGCATTGTCTCACACCCTACTTACACCCTTGGGTGTAAGTATACTTGGTTATTTTTGTTGTCATTGGTTGGGTACAATTTTTAGTACTAGTGGTTCCTGTTTCTAGCGGGTCCATTGTGGTGAATTCTTGTGGAGATGGCTTGAGGGTGGTGCCCCTTGCCATGAGGGTTCTTGGAATATTTATTTTTGGTTTTGTACCATTTTTATAGTCTTGGTGAGTTGTTTTAAACTATGTATTTCAGTTCTGAATTTTTATAAAAGATTGTTTGGTTTGAAAAAACCAGATTCGATTTATTGGATTCATTTGTGGTTTTATGTTTATAATATTGTGTAAATCATTCAGAATTCTCATTTTATGATACATGGGAACTTGTGCTAGCACATGGGGATCAGGAACACCCTTCATGCCTTGTCATGAGTCGGGTTTGGTGCCAGTTTTCGTGGTGATCAGATTTTTTTTGTGACTATCTATGTGACTATATGGTAGGAGTACCCACCACTAAGAATCGGTGACCTATATACCCAGTGGATGAAGGAGAAGTTGATCTTGTAGTTTTAACATTATATTGGTTATCACTAGCTCTATATGTTATAAGTGGATGTATTAAGTGTGTCTTTATATATCCTTTATAGTTTCATTGAGCACTCGGTGATACCCTTTGGCTTGTTTAATTCCATCTATGTGTTTACAATAATTATCAGCCAAATCATTAACCCTCGTTGGATTGGTTTGTGGTATTATTCTGTGATGGGACCCTCATGTACTCTGCAATAGGGTGGTATAGAATTTGAAAAAATGTATAGTTCTAGATATTCTATGGGAGTTCTATTTGTATTTAATCTCAAATGGAGTTTGTTCAGGATTTGAGGTTTCAGTTATCTAGATATGTATTCTTGGTCATGGGAGTGATGGTGGACCATACAAATATTGTATCAATGTGAGATTGAGTACAACCCAAGGCAAGGATATGATAGTAGATTCTCACAGTGGGGGTTTCTATCTATTGTTTTTTACAAAGGTGATAGATTAGTTGACCTATTGTTCATTACATTAGTTTCATACTATTCTCCACATGTTTCATTGGAGGAGGTATGTGTTGTACTCTTTTTATGATACCATCCTAGGAAATATAGTCCATGATAGTAGAGTTTATTTTTTAATTATTCAATGGAATTAAGACCTGGCATTGAAATAACCTTCATGGGAAAATTTATTCCTTCATTGCATGTTTGTCGATAGCATAATAAACCATCAAGGGAGCTCAGAGGGGTAGGAGAGCTGGATACAGTTTAATTATCCCCAAATTTTTTCATAGTGTATGTCTTTAGGGGATAGAAATCATTAAATTTGAAAATAATTTTGAGACATTTTTTTTGATGGGTATGAATTTGAAATATTCCTAAGAATATTATTGAAGCAATACATTGAGATGTCAAACGATTTTGTGGCCCTATAATTTTAGAATAAATTTTATAAAAATATAAAATTTATTTTATATTATGTGTATGAAATTTTCCATAATAATTAAATATATCCTGAATAGAGTCTCAGATTGGAAATTTGTGACCATGGTTGAATCTGGATCATTGGTTTTACTCTAGACACACTCTAATAATGGTTGACATGTGATGTTCAAATGACGATTCCGTTCACATATACATTTAATTAAAATAAAAAAATACTTTACTTATTTGGAATCATAAATGGAATAATTAAATCTTATATAAATACCCTATTATAATGGTTTTCAAAGGGTTATCCACATAGACCCTTCTAGATGTAATATGAGGTAGAGAACATTTTTCTTTGGGTGATCGATATCATAACACAATAGAAAATAAGATTAAGGATAAACCTGAGATGAACAAAAATATAGAAGGATCGTCATCTTCATCTCTAGAAGATGTATTATCCCTCAATGATCAATCCATAATCAAGCTATGAATCAGCATTTTTGGTTTTCTATATTTTTAGAAAATTGAGTATGAATTTTATCTCATTTTGAACAAAAATAATTGTTATTTGCATGAGCCCCAATATTTATGGATTATATTGGTATGGTATAATTCATCCCTTTTTTCACATGGTATCCCCATATTTATATAATCGTTACCCAACAATTCTTTTAAAATGATGGTTCACTTTGTTCTTGTGTTATTCCTCTCTTTGTTTGTCAGGTTCTTCACTATTGGACCCTAGGGTCATGGTTTGACATTACTGAGATAGTTTGAAGCATGATTGAACACTTGAAACCATGAAGGTTTTATGAATAATAAGTTGAATTTTGAGTTGTAAATTGATCAGATCTGTACCAAGAGAGTGGTTTTTTTATTGAGGTGTGACTAGGATGGTGGTTGATTAGTGGTGGTTTGGGATTGGATAGTGGATACCCATTTTATCAATTGACATGTGACAAAAAATGCAGTGATGTATGATAGGTTCTATGTGGAGGCAATATGTGGGGTGTCAAGGTGGATGTTACTCAGTGTGGATGTGACTGCATATCGTAGGTGCGAGGGAAGATGCTCGGTGTTGAGCTTGTAAAAAGATTGATCTTGGAATGAATAATGATATTTTCATTATAATTATTATTTTTAATAATAATAATTATCTTTTATTATTATTCTTTTTAATAATAATAATGTTTTGTTGTGGTTATTTTTTTTAATAATGATAATACTGTTATTATTATAATTGATGATAATAATAATGGGAAATTTATATGGGGTTCCACCTTGAGGATGAGTGAGTGGAGTGTAGTGCCAATATGCAAGGAAGATGGAGCTTTGTATGCATGAACCTGAAGGAGTGGTGACAAGGTCCAGTGAAATACCCTTTACCATGTATTAATATATCATATTAATATAATTAAATCAAATATTGTTAGAGAGAGAAACAATTATGGGGATCATGACCCAGGCATGATGTGGGGGAATTTAATGCATGAGAAAGGACAATTCTAATTATAATAATCATTTAATTTATATTAAAATTAAAATAATAATATTATTATTAAAACATGTTTTTGTTATATCATTTAACTAAGAAGTCAAATTGACGAACTATATGTGGATTCATGACCCTAAATTTGAGAAGTTATTTTCATGATTAATGTTAGATAATTACTTTAGGAATGTGCGATGGGTCCATTATGTTCTCAATAATAGTAATATTATTGTAATATTTGATTTCATTGTTATGAAGAATAATATTTAATATACATTCTTCATATGGTGTGGGAATGGAGAACTCTATATAGTGTTTCAACCTTGATATTGAGGTTGCCATTTCAAGACCAATATTTGGTGTTAAACTCAAACTCATGGCTTGGACCCACGGAAACCCATTTCAGTTTGATATGGGGAAAAGTGTTTTTTCCATCAGGTGTCTGGTTTGGGGAAGTGAATTTCCTATCTTTAGTGTTTTGTCTTGAGGATAAAAACAATTTCATCCATTTGGCCATTCATTTTTATTTTTAATGATTTATTGGTGGATTGAAATTTTATCCCACTAGACTAAGGATGATACTTGTTCATTCCTCGTGATTTTGGTTGATAGATATTATGTAGTACACATACACACTATAAAGTACTACATTGCCAATAATCCATGTGTAGGAGAGTAAATAACAAATTATATGAGATTTAACACACACTGTGTGGACCCCTTACATGCAATTTAAATATTTAAAACACATATACCTCTCATATATTCATTGTTTGGACTCATATTTTGGCATGTGAGTAGAATATCATGTATTTTATTTCATATAGAACTTGATTATTTTATTTTATAGTGGATTTTGAGATATGATTCAAGATGTTATAAGTGTCACAATTATTTAGGTATACCTTGACGGTGGTAGAAATCTGGAAGTATAATCATAGAGTGGTTCACCGTGATGCACCAGGGTGTGGGTCCTCTATCTACCTAACTAAGGGGTACCCTCCGACAGACACGGTCATAGTTCCTCGTCCCACGTAGTGTTAATCCCTATATAAATATGGTCTTGGTCCTATATCTACCCCTCAGCGTGGTACCCCCTGATGGAATTGGGAATTATTCTTCTATCTACTGAGTGGTACCCCCTGACGGGTTGGGGTGTGGGTCCTCTTACTACCAATGGTGTGGTACCACATGAAAGACTAGGGAGTGGGTCCTATAGCTACCTACTGAGTGGTACCCCATATAGACTATGGAATGGGTCATCAATCTAATGAGTGGTACATCTATAGAAAACTATTATGTGATTACTATACTTGGAATTTTTTCCACCATAATTGTGCTTCATTGTCGCAATGTGTGGGTCGTCGAAAAGATTACTTCCATGGATAGACATGCGAGATGTTGGGAATCAATGATGGTATTTTAGAGCTATAGGGAGACTCATTGTTCTTGGCTAGGATGGGAGATGGATATCCCATTTCTCTCTTCATTGTTTCTTCATATTTGTCATATATGGATTTTACATTACATTTGTTATATCATATACTGATAGGAATACCTTCATTGTGATGAGTTGACTACTTCTATTTTGTAATCTATTGTTATGTATTCTGTTTTTATGGTTCTATACCATATATTAAAATTCAAACCAATTAATGGGCCTTTACCATATGTGTAATGTATTATGTATATGATGGATGAGTCATAGGTGATTTCAGAGGAGCATAGGGATTCTAAGGTGCATAAGCTACATATGGTGAATTGGATTTGAGATTTAGAGATGGGATATATCAACATTTAAACTTCTAGTTATTATCACATTAGGTCATATTTAATGGTTTGATTTTTATTTTCCCTATTAATTTTCATATTATACTTTTTAACTACTTTGTATTCCATAGAGGTTGTTACATGCATGGATTTTAGTTTTGATGTTACTCTCTTTTATTATCATTTTCTATGAACTTTAGAATGGAGATGAATTTAAGTGTTCATACTGGAACTCTAGGAAGAATAATGCATTTTTAGTTATGCCTTTTGAGACATTCAACAAGCCCCTATACTATGGTGGTAGGCATGTGGTAGTTGCAACTTAGGCTTTCATAGGCCTGGTGGGCACAAGTGTGTTAGGTCATGAAATTCCACCTCCTTCAAATCATCACCAACCAATCTGATATAGATCTAAAAGATTAATTTATATATTTAGTAATTATAATATAATTTTAATAAACTGTATCTATCGAATTTTGAAAACAAATTTTAAATGATACAATCATTCATGTGTATTAAATAATATAACATCACGAACAGAAGAAATTCATTTTACATAAATACCACTCAAGGTTGGTTATAATGGTTGATTTAATATATATATATATATATATATATTTATATGACAGTCCAGAAATATATATCATTATAAATATATAATATAATATATTCTTTATTTCCCTTCAATCCATTGAAAAATTATAATTTTATTCATGTATATGCATGGACTACCACCTCTACGAAGTAATGTGATTTGTTTTTTCAGAGCAAACCACTTGAATGGTACATTTTAGAGTATTGAAGTAAATAATATGATATTTATGATATAATAATCATTATATATAGATAATATAACACTTAACATATTTTTATCATGATTATTGTAAAATAGAAAACATTACTCATACACACGTATAACTTTTCATCCCCATGATTGTAACATAACCCATTTTTCATAACCATATTTCAAGGATTGTTTTAAAATTATAAAAAACATATGAAATTAAAAATAGGCCATTTTTATTATTATAGAGGTGATGAAATGACAACCTCTTTAACCATAGTCAACCTATCAAAGTCATTTTGGACATATGAGTCGAATATCATCAAAACATATGATGTGAACATAATTGATTAAGTAATTGTATTTAAAATGATAAAAATTAAAATAAAAGGAAAAAGAAATTTTAAAATGGACTTAAGGAAGAAAATAATTCACATAATTTTAGTAATCATGATGTTATGGAACGCACGTGATGAGTCATACTGGAGGCGAGGGACACTTAATGTATAAACACATGATTTATATGTTTTAAATATTTATTTTAAAAATATTTCATCTATTTCCATATTCATAATTTTTTATTAATTTATATTTATGGAAATAAATGATTTAAAATTGAAATTTTATATTTCATTATTACTTTATTTCAATGGGTTTTGAATGGAATATTTTTAGGTATTTTATAATGAGAGTTATAAAAAGGGATAAAAGGAATGTAATATTTTAACATATATGATGGAAATTGTTCACCCATTTCCATAACCGTTATTTTATATTTGGATCCATTTAAAATATTTCATGATTTCATTAATGAAAACCCTTTATCCATATATTTTGATGATTTTTAAAAGGTGCTTTACATGGAATATATATTTCCATATGAGGGAATGTTTTCTTATGGGTGAAAAGGATTTTTTTAGTGAAATGATAAAAAACGTTGTATTATATGTTTTATGCTTATCTTATGGTTCCTAAACATTATTTATGATAATGGGTGGTTTTTTATAAACCATGGATTGGTTGGTCCAATATAGACCTACAATGCATTTGGGAAAAATTATGTAGGAATTTGACCATATTGGATGTCACACAAGGAAGAGTGTTTGTAAGAGTGATGTGTAAATGATTTCCAAAGTTACCTTCATGATTTATCTATACTCACTTTAGGTTTTAATGTAATATTTTAATAGTTAATCTAATGATATTATTGGTAATGAAAATTATATTCTACTTAATAAGGGTGAAATGTATAAATTTTGCAAAAAAAATTAATGACTTTTTCATGATTGTACATAAAAATTTATGAGTTTTATTTGGAATTTATGTTTTTTAATAAACGGTTTTATGAACATATTTGGGAAGATATATTTATTTCTTGAGTTTGAAAATGATAATTTCCAGACCAATTATTATATTGAAAAAGGAAATCTCGTATGAGTGTCTATGGAATAACAAGATTCTTTTTTTGGTCCCTTACTATTATTTTTCTGCTCATAGAATGTTTGAAATTTTTTTCGTAGGGTTATAAGGATGAGTTGATACATGGATGAGGTGAAGAAAAATATTGGGAAAATATTTCATGATACAAACATGTTATATCATTAATTTTTGGGGGGAATGGATTCTAAGTGGAAGTGTCCATATTTTTATGTTCTATTTATGTATGAAATGGTGACTTTTGAATTATCTAAAAATATAAACTATAAAGATCAAAAAAATTAAGAGGATAAAATCTAAAATTAAAAATCATGATTATTTAATGTTTAATGTAATTCCCTAAATGGTATATTCCTGTAACATTACATTTCATACATGTAAATTGAATGAGGAAGAAAAATAAATGTTGATCATGACATCAACAATTCATCCAAAGATATTCACTATCAAATACGTACACATTTACATTCTTGTTATGATGATGACATGATAATAATGGAGTGACCTAAATTTTTTTATAATAAAAATGAAATTCATCAGACGTGTTTGTCTAGTCCGAGAAGAATTCAATGCATGAATTGCATAAATAAAATGGTGATTCCATATGATGTTATTTTTTAATAAATATATGTAATGTTAAGAAGGATTACTTAGTGAGTAATTATTATTGGGTATTATAAATAAATTTAAAACCATTATAAAATAGATGAGTTATGGATTAAATACAATGAGGAAAATATATTGAGATTTCAGTGAAGAATATCACACCACATGAATCTAGATTGTAGTAGTTTTTATATGAGGTATTATTTCAGGATATTAGAAATCAAATAATATCCTTAATAAAAAAGGAATTAATTTGAGAATACTAGACTAATATAACAGTAATAATACATGTTTCCAATGACAATAAATAATTAAAATTAATATAGAAATCCTTTTGTGTATATATTGATGTTGCTGATGAAATAAATATATTTTACATTTTTTTGAGTGAATATTATACTCTTCGATATTGATGTGAGGTAGGATGAATAAAATTGATTTACACTAAAATGATATTCTTGATGTATCCAAGGCAGGTGTAAGTTTATACAAAAATATTTGTGCACTTGGTAATAAAAAGGAAGAAGGCTGTCCAATTCATTCATACTATCATGCATGAGATGATTATTAAAAAACTAGTAAGTTTAAGATCAATATTATATAGTTGAAAAAATAAAATATGTAATTCAAAGTATTTCCAAAATAAGATCCATCGTTTGGTGTTTAAGAATCCAAGGATTCTCTAAAAATTAGATTCAAATACAAGGGTTGAGAAGATATTTTGTTCTACTGGTGTTTTTAGTCTAAATGATATCATGAAAATTATATTGGGAATTGGATGGAACCATCTCATATAGAGAATTGGATAAATCATACTCAAACCTTGAATAATGATTATAATAATTTTCATTCAATGTAAATTATATTGAAAAAATAACCTATGGCCCAACCAAAGGATGGTCATGAAATGGAGAAAGACCACACATTGATACCAAGACATATAAAATATCTTATGTGATGATATTATTTATTATTTGTTAATATTACTGAGTAAGTGGCCTAATAGAGTGAACTATGACATTGGAATTTACAATGGTTTAATTCCCAAAGAAAAAATTTTCAAATAAATGAACTACATATTCACCCACCCTCCTTTTTGTTTCCAATTTTACAAGGATCTCACATTGAGACCAAACCTTATAAAAGATCCTATGTGCTGATATTATTTCATATTTGTGAATATTATTTAGTAAGTGGCCAAATTGAGTGAATTGTGAAATTAACGTTCATAATAGATTAATTCCATAAGAATAATATTTGAAATAAAAGAACCACATATTCCCCACCCTCTCAATGGTTTCTTATTTTACATGTCCACATTAATATTTATCATAGAAAACTAGGTTCCCCTGAGAATATACACATCTATGGTTTATCATAGAGACTACAAATAAATTAATAAATTAGGTTATATGATCATTAATGGTTGTAAATTTCATTGATTTAAGAGTTGAATTATTTCATTTTTGTGATCACAAAAACGTGAATAATGTGTTGCTTCCATTTTATCTTATCCACCGATGAAAGAGATGGTGCTTGGAATTTTTTTTTGAATTGTAAAGTTGAGAATGATAGAAAAAATTAAATTAAATTATATCATATTATTCTAAAAATGTGGAAAACAATGGGGGTCAATTGATATCCAATGAAATAGTGGATAATCTTGAGAATATTTATTAGGAAAACATTAAGAAAAAAAATATGTTAACAATATAGAGGGCTATGTTTGAATACCCCAAATGGGTAATGATGATAATGTTGATATTATTTCACTAGGGTTTATATGATAGTTAGTGATATTAGAGTATTTTCCGATTAGATATATGATTCACCTATAATAAAAAATAATGAGCAGCATTCTAGATAAGGATTATATAAGTACATCAGCTTTAGAATAAATCCATGAAATATCTCCAAATAAACTGAAAACATCATCTTGAATAATGAGGTGATCAAAGGTATAGTTTTCAACAATGTAAAAAAAGAAAAGGGTTTCATTGCCATGAACAAAATTATGATCAAGAAAGAAGAAATATTGGATCCACTATGTTATTCAGATAATGATGATGAGAGTTATGAGAATCACATGAAAATAATGGTCCTGATATGTACAATTGTTTTATTTTGTAAATGAATATAAAATGGAGATATTCCTCTTATCTGTTTTAGAGGGCGAGGGACTAGAAATATTTCTATAGATTTTGTGAGTAATAATAAGTCTATGGATTCACATAATGATGAATTAGAAGAGAAACATAATTACATATCAATGATTAAATACACTAAATGATACTTGATGTATTGTGAATGTAAAAAGAAAAAATTATAAAGAAAATGGAGAAGCATTTTGAATTCTTCTCCAAGTGATGAATCAAAATTGGAATTTTATAAATAAAATACTAATTTTATAGAACATGTTCAAAAAATATAAGGTTGTTCTAGTTGTGAAGAAGTTGAAGTAGATTAAGCTTACACCATTCCCCTGTTAAATACAAAATATATAATATTTCATAAAAGAAACTCTAGAATAATGATGGAAGGTAAAAATTTCATGAATGAAATTGACATGATGAATAAATTTAAATATTAGTTTGATAAGAAAGAGAGTGATTGAATTAAGGTTATTGAGATTTTCAAAGTATAATTTACCTTGTAGTGGATAATTATAAATGAATAAAAGAAGAAGTTGGATTCTACTAATTAAAAACATATTCATGTTGAATCATAATGTCTTGAAGATGAAAATACTATTTGAAAGGTGAAATTTGGATTTGAAAAATATGGTGAATTTTATGTTGAGTTACCATATAAATTATGATGTCATGTTCATTTGTTTAAATAAATTCTGTAGGTCTTAAATAATTGGTTTTTGAATCTATACAGAAAAACAATGTCATAAACATAATAATTTATAAACCCACTTGTATTGAGAGAGATCCCTAAAATTGTTTTTCTACCAAAAATATGATGAAGAGTTATTAGGAGAATTATTATTCTTCAAAATAATTGAAAAATATGGATTATCTTGTACAAAAATAGGTTGAAGAATTTACAAGCTATATTTTATAGTTTTATGGAAGATTAATTTATATTGTGGATTATGTGGAAGTATAACCTATAGTTATGGTTATAATATGTCACTTCCTTGAAGGGATATAAAGTTATAACAATTGGTGTTCTTACTCATAAATATATTTTTGTATATTGACAAACTCATGGAAGTTGTGACCTACCATGCCACTATAATGAAAATTTCATGCCTATTCTTCAAGGTAATCAAAAAATATTTTAAATTGAAAGACGAAATCAATCATAAATAAAATCTAAAAATAATTTATTTTCAATGGATTTTAAAAACAAGAATGATGGGAATGGTTTGGTTTCAGGATAGTGTGTTCTCATAAAATATTAAAGGAGATACCAATAGCTAGAAATAAAATAAAGATCATGATGTGGTGTAGTGAATTTTGGAAATGATATTTGTTTTAAAAATAAAGGGAGTTGGTTTTGTTTTCATTGAACATACATACCAAATTCACAAGTTCTTTTATTTTTGGATTGGACCATGTACAAAATTTTGAGTGTGGAACATTGTTGTGAAAGGGTTAATGAGGTGATATTATATAGTAACCCCCTTCTTAATTAAATAATTTAATATGGTAGAATCATAAAAATATGATAAAGCAGAAGTGGTAATTTATATTACATTTGAGATGCCAGTAATTCATACCGTATTATTTCATGGGTGTATAATAATATTCAGCACAGAAGACATTACAACATTGGTCAAAATAATATGAGTGAAATATCTAAACAAAATGTTGTGTGAAATTTGACTCAATTGACACGGGATACATATGATGTTTACAAAACCTGTGAAACAAAAAAATTAAAAATAGGACACAAAATAGAAGATGAACATTCAAGAAGTCATTTGGAATTAGATCACATGGATTTGTGTGGACCATGGGACATAAAATATATAAATGTAAATTCTACTTTATTAATTTCATTTATAACTACCCAAAAATGATAATATTTTTTTTATAAATATCAATTAATAAATATTGGAGATGTTCAAGATTTAAATAATCAAATTTTAATAAAAAATTAGCATTCAAATTAAGATGTTGAGAATAGATAATGGGAAGGATAATATTGGTTGGGATTTGGAAGTTTAATTTGTTAATCAGGGGATAAAAATTCAATAAAAAACTCCTTACACACCTTAATATAATTGGATTATAGATAAAATGAATAAAAATATTATGGATATGGATATAAATTTACATGCAATGTTTGAAATATCAAAATTATTTTGGAGGGATGTTATGTTTGCTAATATTCATGTTCAAAATCAATGTTTTATGAGATTCAACTCAAATAAAACATCATACAAGATGTTTTGTTACATAAATACAATAGAGAGTTAATTTATACTCTCTAATAGTCTTGTAATCTTAAAAACTAAAGACTAATGTATGGTGAAATTTAATTAGAATGATAAGGTTTTTATTTTATTAGGTACCAATATAATTGGAAAGGATGAAGATTCTAGAACAAGAATATTTTCAAGATGATTGGTTGTTCTGATGTTATGTTATTTGGAATCCAAGATTCAAGTTATGTTCCAAATGAAATAGGTTTTGATGATAGAAATGGAACAAATTATTAGATTCATGGAATGAATACTTACAAATAGGTTGCAGAAAAATTGAGATTATAAGATTATGAATTAGATCAAACTAGTGTTGAAGAAGATCCTATTTTGAATAAAAACGTTTTTGGGTATAAAAAATATGCTGGGATAGAAAATAGTATTCTAGAACATACTATATCTGTGAATACTATTATAAAGTTATGATATGATAAACCTACAACATAATAAACAAGAATAAAACTAAGGCATGAAAATAAAAAATTTCTCATAAGTTATGTGGTACAAAATTTTAAGAAAGACTCTTTTAAACATGAGAAATGGATAGATGATATGAATGAAGAGATAGATAATATTGAAAGGAATAATAAATTGGATCTTATTCCAAGACCTGATAATAAAATTTTCATTGAGGCAAAGTGGGTATTTAGGAAAAAAGTTAAATGAAAAGGGAAAATTTTATGGGAATAAATTCGAACATCTATGCCTAGGAAACAATAAGTTTAAGGAGTTGATTTCCAAGAAACCTTTTCACCAACTTCAAGGTTTAATGATATCAAATGTTCCTTACTGTAAAAACTTATAGGTATTTTACAATTTCTCAAATGTGTTTCAAATATTATTTTCTAAATGATGATCCTTAAGAAGAGGTCTACATTGAGAAGCCTCAGGGGTTTATTCACGATAATTATGAGACACAAGTGTGAATGTTGAATGAAAATTTATAAGGTTAAAAAGAGTCCATTTTATTTTTAATCACATTACGGGGACTCTTTAAATGATATAAAAATATTTAATGGTAAATGGGACATAAAGATTAATATTAATTAAATTAATATAGGTACACTTATCTAAATTGGGTATATTGATGATCTAATTTTCACAGTTGATTACGGGAAAGGTTGCGATGAATTTTCAACTAAAACAATGATATAGTCTAAGATGTATATTCTTGGTGATCTGGGATACTTATAGTGATTATAATAATGAAAAAATAAATCCTATTTTCTAATCATAGGATGATAATTCTAATTTTGTTCATGAAGTTCTAAATAGAGGAGTAAAAGATTGTATGTAAACGTATTCAATTGGGATGGAAATTATACTAGGATGTTGATGTTATGAGTGTTAATCAAATATATTTCATAAGACTTATTGGAAGTCAAATTATTCTTGTATCATCTTGATTAGATATTGTATATGTTGTGATTTTTATGCTACATATTTGAGTTACCCAATGGAATCAGATATTATGGATATCAAAATTGTTTCCAAATATATTAAAGGGACTATGATATATAAACTACATTAGAAAATGGGGAAAATTTTAATTTTATAAGGTTTAGATTTTCTGATTGGTCAGGTGAATATGATGATATAAGTTCCACCTCAGGTAGGATTTTACACTTAGGATAAAGTTCTGTGTGTTTGAAAAACAAGAAATAAAACTAAGTCACAATGAGTACTATAGAAGTAGAAAATTATTCTATAACTTGTGACTAAAATCAAATCATTTGAATGATAGATCAATTGGATGATTTAATGGTGAAAGTTTAAAAATCATTCAAAATTCACTATGATAATTAGGGTGGTACTTACCTTATTAAAATCATTCTCAACACTTGTTGTCCATGGAAAGTGATATCATTTTTCACTTCATCACAGATAATTATAAAATGGAGACATAAATTTAAAAGATGTTCCAACCATAGATAAATAGGATGATATTCTCATCAAGACTATCACAAATGTAATACTAGGGATACTAAGTCAGAACATGCATCTTTAACCCCTCCCACATAATTAAAAATATTCGAGAGTAACCCCCACATTGAAATGGACAATGTTCTCAATGGGGGAAAGAAGGGGAAGAACCATTCTCTTTCATTATAGGTCAATTTTAATATTGTGGTCATATTTATTGTAAAAAGTGTGTTATTTGGAGAAGATTCTACTGTAATTGAGGGGAAATAATTTTTTCTATTGGACATGATGTTTCATATCACAAATATATAGAGTTATCTAAAAAAAATTACTCTATCTTATGGTGTGGTGTCAGTTTATTTTAATTTTAAAATGATGTGATTTTTTTTGTATTGAATAAGAAATAATATTGAGAAATAGTTATATGTTTTGACAAATAATCTAAAGAGGATATTTGAATTACCTTTATTTAAAAAATTTCAATATTTTCAATCATGGATGAGATATCATTTCTGATGATTGTTTGAAATATTTTTTAATTTTATGTTCCTATGATGTTTGAGGAAATCAAATTGTTTAAATAGATTATTATGGGTGATTGAAGATTAAATAATAAGAATAAGAAAAATATTTTTTTATGTTTGTACTTTAAGAGGATATTATTAGTGGAAGGTTATATGATAAGTGAATTTGATTTACATAAATAATTTACTTACTCCTTTTATCAGTGTTTTCTGAAAATAATTTTCCAACACTAAGAAATCAAGGGGCCAGCTCAACCACATGTGTGGGAAATAGATCAGCATATAAGATATTACCCACATGTGTCTCCCAAGGTGATTGAGAGGATATCATAAACATAATGGATTCAAGATAATGTTAAAATGACTTTATATGAGTGGAATAGAACCAAAATTTGGGGATTTATAGTGGATAATATAGTGTTAGGTAATAGTCATCCTAGATACTTACATCTAGATAACATTATATGTATTTTATTTTTTAATAATTTTGGGGATGATATTTTTATCAATGAATAATTCTCAACATGGTGGACTATTCACCCATATTCAAAAAAAAATAAAAAAATGATAGCTTCCCAAATAAAACATTTTCTCCATATGATAACATCACCTATCTTTCTCATGGAAACTATCACGTGATCTGTGATTTTTATCTTCAAAAGGTAAATTGAAATTCGAGTTCCTATAATGATAAATCCAAGTCCATCTTCAATAATTAAACATGAAATGTCCATGAGTTTAATGAAACTTGGGTAATAATCTCCCATAATTTTACCATTGTGGATATTTCACATACATGATGACCTTCTATGAGAAATGGAGGGAAATAATATTCAATGTGTTTGATATTACGTGTAGTTATGGATAATTTATGGGGAATGGAGGGTGTAAATCACACATGCATATAATCTTCCATTGGTTTGGGGATCATTTCCTAGTGAATATAAATCTTATAAATGTAAATAGAGGCATGTATATTTTTCTGGGCTTTCAAAAGTAATGAGAACTCTCCAAAAATATTTCATGATTTTGAGGACCTTTATCACATATCTTCTGTAAGGCATATATCAACCACGGGATGAAGGCGATCATTCCATGTCCGCTGGATCAAGTAAATAAGTTTTCATCCCTTGTAAATTTAGATTGATATAGTACAATCATGAGTATCTTCATCCCAAGAAGTCAAATAAAATAAACAAAAATCTATAAATAAATTAAGTAACATCAGGGTTCATCCCAAATGATTAATTATTCATGATGTATACACTACCATACATGATAAGATGATTTTGTATGGATAATTGAGATACTCATATCATTTGGGAGATTAAAAATGAAATCTATGAAATTTTTTTCCCATTTACTATTATTTTGATACATACATTCCATGCATAAACATACTGATTGGAATAAATTGTGTTCATTTTCATGTAGTAAAAGAAAATGGTTGTTCCGCATGAAGTTATATTATTTTAAATATAAGTCCAATATAGAATATTTCTTTAATGAGGATTTATTATTTGGTATTAAACATGAAATAATACCAACGATAATAATGAAGTGTAGTGGATTCAATATGACAATTCATATATATTGTTCTTTCAAAGAATAATATACAGATACTTCAATCATGATGTTTACAACATTTAATTTAGGTATCATTTAGGGATATAAAAGAGAAATTAATATCCAGAATAAATGTGGAAATAACTAAGGATTAAATGAATGAATTAAAATGAGTAAAAATACCAACATTAAATTATAGTAATTCATTATAATTTATATAAATTAAATTTATTATGGATATATTGATGCAATTGATGAAAGAAACATGTTCGAGAATTTTGTAGTAGACTCCAATACACCATTTTGTCGAATTGTGAATGGATGATGAATAATGATATATGAAAAATTATTATTCTTGAAGTTGTCAAGGAAGGTATAACATTACTAAAAAAATTTTGGAAGTTCTTATAGGTAACGAATAATGTTATCCCAAGCACAAATTCCCCCTTGGATTAGATTATTATTCTAAAAAGGTCTTTGGAAGATGTAAATTATGATAATAAATTACTATATTTTGGAAGGAAAGTTAATTCCTAAATAAGATCTATTGATTAGTGATAAATCATCTAAAAATTTCTAATGATTATATTAAAACCCAAGGAATGAGAAGAAATTTTTATATAGTGGTGGTTTTAATGTAAGTAATGATGTATAGATTACAGTGGGATGTGGAAAAAAAATTCCCATAGAGAGAATTGGATAAAACATTGTCAAACATTTTATGATGATTATTATAATTTATAATCAATGTAAATTATAGATATCAAAAAATTATTGGAACAACAAAAGTTTGGTCATAAAAATGAGTAGAAACTCACATTGAGGCCAGACCTTGTAAAAGTTCTTATGTGATGATATAATTTCTTATTTTTGTATACTATTAAAGGAATTCAATCAAGAGAGTGAATCATGAAACTCAAATTTCTCATGGGGTTAATATAATAAGAAGATTATTTAAAATACTAGATCCACCAATTCTCCCCATAGTGGTTTCTTATTTGACATGGGTAATTCAATATTAGTGTTACATGATTATATAATTTGGGAATAATTTACCATTTATAGTTAATGGCTGCAGATTGATTTTTTTATAGAAAATATTGAATCTATTTTAGGTGTGAGGTTCTAATTTATTCTACTGTATATTTTTAAATAAAATTTGTATGCATCCTTTTAATTTATTTATGGTGTGTTTATAATTATGGTTTTAAAATTTTAACACCAAACTATATATAAATGTTGTAGTTCACCAAATTGGTGTTTATTTTTTTATGTTCATGTGATGGGGGTATCTTCCTCTAGTCAGGTAAGATTATTTATTTATCATTAAATTTTTACTATATCTTTTTAAAATTTTATATGCTTTTTTCTTTTTAGGGGTTTTAGAAACTAGATGATGTCAAATTGAACACATTTATTTGTTTTGTGTATATAAAAAGTATGAGAACCTATATGATTTAGTAATATTAAAAATGTTTCATTCAAAAAAAATTTATTCAATGTTTGGGAATTTCAAGAATGCATGAACAATTTTATATCCTCATTCCATGAAATACAATCAAAAAATTAACATGACATACATTGAATGCTTTTAAATGATTTTGAAACTCTCTTTATAACACCCTTACATATTGAGAGTACTAATCCATGATTTATTAAAAAATTAAATATATTCAAAACCTTTTAGTATTTATGAACATGAGTAAAAAATTACTGAAGCATTATTTTTGTTAAGAACGAAATTTTTCAAAGTAAACATCTCTTCGAGCCTAAATTCTATATCATACCCTTATATACCCTTATATGTGACGAGAATCCTTATTAGGAAAACACATTGTTTTACTAAAAACCATTTCAAACTATCTTGAGAAGTAAATTTATGATCATAATTGAACTCAAATATGAGGGAGACTATTTTGGGAAGAGACAAACAAACCACAATGTTGTTTTGAGTGTTGTATCAATAAAATCTATTTTTGAGAGAATTATTGATGAATTGAAAATATATATGGAAAAAATTATCCATTAAAATTTGGGATAGTAATATCAAACTTCTCATTAAAAGTAAAATAATCCTATTTACTTTTATAATAATTTTTTTCCCAAAATATAGAAAAAATAGAAGAAAAAACCTTGTTGAAGGAGGTTGTGTGAATATAATTACTTCTATTAAAGCATTTAATGTGTAAACCAACCATGAAAATAAGACATGCGTTTGAGGAGAATTATTACAAAAAGGAAGTGATGGATGAAGGAATAAGGAATTAAAATTGTTAATCCTTTATTTTTCATCAATTAATGTCAAAACACGTCAATATACAACAAAATTATATCATTTTCACATACCAATACATATCCAAAAAATCAAAATTCCTTATGATACACACATGTAATCAACTCAATGGGTTCATATTTATAAACAATGTTTGCTTATAGTGATTTCTATATTAGTTTAGAATGATAAAATCCATTTTAAAATTAATTATTTGTCTGATGAGAAAAATATTTCTTTGGAGGTGGGTATAAATGTGTAAAGTGGGATGAATTTTGATTATCATTTAGGGATGAAACCATTGATGGTAGAAAATTAGAGTGGGATGATTTTTTATCACATTAAAACTTGTATCCATTTTGTACCTCTTTCTCGAAATTAGTGAATGATTATCATTATCTTGTTCACCTATAATTACAAAGAATTCAAAAAACAATTAAAGCATAAGGAACACTAGGATTTTTAGAATGGTTCCCCTCTAGTGTGTATGATTATATACTTAGTGTATGATGATTATTATCCAATTCACACAAAAAATCTATTTTATTATCAAAAAAATAACAATATAGGGTATAGAATTGAATTTTTTTCCAGACACTGAGAAGGTATAATGAAACCTATTTGTTGTAGATTAAATGAAAGATCTCAGACAACTCCTCTATAAGTGATCAACAGTGTTGCACAATTCATCTTTTCTCAAATTTAATGAATCTGATCAACTTCATTGAAATAGTTAGATGAAAATACATGCATCAAATACTAGAATGAAGTGAATGTTTGAAATATATAATAATCATGTAAGATACCTATTCTTCCCTTCTTCGTTTTGAATAATATAAATATGTTTTGGATAATGGATATTTCAAAATTATTCATGACATAAATGACAATAAACTAAATATAGGTTTTCATATATTTTCTTATTCTTAATATTTTCACTAAAAATATGATATATTGAATAATTATTTCATATTATATTTTATTGATACAAAATATAAAAAAAAATTATATTATCTTTTATCTTATTATATATTTTTATGTAACTTTAAGAATCATGAAACCAGATATAGTTCATGGTTTCTTCTTTTTGAAAGTGTACAATCATACCCAATATCTTTAAGTAATTAAATTCATGTATCTCAATATATATACATGAACATAGTGGTTATTTTCATTTAATTTTTATCAAATCATTATGAAAATTTTCATTCATGAGTTCTTCTTTATTATCCCCAATGATTGATATACCCTATAAGAATCATTAAAAAGATTACCGAATCACCCCGGTTCATCTTCGTTATTAAATCTTGCTAGATTTGTGGTGTCTCACTGAATTTATGAAATATTAGAGAGATTCATTGAACTCTAATATAATATATTCTTCATTTAACATTATTAATACACTAAGATAATTTTTTTATTTCACATAAAGTTTAATTGTTCTTTGAACCATAAAGATGGCACATATATTTTTCTCATGAAGGAAATTGTAAAACCTATTCATCCTATATCTTAATGTCTATTATAATCTTAAATTTTCTTCATGAAATTGATGTGTGTCGATCTACACTATTTAAAATAAAGTGTTTCATGATTATCTGTTTTTATGTAAAATGTTAGAAACATCATCTCTTGAACTCGATTGATCTCCATTTAAATGTGAGTTCCACCACTGCTCCAACAATTATTCACCAAATGAAATTCTATAATTTTATTGGGTTCAATTAATAATTATGAATTCTGTTGGATCTCAACATTAAAGAAAACCTTAAATTTTTTTTTTATTTAATATCATGAAGACAAAAAACTTGTCACAAATTCTTACATGACATTGATTTATTCTTTCCCGATGAATCACTCACATTCATTTAAAAAGATCCAATAAATCATCTTATGATTTGAGACTACCTCGATTAATCTATATAACATAACCTTTATTCGATGATGACATTTTCTACAAAAAATGGTCGCAAACAATTCAAATATTTCAAGCATGATGATCCATATCAATCTTATTTGAATCCTTATCTTTTGGGTTTACCCTTAATTATTCTCTTTTAAATTCAATTATGGTAAAAAAAAATTTATTATTAAGAGGATATTAATTATAACTAAATGAGATAAATTTTACATAATTGGTAACTTAATGAAATTTAAAAGTTATCATAATCACCTTTTTATTTTAAACAATATTTTGGCTTTTTAAATAATTTAATAAATTACTATTTTTTTAAACATCAATTATGTCAATTTTTTCACTATTCATTTCAATGAATTTAAATAAAATCTAAAAATAGAGATAACATAAAACCATAGTATTTAATAGTATTATAACATGGAATACTCACCATGAAAAATTGTGTATGCCATAAATTATTTCATATAATATTTATTTTAATATTTATAATAACATTTATTTTATATTTCTATTAATAAAATAATTATTGTATCACTATTGTTTCAATATTTATTCAAATTATTTAATATATAAAAACAAAAAATAAATTTACATGATGTAGATAATTTCATTATATTTTTGGATACTATTTATTTTCATAGTTTCATCAATTATATCACTTTATTAAAATTATTATACTTATAAGAGATAAAAGAGTGACATGTTGTCACTTTCATTTTTTAGAAATAATTATATAACTTTCATGAAAAAAAATCCCTTAAAAGAATTAATTTTGGTCCGTAGGTGATAAGGTTATACGTTTAATCAGAAAATAGGTTTTTTCAGGTGTTATGGAAATTTTTATGTTCTTATCATATTCTTTGTTACCTTAATTTAACTAATTTACCATTAACTATTGTAAATTGATATTACAAAATTTACTATTCATCTTTTCTAAAACCAATGGGACATATTTACATAATCTGGAACATATGATTCTAAATATTGAAATCATTTTTTTCAAATTAAGAACATATAAGTTGAAGAAATGAATTTTAAATTAATTCATGTTGTCAAAATGATAAAAAGAGTTTTTTAAAAGTACAAGCCATCAAAAGTGTTATATGTGATTATATCAAATTTTGATGTGAAATTAATTCCAAAGACCAAAACTGGATTAAAGGATAAGAACTTATTTCGGTTAAAAATTAACTCCAATTAATAAGATAACCTTACTATAAAAATAAATTAGGCAAAAAGGAAAATTTGAATTAAAATGATTTTTCTTTGACTATTCATTAAAATATGAATTTTGTCAAAATAATAACAAAATTTAAACCAAGGTAAATTATGATTTACCTATTCCAAATAATATATTTATTTTTTCATATATAACATATAAAAATGAAAAAAGAACTATATTTATAGTGGGTTCTCCAAAAAAAGATGCTAAAACTACCTTTCAAAAATATTAGAGTATTTTATGCTTAAAATTGGATTTATTCGCCATCATTGTCCCTAAAATTAGTTTGATAAATGAAAAAAATTTAAAAAACATGTGATAATATAATATAGTTTGATCTATTTGTTCTCTCTAGTAAAAAATCTAGGCATTAACTACCATTTAAAATAATAATATTAATAATGTATTATTTGTTTGTATGACTGACTTTTGTGGGCAATGTTATAATTTGAAAAAACCTATTGTTTCATGTCGGGTATGATATTACACCAGGCATCCCATTTATGATAAATTAATATCAACTTCATAACTAATAATAAAAATAAAAATGTATTATTCTAAAAATATGTGGGATGATACACTTGCATTAGTGAATTCAATGAGATTACAATTTTCAACGATGGTGGAGGAGTATAAGGGTGTCCATTTGGATTACCTCAACATTAAGATTTTGTTTTCTACATGTACATGTACAAATGTTAACCCGATATCTGTGATAGCATATTAGGTGAACCAATTTTTCTAGTAGAGATATAGGTGCAGTTGGAGGAGTATGCATAGCAGGGGATTCCTAACACCCAATTTGTTTTCATGGGAATCCCTATATTGGTTTCGAAAGGTATAGATGAGAGATCAGGGTCAGGGGTATTTTTTAATCACTTGATTCATGTAAAATTAATTACTTAATTAGATTTAATTTTTCATTTACTTTCAATTCTTGATTTGTTTTGGGGGTTTCCTATTACTTTTGGTGGAAATGGTATGTTTTGAAAGTTTGAGCCAAACCGTGAACCCATTTACATATTTAAAAAACAATTTGGTTTCTTTTATAAATCCTTCATTTTTTAAATTTTCTCATCCATTACATTTCATATATGGACTCCTTTGACCTATTAACACCCCCATGTCAATTTTTAACCTTTATAAGTCCTTAATCCTGGTGTATTTTGGTTTTTATTTAAGGTATTGGCTCTGCTCGTAAACCCATTTTCTACTCTAAATGTTATTTTTAATTTTTGAATATATCCATCATATTTTTGTTTTTTTGGTGATCGACCTCCCTCTAGAAGACAATATCCCAAGTATCACCCCCATTATCAGTTTCACATTTTTTGGAGCTCATTTGTACTGCCAAGTAGAGAGATCATTCTTAACCTTAGTCAAATCGAGAAGATTTAAGAGGTAACATGATCCTTTCATAACTACTTCAATTTTCATTATTTTACCTTCATTTCAGTCCCAAAAATACCTTATATGACTCCTTCGAGCCTCCATACCCGTTTTTTTTTACGTGCAGATAATGAATTTGGTGTATTTAGGGTGATCTCTTCATGATTTCTGCATGTAAGTCTTTATCTATTTGATTTATGCTCTTTCCTTTGGGTTCATTTCACCCTTTCTTGAGTTCTAAAATTTTTAGAAGTTATGTTTCATGTCTAGTGTCTATATTATTGTATTTTGGGTGAAATATTATGGTTTTAGATTTCTTTTAAATTTCTTGAGGTTTGGCGGTGGCATAGTTGATGTTTCACACCAATATTTGAGGATTTCGACACTTTCGTTAGGTGGTTCTATGTGTTAACAGTTATTTATGAGTTAGATTTATGTATTTACTAATTATTAATATGCTTCATATGTTTTTTGAGCTTATCAAACTTTTCATTATTTATTTGGTTAAGAGTTTAATTTTATATTTTCATTTTAGCTTGAAATCAGGTGTTTTTCATGTGTAACACTTAGGGTGTTAATTTGGTGTATATTAGAACATATGAAATCGGTTTAATAAATCTTTTTTGGGATTAGAATTATTCTTTTATAGGGTATTGGTGTGACATTGGGGTTGAAATAGGGTTTTTGATTGGGTGTATGGTGTAAACCATGTTTTTCATCATGAAAGGTATCCTGAAAATGCGTGTTTTTCATGTGGATCTTTTTTGGTATTGTTTGAGGTATTTGTATAGCACCTGGGGGTGGTTTAATAAATGTTTATAGGGATTCCAATTCTGTTTTGAATTGGTATTGGTGTGATTTTGTCCTTGAAATATGGTTTTGTTATGAGTTTTATGTGAAAATCTTGGGTACAAACCCTGAAATTGTATTATGAATGTTTTGAATGGTTTAATGACTTATGTATGAAGTGAAACCATATTGGAAAACTATTTTGGAGTGTGTATATTTTGAAATGGCACTTTTTAGATGTGAAAGGGTCTGTTTTGTGATGTGTTCCATCTTGGAAATATTTTATAAAAATGTTTTATGGACTTACTAATGTGTGTAACATATGGGAAAGTGGTGTGGGATTTTTGTGTGTGAGTGTGATGTAAAAATGGATCTTGGTTATGAAAATTGTATAATGTAACATGTGAGTGGGCTTTTATGTGAGTTGTAATATCATGGAATTGTTATATAAATTTTTTTTATGTATTTGTGGAAGTGTTAACAAATTGTGAAAAGTATTTTGGGATTTTTAGTGTGAGTCGGATTTCATAATCAATTTGAATGAAATGTGCAATTTTCAGTGTATTGTGGTAAATATGTGGGATTTTAGGTGAATTTCTGATGTGGAATGATATTTTAATGTGATATTTATATTTCATTACCTGTTGAACTTTTTTAGGACAAGGGGAAAACCCGGGTATCTAGGTGGGTGGACGTGTTCTAGTCTGCTTGTGAATTCGTGGGGTTTGACCTCAGTTTCGATTATAATGATTGGAAATTCAAACACTAAATAAAAATTGATTATGATGATTTGGGACCACTAGGTTATGGTTAGATTCCCTACTAGTGGCTTGTTCATGAGAACAAATTTTTGAGATGGTTACTCTCACCGAGATACGGGGTACTTGGGACCCGTAGCTAGCAAGGGACTAGGGTTTATTTCCTATTGCATGTGATAATTAGATATTTTATACATAACATCTACATAAGGTATATTTGGATGGAAAATTTAGTATCTTTTACATTTATTTTAAAAGTTTTTATTCTTTAAATAAACCCACTTGAAAACTGTTTTAATTTATAAGTTGAATATTTTAGAAATGGTAACTAGCATATCCTGTTTATAAAAACATGAAAGAATTTCGACTTTGAATTTTAACCAAATGGAATATATTAGTTGGTGTATCCAACTAATAATTGGATCACACCCTACTAACACACTTGGGTATAAGTAGACTTGGATTTTTTTGTCGCAGGTTGGGTACAATTTTTAGTGCCAGTGGTTTGGGTTTCTAGCAGGTCCTTGGTAGTAATGTCTTATGGAGATGGCTTGAGGTTGGTGCCACTTACCATGAGGGTTCATGGGATGTTTATTTTTGGTTTTGTACCTTTTTTATAGTCTTTGTGAGTTGTCTTATTCTATGTAATTCAAGTCTAAAGTTTTGTAAAAGATTGTTTGGTTTGAAATATCTAGATTAATTTTATTGGATTCATTTGTTGTTTTATGTTTATAAACTCAGGTAAATCATTCCTAATTCACATTTTATTATACACAGGAACTTCATCCTGTCTATGTGGATCAAGAATGACCTTTGTTCCATATCACAGGCTGGGTTTGATGCCGGATATGGTGGAAATCACATTTGGTTCATGAAAAAATGGTGTCAAAGAAGGTTCAAGTTAACTCTTCGGGTCATGTTATTTGGGGAAGAGTCATAATAGTCTGGAGTTAGGATTTTCGGGACTTGGTATTCCAGTTTTTTTTTGTGTTCTTGATGAACACACATCATGAATAGAATCAAGATTCCAAGGGAATTCGGTATTTGTCTAAGTCCTTTGGTTTTCGTGGTTTGATGATGACTAGGGGAAATGGAAAAAAGGTGGGTTAATGGTTTCAGTGAGCTCACAGGGCCAAGAAATCCATGTTGAGAATTGGATATTCCCTAGAACACTCTCTATTGTGGTGAAGGGATTGTAATATTCCTGCTAACCATATTTCCAAGTCACCCACATGAAACTAGATTCATATCTCATTGTCATGTGTTCTTTAGTTTTGTAATAATGGAACTTTAGTTTTAATGTTACTTGGTTTTAAGAAGTGTAAAGTTTTTTGGAAATTATTTTATAATAATGAGGGAATGGTTTGATTTATGAAATTGTGGATTTAAATTTTCAAAATTGTTTTTTAATGGAAAATGGTGTGCTGACACCTCTTTTGAAAGCATTGACTATAATGATGTCGGTTTTGAAAAAGTGTTTCCAATAGAGTTCCAAAAACAATGAAAGGATGTTTTAATGGGATAAAATATTCTAAAATTGATGTGAATAACATAAATGTGAGTTCTTATCAAAATTTTTGTGTCTTTAAGAAGAGTTTTGTATATTGTGAATTGGGATTTTTATCTCATGTTTAGCGGTTTTTAGAGAATGGATGTGTTGGTTGACCATTTTTGTTTTGAAAAGTTGGAATAATTTTTTGTTTTAACATTTGGTATTTCTCTGAGAGACCACATTCATGTGGTTATATGGGATGATGGATGGTTGATAGCAGGACTGGATGAGTTTTAGGATAGATATGAGGAGGGTTCTCAGTGTGGCATAGAAACATTCATGTGTGAGGCCCATGGGGTACTATTGGTGGGTACACTAACTACTAACCTTTTGGTTTTCAAAAAAGTGTTTTTAAAAGAAAACAATATGTTTTGATTAATGATTTGGTATGGTTTGTATTATGTGCTTTTAAAGTGTTGATTTTGTAGGATGTTTTGAATCCAATGACCCCTCATATTCGAACCGGGTTTTGGGTTTGTGTATTGGTCAGTAAGATGTGTTGAAGGGACAATTAGTAGTCTCTTCTGAGATAAGATTTGGGAAACCATTTTTGTGGTTCCCTTCATGTGTTTGGTTTTAGTCTATGTCTTGTTTTTACAAATGTACTACCTTGGTTTGGACATTGGGTTCTTTCATTGGATAAGGTATGCCCCCATTAAGGGTTAAGGCCCAACTGAATTTCAACCCAGATTGTTTCGCCATGGAAAATCCTCTAGTTGATCTATGTAAGGAATATTTTATCGAGATTTGTATAATGAGTCTACACCATTTCCTTTATTTTTTTTTTCATATCCTCTTGTATAAGGAGAGAGCTCTTGGAAGGTTGAAGGAGACCTTCATATCATAAGCTATCTGATTCGTCGAAGGTGGAAGTTGTCTGGGGTTGTCAGTATGGATGGTGTCCAAGAGGGCCTATATGTCCTTCGTAGTCTCTCAAAGAATGGGTTCATGTTAATCCACCAGTTTGGGAGATCTGGTCAGGAGAGAATATTGTGGACACATCCTATTCTTTTGTGTTGTTTATGTACTAGGCATAAGGTCTTGTTCCATGTATTTTTTATCCATCACAATGGTTATGTTTGGTGATGCCTTGTGGTGGCATGTGCATGTTTAATTGTAATGGTGAAGGTTGTGCAATCCTCTGAGAGTCTCTGTTATGTTGGGAGTATGTATCCCTTGGAAAACACATCAAAATCCTCTATTTTAGAGGAAGGTTTTTATTCACGTCCATTCCTTCATTTTGTTCTCAACCAAAGAAACAAGGTGAAATGTGTGTGCATCATCTAAGACCTTGTATTAGTGAACTGTTGTGTCAGGGTTAAGTGATTTTGGAATGTGGTAGTTCATGGTAAACTTATCAGGGATTGCGGTGTAGTTGTTTGTATCACCAGAAGAATTAAGTTGTTTTCAGGTGGTTTCCAAAGCCTAACTATGAGGCTTAAGATTCTCCAATCATTTCATCTCCTGCCATAAGTCCCATAGATGAGTTGAAATATAGTAAAGGGAAATTCTATGGTCATTAAAACCCTTTTACAAAGTCCTATCCACAGTATGGATGATAAGAAGAGATAATAACTCTGGTTTCATCATCTTGTTCCAGTTTTTCCAGTTTGACGGTATAGGTGTGAGGACCTCATTTTAATCTTGTAGCTTGAGTTCATACATTACCCCTTTAGTTTTGACTGGGTATTTTGATAATGGTAATGTTTGGCTAGACAGGTTGAGCGCACATTTGGCACATTGTTATTAGTGACCATTCCCTAGAAAACCATGTACATAGATGTATCCCCACAATTAGTTCAATGTTTTCTAAACCATATGGACTAACAATGATTCCACTCCAACTCTTTAAATTTTGGGATCTCTCTGTACGGGCCCGTGATGGTCCGTTAAGATTGGTGGTTGTTATAGTGGGGATACCCACTACGAGTCTTATATATGATCTTTTTTAAAGGTCTTGTGGAATTATACCCCTTGAACTGGAGAGTCAGTTCAAGCCTCCCCCTGCTTGTGGCATGAATTTTTCTTAGGGAAATTTATGTTGTCTCTTATGGTGGGGAGCCCATTTGTGTTTCCCAATACTAGTAACATATATTGCATATTAGTCATAGTCGGGTGGGTGGTAGTCTCTTTTGGAGTAATCTAACTTCCAAAATATTCCTGGGGTAATCATTGGGATTTGAGAGTTCCAAACAGTTTATTTAAAGCTATGTAAGTGTAACCTTGTTCATTGTTGTTGTTCGTTTTAGTGGATTACTTGATTCTTGTTCATATAGTGTTTTAGGAGTATTCTTTTTCGGTTAAAGATTGAATGTTATAGATCATTTCATAAAATTGAAATATGTTTTTGTTTTTGAGAGTATTCCTTCTTTAATTGATCACTAGAGGGGTTTTGGCCTATCGAGGGTGGATCCAACATGGAGAAAGAGTACATTTCTGGTTTATAAGTTGGGTATTATTTTTTTTGGCCTTGTTGTGGATTTCCAAGGGTGGGATGTTTTATTTTTTGTATAATTCTCACATCCATTAATTTTTGGAATTATTTTTTCATTTAATTTCCATTATTGATTTGTTTTGGTTGTTTACGATGAATTTTGGTGGAAATGGTGGGTTTTAAATATTTGGGCCAAACCGTGAGCCTATATGCCGATTAAAAAAAGAATTTTATTTCATGTATTACTCCTTAAATTTTAAACATTTTTCATCCTTTTTAATTCATAGATGGCCTACACTTACCAATTAACACTACCATGTCATTTTGGTGCCTTTATAAATCTTTAATCATGGTGTAGTTGGGTTTTTATATAAGGTATTGGTCCAGTTCGTAAGCCCATTTTCTGCTTTAATGTTTTTTAATTATTTAATATATCTTTCATTTTTTATTTTGATTCACTGATTCTAACTCACTCTCAAAGCCAATATCCCTAGGGTCACCCCCATCTTCGGTTTTGAATTTTGGGAGATCATTTTAACCGCAATGTAGGGCGATCTATTTTAACCTTTCTCAAATCGAACAGATTTGAAGAGGTAAAATGACTCTTTCATAAAACCTTCAAATTTCATTAATTTTTTCCCATTTCTATCCCCACATGACCTATTATGACTCTTTCAAGCCTCTATATCAGTTTTGGTAACATGGAGATTTATAATTTGGTGTATTTAGAGAGATCTCTTCGAGATTTCATCAAGTATGTCGTTCTCTCTTTGATTTCTTCTATTTCCTTAAAGTTTCGTTCACCCGTTCTTGTGTTCTAAAATATTCAGATTTTAGGTTTCGTGCCTAGGGTCTAACTTTCTATCTTTTGGGTGAAATATACAGGTTTTAGGATTCCTTTGAATTCATTGATGTGTGGCGGTGGTGCGGTTGATGTTTCACACCAATATTTGAGGGTTTCGACACATTCTGTAGGTGGTTCTATGTGTAAATTATTAAGGATGAGTAATATTCATGTATTTACTCATTATTAATATTCTTCATATGTAATTTTTGGGGCAAAAACTGTTAATTATTGATTTTTTAACATTATAATTTTATAGTTTCATTTTTGCTTGAAATAAGGCGTTTTTCAAGTGTAACACTTGGGGTATTATTTTGGTGTATTTTTTAACCTATGAAATTAGTTTACTAAATCTAGTTTGGGATGAAAATTATTATTTTTTAGGATCTTGGTGAGGCATTGTTTTTGAAATGGAGTTTTTGAATGGGTTTAAGGTGTAAGAATATCTTTTTCTTCTTGAAAGTGATTTTGAAGACGTGTGTTTTTCATATGGATATTTTGTTGTATTATTTAAGGTATTTTTATGACACCTAGGGTGGGTTAATATATGTTATTGGGGATTTGAATTATGTTTTGAATATGTATTGGTGTGATTTTGTCCTTGATAGATGGTTTTGAAATGAGTTTTATGTGAAAATCATGGGTACAGTCCTTGGAATTGATTTATGAAATTTTTTAATGGTTTAATGATTTATGTAAGAAGTGAAAAAATATTTGAAATATATTTTTGAGTGTGTATATTTTTAAATGGAAAATATTAAATCTCTAAGGTTCTGTTTTTTGATGTATTCCATCTTAGAAATGTTTTACAAAAATGTTTTAAGGATTTATTAGAGTGTGTAAGAGATGTGAAAGTTATGTGGGATGTTTTGTGTGAGAGTGATGTGAAAAATGGATTTTGGTTATGAAAATTGTATTGTGTAACATGTTAGTGGGATTTTATGTGTGTTAGAATATCTTGTAATGGTTATATACAATTTTTTAATATATTTTTTTAAGTGGTAAAGAAATGTGAAAAGTGTTGTGGGCTATTTTAGTGTGAGTCGGATTTTAAAATCAATTTGAATGAAAAGTGCAATTTTTTATGTTTTCTAGTACAAATGCATGATTTTGGTAAATTTTTTATGTTGAAATGATATTTTCATGATAAATTTATATTTCATGACTTGTTGAACTTGTTTGAGCACAAGGGGAAAACCCGGATATCTAGGTGGGTGGACGTGTTCTAGTATTCTAGTGAATCCATGGGGTTTGGCCACAGTTTCGCTTAGAAAAATTGTCACTTACAAAAAAAAACTAAACTATGATGATGATTATTTAGAGAAAATGGGTTATGTGTATGTTCCCTACTAGTGGATCATTCATTAGAACAGTTATTTGTGATGGATACTCTCACCGAGATATGAGGTACCTAGGAACCACAAATCGATTGTGCCTACGGGATATATCCAATTTCTTATGCTCATTATATCCTTTATACATACCATCAGCATAAAATATATTTTGATGGAAAATTAAGTATCTTTGACATTTATTTTAATTTTTTGATTATATAAATTATCCCATTAGAAAACTCTTTTAATTTTTAAGTTGCATCTTTTAGAAATTGTAACTTGTATTTAATGTTTATGGAAACTTTCAAGCTTTACGTCTTCGAATATTTATCAGATGGAATATCTTAGTGGTGTTATCCTACTAGGCATTAGATCACACCACAGATACACCCTTGTGAGTATGTTGACTTGGTTTGATTTGTCACAGGTCGGGTACAATTTTTAGTGCTAGTGGTTCTGTTTTCTAGGTGGTCCTTGGTGGTGAAGTCTTGTGGAGATGGGTTGAGGGTGGTGCCCCTTTCCATGAGGGTTCTTGGGCAGTTTATTTTTGGTTTTGTGCCATTATTATAGTCTTGGTGAGTTGTTTTAAACTATGTAATTCAATTCTGAATTTTTTTAAAACATTGTTTGGTTTGAAAAATCCAGATTCATTTTATTGGATTCATTTGTTATTTTATGTTTATAAACTTGGGTAAATCATTCCAAATTCGCATTTTATGATACTCGGGCACTTTTTCCAGACCGTGGGGATTGATAACGCCCTTCAGGCCTTTTCATGGGCCATGTTTGGTGCTAGTTTCAGTGGTGATCATATTTGGTTTGTGAAACAATGGTAACAAAGGAGGTTCATGTTATCTCTTTGGGTCATGTTATTTGGGGAAAAGCTGGGATAGTCATGAGTTAGGATTGTGGGGACTTGGTATTCCAGTTTTGGGTAGTGTGCTTGATCGCCACACCTCATGATGGGATTCATGTTGCCAAGGTAAGTTGGGATTTATCTAGGTCCTTTGGATTTCATGGTTTGATAATGATTAGGGGAAATGAAAAGAGAGTTGGGTTAATGGACTCAATGAAATCATATGGCTTGAATAGCCATGTGGAGCTTGGGATATTCCCTATAACATTCTCTATGATGGTGAAGTGGTTAGGATATGCCATCCAACCATATGTCTAAGTCCCCCCACTGAAATTAGTTTCCTCTCGCAATGTCTTCTATTCATTAGTTTTAAAATCGTGGATATTTGGTTTTAATGTGACTTGGTTTTATGAAGCATAATTTTTTTGTGAAATATTTTTCAAATATAGATTTAATGGCGCGTTTTATGAAATGGTGGACTATAATTTTCAGAATTTTACTGAAATGGAAAATGTTATGCTTACACCTCTTTTGAAAGTAGGGACTATGTTGAAGTAGGTTTGTAAATAGTGTTTCCAATAGAGTTCCATAAACAATCAAAGGGTTTATTAATGGGATGATATTTTCTGAAATTTATTTGAATAACATGAAAAGGAGTTATTATCCAAATGGTTGTGTCTTTCTAAAATGTTTTTAATATTTGAAATGCGATTTTGATCTCATGGTTAGCTGTTTTTAGAAAAAGGATCTGTTGGTCGACCATTGTGGTTTTGAAAAGTGGAATGAATTTTTTGTTTTAACATTTAGTATTTCTATTATAGACCACATGCATGGGGTTATATGGGATGGTGGATGGTTTATGGCATGACTGGATGAGTGTCGGGACAAATATGAGGAGGGTGCTAAGTGTGGCACAAAAACATGCATCTGCGAGGCCCATGGGGCACCATTGGTGGATATGATAACTACTAAACTGTTTGATTTCAAAGAAATGTTTTTAAAGTAAAACATGATGTTTCTATGACTGATTTGGTATGTTGTGTATTTTTTTGTTTTGAAAGTGTTGATGTTTTGGGATGTTTAGAGTCCAACAACCCCTCCTGTTTGAACCATGTTTTGCGTTTGGGTATTGGTTAGTAAATGGGTAGAAGGACTGGTTAATAGTATATTCTAAGATATGTTTTGGGTTACATTTATGGTGGTTCCCTTCATGTATTTGGATCTATTTTGTGGAATTTTTTTGTCCAATGGAGAATCTTGGATGGGTCCTTGGGTTCTCTCATTTGGTAAGATACACCCCCATTAATGGTTAAGGCACAATTGAAGTGAAACCCATATTGTTTTGCCATTGGAAAATCCTCATGTTGATCAAGGTAAATAATATTTTATAAAGATTTATATAATGATTCTAAATCATTTATTTTATTTTTTTCGATCCTATTGTAGAGGGAGAGTGCTCGTGGATGTTTAAAAAGACCTTAGTTTCTTAAGATATATGATTTGTCGAAGGTGGAAGTTCTATAGGGTTTTCAGTGTAGATGGTGTCTAAGAGGGCCTCTAATTCATTTCTAGTCTCTTGGATGAAAGGTTTTATGTTAAACCACCAGTGTGGGTGATCTGGTCATGAGATGAAATTGTGGAAACTTTCTGGACTTGTGGGTTATTTATAAACCTATCATAAGGTCTCATTCAATGTATTACTTATATCCGTCACAATGGTCTTGTCCGGTGATGCCTTTTGATGTCATGTGCTTGTTTGACTATAAAAGAGAAGGTTGTGAAATCCTCTGAGAGTCTTTGTTATGTTTGGAGTATGTATCCCTGGAGGAACATCATTATCCTCTATTTCAGATAAAGGTGTTTATATGTGTCCTTTCCTTCTGTAGTTTCTCACCCAACGAAACACGAAGTGATGTGTGTGCATCTTCTACGATCTTGTTTCTATGAAATGCTGGGTTAGTGTAAGGAGAGTTTGGAATGTGTTAGTTCTTTGTAATCTTATTAGGGATTTCAGTGTAGTTTTTTGTATCACCGGAAGAAGAAATTTTGTTCAGGTGGTTTCAAATTCCTAACTACAAGGCCAAAGATGCTCTAATCATTTGACCACCAGCCATAGGCCCTGAAGGGAATTTGGCACGTAGTCATGGGAAATCCCAAGGTCATTCAAACCCGTGTAAAAAGTCCAATCCTCATTATGAATGATATTAAGAGTTTAAACCTTTGGTTTCATCATCTTGTTATAGTAGTCCTCTTTTGTTGGTAGATGTAGGAGGACCTCCTTTCCATTTTGTAGCATGAGTTCATACTTTCCTCCTTTGGTTTTGACTGTGTATTTGTAGAAAGGAATGAAGTTTTTCTAGATTGGTTGAGTGCACAGTTTGTGAATGGTTATTAGTGACCATGCCCAAGAAAACCTTGTAGATAGACGGATCCCCATGGTTAGATCACAGTTTCCCAAACCATGCGGACTAACCATGTAGCCATTCCAACTCTTTAAATTTTGGGTTCTTTGTGTACTGGCACATGCTGATCGTTTAAGATGGTTGGTTCTTATGGTGGTGAGACCCACTATGATTATTATATAATTTCTTTTCTAAAGTTCCTTTGGAATTATACCCCTTGAACCAGGGATTCTGTTCAGGCCTCCCCCTGTTAGTGTCTTGAATCTGTCTTGGGAAAATTTAAGTTGTCACTTATAGTGGGGGCCCATTTTTGTTTCCCCATACTAGTAACTCAAATTGATCATTGGTCATAGCTGGGTGGAAGGTAGTATCATTCGGAGTTATCTAACTACTAAAATCATCCTGGGGTAAATGATGGGATTCAAGACTGCCCGTTATTTTAGTTACAACAAAGTAAGTGTAACAGTGTTCTTTGTAATTGTTCGTCTCGATAGATTACTTGAGTCTAGTTCATATAGTGTTTTAAGAGATTCTATTTGGGGATAATGTCTGAATTTTCTTGATCATTTCCAAAAATTGATGTAAGATTATATTTTTGAGAGAATTCCTTCCTTAATTGTTCATTGGAGGAGTTTGGGCCTTTCAGGGGCGGACCGATCTTGGTAAAGGATTAAATTTCTTGTCAATCAGTTGGGTTTGGGTTTTTTCTTTTGGCCATGTTATGGCTTTTCGGGGGTGGAATGTTTTCTTCTGTGGAGAATTTTCACATAAATGGCTTCTTTATAAATCATTTTTTCATTTATTTTTCATTCATGTTTTGTTTTGGGGGTTTTGTAGGAATTTTGGAGGAAATGGTGGGTTTGGAAAATTTGGGCCAAACCGTGAGCCCATTTCTAGATTTAAAATCCAATTTTGTTTCTTTTTATAATTCCATCATTTTTTATAAAATTTCATCCATTAAAATTAATTGATTTCCTCCCCCAAACTATTAACACCCCCATGTAAATTTTGAGCCTTTATAAATCCTTAGTCATGGTGTATTTGGGTTTTTCATTATGGTAATGGGAATGTTTGTAAGCCCATCTTCTACTTTAAATGTTTTATTAATTTTTTATTTTCTACGTAAATTTATTATTTTTGTTCTATTATTACATGTCCCTATAGAAAACAATATCTCTAGGATGACCCGCATTATCAGTTTCGCAATTTTTTAGCCCATTTGAACCGCAACGTAGGGTGGTCTTTCTTAAACTTTCTCAAATCTACCATATATGAAGAGGTAAAATAATACGTTCATAACTCCTACAATATTCCATAGGTGTCCCCATATCAGTTCCCCCATGACCTAATATGACTCCATTGAGCATCCATATCAGTTCGTTTGACTGGTAGATTCAAATTTGGGTGGATTTAGGGCGATCTCTTCCAGATTTCTGTAAGTAAGTCTTTCTCTCTTTGATTTCTACTCTTTCCTCAGGGTTTCATTCACCCTTTCTTGAGTTATAAAATTTCCAGAAGTTAGGTTTCGTGCCTAGGGTATAATTTACTATCTTTTGGGTGAGTTATTGAGGTTTTAGGTTTCTTTTCAATTCCTTGAGGAGCGGTGGTGGTGCAGTTGATGTTTCACACCAATATTTGATGGATTCGAAACTTTTGGTAGGTGGTTCCTTGTGTAAAATTTCTTTGATGAGTTTTATTGCTGTAGTTACAAATTTATCATATTCTTAATATGTTTTTTTGTGGTGTGAAAACTTTTCATGATTTATTTGGTTGAATGTTTAATTTTATAGTTTCATTTTAGATTGATATATGGTGTTTTTCATGTGTAACACTTGGGGTATTGTATTGGTGTGTTTTATAACATATGAAATCGGTTTAATAAATCATTTTTGTCCTAAAAATTCTGTTTTTGTATGGTCTTGGTTTTACATTAGGTTTGAAATAGGTTTTTTTAATGAGTTTAAGGTGTAAAACCATGTTTTTCTTCTTGAAAATGATTTTAAAAACATGTGTTTTTCATGTGGCTATTTTGTGGTATAGTTTGAGGTATTTTTATAACATATGGGGGTGGTTTGGTAAATGTTTTAGTGGATTCCAATTATGTTTTTTATTAGTATTAGTGTGATTTTTTCCTTGAAAGATGTTTTTGAAATCCGTTTTGTGTGAAAAGATTGGTTACACTCCATGGAATTGTTTTATAAATATTTTGAATGGTTTAATTTTTTATGTATGAAATGAAAATATATTGGAAAAATATTTTGGAGTGTGTATATTTCGAAATGGTACATATTAAATGTGAAAGGGGCTGTTTTCGGAGGTGTTCCATCTTTGAAATGTTTTATAAAAATGTTTGAAGGATTTACTAAAGTCTGTAAGAGATGTGAAAGTAATGTGGGATGTTTTGTGTGAGTGTTATTGGAAAATTAGATTTTGGATAAGAAAAGGTTGTTATGTTACATTAGAGTGAGATGTTATGTGAGTTTTAATATATTGTAGTGGTAATATAAAATTAATTAATGTATTTTTGGAATTGGTAATGAAATGTGAAAAGTGTTGTGTGCTATTTTATTGTGAGTTGAATTTCAAAATCAATCCGAATTAAAAGTGCACTTTTGTGACATGTGTGGTATAAGTGTTGTAGTTTGGGTGAATTTGGGATGTGAAAATGATATTATCATTTGAATATTATATTTATTGGCTTGTTGAACTTGTTTGATCACAAGGGGAGCACCTGGGTATCTTGGTGGGTTGACATGTACTAGTATACAAGTGAATCAGTGGGGTTCGGCCTCAGTTTCACATTGAAATTTCGACACATAAAACTCTAACCGAACATTGATAATGATGATTAGGGACCACAAGGTTTTGGATATGTTACCTACTAGTGGATCGTGATTGAGAAAGGATATTTGTGATGGTTACTGTCACCAAGATACGAGGTACCTAGGACCCATAGCTAGATAGTGCCTAGGTGCTATTTTTTTTCTTGTGCTCATTAGATCATTTATAAATACCGTCGACATAAGTAATATTAGTCTGGAAAATTTATTAGATTTGAAATTTATTTAAAAATTATTTATTCATTAAATTATCCCACTTGAAAACTATTTAAATTTTTATGTTGCATCTTTCAGAAATTGTAACTAGCATTTTTTTTAAAAAGCTTACATGTTTTTTTTACTTGAATGTTTATCAGATGGAATCTCTTAGTGTTGGTGTCCTACTAGGAATTGTATCAAACCCTACCCACACCCTTGTGAGTACGTTGACTTGGTTATTTTTGTTTTTGCAGGTTGGGTGCAATTTTTAGTGCTAGTGGTTTGGGTTTCTAGAATTTCCCTAGTGGTGAAGTCTTGTAGAGATGGCTTGAGGGTTGTTCCCCTTTCCATGAGGGTTCTTGGGATGTTTATTTTTGTTTTTTCCGTTTTTTATAGTCTTGTTGAGTTGTTTTAAACTATTTAATTCAGTTCCGAGTTTTGTAAAAAATGTATGGTTTGAAAAATCCAGATTCATTATATTAGATTCAATTGTTATTTTAAGTTTATAAAATTGTGTAACTCATTCCCATTTCTGATTTTATGATTCCCATGAACTTTTTCTAGTATGTAGGGATAGGGAACTCACTTAGAGCCTTTTCACCGGCTGGGTTTTGTGCTGGTTTCAGTGGAGATCTGATTTGGTTCGTGAAAAAATGGCATCAAAGGAGGTTCAGGTTAACTCTTTGGGTCTTGTTATCTGGGAAGAGTCAAGATGTATGAAGTTTGTATTTTTTGTGATGTGGTATTCTATATTAGGGTAGTGTGGTTGATCACCAATCCTCATGATAGAAATCAGGTTTCCAAGCGATTTCTGGATTTATCTAAGTCCTTTGGTCTTCTGGGATTGATGATGTATAAGGGAAATGAAAAATGAGTTGAGTTAATGGTCTCAGTGAGCTCATAGGGCCTGGAAAGCCATGTCGAGCTAGGGATATTACCTAGAACACTATCTATGATAGTGAAGTGATTGGAATATGGCCACCAACCATATGTCCACGTCACCCACTGAAACTAGTTTCCTCTCGCATTGTCTTGTGTTCATTAGTTTGGAAATCTTGGAACATTCCTTTTAATGTGACTTGGTTTTATGTAGTGTAATGTTTTTGTGAAATTATTTTGAAACAAATAGGTTATTGTTTGATTTATGAAATCTTGGAACTGAATTTTCAGAATTTTTTGAAATGGATAATGGTGTGCTTACATCTCTTTTGAAAGTAGGGACTATATTGAAGTAGGTTTAGAAAAATTGTTTTCAATAGAGTTTCATAAACAATAAAAAGGTTTTTTAAAATAATGAAATGTTTTAAAATTGATGTGAATAACTTTAATGTGAGTTCTTATTTAAATGGTTTTGTCATTCTAAAAAGTTTTGTAAGATTTGATTTGGGATTTTGATCTCATGGTCAGTGGTTTTCAGAAAAAGGATGTGTTGGTTGACCGTTTTGTTTTTGAAATTTGGGTAGAATTATTTTTTTTTAAAAATTTTTATTTCTATGAGAGACCACAAGCATGGGGTTATATGGGATGATGGATGGTTGATGAAAATACTGGATGAGTGTTGGGAAAGATATGAGGAGGGTGCTCAGTGTGACATAGAAACATGAATGTGTTAGTACCATGGGGTACCGTTGGTGGAAACGCTAACTATAGAGCCATTTGTTTTCAAAGAAGTGTTTTTAATGAAAAACATAATGTTTTGATGAATGATTTGGAATTGTGTGTATTTTGTGTTTTAAAAATGTGGATTTTGTGGGATGTTTTGAATCCAAGAACCCCTCCTGTTCAAACCATGTTTTGGGTTGGTGTTTTTGTCTGTAAGTTGGGTAAAAGGACCTGTTTGTAGTCTTTTCTGAGATATGTTTTGGTAAACCTTTACGGTGGTCACCTTCTTGTGTTTGGATCTGGTTTTTGGCATGTTTTGACCAATGGACCATCTTGGTTGTGTCCATGGGTTCTCTCATTGGAAAAGGTAGTCCCCCATTAAGGGTTAATGCACAAATAAAGTGCAACCCGGATTGTTTCGAATTTGGAAAATCCTCAAGTTGATCAATTTAATGAATCTTTTCTCAATATTTTTATAATAATTCTACACCATTTCCATTCTTTATTTTTTCATATCCACTTTTAATGGTATAGTGATCGTCGAATGTTGAAAGGGACCTTAGTTTCTTAAGCTATCTGATTTGTCGACGGTGGAAGTTGTTTGGGGTTGTCAGTGTGGATGGTGTCTAAGAGGGCCTCTGAGTCCTTCGTAGTCTCTTTGAAGAAAGTTTTTATATTAAACCACCAGTCTGGGAGATCTGGTTATGAGAGGCTATTGTGGCCACTTTCTGCACTTTTGAGTTGTTTAGGGACTTGGCATAAGGTATCATTCCATATATTGTTTCTATCTGTCAAAATGGTCATGTTTGGAAATGGATTGTGATGTAATGTGCATGATTGACTGTAAAGGTGAAGGGTGTGAAATCCTCTGAGAGACACTTTTAGCTTTGGAGTATGTCTATCATGGAAAAACGTCTAAATCCTCTATTAAAGGGGAATGTGTTCATATGCGTCCTTTCCTTCTTTTGTTTCACACCCGAAGAAACTAGGTGTGATGTGTGTGCATCTTCTACGACCTTGTTTTAGTTAAATGTTGCGTTATGTTATGTGAGTGTGGAATGTGATATTTATTGGTAAACTTATTAGATATTGGGGTGTAGTTGTTTGTATAACCATAATAAGAAGTTTTGTTTAGGTCGTTTCCAAATCCTAACTACGAGGCTGAAGATGCTTCAATCATTTGAGCTCCAGCCATAGGTCCTCGAAAGAAGCTGGCATGTAGTCAGGGGAAATCCCAAGGACATTGAAAACCTTATTCAAATTACAATCCTTAGTATGAATGATAGGAAGATTTTAAATCTCTAGTTTCATCATCTTATTCCAGTTTCTCCCATTTGGCCGAAGATGTGGGAGGACCTCATTTCCATGTTGTAGGATGAGTTCATACATTACCCCTTTGGTTTTGACTGGGTATTTGGATAAAGGATTTATGTTTTTCTAGATAGGTTGAGTGCATGGTTTTAACCTGCTTAGTATTTACCATTCCCTACAAAACAATGTATATAGAAGGATCCCCATGGTTATAGTACTATTTCCCAAACCATGCGGACTAACCGTGCAACCATCCCAACTCTTTAAATTTTGGGGTCTTTCTGTTCCAGCCTGTGATGGTCGGTTAAGAAGGATGGTTATGATGGTGGGGAGACCTACTATGAGTCTTATATACGTTCATTTGTAAATTTACTATGGCATTCTACCCCTTGAACCAGGGAGTCCATTCAGGCCTACCCTGTTAGTGTCTTGAATCTGTCTAGGGAAAATTTAAGCTGTCTCTTATAGTCAGGAGCCCATTTCTGTTTCCCCATACTAGTAACTTAGATTGGTCCATGGTCATAGCCAAGTGGGATTTAGTCTCTTTCAGAGTTATCTTTCTACCAAAATCATCCTTGGATAATCATTGGGATTCAAGTGTCCCTAATAGTTTGGTTAAAGAAAAGTATGTGTAACCATGTTTGTTTTTGTTGTTCCCCTTGGTAGATTACTTGAGTATTGTTGATATAGTGTTTTAGGTGTTTCCTTTTGGAGATAATGTTTGATTGTTCTTGATCATTTTATGAAATTGATGTAAGTTTTTTGTTATGATAGTATTCCTTCATTAATTTATCACTGGAGGGTTTTTGGCCTTTCGGGGGCTGACCGAACTAGGAGAAGGGGTACATTTCTGGTCAATCAGTTGGGTTTGTTTTTTGGTTTTGGCATTGTTGGGGCTTTCTTAGGGCAAAATGTTTTATGGTGGGAATAATTCTCACATCTATCAATTATTTAGAATACATTTTTCATTTAAATTTCAATCATGATTTGATTTGTTGGTTTCCTATAAATTTTGGTGGAAATTGATGGTTTTGAAAATTTGAGCCAAACCATGAGCCCATTTCCAAATTTAATAAATAAATTATTTTATTTTATAATTCCTTCATTTTTCAAAATTTTTCATCCATTATAATTGAAATATGGCCTCCCCAGAACTATTAACACCACCATGTCAATTTGGAGCCTTTATAAATTCTTATTCCTGTTGTATTAGTGTTTTTATTTAAGGTATTGGGCCTGCATGTAATCCATTTTTTTGTTTTAAATGTTTCTTATTTATTTAATATCACCTTTATGTTTTTTTATTTTATATATATTACACCTCCCTCTCGAAACCAATATCTCTAGGATCACCTCGATTATCGATTTTTCATTTTTGGACTTATTTTGAACAATGAAGTAGGGCGATCTTGCTTAATGATTCTCAAATCTACCATATTTGAAGAGGTAAAATGATTCATTCATAACTCCTTCAATATTCATTCTTTTCCAACCATTTTTGTCCCCAAATGACCTAATTTTACTCCTTAGAGCCTCCATATTAATTTTTGTTTTGTGGAGATTTAGTGATTGGTGGATTTAGTGCGACCTCATCAAGATTTTTGCAAGTAAGTATTTTTCTCTTTGATTTCGCATCTTTCCTTAGGGTTTCTTTCACCCATTCTTGAGTTCTATAATGTACAGAATCTTTTTTTCATATCTAGGGTCTATCTTTCTATCTTTTGGGTGAAATATTGAGGTTTTATGATTATATTCAATTCCTTTAGGTGCAACGGTGGTGTGGTTGATGTTTTGCACCAATATTAGAGGGGTTCGACACTTTTGGTAGGAAATTCCAAGTGTAAACAATTATTGATGAGTTAGTTTCCTATATTTAATCATTATTCATATTCTTAATATGTTTTTTTGGTGAGAAAACTATTTAGAATTTATTTCATTATGATTTTAATTTTATAATTTCATTATAGCTTGAAATCGGGTGTTTTTCATTTGTAACACATGGGGTATTATTTTGGTGTATTTAAGAACATATGAAATCAGTTTACTAAATCATTTTTGGGATGAAAATTAATCTTATTAAGGTCTTAGTGTGAAATTGGGTTTGAAATAGGGTATTTAATGGGTTTATGATGTGAAACCATTTTTTTCTTCTTGAAATTGATTTTGAAAACGTCTGTTTTTGTTTTTGATCATTTGTGATATTGTTTGAGGAATTTGTATAACACCTGGGGGGTGGTTTAATAAAATAATTTTGGGGATTCCAATTATGTTTTTAATTTTTATTGATGTGATTTTTTCCTAGAATGATGGTTTTGAAATAAGTTTTATGCAAAAATGTTGGGTACAGTCCTTGAAATTGTTTTAAGAAATTTTGAATGGTTTAATGATTTATGTATGATGTGAAACCATATTGGAAAAATATTTTTCAGTGTGTATATTTTGAAAGGGTAGATATTAAATGTGAAAGGGTATGTTTTTTTGTGTGTTCTATCTCAGAAATGTTTTATAAAAATCTTTGAAGGATTTACAAAAGTGTGTAAGAGATGTGAAAGTGGTGTGGGATGTTTTGACTGAGTGAGATGTGAAAAATGGATTTTTGTTTTGAAAAGGGAATTATTTAACATCTGAGTGGGATGTTATGTGAGTTGGAATATCATGTAATGGTTATATAAAACTGTTTATTGTATTTCGGGAATTGTTAAAGAAATGTGATAAGTGTTTTGGGCTTTTTTAGTGCGAGTCCGATTTCATAATCAATTTGAATGAAAAGTGAATTATAGTGACTTTTGTGGTATAAATGTGGGATTTTTTGGTTAATTTTTTATTTGTAAATTATATATTCATGTGAAATGTATATTTCAGGATATGTTGAACTAGTTTGAGCATATAAGGAAAACCCATGTATCTAGGTGGGTGAACGTGTACTTGTATACCAGTGAATTTTTGGTGTTTGGCCTCAGTTTCAATTAGAAATATTGACACTTATTACTATAACTAAACTATGATAATTGTGATAGGCGACCAATAGTTTATGGGTATGTTACCTACTAGTGTCTCATGCATGAGAATATATATTTTTGATGGTTACTATCACCGAGATACGTGGTACATGTGACCCATATCTAGCTTGCGCTAAGGGGTTATTTCATATTGCTTGTGCTCATTAGATCCTTTAGACATACCATAGACATATGGTAGATTTTGATGGAAAATTAAATATCGTTGATATTTATTTTAAAAGTTTGGATTCATTAAATTAGCCACATGAAAAATATTTTAATATTTAAGTTTCATCTTTCAGAAATTGTAACTATCATTTCGTATTTATGAAAACATGCATTCTTTTCATCTTTGAATGTTTATCAGATAGAATATCTTAGGGGTGGTATCCAACTGGGCATTGTCTCACACACTACTTACACCATTGGGAGTAAGTAGACTTGGTTATTTATTTTGTCATAGGTTGGGTACAATTTTTAGTGCTAGTGGTTCCTTTTTCTAGTGGGTCCTTGGTGGGGAAGTCTTGTGGAGATGGCTTGAGGGCGGAGCCCCTTTGTATGAGGGTTCTTGGACTATTTATTTTTGGTTTTGTACCATTGTTATAGTCTTGGTGAGTTTTTTTAAACAATGTAATTCAGTTCTGAATTTTTATAAAAGATTTTTTGGTTTGAAAAAACCAGATTCGTTTTATTGGATTCATTTTTGGTTTTATGTTTATAATCATGAGTAAATCATTCACAATTCTCATTTTACGATTCCTGGGAACTTGTGCTAGCCTGTGGGGATCAGGAACACTTTTCAAGCCTTGTCACATGTCTGGTTTGTTGCAGTTTTGGTGGTGATCATATTTTTTTCGTGACAATCCATTTGAGTATATGGTAGGAGTACCCACCACTGAGAATCAATGACCTCTATACCCAGTGGATGAAGGAGAAGTTGATCTTGGAGTTTTAACATCATATTGGTTATCACTACCTCTATATTTTATAAGTGATGTATTAAGTGTGTCTGTATATATCCTTTATAGTTTCATTGAGCTCTCGGCGATACCATTTGGCTTGTTTAATTCCATTTATGAGTTTACAATATTTATCAGCCAAATCATTAACCCTCATCGGATTGGTTTGTGGTATTATTCTGTGATGGGACCCTCATGTACTCATCATTAGGGTGGGATACCATGTGAAAAATATTATGGTGCTAGATATTCTATGGTAGTTCTTGTTGTATTGAATCTCAAATGGAGTTAGTTCAGGATTTGAAGTTTCAATTATCTAGATATGTCTTCGTGGTCATGGGAGTGATGGTGGACCATACAAACATTGTTTCAATGTGAGATTGAGCACAACCCAAGGCAAGGATATGGTAGTATATTCTCACAGTGAGGGTCTCTATCATTTTTTTCTGACAAAGGTGATAGAGTAGTTGACCTAATTGTCATTACATTAGTTTCTTACTGTTCTCCACATGTTGCATTAGAGGAGGTATTTTCTTGACTCCTTGTATGATACCATCCTTGTAAATTTAGGTCATGAGAGTAGAGATTCTTTTTTTAAGTATAAAATGGAATTAAGATGTGGCATTGAATGGAACTTCATGGGAAAATTTATTCCTTCAGTGAATGTTTGTCGGAAGCATAAGAAACCATCAAGGAAACTCAGGGGAGTTGGAGAGCCGGATACAGTTTAATTATCCCCAAACTTTTTCATAGTGTATGTTTTTAGGGGATAGAAATCATTAAATATGAAAATAATTCTGAGACATTTTTATAATGGGTAAGAATTTGAAATATTCCTAAGAATATTATTGAATCAATACATTGAGATTTCACATGATTTTGAGACCCTGTAATTTTAGAATAAATTTTATAAAAATATAAAATTTATTTCATATTATGTTTATGAAATTTTCCATAATAATTAAATATATCCTGAATGGAGTCTCAGATTGGAAATTTGTGACCATGGTTGAATCGGGATCATTGGTTTTACTCTAGACACACTCTAATAATGGTTGACAGGTGATGTTCAAATGATGATTCCATTCACATATACATTTAATTAAAATAAAAAAAATACTTTAGTTAATTGGATTCTTAAATGGAATAATTAAATATTATACCAATACCCTATTATAATGGTTTTCTAAGGGTTATCCACATAAAACATTCTAGATCAAATATGAGACGGAGAACATTTTTCTTTGGGAGATCGATATCAGAAAAAAATGGACAATCAGATTAAGGATAAACCTGAGATGGACAAAAATATAGAAGGATCATCATCTTCATCTCTAGAAGATGCATTCTTCCACAATAATCAATCCATAGTCAAGCTATGAATAAGCATTTTTGGTTTTCTATTTTTTTAAAAAAATTGAGTATGTATTTTATCTCATTTTGAACAACAATAATTGTTATTTTCATGAGCCCTAAAATTTATGGATTATATTGGTATGGTATAATTCATCCCTTTTTTCACATGGTATCCCCATGTTTATATAATTGTTACCCTATAATTATTTTAAAATGAGTGTTCACTTTGTTCTTGTGTTATTCCTCTCTTTGTTTGTGAGGTTCTTCACTATTGGACCCTAGTGTCATGGTTTGACATTACTGATATGGTTTCAAGCATGATTGAACACTTGAAACCATGAAGGTTATATGATTAATAAGTTGAATTTTGAGTTGTAAATATATCAGATCTGTACCAAGAGAGAGGTTTTGTGATTGAGGTCTGACTATGATGGTGGTTGATTAGTGGTGGTTTGAGATTGGATAGTGGATACCCATTTTATCAATTGACATGTGAAAACAAAATGCGGTGATATATGATAAGTTCTATGTGGAGGAAATACGTGGGGAGTCAAGGTGGATATTGCTCAGTGTGGATGTGACTACATATCGTAGGTACGAGGGAAGATTCTCTGTGTTGAGCTTGTAAAAATCTTGATCTTGGAATGAATAATGATATTTTCATTATAATTATTATTTTTAATAATAATAATTTTCTCTTATTATTATTCTTTTTAATAATAATAATGTTTTGTTTTGGTTATTATTTTTAATAATGATAATATTGTTATTATTATTATTGATGATAATAATAAAGGGAAAATTATATGGGGTGCCACCTTGAGGATGAGTGAGTGGAGTGTAGTGCCAATATGCAAGGAAGATGGATCTTTGTATGCATGAACCTGAAGGAGTTGTGAAAGGGTCTGTGAAATACCCTTTACCATGTATTAATATATCATATTAATATAATTAAATCAAATATTGTTGGAGAGAGAAACAATTTTGGGGATCCTGAACCAGGCATGATGTGGGGGAATTGAATGCATGAGAAAGGACAATTTTAATTATAATAATAATTTAATTTATATTAAAATTAAAAGAACAATAATATTATTAAAACATGTTTTTCTTATATCATTTAACTAAGCATTCCAATTGACGAACTATATGTGGCATCATGACCCTAAATTTGAGATGTTATTTTCATGATTAATGTTAGATACTTAATTTAGGAATGTGCGATGGGTCCAATATGTTCTCAACAATAGTAATATTATTATAATATTTGTTTTCATTGTTATGAAGTATAATATTAAATATACATTGTTCATATGGTGTGGGAATGGAGAAATGTCTCCAGTGTTTCAACCTTGATATTGAGGTGGCCATTTCAAAACCAATATTGGGTGTTAAACTCAAACTCATGGCTTGGACCCATGAAAACCCATTTGAGTTTGATGTGGGGAAAAGTGTTTTTTTTCACCAGGTGTCTAGTTTGGGAAGGTGAACTTCCTATCTTTAGTGTTTTTTCTTGAGGATCAAACCAGTTTCATCCATTTGGCTATTCATTGACTTTTTTAATGATGTATTGGTGGATTAAAATTTTATCCTACTAGACTAAGGATGATACTCGTTCATTCATCGAGATTTTGGTTGAGAGAATATATGTTGTACCCATACACACTATATAGTACTACATTTCAAATAATCCATGTGAAGGAGAGTAAATGATAATGTATATGAGATTGAACACACACGGTGTGGACCCCATAAATGCAATTTAAATATTTAAAAAACATATTCCTCTCATATATTCATTGTTTAGAAACAGATTGTGGTGTGTGAGTATCATATCATGCGTTTTATTTCATGTAGAACATGATTATGTCCTTTATAGTGGATTTTGTGATATGATGAAAGATGTTATAATCTGAACAATTATTTAGGTATACATTGATGGTGGTAGCGATCTGGAAGAATAATCAGAGAGTGGTTCCCCGTGATGCACCAGGGTGTGGGTCCTCTATCTACCTAACTAAGGGGTACCGCCCCTACAGACAAGGTCATGGTTCCCCGTCCCATGGAGTGTTAACCCTTATAGTAATAGGGTCTTGGGCCTCTATCTACCCCTCAGAGTGGTACCCCCTGATGGAATAGGTAATTATTCTTCTCTCTACTAAGTGGTACCCCCTGACGGGTTGTGGTGTGGGTCATCTTACTACCAATGGTGTGGTACCACATGAAAGACTAGGGTGTGGGTCCTCTAGCTACCTACTGAGTGGTACCCCATATAGACTATGGAATGGGTCATCAATCTAATGAGTGGTAAATCTATAGAAAATTATTATGTGATTACTATACTTGGAAATTTTTCCACCATAATTGTGCTTTATTGTCGCAATGTGTGGGTCGTCGAAAAGATTACTTCCATGGATAGATATGCGAGATGTTGGGCATGAATGATGGAATTTTAGAGCAATAGGGAGACTAATTGTTCTTATCTAGGATGTGGAGATGGATATACCATTTCTCTCTTCATTTGTTCTTCATATTTTTCATATATTGATTTTACATTATGTTTGTTATATCATATACTGATTGGAATACCATCATTTTGATGAGTTGACTACTTCTATTGTGTAATCTATTGTTCTGTCTTCAGTTTTCGTGGTTCTATACCATATATTAAAATTCACACATATTCATGGGCCTTTCCCATATGTGTAATGTATTATGCAGATGATGGATGAGTCATAGGTGATTTTAGAGGATCATAGGGATTATCAAGTGCATAGACCACATATGGTGAATTGGATTTGAGATTTGGAGATGGGATATATCAACATTTACATTTCTAGTTATTATCACCTTTGGTCATATTTTCTAGTTTGATGTTTATTTTCCCTATTAATTTTCATATTACACTTTTTAAGTACTATGTATTCCATAGAGGTTATTACATGCGTGGATTTTACTTTTGATGTTACTCTATTTGATTATCATTTTCTATGAACTTTAGAATGGAGATGATTTTACGTGTTCATACTGGTACTCTAGGAAGAATAATCCCATTTTAGTTATGCCTTTTGAGACATTCAACAAGCCCCTATCCTATGGAGGTATGCTTGTGGTAGTTGCAGCTTAGGCTTCCATCGGCCTAGTGGGCGCAGGTGTGTTAGGTCATGACATTCCACCTCTTCAAATCATCAACAACCAATCTGATATAGTTCTAAAAGATTAATTTATATATTTAGGAATTATAATATAATTCTAATAAACTATATCTATCTCATTTTTACAAAAAATTTTAAATGAAAAAATCATTCACGTTTATTTAATACTTCAACATCATGAACTGAAAAAATTCATTTTACATCAAACCACTCAAGGTTGGTTATAATGATTGAATTAATATATATATATACAAAGATTTATATGATATTCCTGAAATATTTATCATTATAAAAATATAATTTAATATATTCTTTATTTCCATTCCATCCATTGAAAAATTATAATGTCTTTCTTTTATATGCAAGGACTACAACCTCTACGAAGTAATGTGATTTGTTTTTTCAGAGCATAACACTAGGGTGGTACATTTTAGAGTATTGAAGTAAAAAAATATGATATTTATGATATAATAATCATTATATATAGATAATATAATACATAACATCTTTTCATCATGATTATTGAAAAATATAAAACATTACTAATACACACGTATAACATGTCATCCACATGATTGTAACACAACCCATTTTTCATAACCATATTTCAAAGATTGTTTTAAAATTATAAAAAATGTATGAAATTAAAAATAGGCCATTTTTATAATTATAGAGGTGATGGAATGAAAACCTCTTTAACCATAGTCAACCTATCGAAGTCATTTGGGACATATGAGTCGAATATCATCAAAACATATGATGTGAACTTAATTGATTAAGTAATTGTATTTAAAATTGTAAAACATAAAATAAAAGGAAAACTAAATTTTAAAATGGACATAAGGAAGAAAATATTTTACATAATTTTAGTAATCATGATGTTATGAAATGCACGTGATGAGTCATACCAGAGGTGAGGGACACTTAAAATATATACACTTGATTTATATGTTTTAAATATTTATTTTAAAAATATTTCATCTATTTCCATATTCATAATTTTTTTATTAAAATATATATATGGAAATAAATAATTTAAAAATGACATTTTATATTCCTTTTTTACTTTATTTCAATGGGTTTTCAATGGAATATTTTTATGTATATTATAATGAGAGTTTTAAAAAATGATAAAAGGAATGTAATATTTTAACATATATGATGGAAATGGTTCTCCCATTTCCATAACCGTTATTTTATATTTTTATCCATTTAAAATATTTCATGTTTTCATTAATGAAAACCCTTTATCTAGATATTTTGATTATTTTTAAAAAGTGCTTTATATGGAATATATATTTCCAAATGAGGTAATGTTTTCTTATGGGTGAAAATAATTTTTTGAGTGTAATGATAAAAAACGTTGTATTATATGTTTTATGCTTATCTTATGGTTCCTGAACATTATTTATGAAAATGGGTGGTTTTTTATAAACCATGGATTGGTTGGTCCATTATATACCTACAATTCATTTGGAAAAAATTATGTAGGAATTTGACAATATTGGATGTCATAGAAGGAAGAGTATTTGTAAGAGTGATGTATAAATGATTTTCAAAGTTACCTTCATGATTTATCTATACTCACTTTGGGGTTTAATGTAATATTTGAATAGTTAATCTAATGAGATTATTGGTAATGGAAATTATATTCTACTTCATAAGGGTGAAATGTATAAATTTTGTAAAAATTTTAATGAGTTTTTCATGATTGTACATCAAACTTTATGACTTTTATTTGGAATTTATGTTTTTTAATAAACGGTTTTATGAACATATTTGGGAAGATATGTTGATTTCTTGAGAATGAAAATGTTAATTTTCAGCCCAATTATTATATTGAAAAAGGAAATTTCGTATGAGTGTCCATGGAATAACAAGTTTCTTTTTTTTGTCCCTTACTATTATTTTTGTGCTCATATAATGTTTGAAATTTTTTCATAGGGTTTTAAGGATGAGTTGATACACGGATGAGGTGAAGAAAAATATTGGGAAAATATTTCATGATACAAACATGTTATATCATTAATTTTTAGGGGGAATGGATTCTAAGTGGAAGTGACCATATTTTTATGTTCTATTTATGTATGAATTGGTGACTTCTGAATTATTAAAAATATAAACTATAATGATACAGAAAATTAAAAGAAAAAAATCTAAAATTAACAATTATTATTATTTAATGTTTAGGGTCAGTCCCTGAAAGGTATATTTTTGTAACATTACATTACATACTTGTAACTTGAATTTGGATGAAAAATAAATGAAGATCATGACATCAACGGTACATCCAGAGATATTCACTATCAAATATGTACACATTTACATTCTTGTTATGATGATGATGTGATAATAATGGTGTGACCTAAATATTTTTTTTATCATAAACATGAATTTCATCACATGTGTTTGTCTAGTCCGAGATGAATTCAATGCATGAATTACAAACATAAAATGGTGAATCTATATGAAGTTATTTTTAGTAAATATATGTAATGTTAAGAAGGGTTCCTTAGTGAGTAATTATTATTGGGTATTAGAAATAAAATAAAAACAATTATAAAATATATGAGTTGTGGATTACATATAATGAGGAAAATATATTGAGATTTCGGTGAAGAATATCACACCACATGAATCAAGATTGTAGTAGTTTTTATATGACATATTATTTCAGGATATTAGAAATCAAATAATATCCTTAATAAATAATAAATTAATTTGTGATTCCTAGACTAAATTAATAGTAAAAATACATGTTTCCAATGACAATAAATAATGAAAATTAATATACAAAACCTTTTGTGTATATATTGATGTTGCTGATGAAATTAATATATTTTAAATTTTATTGAGATAATCTGATACTCTTCGATATTGATGTGAGATAGGATGAATAAAATTGATCTACCCTACATTGTTATTCATGAAGTATCCAAGGCAGGCGTTTGATTTTAGAAAAATATTTCTGCACTTGCTGATGAAAAGGAAGAAGGATGTCCAATTCATTCATACACTCATGTATGAGATGATTATTCAAAAAATAAAAAGTTTTAGATCAATCATCTATAGTTAATATAATAAAAGATGAAATTCAAAGTATTTCCAGAAGAAGATCCATCGTTTGGTATTGAAGAATCCAAGGATTCTCGAAAAATTAGATTCAAATACAAGGGTTGAGAAGAAATTTTGTTCTATTGGTGTTTTTGGTCTAAATGATATCATAAAAATTATATTGGGAATTGGATGGAACCATATCATATAGAGACGTGGATAAATCATACTCAAACCTTGAATAATAATTATAATAATTTTCATTCAATGTAAATTATATTGAAAATCTAACCTATGGCCCAAACAAAGGATGGTCATGAAAAGGAGAAGGACCACACATTGAGACCAAGACTTATAAAATATCCTATGTGATGATATTATTTATTATTTGTTAATATTACTGAGTAAGTGGCCTAATATAGTGAACGATGACATTGGCCTTTACAATGGTTTAATTCCAAAAGAAGAATTTTTCAAATAAATGAACTACATATTCACCCACCCTCCATATTGTTTCCAATTTTACAAGGATCTCACATTGAGACGAAACCTTATAAAAGATCTCATGTGTTGATATTATTTGATATTTGTGAATATTAGTTAGTAAGTGGCCGAATTAAGTGAATTGTGAAATTAACTTCCACAATAGATTAATTCCATAAGAATAATATTTGAAATAAAAGAACCACATATTCACCCACCCTCTCAGTGGTTTCCTATTTTACATGGGCACATTAATTTTTATTAGAGAAAACTAGGTTCCCCTGAGAATATACACATCTATGGTGTATCATAGAGACTAAAATATCAATTAATAAATTAGGTTATATGATCTTTAATGGGTGTAAATTTCATTGATGTAAGAGTCGAATTATATCATTTTTGTGATCACAATAACTTGAATAATGTGTTTCATCCATTTTATCTTATACACCAATGAACGATACGGTTCTAGGGAAGTTTTATTGAATTTTAAAGTTGAGAATTATAGAAAAATATAAATTAAATTTTATCATATTTATCTAAAAATGTGGAAAACAATGTGGGTCTATATATATCCAATGAAATAGTGCATAGTCTTGAGAATATTTATTAGGGAAACATTAAGAAAAAATATATTAACAATATAGAGGGCCATGTTTGAATACCCCAAAAGGGTAATGATGATAATGTTGATATTATTTCACTATGGTTTATATGATTGTTAGTGATATTAGAGGATTTTCCGATTAGAAATATGATTCCCTTATAATAAAAAATAATGGGAAACATTCTATATACAGATTATATAAATACATTAGACTTAGAATAAATTCATGAAATATCTCCAAATGAACTGAAAAACATCATCTTGAATAATGAGGTGATCAAAGGACTAGTTTTCAACAATGTAAAAAAATCAATGGGTTTCATTGCCATGAACAAACTTATGATCAATAATGAAGAACTATTAGATCCACTATGTTATTCAGATAATGATGATGAGAGTTATGAGAATCATATGAAAATAATGGTTTAGAAATGTACAATTTTTTGATTCTGTAAATTAATATATAATAGAGATATTCCTCTTATCTGTTTTAGAGGGTGAGGGACTAGAAATATTTCTATAGATTTTTTGACTAATAATATGTTTATGGAGTCACATAATGATGAATACGAAGAGAAACATAATTACATATCAATGATTAAATACACTAAATGATACTTGATGTATTATGAATGTAAAAAGAAAAAATTATAAAGAAAATGGAGAAGCATTTTGAATTCTTCACTAAGTGATGAATCAAAAGTGGAATGTTATAGAAAACTACTAATTTTATGGAACATGTTCAAAAAATATAAGGTTTTTCTAGTTGTGAAGAAGATGAAGGAGATGAAGCTTACACTATTCCCCTGGTAAATAAAAAATATATAGTCTTCCATAAAAGTAACTCTTGAATAATTATGGAAGGTAAAAATTTCATTAATGAAATTTACAAGACGAATAAAGTTGAATATTAGTTTGATAACAAAGTGAGTGATTGAATTAAGGTTGTTGAACTTTTGAATGTACAATTTACCTTGTAGTGGAGAATTATAAATTAATAAAAGAAGAAGTCAGATTCTCCTAATTAATAAAATATTCATGTTGAGTCATTGTGCCTTGAAGATGAAAAGACTATTTGAAAGATGAAATTTTGATTTGAAAAATATGGTGAATTTTATGTTGAGTTACCATATAAATTATGAAGTCATGTTAATTGGTTTAGAGAAATTCTGTAGACATTAAATAATTGGTTTTTAAATTTATACAAAAAACAGTGTCATAAACATAAGAATTTATAAACCCTCTTGTATTGAGAGAGATCCCTAAAATAGTTTTTTCTACAAAAAATATGATGAAGAGTCATTAGGTTAATTATTATTCATTAAAATATTTGAAAAATATGGATTATCTTGTACAAAAATAGATTGAAGAGTTTTAAAGATATATTTTATAGTTTTATGGAAGATTAATTTATATTTTGGATTATGTGGAAGTATAAACTATAGTTATGGGTATAATATGTCACTTCCTTGAAGGGTTATAAAGTTATAACAATTTTTGTTCCTACTCATAAATATATTTTAGTATATTGACGAAACTCATGGAAGGTGTGACCTACCATTCCACTATGATGAAAATTTCATGCATATTCTTCAAGGTAAACAACAAAGAATTGTAAAATGAAAGATATAATCAAACAAAAATAAAATGTAAAAATAATTTATTTTCAATGTTTTTTTAAAAACAAGAATGATGGGAATGGTCTGGTTTCAGGAAAGTGGATTCTCATCAAACATTAAAGGAGATACCAATAACTAGAAATAAAATAATGATCATGATGGGGTGTAGTGACTTTTGGAAATGATATTTGTTTTAAAAATCAAGGTATTTGGTTTAGTTTTCATTGAACATACATACGAAATTCACATGTTCTTTTATTTTTGGATTGGATCATGTACAAACTTTTGAGTGTGGAACATTGTTGTGAAAGGGTTAATTTGGTGATATTAAATAGTAACCACCGACACAATTAAATAATTGTATTTGATAGAATCATAAAAATATGATAAAGGAGAAGTGGTAATTTATATTATATTTGTGATACGAGTAATTCCAACCGTATTATTTCATGGGGGTAAAATAATATTCAGCACAGAAGACATTACAACATTGGTCAGAAGAATATGAGTGAAATATCTAAAAAAAATGTTCTGAGAAATTTGAATCAATTGACTCGGGATACATATGATGTTTACAAAACCTGTGAAACAAAAAATAAATTAAAAATAGGACACAAAATAGAAGATGAACATTCATGAAGTCATTTGGAATTAGATCACATGGATTTGTTGGGACCATGGGACTTAAAATTTAAAAATGTGTATTCAACTTTATTAATTTCATTTATAACTACCCAAAAATGATAATATTTTTATTTATAAATATCAATAAATAAATATTGTATATGTTGAAGATTTAAATAATCTAATTTTAATATAAAATTATCATTCTAATTAAGATGTTGAGAACAGATAATGGGAAGGAGAATATTGGTTGAGATTTTGAGGTTTACTTTTTTAATCAAGGGATAAAACATCCATAAAAAACTCCTTACACACCTTAATATAATTGGATTATAGAGAAAATTAATAAAACTATTGCGGATATAGAAATAATTTTACATGCTATGTTTGAAATATCAATATTATTTTGGAGGGATGTTATGTTTGCTAATATTCATGTTCAAAATCAATGTTTGATGAGATTCAACTAAAATAAAACATCATAAAAGATGTTTTATTACATAGATACAATAGAGAGTTAATTTATATTCTCTAATTGTCTTGGAATCTTCAAAACTAAAGACTAATGTGTGCTGAAATTTAATTATAATGATAAGGTTGTTATTTTATTAGGTAACAATGTAATGGGAAAGGATGAAGATTCCAGAACAAGAATATTTTCAAGATGATTGGTTGTTATGATGTTATGTTATTTGGAATCCAAATTGTAAGTTATGTTCCAAATGAAATAGGTTTTGATGATATAAATGGACCAAATGATTAGATTCATGGAATGAATACTTACAAATAGGTTGTGGAAAAATTGATATTAGAAGATTATGAATTAGATCGAACTAGTGTTGAAGAAGATCCTATTTTGAATATAAATGTTTTTGGGTATAAAAAATATGTTGGGATAGAAAATATTATTCGACAACATACTATATCTGTGAATACTATTATAAAGTTATGATATGATGAAACTACAACATAATAAACAAGAATAAAACTAAGGCATGAAAATAAAAAAATTCTCATATGTTATGTGGTACAACATTTTAAGAATGAATCTTTTAAACATGAGAAATGGATATATTCTATGAATGAAGAGATAATTAATATTGAAAGGAATAATAAATTGGATCTTATTCCCTAACCTGATAATAAAATTTTCATTGAGGCAAAGTCGGTATTTAAGAAAAACATTAAATGAAAAGGGAAAATTTTATGGGAATAAATTAAAACATATATGCCTATGAAACTCTATGTATAAGGAGTTGATTTTCATTAAAACCGTTCACCAACTTCAAGGTTTAAAGATATCAAATTTTCCTTACTGTATAAACTTCTAGGTATTTTACAATTTCTCAAATGTGTTTCAAATATTATTTTATAAATGATGATCCTTAAAAGAGGTCCACATTGAGAAGCCTTAGGGGTTTATTCACGATAATTATGAGACACAAGTGCGAATGTTGAAGGAAAATTTATAAGTTTAAAAAGATTCCATTTTATTTTTAATCACATTACAGGGACTCTTTAAATGGTATAAAAATATTTAATGGTAAAAGGGACATAAAGTTCAATATTAATTAAATTAATATAGGTACACTTATCGAAATTGAGTATATTGATGATCTAATTTTCACAGTTGATTATGGGAATGGTTGAGAGGAATTTTCAACTAAAATTATGATATAGTCTAAGATGTCTATTCTTGGTGATCTGGGATACTTATGGTGATTATAATAATGAAAAAATAAATCTTTTTTTAAAATACTAGGATAATAATTCTAAATTTTTTTCATGAATTTCTAAATTGAGGAGTAAAAGATAGTATATAAACATGTTCTATTGGGATTGAAATTATCCTAGGATGATGATGATACGAGTGTTAATAAAATAGATTTCATAAGACTTATTGGAAGTCAAATTATTCTTGTATCATCTTGACTAGATATTGTTTATGTTGTGATTTTTATGCTATATATTTGAGTGACCCAATTGAATCACATATTATAGATACCAAAATTGTTTTCAAATATATAAAAGGTACTATGAGCTATGAACTACATTATAATTGGGGGAAAATTTTAATTTTATCAGGTTTATATTTTCTGATTGGTCAGGTGAATATGATGATAAAAGTTCCACCTCATGTGGAATTTTACTCTTAGGATAGAGTTCTATGTGTTTGAACAAAAATAAATAAAACTAAGTCACAATTAGTACTATAGAAGTAGAACATGTTTCTATAACTTGTGACTAAAATCCAATTATTTGAATGATAGATCAATTGGATGATTTAAGGGTGAACGTTTAAAAATCATTCAAAATTCACTATGATAATAAGAGTGGTACTTACCTTAATAAAATCATTCTCAACACTTGTGGTCCATGAAAAGTGATATCATATTTCACTTCACCAAAGATAATTAGAAAATGGAGGCATAAATTTAGAAAATGTTCCAACCATAGATAAATTGGATGATATTCTCATCAAGACTATCGCAATGGTAATACTAGGGATAGTAAGTCATAATTTGCATCTTCAACCCCTCCCAGATAATTAAAATTATTTTAGATTAACACCCATATAGAAATGTACAATGTTCTCAATGGGGGAAAGAAGGGGCAAGAATCATTATCTTTCATTACCGGTCAATATTAATATTGTGGTCATATTTATTGTAAAAAGTGTGTTATTTAGAGAATATTCTACTGTAATTGAGGGGATATCATTTTTTCTATTGTACATAATGTTTCATACCACAAATAGATAGAGTTATCTAAAAATCATTACTATATCTTATGGTGTGGTGTTAGTTTATCTTAATTTTAGAAGGATATGATTTTTTGTGTATTGAATAAGCAATAATATTGAGAAATAGTTATATAGTTTGACTAAAAATCTAAATAGGATATTGATATTCCCTTTATTTAAAAAGTTTTCAATATTTTCAATCATGGATGATGTATAATTTCTAATGATTTTTTGATATATTATTTAATTTTATGTTCCCATGATTTTTGAGGAAATCACATTGTTTAAATTGATTATTATTGGTGATTGAAGATTAAATAATAAGAATAAGAAAAATATTTTTTTATGTGGGGAATTTAAGAGAATATTATTATTGGTAGGTTATATGATAATTGAATTTGATTTACATAAATAATTTACTAACTCCTTTCATCAGTGTTTTGTGAATATAATTTTCGAACACCGAGAAATCAAGGGGCCAGCTCAACCACATGTGTGGGAAATAGATCACCATATAAGATATTTCCCACATGTGTCTCCCAAGGTGATTGAGAGGATATCATAAACATATAGAATTCAAGATAATGTTAAAAGGTCTTCATATGAGTGGAAGAGAACAAAAATTTGGCGAATCGTAGTGGACAATATATTGTAAGGTAATAGTCATCCTAGATACTTACATCTGGATAACATGTATAGGGTTTTTATTTTTTAATAATTTTGGGGATGACATCTTTATCAATGAATTATTCTCAACATGGTGGAATATTCACTCATTATCAAATAAAATAAAAAAATGATAGCTTCATAAACAAAAATTTTTATCCATATGATAACATCACCTATCTTTCTCATGGAAACTATCACATGATCCATGATTTTTAACATAAAAAGGTAAAGTCAAATTCGAGTTCCTCTAATGATCAATCCTAGTACATCTTCCATAATTAAACATGAAACATCCATGAGTTTATTGAAACTTGGGTAATAATCTCCCATAATTTTACCACTGTCGATATTTCACATACATGATGACCTTCTATGAGAAATGGGGGGAAATAATATTCCATGTGTTTGATATTACGTGCAGTTATAGATCATTTATGGGGAATGGAGGGTGTAGATCACACATGCATGTGATCTTCCATAGGTTTGGGGATAATTTGTTAGTGAATATGAATCTTATAAATGTAAATAGAGGAATGTATATTTTGTGGGATTTCGAAAGTAATGAGAACTCTCCACAAATATTTCTTGAGTTTGAGGACCTTTTTCACATATCTTCTGTAAGGCATATATCAACCATGAGATAAAGGCGATCAAGCCATGTCCACTGGATCAGGTAAATAAGTTTTCATCCCATGTAAATTTAGATCTATATAGTACAATCATGAGTCTCTTCACCCCAAGTAGTCAAATAAAATAATCAAAAATAAATAAATAAATAAAGGAACATCAGGGTTCATCCCAAATGATTAATTATTCAGGATGCATACACTACCATACTTGATAAGATTATTTTGTATGAATAATTGAGATACTCATATCATTTGGTAGATTAAAAATGAAATCTATGAAATATTTTTTCCCATTTGGTATTATTTTGATACATACATTCCATGCATAAACATACTGATTAGAATAAATTGTGTTCATTTTCATCCAGTAAAAGAAAATGGTTGTTCCGCATGAAGTTATATTATTGTAAATATAAGTCCAATATAGAATATTTCTTTAATGAGGATTTATTATTTGGTATTAAACATGAATTAATACAAACTATAATAATGAGGAGTAGTGGATTCAATATGACAATTAATATATATTGTGCTTTCAAAGAAGAATATATTAAAACTTGAATCATGATGTTTGCAACATCAAATTGAGGTTTAATTTTGGGATATAAAAGAGAAATTAATATCCATAATAAATGTGGAATTAATTAAGGATCACATGAGTGAATTAAAATGAGTAAAAATACCAACATTAAATTATAATAATTCATTATAATTTATATAAATTAAATTCATTTTGTATATATTGATCCAAGTGATGAAAAAAATAGGTTCGATAATTTTTTCTACACTCTAATACACCATTGTGTCGAATTGAGAATGGATAAAGAATAATTATATATAAAAAATTAATATTCTTGAAGTTTTCAATGAAGGTATAGCATTACTAAAAAATATTTTGGAACTTTCTATAGGTAATGAAGAATGTTATCCCAAGAACGAATTCCCCCTTGCATTAGATTATTATTCTAAAAAAGTTTATGGAAGATGTAAATTATGATAATAAGTTATTATATTTTGAAAGGAAAATTACTTCCTAAATAATATCTATTGATTAGTGATAAATCATCAAAAAAATTCTATTGATTATATTAAAACCCAAGGTGTGAGAAGAAATTTTCATATAGTGGTGGTTTTAGTGTAATTAATGATGTGTAGATTATATTTGGATGTGGACAAAAATTTCACATAGAGAGAAGTGGATAAAACATTTTCAAACATTTTATGACAATTTTTATCATTTATAATCAATATAAATTATAGATATCAAATAATTCATGGAATAACCAGAGGTTGATAATGACAATGAGTAAAATCTCAGATTGAGGCCAGACCTTGTAAAAGTTCTTATTTTATGATATAATTTCTTATTTTTGTATACTATTAAAGGAATTCACTCAAGAGAGTGAATCATGAAACTCAAATTTCACATGGGGTTAATATAATAAGAAGATTATTTAAAATACTATATCCACCAATTCACCACTTAGTGGTTTCTTATTTGACATGGGTAATTCAATGTTAGTGTTACATGATTATATAATTTAGGAATAATATACCATTTATAGTTAATGGATGCAGATTAGCTTTTTTTTATATAAAATATTGAATATATTTTAGGTATGAGGTTCTAATTTATTGTAGTATATATTTTTAAATAAAATTTGTATGCATCCTTTTAATTTATTTATGGAGTGTTTATAAATAAGGTTTTACAATTTTAACACCAAACTATATATAAATGTTGTAGTTCACCAAATTGGTGTTTATTTTTGTGTGTGCATGTGATGGGGGGGGGGGTTCTTCCTCTATTCAGGTATGATTTTTTTTAAAATTTTTTTGACTATATCTTTTTAAAATTTTATATGTTTTTTTCTTTTTAGGTGTTTTAGAAACATGATGATGTAAAATTGGACACCTTTATATGTTTTTTGTATATAAAAATTATGAGAACCTATATGATTTAGTAATATTAAAAATGTTGCATTATAATTGTTTTATTCAATGTTAGTGAATTTCAAGAATGCATGAACAATTTTATATCCTCATTCTATGAAATACAATCAAAAAATTAACATCACATACAAGGAATTATTATAAACCATTTTGAAACCCACTTTATAAAACCCTTATATATTGAGAGTATTAATCAATGATTTATAAAAAAATGAAATATATTAAAAACGTTTTAGTATTTATGAACATGAGTTTAAAATTATTAATGCATTATTTTTGTTAAGAAGGAAATTTTCATAGTAAACATCTCTTTGGGCCTAAATTCTATATCATACCCTTATATTACCTTATATGTTATGAGAATCCTTATTAGGAAAACACACTGTTTTACTAAAAACCATTTCAAACCATCTTGAGAAGTAATTTTACGATCATAATTGAACTCAAATATGATGGAGACTTTTTTGGGAAGGGACAAACAAACCACGATGTTTTTTGGACTGTTGTATCAATAAAATCTATTTTTGAGGGAAATTTTGATGAATTGAAAATATATATGAAAAAAAAATCCATTAAAATTTGGGATAGTAATATCAAACTTCTATTTAAAGGTAAAATAATCCTCTCTACTTTTATAATAATTTTTTTCCAAAATATAGAAAAAATAGAAGAAAAAAATTGTTGAAGGTAGTAGAGTGAATATAATTACTTCTATTAAAGAAATGAATGTGTAAACCTACCATGAAAATAAGACATGTGTTTTAGGAGAATTATTATAAAAAGGAAGTGAGGGATGAAGTAATAATGAATCAAAATTGTAAATACTTTATTTTTCATCAATTAATGTCAAACCACGTCGATATTCAACAAAATTATATCATTTTCACATACCAATCCTTATCCAAAAAATAAAAATTCCTTATGATACACACATGTAATCAACTCAATGGGTTCATATTTAGAAATAATGTTTTCTTATAGTGATTCCTATATTAGTTTAGAATCATAAAATCCTTTTAAAAATTAATTATTTGTCTGATGAGATAAATATTTCTTGGGAGGTAGGTATAAATGTGTAATGTGGGATGAATTTTTATAATCATTTAGGGATGAAACCATTGATGGTGGAAAATTATAGTGGGATGATTTTTTATCACATTAAAACATTTATCCATTTTGTACCTCATTCTCCAAATTAGTGAATGATTATCATTATCTTGTTCACCTATAATTAGAATGAATTCAAAAAAATTTTAAAGCATAAGGAACACTATGATTTTTAGAATGTTTCCCCTATAGTGTGTATGATTATATACTCAGTGTATAATGATTATTATCCCACTCACTCAAAAAATATGTTTTCTTATCAAAAAAATAACAATAAAGGGTATATAATTGAATTTTTTTTTCGGACACTGAGAATTTATAATGAAAGATATTTTTTGTAGATTAAATGAATGATCTCAGACAGCTCCTCTATAAGTGATAAACACTGTTGCACAATTCATCTTTTTTCAAATTTAATGAATCTGATCAACTTCTGTGAAATGGTTAGATGAAAATACTTGCCTGAAATACCAGAATCTAGTGCATGTTTAAAATATATAAGAATCATATAAGATTCTTATTTTTTCCTTCTTTAGTTTGAATAATATAAATCTGTTTTGGATAATGGATATTTCAAAATTATTCATGACAGAAATGAAAATCAACTAAATATAGGTTTTCCACTATTTTCTTATTCTTAATATTTTCACACAAAATATGATATATTGAATTATTATTTTATATTATATTTTCTTGATACAAAATATAAAAAAAATATTATCTTCTATCTTATTATATATTATTATGTAAATTTATGAATCATGAAACGAGATATAGTTCATGGTTTCTTCTTTTTGAAAGTGTACAATCATACCCAATATCATTAAGTAATTAAATTCATGTATCTCAATATATATACATTCACATAGTTGTTATTTTCATGAACTTTTTATCAAATCATTATGAAAATTTTCATGCATGAGTTCTTCTTTATTCTCCCCAATGTTTGATATATCTTATAAGAATATTTATAAAACTTACCGAATCACCGCGGTTCATCATCATTATTTAATCCTGCTGGATTTGTGGTGTCTCAATAAATTTATGAAATATTAGAGAGATTCATTGAATTATAATATAATGCATTCTTCATTTAACATTAATAATACAATGAGATAATATTATTTTATTTCACATAATGTTTAATTGTTCTTTGAACCCTAAATAAGACACATATATTCTTCTCATGAAGGAAATTGTAAAACCTATTCATCCTATATCTTAATGTATCACAGAACCTTACATTTTCATCATGAAATTGATGTGCATCAATCTAAAATATTTGAAATAAAGTGTTTCGGGATTCTCTATTTATATGTAAAATGATAGAAACATCATCTCTTGAACTCGAATGATCTCCTTTTAAACGTGAGTTCCACCACTACTCCAACAATTATTCACCAAATGAAATTGTAGAATTTTATTTGGTTTAATCAATAATTTTGAATTCTATAGGATCTCAACATTAAAGAAAACCTTCACATTTGTTTTTATTCAATCTCATGAAGCCAAAATACATGTCACAAATTCATACATGACATTGATTTATTCTTTCCCAATGAATCACTCACATTCATTTAAGAAGATCCAATAAATCATCATATGATTTGACTCTACCTCGAATAATCTACATAACATCACCTTTATTCGATAAAGACATTTTCTTCAAAAAAATTGTTGCAAACACTTCAATTATTTCATACATGATGATCCATATCAATCTTATTTCATTTTCTCGTGATATTGAGAACAATTTTTTTCATTGGATATTACAAAATGAATTTTTTACATTGAATAGATTCCCCAACATTGAACTAAGGTTTCTATATGGCTGAATATGAATTTTGTGTAGTCAGATAGTGGATATTTAATAGATCAAATGATATATATTATATGTGTAACTTTTTTAATGCAGTAATAGTAACTGCATTGTACTCATCCAACATCAGACTTCCATTAAGTCTAAAATTACTTAATAAGAAATACCATATAAACAAACACTTGATTTGGTATTTAGGTTGGTACCTAGACACACTACTCATACACGCCTATCATGGGCCATGATACAAAACTACATAGTTCATCGAGAACATTCTTGTGAACACCCTATGCACATGCTATGCACCTCCATGTATGATTATAAAGGTACCACAGAAAAAAAAACTAAGTAGTTCGGATGAAGATTTAAATGTTCTCATAGACATTTGATGAAATAATTTTGTTACCAGTGATGCGTAGCTGGCTATAATTTCTAAGGATCCTTCACAAAAAACTTTATGTAAAAAAAAATAATTTTCTCATTAAATATGAATCTTCTTAAATAAAAAACTCATCACTAGAAATTTCTACTAAATGGAACCAAAGAAGAACCCATCTAAATCACCGACACACACTTTCAAATTCCAATGGAATTTTATTCAAAAAATTACAGTTTCATGTGCCGATATTTTAGGATTCCTTTATCCCCTCGATTACCACCACATTGTTGATCCACCAATTCCTTGAAAATAACTCAGATAAAGAGCTCAGATACTCTTCTTTTCTATCTAGTAATCAAGAGAGGAGAGTTATCCTCTTAACCATCATGTACTTGATAGTTCATTTCATGAGGTCTTATCTTAAATATATATAGTGAAATATATATAATACACAAAATTGGATACTCAGCCCCCCAAATATATGTTTTCTGCTATATAGGATATAAAAATTATTATGTCCTATTTACTGGGTCATATATTACATTTATATTTTTATCACATTCTTGAAATATAATAAATATATTATATGTTACAACTGAACCATTAATCGGACTCTAAGTTCACAAAAATATAAAAGTATCAATTAATATTGAATTAATATTTGTTTATATAATATATTATATATATTTAAATTAATATTGTATAATAAATTTTGTAAATAAATTCACTACTAATTATGAAATTTATTAATAACATGAATTTTTTATTCATGGAGATCAATATTCCTCAACTATAACGTGGAACCACCATGTCTTAAACTCCAATTCATCAAAATAATTAATACTTAGAAATGTGATAGTTGTGTGACATTATATGCCATTATCTTTATATCATTGAATACTATTAACAATCCAAGATAAAATTTTGGAAAACATCAGGTCCCCTAAATAGATATATAAGAGACATAGAAATGAAAACCTTTCCTATGAATATAGGTCATGTAATATCATCAATATGTCTTATAATGTATCCTAATGTAAAATGCACAATTTTTTTCCTCATCGCATATTTTATTATTACTTATTGAACTAACAAGATGAACATACCATCATCAACAATGGACATGGTTTAATGATGGTACTACCATCTTAGTCAACATGGATTGAGATATCACTTCCTTTTAGAAGGGATATATTCATTCTTGATTGTTGAATTAATTCCATACCACTAATGTTGCACCCAAAACAAGATAAATTTCTATTAATTAAGTGCTATAATATTTTCAATGCATCATTTTTTGTGATAAAATAGTTTGCAAGGATAATAATTTAAATTCAAGAGATCATTACACATGATCACATATATGAACAAAAAATGACACCAGATACATTTGGTGAACCTATTGTTGTGTTAGTCCTCAAAATCTCTTCTAGAAAATATCACTATATTTGAAATTCAGGACAAGTCTCAATTAATTTGAGCACCCATCACCATATAGTCTGTCATTATATATGTCTGGTATGTATGATATATCTAGAGCATATGAAATTTGTTTATGATTAATTTCATATTTTTTTTATATTCTCATTATAACCTAGGAATTGCTAAAACATTTTGATATGGAAAATAATCAATGGAAATTACCCTATAAATAGTGGATGTATTAATATCAACATAAATATCATAGGTGTACATCTTTCATAACTCATTTTATACATGATATGGTAATTATAAAGTATTATTTATTTTGGTCAAGGGTTACCACTATTAAAAAAATCCCACATTCACTAGAACCCATTATCAAATGGGACTTATTATCTCTAACATGATAAGTTAATTTTTATTATGTTTTATGGTATTATTCACTAGGTCTACCATGTTTTCACTAATGTATTGTAACACCCCAAAATTCTATTGTAAAACATTGTATTTGATATTGTGCATGAAATGCATCACCAACCACAAAAGGAAATATAATATCCCAAGACTCTACTATATATTTATTATTTTAAATATATTAAATAAATTATATATGTTATAATGATTGAAAAACAGTTTTATCTTGTTTTTCATGCAAGAGAGAGCCTCTTAGATAGATTGCATTACACGCAAGACCGTGTTTCACAAAATAACAACGTATTATTAAAAAATATTATTTAATATAATATGACATTTCAAAGTCGTTATGTTTTTTTTATGAATATTATTATCTATATATTGAAACTTTATGGTTTATATAAATATAAAATGAATTCATTGGTAACCAAATAATGCGAAACAAAAATGAAAACCGATTGAATATAAAAGAAAATATTATTTTCCTAAAGCCAATTTACCAAAATATATATAATTAATAACAATTAGTTGTTTATATTACTGTAATATATATATATATATATCATATATTAAATATAATATTTTTGATGGTAATCCAATCTATTTTATAAGAATAAGATATGAACACACCAAATATTACAGTTAAAACCTATATTTTTATAAATGTTATTTTATTATCTTTTAATGGAGAACCCATTTTAAATACGAATATTGAAATATTAATTGATTTAATATTTCAAAATAAACTTCATATTTTAAATTTAAGCATAATAATTTAGTTAGGGTGAATTTTGGAAAATTTTCAGAAATATAACAGTTTTTAATCAATAGTTTAAAATAGTGCATTTTAGTTGAAACATTATTTTTTTATTTGATATATTTATAAAATAAAATTATCTTTTAAGTTGGTTTTTAAATTTTAATTTGATTAAATTTATATCAATTAATCTAATTCTGGTTATTATAACCAATTTCAAGTTTAAATTGATAATAAAAATGTGGAAATATTTTGGAATTTTTTTACTTTATAAACCCACATTGTCATCCCTCTTACGGGATGAATTCAAATTATTTTATGCCACCTCTGTGATTGGAATTTTGAAAAAATGATTCTATATTAGGATTCAACATAATTTATAATGTTTAAAAAGTTAAATAAAATTGACCAAAAATGTTTGTGAATGTAATTAAAATAATTAAAATTATTAAGAAAAAATTAATCTCAATAAAGGACAATACCATTATGTTAAGGGACCAAATGACCTAGAAACTTGTCTGAAACCCATTTCCATGCCATTAATTGGACATAAACCTTCCATTATTTAGTTTTTTTTTGTTTTTATATGAATTTTTTATGTAATAACATGTTTTCACCTAACTTGTTCGAAAAAAATCCAAGTGATAAATTTTCCTTCCCTATAAAAGGCCACCTACTCCCCCAAATCATCACACCACTAAACCATATTCAGTTCAACACAAATATACCAAAATATCTTAAGAAAGTCCCTACCCTTATTAGTGAAGCCTAACTTTGGGAATAAATCTTCTTTTGGAATCCTTTTGTTATAAACCAAACGAAGTTACCCAATTAAAAGGTAACACCTTCTATCATCTTTTTTAATTTTATTTCCATTATCCCCCACAAAAAAAATCTATTTATACCATTATTATATATCAAAACCTATCTAATAAATATAATAGTATGTTTTTATTTAATGGTTTTTATCTAAAACTAAACACACTTCTATATAATGGGTAACGAATACCCTATTTCTGTACAAAGAACTACTACCTCACGAAACAATAATTGTTCAATTTTCCATTACCACCTATCATGATGGATATTATGGTGGTAACGATGTTTATATGTGTTACATATGATATTTATAATAATTTCATTCTTATGTAATTTTTAATTATAACATACATTTTTGCTCTACATCTTCTGTAAATACCATAATTTCGTTTGAGGAAGTGTGGACTACCTCCCCCTCCTAGTGATGTAACTCATTCATATCACACATGGAACGTATAAAGGATGGTTTTAATAAACCTATGTGACATAAATAAAATATATATGATTCTATAAATATAATTAACACAAAAATCATTTATTTTTTATTAATTCAATAAAAAAATGAAATAGATGTATCATTTTTGTGTGTGTATGACCTACCATCTCTATGAATGGTGAACTACATTTTGAATCTCCAAATATAATGGAATAAGATAAATAAATATATAATTATAATATATTATAATTAATCCTTTTTTTTGAATTCATGATATGATAAAATGATGATCTAAATAATGATAACAACAAATGACATGATAATAATTTCTCGAGAAAACTATGCAATTAACACCCGAAATAGTAAAATTAATGAAAGAGTGATCACAAATGGGGAATAAAATATTCTAATGAATTAATATATATTAATATAAAAATTATTATGGTTCTAGTATCAGTTATTAACATATTTTAAACCACTATATATTAGGATAGATACCACACAACAAATAGAAGGTTAAGGTAAGGGATTTCATCTAAATTTACATTCCATTTTGACATATTTTTGTTATGCACCAATTCAATTTTATTTGGTGTATATAACGTGGTATGAAATAGTATACAATGAATATTATTATTCTATTGATATTATATTTTTCGTTTAATTCACTGGGAATTATTATTAAAATTTTTTAATGTGGTATGGGGCACACTCTAATGTTTAAATATTATTTTTCCTCAGGAAGGATTTAATGTAAAAAACACTTGTTGTTACATATCCTCTTCTTAGGAATTATGGATAAATCCACATTCACTGTAAATATTTTATAAGAAATTTTATTTATTTTATATATTAGGAATGATTTATACTATTAGGATACTGGTGGGGCCCAATTATAGAAATCCCCTCGATGCATCAGTAGTCTAATGAGATTAAATAGTTGGCCAAATAAGATGGGTTTTTGCCTAATCTCTAAAAAATGTTGTGAATGGTGTTTATTATACCATTTAAATGTACCTAGGAAATATGGTGTCTAATAATTATGTATTTCCCTTATTTAGTTTTAGTTATTATTCATCCATGATATTTTTCATTGACATATCTATGGATACATTTCATTTCATTTAACGGATTAAATGGTATGTGGTTTAGTTTATAACTTTTCTATATTGATTTTTCATTATCTAGTTATTTTAGTTGTATGTGTTATTAGTTATTTACCTTTCCATGTTAATTTTTTCTCATTGATTAGTTATTTATTTTTATTTATTTACCATTTCGGAGCATTTGAGCTCACCCTTACTATATTTCATTTCTCCGGGTAATGTAAAATAAAACATTGAATAAGCCTCCAAGGATGTCGATTATTTCATTTGATTATTTATAATGTTTTTATTTTATATATTACAATGTATAATGGGTATTGGTTATGTAATATGGCTATCCAGGATTGCTAAGATGATCGGTCCTTCCAGATTTTATTCCTTGCAATCAAGCTAATGTAATATGTTATTACATCGGATCTAGGCTTCTTGGTTCTTGGAATTATAGTTAATATCCAAAAACGTTTAGTAGAATACTTGTAAACTATATTTAGAAAACATATATTAGGGATCAAAAACCTATGATAGACATTGAGGATTAGTATAAAAGAATTTCCTATAATTTTTGTAGGGTAGATATTAAGTGGGTGTTCCAATTAATACATCCATTCATTGATACTATATGTGGATGTGGTTATAGAATAGATATACCTAGGAGTAACAATTCTGACATGGTGTTTTGGTCCGAACTCAGAGTGACCTTGTACATGAAAACATACCGTACTGCGCAACTAGTTTGACACTCCTGAGCGATACGCTTATGATAGTTCACATTTTATTTATCTACCATTATGAATGATTTAGAAGTGGTAAGTTCCCCAATGTATAAAATTTTATGATTCTTGGATTTATGAGCCATAAAGTTATGTAATGTTCTATACCATATTTATAGTTATAAAAGTTTCACTCCTTTATAAGATAATATAGTGTATTCTATTATTTAGAAATAGAATATAGATGGCAGAATGGTATCAGTACTCATGGAAAATGTAGTGATTTACCAGCTGAGGAAACAAATATAGATAATATTGGATCTAATAAACTCAGGGATATATTAGGCCAGCAAATATTGGTTATGAAAATAATCATGCACAGATAGAAAAACCTATTCAATAGAGAGAATATCCTATACTGGATATCTTTATGTAGAAAAATCGCCCATTATTTAGTTGGACAACTAATCTAATTGTTTATAAGTAATGGATTATATCTCTGGAGTAGATAATTATGGCCATGGAATGTTGTGAAAAGGAAAGGTTACACTTTCGGTCTATTGTATCCAAGGTGACACTGGTCAGTGATGTTCTGTGATCCAGAATACAATGGAGGAAAACGAAACTGGTCTTAGGGAATGGAGAAATTATAAGGAGATATTCTTTAATGAATACTTCCCTCATGATCAGAAAATTGTGATAACAATAAATTTTCAAAGCATAACGTAAAATAAAGAGGAGAGTGTTTCAGATTATGAATATACCGTTACAAGTTTATTTTGATATTCTACTAATTATATATTCAACATGGAGTATAAAATCTATTACTTATTTGATGGACCTAAGCCAAATATTTAAAGGGCACTCGTTTCTCAAAAAAAATTATCATAAAAATAAATATTTAATTTTCCATCAAGATAGAGAAGGAATACCGAAAAATCATACACATTGAAAGGAATCCAAGAGGATAAGAGGCCTTCTGAGAACTAAGAGAAATGGAATGCATAAAATATGAATAAGAAGTTTGAGAAATTTATATTTAGTGAGAGATGTGGAATGAATCACCTGGGGAAATTTTTTAAAGGAATGGGTGTTTTTTCTAAACATAGAGAAATGGGTCACCATGAAAAATAATGAATATGGAAGAAGAAAAAGTATATTATTAGGTATTAAAACTGAAGGAGAAGGGTCTCTATATAATATAATTCTAAAAATTTCAATAGAAAATATATCTGAAGAAGCTAAGGGATCATTTTCAATCATATTTTATGGATACAACTGATGTGAAATGATTATAGAACATTTTAATTTTGATCTATGAAATATATTTTAAAATTATTTTTTATGATGTTCTTATCATATGATTTATAAAATATGTATGGATTTTACTATAGTAGATTAATATTAAGGATTTATGATCATATTCTGAATGGTACCATGAATAAATATTCAGTAGAAATGAAATCATTTTAGAAAACTCTTTATTGATGGAAAGAAAACCCACAATATTTTTCTAATACTGAGATATTGAGGATGAAATTATTGATTTGGATACATACTGACTACATTATAATTGATTTATAACTTGTTGAAAAGTGGTTTATTCTATCATTGATAGATTTTAAAACACTATTAGAATTACGGAATATATCCCATGACATGTTTCTTACTCAAGGAATAAGGACGAATTAATTTTTCCAATAAGGTTTTCTTATGATTCTTGTTATTGCCATATTTTTTGTCATTAAATGATTCACATGTTAGGAATGGGAAAATTTTGAGGTGCTACATGTTGATTATATAAAAATGATAATTTAATTTTGTAAATTTACTGACCTTACTTCCAATGAATTAGATCATAAAATTTTGGAAAAGTTAACCACTTGTAAAATGTTTTAATATGATCATTGGATAATATTAGAAAGGATAATCTATTACTTCACCATATGATGAATCATGTGCTAAGAGATGAATTAGAAATAGTTTGAGGACAAATAAAAGTAAACTATTATGTTTCTATAAATATATACCTACTTAAATGATTATAAAGAGAAAAAATTCCTTAACTATAAAGAAAAAAACGGGTTTGAAACAAAAAATATATTCTTATTATCATTATTTTTTATGATATCAATGATCTTTTTTCACACCTATGATTAATGTTTTTGTGGTCACTAACGTTCATCTAAACATTTTTTCTAGCACTCTACATTACAACTTCATTGATGGAATTTTTTTTCCTTATCTGTGTCTCCATTTCCCACCTATGTTATCTTATTTGCGAACCTAGTTACATGGAAGTTGTACTTTCATTTCCATCTTATCAAAAAGACTCGATATTAAATATTTTTATGATCTGGGACTTTCAAAAATATTATATTTTCAATCCATATATTATTTAGTTTCGGTTTAAATTTCAAGGACACAATCTAATTAATGTGGGGAGAATGTAACACCTCCAAATTATAAGGTACAACTTTGTAATCTATAGAATGCATGAAATGAATCACCAAGAGAATAAGTGAATATAACATCATATGACTCTAATATATATTTTATATTCTGAATATATTCAATATATGATAGAACTTGTAACCAGAGAGAAACAAATCCATCTTGCATTGCATGCAAGAGTGACCTTCTTCGATGTCCTACTTTATAGGCAAGACTGTGTTTTTCCAACTAACAATTTATAATTAAAATATTATTATCAATTATAATATTATATATACCAGCCATTATGTTAATAGTTATTAATATTATTAACTAGATTATTAAATTTTATTGTTTATATAAATATAAAATGAAATCGTTGGTTACAAACTACTGAGAAATGAAATTGAATTCTGAGTGAATATAAAAGAAAATATTATTTTCACATAATAGTTTTACCCAAATAGGATTAATTAATAATACATAGTGGGTGATAGTAATTTAATATATATATATATAAATAATATACTCAATAAAATATTTTTTAATATCATCCTATATATTTTATTAGCATAAGATAAGAACAAACCAAATTATACACTTAAAACCTTATATTTTTGTGGATGTAATTTTACCTCCTTTTAATGGATAACCCATTTTAAATTAGAACTATGAAAATATAAATGATTTTTTATGTAAAAATAAACATCATATTTGATTTGGAAACATAAAAATTAGGTTAGTGTTTTTTTATATTTTTTAGAAATGTGTAATTTATTATTTAATAGTTAAAAACATTACGTTTTAGTTCAAAAATGATTTTTCAAAAGATTTATTTATATTTTTATATTATTTTTATATTAGTTTTAATGTTTAATTCTATAATATTTTTATAAATTATTCTAATTTTTGTTACAATATTAAATTTAAATTTTTAATTTACTAAAAATTCATAGCAAAAGATTAGACATTTTATCATTAAAAATAACTGTTGTTGTCCAACTTACAGGATGAATTTTAAATTAATTTATTCCACTTATGTTATTTGAATGTGGAAAAACAGATTACATATTTGGAATGAGAATAATTTATAATTTCTAAAAAGGTCAAATTTGTTTTCTTACCCAATATATATGTGTAACTAATTAAAATTAATTATAATTAATAAGGAAAAATATTCTTAACAAAGGAATAAATCGTTAATTTATGGGACTAAATGATGAAAAAACATATCAAACACCCATTTTACGGCCATATATAATCCATAAATCTTTCATTATTGATATTTTATGTTTTGAATGAATTTTATTAGGTAATAACATCGATACACCTAACTTATTCCCAAAATTCCAAGTGAGTCCTTTTCCATCCTTATAAAGGGTCACCGCAAATCACACTTATTCACACCTCTAAAACCTTATAATATCTATCAATATCAGGCCAAATATGTTGAAAAAATATATCCACTATACCTTTAAGCCTCTCATTGGGCATAAAGACTCCCAATGAATCATTTTTGTATAAACCAAAAGAAGCAACCCAGTTAGAAAGAAATGTGTTCTCTCATGTTTTTTAATTTTATTTTCATTATCCACCCCTTAAGATCAAATTATTCCATTACTATGTAAAAAAATTATCATAAATATAATATTATGTTTTTATGTAATTTTTTAAACCTACTATTACACACACCTCCATCTAATGGGTTACAAATGTAATGTTTCTTGGTACAACGAACTACTGCCTCACGAAATGATGATTGAACAATTTTCCATAACCACCTATCATGGTGGTAATTACGATGGATATTATATTCATATAAGATATATATTATATTTATAAAATCATTATGATTTTTTAGTTTTTACTTATATAATACCATTATGAATTACATCGTGTGGAAATATGATTACTTCGTTTAAGGAAGTGTGGACTACTACCCCCACAATATCATAGGACAAATTCATACCATACATGGAACATATCAGGGATGGTTTTAATAGACATATATAAAATATATAACATATATATTATTCTTGAAATATAATATTCATATGTATCAATTATTTTTTAATATTTTAATACAACAATGAAATGAAAGTAGCATTCATGTGTATGTACGACATGTCGTCTCCATTAACGGTGCACATCTTATCTAATATCAATATAAAATTTACTTCATTAAATTAGTAAATACTTATTATATATTATAAATAATGAATGTATTAAGTTGTGTAGATTATGAAACCATTGCCTTATTAATTATAACAACAAATAACAAGATAAAACATACTCAAGGAAACTTGTCAATTAACCCCAATAGTGGTGATATTAATGAAAGAGTGTTCAAAAAAGGATAATAAAATATTATAAGAAATTAAGATATGATATTATAAACATTATTATGGTCTGTTATGAGTTAATAAAATATTTAAACCATAATAAAAGTGGTCAAATACCACACACCAAAAAGGATGCTTAAGATAAGGTATTTCATCTTAATTTACATTCCATTTAGTCTTATTTATGTTATGCACCAATTCAGTTTCATTTGGTGTATTTAATTCTCTTTTATAGGTTATATCATGAATATAAATTTTAAAATGATATTTTATTTTTCATTTTTTACACTAGTAATTATGATTTAAAATTTTCACCATAGTATGGGACACATTGGAAGGTGTAAATATTATTTTTCCTCTGGAATATTTTAATTTCAACCACCCTTATTTTTACTTATACCCTATGAGGTATTATTGAAAAATACATATTATATAGTTATATTTGATAAGTCATATTTTTTAATTTATACATGAGGAATTATTTGGACTGGTACGACATAGGTGGGGCATTATTACAGATATCCCCTTGATGCATTAATAGTCTCATGAGATGTAATAGTTTTCCAAATTAGATGGATATTTACCCAATAACTGTATCGTTTGTTGGATGGTCTTTATATCATTGGTTCCATGTACGTCGGAAATATGAAATCCAATAATTAATTATTCCTCTAATTTAGTTTCATTTATTATTCATCAATGGTATTTTTTATCAGCATATCTATCGTTACATTTCATTTATGTTCATTGATTATATGGTATGAGTTTTATTTTATTACATTTCCATATAGAATATTCCTTACCTACTTTATTTAATGGAATGTTTTATTTGTTTTTTTAGCTTTACATGTTAATTTATATTGATTTATTAGTTATTGCTTCCTCTTTTCTTACCCTTACTGATCATTTGAGATCACCCTTATTATGTTTCATTTATCTAGGTAATCATGAAGAAATATTTGAATAATATTTCAAGGGTGCTTTTTATTTACTTTTATTATGTATCATGTTTTAAATTTCTATTTCCTAGTGTATTATGGGTATCATATATGTAATATAGTAATCAAAGATTGACAAACATTTTAGTAATTCAGGAATTGATTTCTTGTAATCATGTTAATGTAATAATTTAATGCACTAGCTTTGGACTTCTCAGGTCAGATCATTACAATGACTATTCATCTCACTATGATGTCACCTACTTGTGTATGACACCTCAATAGATGATATCCATGAGTAAATTCCATTTTTCCACTATCAAAAAATGAAATATTTTCTAGTACCAGTATTATGATCATAATTATTTATATTATGATAAATATTTATTTACTAGGTGTGATTAAATGAGCTAGAAAAAGTAATATTGTATTTTATACTACTTTATTAGCTACATCATAATTCCCAATGTAATTGGGATTTGTTGATTTAGCTACTACTGACTTGTATTAGCTTCTCTTAATATTTATGATTTTATTACTATGATATTAGATCGTATTGATCTAAAGGAATACTTGTTTAGTCCCATTTAAACAAGTCTCCCTTCATCTCTATGAACTATGAATATAGATTCGATACTCTCACAAGTATAATTGGATAATGATAACTACTTCACATACAGTTCTCCTGGATGAAACTGATAGTTTTCTACCACAATGTATATGTTATAGAAATGTTATTATATGTATATATATAATGTAATATTTTATTTATCCATCACAGAAGTGTATGGAATACTACATACCACATTAATCTCCTCCAATTTCCCATACATGTCTTCATGGATAGATTTATGTAATGTGACATTACTAAAAATTCTCCATTGAATAGCTTGAACATGTATTTATTAATACATAGTTAATAAATGTATTATAAGATAGGTATAACAAACTACAATATGTTCTTCAATAAATCCAATTCTATAGAACATAGGTTGTTACATTATGTTAATCTATGATGAGTTGCATTCATTCTTGTCATATGTCACTAAAATAAAAATATCTATTGTCATTATGTTATCAAATATAATTTACTTATAAAATAGTAGTTTTCTCACTAATCTCTTGTAAACACATGGAAAAAATTCATTCTAAAGGAATATTCTATAATTTCGTGGTTTATTTCAATGAAAAACTAGATTTCAATAACTTACACCCCTTATTGTTATTCAATGGTGTCACTAACCATTTCTGGTTGTTTTATATAGAATCCATCCATGATTGGTGGTCGTGAAATTAAATTTCCAATTTAATGATCATAGAATTTAGTTATGAAAATTATAATTTCAATGTATTTAGGCCTAACATCATAGTATTACTAATTGATCCTTATTAGTACCGAACTTGCAGCACTCGTGCATACTATCACTTGAATACCCACAATAATATTCAAAATAATACACCCATATACATTTATACATGGAATTAATTATTGAATATTAGTTGATCTTTACAATCGTAGCTGATTTCCATATAATTCTTATATTTAGGATTTATTATTCTCATCGAGTAATTTATAACCATACATAGTTAATGTGAAACTATTATTAGTATTTTACCTTTCCTATGTAGTTTGTTTAACTAGAAAATTCCATTTCCACAATCAATTAATGAGTTAGTTTCTATTCCAACTATTTGGGCATCATACACAATGACTTAATCCAAGTCAATCTTTCTCCCACTATCTCAATTAGTGTTTTCCACCATTTTATAGAAATATAGTCTATCACATGATGTTAGATTTTCTATTATATATATATTTTTTAATATCCTTAAATAATGATGGTGACTACATTATAATGATATTCTTTCTTGATTCTAGTTTGTAATATTCATTACAAACTATTTACATCTAAACACGTGTTATTATGCCATTATGTATTTATCTCATACTATAACTCATATGATATATATCATTCATTATAGTTTCCATTTTTTATTAGATAAAACCACTGTATGTTAATCATCTCTTGATAATTATTATTTTTACTACAATGTTTATGAATCTAAAAAAGTATTCTCCATTTACATAAATCATATATTTAATATGCATAAAGAAATGTGTGTTTATGAATAAATTTATACTAAATTTTATTTTACAATTTTTTCCTATAATACTCACCATTAATCCTCCCTAATAACATTATATCTTTTATGAGTATAAGGAAATTTGTATTTATGAATTATTCTATGATACATTTCTTGATAATTGAATGTTTGGTCAAGATATTATTCAATAGAAGAACGTGAAGAAACTCCTATATTTTAACCATGAATATTTCATACATCAATTTTACCTTGCATAAAACAATTAAATGAATATTTATGAATTATATTTACCACAAGTTTTATCTTATAATAGTTCATTTTCTGAATATAAAATAATTTCATAATCATTTTTACATATATTTATTTATAAAAGTTTATTTGTCCAAAATTAGGTACATAAATCTGTCAATAATACCAAAGTCATTATCTTAAATGAGTTTAAAACCATAGTAGATACATCCTTGAAAACTAAATAATTTTACCAGAAAACTATTATATTTACACAACTTGTGATAATAGATTCTTATATTTTTATACAATTTTTTTTCCAATGATTCATGCATTACTGAACCATTAGTTAAGTGTAAGACACTAGAATGAAATTCATTCAAAAAATGGAATAATGTATCCTCATGTAAAAAGGAAACACAAGATAAATTATTTGGTGATACTCAAAATAATTTCAAATAGAATCATAATAAAAATAAATTATAAGTTATGTGCTTCTCACCACTAACAATGGAAACACCCATTCCTAGCTACATGGATAATTTATCTTACTTCATGTAATATTTCTTTTCTTACATGGTTATCGTAAAATAATATACATTTTTTATATGCATAATGCATTTAATACCAAATATTTTTTTTATAAAATATCACAAAAAAGATATATATAAATTAAGTGGAAGCTTCTATATGCTTATACTTCAATTCATTTAATTTACACTTCCATTGATTTATCTAATAACATGTGAAGAAAATAACCTCTATTATAATGAATTTCCTCATTTTATTGATGTAAATTGTGAATGTCCATTTTGTGCTACACATTATAGTGGACATTTCCATATCATTCAACTAGTTAACAATAATATCTAATGACTAATCTTTATTTCTGTTCTTATCCACTTGGTGAACCTTAACTAATGGTAATTATGCATTTTCACTATAAATTTCATTATGTGGACTTAAATAAAATAAAATAATACTGGTGAAGAAGATAAAATAATTTATTTTATTGAATGGAATTGTTTTGTCTTCCAATTTATACGTATTCCGTTTAATAACCTCACATTTACATCACTTTTAACTTTCTCCTCATAAGCTATTAGAAGATGGGAAAACATGTGTAATATTTCATTTACGGATGTTTTATCCGCAACTCACATTGGGAATTGATGATATCTTTTATATGTATCCATCAGATGCATCATAGATGAATATCCTATAAGAATCATTCACACCCTCACTTCATGAGGTGGTTAAACATTTAGTGGGGAATCCAACACATAGAATTTTCTATATAATAATATGTTGAAAAATTTATTCTGCTAATCTTTTAATGTTAAACTATTTAAGAGTTATACTTTTCCTAGAATAAAACATTGTGTTTTTTTGTAGTACTTTCCATTTTATACCCAAAAAAATTCTAACAGATTTGTACTTTTTTCTTGATTAATGATTGTACATTATAATTTAATTAAATATCTAAATGTCTCCCACTATTTTGTAAAACCATAAATATATTCACTACTATATTCATAATACATATTTAGTTGAGAATTATAGATGAATGGATACCTAAATACTCTCCTTATATTCTAATATATAACTACGTCACAACTTAAAGTTTTTCAAGGTATATGTTAGTTCGGAAAAACACATTGACTCTGGGATCCCTGAAATATTGTTTGATGTATGAGCTTGTAAAGAAATAAACATGTTCCTCTCAACAATTTTAGTATAAAGACAAAAAAAATCCATATATTGATATTTTCCTTCCATATTTATTTAATTAAACACATCACTCTCGTAAAAACTACCCGGTAGTAGGAGGTAAACACAAATAGTATTGGCGAGTACCCTGCACATCCAATTTTGTTAAAATTAAAATGAAGGAAGGTGTTTCAAACTTAATATTTCATTGATGTTTTTTATTATTTCTCAACAAATGAACTCATTTTCTATCTGATGTGCATGTAAATTGTGATCATACTCACAAATGAACAATTTTGTAAATAGAAAAAACTCATCACATCATAGTTCATTTTAATATATGAATTAAAATTTTATTTTTTAATGTGATCATCATAACATACATTCTAAAAAATGAGAAAATATTTATAAATAAATATACAACATGACTGATCGTAATCATTTGATATTGGATGATCAATTTATTCTCTATGGATCAACCGTGACTTTATAGGTAAAAAAAATAGAGTCATATGTAACTTGTATCAGAAATCATACCCTAGTCCACTATATCACTATTTCATCTAGAATATAACCTCATATATTTATGTTCAAAATCTTATAAAATCATCATTATAATACATAAATACTCACAATCAAGTGAGGGGTTCTTGGGAATGTGTTGTACACATGAAATACTTCTCTAGTGGACTCTCATTCCCTTATAAATATCAAGAGATAAAAATTATGATGCACATACCATTTATTTTATTTTATTAGTAAATACTACATCATTTTTAGTAAATATATAATTAAATTTAAAACCATATACACATTGGTCGGTCAATTTTCAAGAACAATAGGTACACAAATTAAATTCCAAAAAAACATGCAATAAATACTTTATGAGTGTATAAAATGAATTAAAATAATTATTTATATCTTAAATATAAAAATATATGTAAAAAAATCAATAAGATAAATTATACTTATTCCAAAAATATTTTTAACTAATTTTGGAATTTTAAAGTAATTTTATTCCAAAAAATAATTAGAAATTTTTACCCAGGGCCCTGGTTAGGCCATAAGACCATTTATACGGATTATGGGCCTAATATATACCATTAATGGGCTGTATAGTTCAGAAATATCCCATACCACCTTGTTTTGGGTTAGGTCGACACATCTTAGCAATTGTTCTGCTAAAAAGAGGTTACCTTCATGGGTTTGGTTGGAGATAAGAATGGATTTTTCCAAGGAAAAAGATTCGTGGGGAGGGATATGAGATACTTTTATAGAAGTGTATCATGTTTGAGTACATGGGAATTCTATGTCCTATGGAAGTCCAATTAGTGTGAGGATTCAATAGGTTTGAGGTTTGAAGTCATGCATATGGTGGGCTTAGAAGGTTGTGGGTTTAGGGGAGGCAGTGACAGGTCTAGCTTAGAGGGTAGAGAAACATTGGGGGGATATTGGATGATGAAATTTCATATATTTGGAGAATTCTAGTGTCAGGGATCCAATCTAGGGGTATCTGTGAAATGGACTCTGTGGGAGGTGGTGATCACACCTCTTTTTTTGTATCATTTGTTAAATGCAGCTACCCATAATTTTTAATTAAACAAATTTTAATTTTTTATATCCTTTCCAATATCCCAGAATAATAAGCCACTCAATATTTTCTAAATTTTCTTTTTATCCTCTAAATAATTAATATCCTATCCAGTAAGATGGTCTATTTACTTCCACATTAGTGTAGAAAAAGAGTTTGATATAAAAAAATTTGGCCACCATCAAGTTACTAGTGTTAGAGTTAACCAGAATTAAATTCCACTTAATAATTAAAATAATAATAATATATATATATTCTCTAATTAATCCCTCAAGAAACAATGATATTAATCTGACCATAAAATATTAATGAACCAAAAAAATCAGTTTGACGTTAGATTTAATGGAAATTTGTATCATTGTGTTCGGAACAATTCCTTCATAATATTTTAACTTAAGATTAAATATTCATGGAAAAAAATTTCATTCAATCCCTTCTATATCAATTAATGGTTATGGAAAATAAAATAGAAGTATATGGTTCATGATTTTAAAAATTTCACAGGTGATCGATGTACCTATGTCAGCATTGGTGACCTGTGGCCTAGTAATAAGTTTTAGGATCCTACATAAAGAATTTGGAGGAAAAAATAAAATCAAATAAATACCTAGTTATATTTGAAGTTTCATTCACCAACTGATCAACAATGATGGTCATTTCACTAAGGAAACAAATTCACATCCGACTAGATCATCCACACACACTTTTAAATTCCATGTGAATGTTGTTAATCAAATTTAGGGTTCTAGCACATAGATTTGATGATGCTTTTGACAACTAGGTGATCGTCACAATGATGGTACATTGATCTATGAAGAAGAAAACATATTAGGAGATCATAATATATGATTATCTCTATAATAATAGAGATAGGTGAGATTGGATTTCAGACATCTTTTAATTAATTATAAATCACATGGATTTTTTTCCTTATATATAGTGATATATATATAATACCTAGAATTGGGTGCCACCTAGTATAAATAGTCCCCACTATATAATCTAGAAAATAAATCATTTGACCTATTTAATGAGTCATAAATATAATTAATATTTTTACCAAATTATTTTAATGTATTAAATATATTATCTGAGAAAACTGAGACATTATCCCAACTCTTAATTTGATCAAATATCTAACAATCGGTGAATATTAAAATATTGATTTTTTTCATAATATTTTACATAGGTTTACTTTAATAAATTTTAAGGCTTTTAATATATAAATTCATTAACAATTCATTCAAACTCGAATAATATGAATTTATTTATTCTATGAGATTTATAATTCTAGGACATCACTTAGAACCTAGTGGTAGGGGTCCTTGTCCTATAATATTAGTCATTTAAATTGGGTAGATTTTTTAAAATGTTTAGTGTGTGACCCAATAGGATATTATCTCGATAACAGTGAATAATATTTACAGACCAGGAGCAGAATCTATCAACCCATAAAGGCCCCCTAAAAAAATAATTAAAAGTAAAAGCAATGATAACCAATCCTATGAAAACCTGTTGTCTAATATAATCTTTTAATCTCATGATATCCCAAGATCTATGATGCACACTTTGTATGCTCATGATTTCTTGATTTATTATTCATTTAAAAAAATGGATAGACATTACTTATTCTACAATGGACATGGATTTCATAAATTTACTATCATACTAATTAACCATGACTAATATTTCACATTCTTTTGGATGTGACAATTTTTTTTCTTGATTATTCAATCAATGTCATACCACTAATAACAAATCCATCACAGGCTACCTCATTTTGAATTCAATGCCATTGTTTTCCCCATTCATAATGTATATAATAAAAAAGTATATACTAATAAAAATCCCATTTTAGGAGTCTATTACACACATTTGTTGATAGGAACTACCAATTACACTTGAAACATGTTGTGATCATATTAGTTGATCGGTTATCATGATCTCATCTTATCATGATCACTAAGAGTGAACATTATGAGAAGATGTATGAATTCTTATGAGTCCCCTAAAATAGATAATTTGATATCATATTTGTTCATTCATTATGACATATCTATTACATATTGAATATTTTTAACATGAATTTCATAGTATCTTGAGGCTCTAATTATATCTTAAGAAATTCTATAAACATTTCATATGACAAATAATCTTTCAACATTACATTGTAAATAGTGGATGAATAAATATGAACACTATTATGGTATGTTTAAATCAATCATAACTCATTGTAAAAATGATATAATAATAAACAAATACTATTATGTTGGTTTATTTAAACCCTATATTATAACACTCTATTGGTACTTTTGTTTCCCACTCACACCATCCTCCAAAGATAATTTTCTTGAATGCCTGTCCCACATGGGTGAGACTACTCCCACATGTTTGAGATTAATATGGCCTAGTTAACTATCATGGTTGTACATTTTTTTATGGACCAGATTATAAAAGTTTATAACTTGTATAAAAATACAAGCAAACCCGATAATTTTTTTAAAAATTATTCATCATGAAAAAATATAAATGCATAATCCATTTTTCATGGAATTAAAAAAAATCCACAACCAACATGGATTATGTAAAATGCCTCATTAAAAATTAGGATATTTTAAGCCTTCATCTAACCATTTATTCATGGAAATTAATATTTTAATGGTTTTCAAAAATATTTTAATTTAGAAAATGGGAACTCTCCTTGTGAAATTTCATATATCATTATACTTTTAGAACAGTTAATAAATCATCATATTTTTTTTACTTTACCCAAAATATAATATATGAAATTTGAATTTACACTAACAGAACATATGATCAAGAAACATATTTCAATATATACTATACATCTTCTCGAAACTTATTTTATAATACATATTTAATTAAGTGATTGATCACATACTAAATAATTGACAATAGTAAAAGACAATAATAATGTATGATCGTAATAAAAAAGATGGAATTGAATAGAATGTTCCAAATGGATAAAAATGAATAAATGACACTAAAGAGGAATGGTAATATTCTTCCATGGTTATTGAATAGGGAACTAACATTTTCTAGATTTTTGAACCATATTTGGTAATATCATAGACATTAACTTGAAAATGTGTTCAAGGATTATGTGTGGGGGAACTAATAGAGCACATAAAGTTATTAGTTTATATTTTTTTTATTTAAATGATTCAATCAACAAAAAATTACTAATTTGTGTTTAATTAATAATGTTTTTATACTAGGTGTGAATTTTGTATTTAATGTGGAAAAATATTTATTTATATTTCTTAATTTTTTTATGCAATTTTATAATTAATGGAAAAAATATACACAAATTATGTGTTTCTAAAATTTTTCATTATGTTGAAGAATATTAAAATGAAATTGATAATGAGAGGAAGAGTCTAAATGTAGTAGAGATACAAATCACCATTTATGTATCTAAGATAATCTTTGATTAAATTTTTAATCCACCAAAATATGAATATTATAAGACTATAAATTTCAATAAGAGTCATACATATCATATGTGTTTTGGAATTAAATGAGGTAACTTCATTAAAATGATTGAATGAAATCTAAAAATATCATTTTTCTTATGTATTATGAAAAATGCTATGTGTGAGTTGAAGTGAAAATTTTACCAAATATAAAATTTTATATATAAATGTTTTTCTTACATATTAAAAGACTAATTTATGAATTTCAAATGATTATTTTTTGTTACATATTGGTTAATTTTATTATGTATCAAGAAAAATATTAATTTTGGAAAAGTCAATTATATCTTGTATAAGTTGAACTCAAAATATTTCATACGTATGAAGCATGTTTTCTTATGTATAATGACGTTTATTAAATATGTTATCATCCAAAATTATTTCAATGTGTAGTGTCTTTTGTATTACATAAGATATATTTTTTCATATGTATGGTTACATTAAAATATTTTATTCATAGAGACCCAAACCTTGACATACATAGCCATTAAATTACTTTTTCAGAATACGTAATACATTACACAAAACAATTCCCAAATACTGTGTTAGTTTAGTGTCTTTTTAAACTCGGAACATAATCTTCTAATCACGGTGGAATATCTTCAACATCTCCCATATAGATCTTCCATTTTTTCCATACTTAAAACCTTTTTTTATATCCTGGGGAAAATAAAACATATAAAGGGTGATCTAAAATTCTCAGTAAGAATAAACATGGCAAAAATAAAAAAACATATACATTATAACTTCAAAACATGAACATAATGTTTAAACATCCAAATCATGAGTCGTGAAATAAATCTTGGAAGTACGTAAGGCGGAGATCATAAAGGAACATTAATCATGATAAATAACATGGTAAAAAAAAATGTAATTGTGGAAAAACATTAATACCATGTTATGATTTCCATAGTAGCCAAGGCATTGCTGCCAAGACCATCATATTGGATAATGTCCATTACTGAACCGGGTTTAATTGTCGTTCCAGCCCGATATTACTGAACCAGATTGTACTTTCCAATTCATCCATGTCTATATCTTGAGTTATAAATCATTACCCAATTAATTAGAGGGAGATATAGGTCCCACCCATCTCATAATCAAAAAAGTATTTCATGTGCCACAAAATAAACATAAATCATTCATCATAACCCAAATAATAATATGAGTTTCACAAACAACAGCCCATCATATCACAATCCATATAAAAAAAATGGATATCATTTCATCATAAGAAAAATAAAATATTTAAAATAATAAAGACATTATATATGAAATATAAACATATTAAATAATGTCATCTTATATGGAAAATGGTTTTGGTAAAACACTTGAAATGAATTCTTGAAGAAAATATCTTTTCTTCTTCAAAAACATTTTCTTTTCACAAAATGCCCTGCAATTTTAAAATAAAATGTTTTTTTTGAAAATAATCATGAAATATTGTATAGTAATATTCATGAAAATAAAGCATTATGGAACCGTAAAAATATGTTCATGTCATATAAGTTAAACAAAATTCTCCTCGTACTTTTAATGGAAATGTCAAAAAGTACAATGTATGGTAATGAAATGAAAATATTCCATCCATTACACAAAGTAAAAGTAAAATAGAGGTAAACATGACTTTTAACATACATGTAAATATATTAAACACTTTATGAAAAACATTTTATGCACATGGATGAAAAATATAACCCCAATAAATACTTATGTATAAGCAATCTCAGAAAAAAATGAGATTGTAAAATTATCCCTTAACATATGTTCATTTTCTTCCGTATGTAACCAAGTCTCTTGTATAGTGGGTTTAAAAATATTATTAACTTGTAACAGAACCATAATAATACTTATGATATCATATATTATTCACTTATGACTTTATATTACTCGATAATTTGTCAATTCCATGTTAAAGTTGTGTTCAGGGTAAATTCATTTCATTTATCATACGTGTTTGGACTTGATGTTATTGATATTATTGTTACTAATATCATAATTTAATTACTTCCAGAATGTAAAAAAATGATTTATATATCATATATATTCAGTATATGTATATAATATATAGATAAATGAAATGAGATACACCGTTCATGGAGACGGTAGACCGTACGTATGCATGAACACTGTTTTCATTTCCTTAATGAATTGAATGGAAGAAACTTGATGACACACATATATATAAATAAATACAGTATCATTATTATGTCATATATTTCATGATTATTTATTATATATAGACTTTATAATCATTCTTGAATGGTTAACATGGTGAATGAATCTCATCGCGTTGTCGAGACGGTCATCTGTACGTACACATGAGCGATGATATCATTCCCATAATTATTTAAAGATATTGGATAGGATGATATAATATCTTCGAATTAGTATCATGTTATAATAATCATATATAGTTATTGTTTACACCATTATACCCATCCATGTAAGGTGGTGGTGGAAAACAGATTACTCCACGGCGTGGATATCGTATTCTGTACGTACGCACACGTGGTGATTTCATTTTTCGTAGGATGGATAAAAGGTTAAATAGGGTTATTTAATATTTATAATGACATATCAGTATATGAGTTATACTTTTGTTATTACTTTATTATGAAACAAAAAAATATGAGGAAGTAGAAGAAAAAATGAATCTGAAATAATCAGTAAAGGATATTACCTCTTCTTCGACGGGCCTCTTCTTAACCTCCTCTTAGGGCACTACAGTTGGTCCTTTAAGAAGACCAGGACCTCTAGTATGTTTCTAGGGAAGTTTAAAAGATAAATGGACAGGGTTTGGCTGAGCTTGAACGCTTAAAATGGTGTGAGGATGAGAGGAGGGAGGTACCCTTTTAAAACGGAGGAGAGCAGCTCCTTTGGAAACATAAGAAATATTAATTTATAATAATGTAAAAACCCACATAAAAACCTCCAAAAATAACTCAAATACGAATATTAGATGAGATATGGTTGTAATCTCATCAACCAATAAAATTTATACATGTTTGAAAATTATTTTAAACCTTATCAACTTGATTTATTCTTATTTAGAGTATTTAATTTTATTTGTGGTAATAATATTATAAATTTTAATGTGTTATAAATAATTAATTATGTTTTTTGAATTATCCATAATTTTATAATTTATGAAATTTTAGACTATATAAATTTCAATTTATAATTTTTAAATATTTTTTAGATTTTTAAACAATTTTACAATATGTTATTTTTATAAAATAACAAGTGTCAATTTTGACACTATTCATTTACTTGAATTTAAATAAAATCCAAACAGAAGATATGTTCGAAATAAAATTTAAAATAGATTAATAACATGTAATATATATCTATAAAATTCTTGGATCACATTAAATATTTCATATATTATTTATTTTAATATTTTTAAAACCATTTATTTGATATTTCAATCAATAAAATAATTTCAACATCACTATTGTGTTATAATTAATAATAACTATATAATCCATAAAAATTCTAAATAAATTCAGATTATGTAGATAATTTTATTATATTTTTGGATACTATTCATGTTAGATGTTTTATATAGTTTATCACTAAATTAAAATTATTACACTTATAAGATATAAGAGAGTGACATATTGTCACTTTCATTGGTTTTAATAATATTTATATAATTTTAACAGTAAAAAGTCCATTAAATGAATCTATTCAAACCCTTCGGTGATATGGGTATACTTTTATTCATCCAATAGAATTTTTGCAGTTGATAGGGTAATTTTATAATCTTTTTTTACCCTTAATTACCCAATTTACCTTTAAAAGTAGTAAATAAAAATTACTGTAGTTACTATTTATAACATCAAAATTAATAAAAGTAACCTATTAATATAATTTAAACCCACTGAATCCAAAAATGGAATCCATTTTTTAAAATTAAAAACACAGAAGTTTCAGTAATTAAATTGAAATTAATCCCGTTTTTAAGAAAACAGGTTTTAAAAGATGAAACATTGTCAAAGATTGAAATGTTTTTTCATTTGAATTCAATTTAAAATTAATGGAAATGACCTGAATTATATTAAATGGTACAAATATATTCTATTTATACTTTAAAAACCTTCAATATTATAATTTAACCATATAATTTATCTTGATGAAAAAGTTGTTTTTAATTAAAATTTATCTTGTTTTTATTATTAATCAAAATATGAAGGTTATCAGAAAAGTATCAAAAATTTATCCAATGTAAATTTTTATATCATGATTCAAAATAAGAAGTTATATTTTGTAAAATTGGACTTATAAATTGGTCAAAAATTATATTTGAAAGGCGTGCGCCATAAAAAGGCGGTAAAACTGTATTTTTTGAAAAATACTTCTTTTATCAAAAAACTGATTTTGTTTTCATATATCATTCTAGAAAATGTGTAAGATGAATTTTAATGTTACAAAATTAAAAACTCAGTTAATACTACTCATAACGGCTAGTTCATAAGAACAATATGTCGTTCTTTAATGAAACTCGGTATTGTGTACAACACTTTCTATTGAGGAAGGTCGCTCTTGCATGCAATACAAGACAAGAATAGTGTTTGTGTATAATACATGATAATACAGTGTTGTGTATAGCAGAAGTTAATTTTAGTGTAGTGTACAACACAATACATCAAATAAATTAAAAAATAATATTTCTCATAAAATCTCTGGGTGTTATATTCTACCCCTGTTAAAATGAGTTTCACCCTCAAAATTTGTCGAGGTTATAAATGGTTTATTATTCGAAAGTTTCATTCATAGAAACACACATCCTAAAAAGGAATACTGAAACTTTATTTTAAAATATAATTTATGAAACGTAATGGTTACCCAAATTAACTCATCACTGGGTTTCCACATAGGAGAACATTGGTGAATATATGGATATGGAATAGAAATACAACCATCAAGTTCTGATGGAGAGTGGAAGAAAACATGACTATAATAAAAGACAAAAATCACAAAGCCATAAATTTTTGGTGCTCTATGTTACCATCGGATTCATCGGATATGAGGGTATTAGGACAACCTTTTTGGTTTTTAAGATCATTTCCCTAAAGTTGAAGAATTTGAATTTGATGAACTAATTACTTGACTTTGGTACAATATCACGATCAGTCGTTCCTTGACCAATTTACACTTCATATCATAATGAAATGAAGTTGAATTTTTTAGTTGTGAAGTGTTAGTTGATCATGTGATAGAATGATGGGTCATTCCATCTGTCTCAAATGAAAGGTTAGAAAAAGTTATTCAATATACATAAGTCCATATATGGTGATATTTATTGTATATTGATCCAAAAATGTACTTACACTTCATATATCATACAACTTAATAAAATGAAACTAATTTCTACAAAATAGGGACTTCCTGTAGGCCAGTGGTATGCGGTAAAGGCCTGTCGCACTTCGGTTGTGGGTTCGATTCCCATAGCCTTGTCCGATGCAACGGTTTTTCGCCCATCCTATGGGTTGTAATTTTTCTAAAACTATACCATTATAACATTTCAGAAATAATATTAAAAAGTTCTATCATTAAATAATACTATCTGATTTCTAGCGTAATCCATTCCAATCAATAGGCTTATCCAAAATATTTCTATCCAATCTCATAGTATAAAGAAAAATATTACTAGAAAGGTCATCTATCAAGAATGTGAATACCATCATTTATCCCCCATATATCATAAGATATATCTTTTTGATCACATTACAAAAATGTGAATACCTTAATCTTATATTCCCTTGCAACATTAATTACCATAGAACCTTATTGAGAACATAAATGCTGCCAAAATATAACCCTTTCAGCATTCCAAAAACCCAAAAATTCTTTATACTCAAACCATGATGTCACGTTGTCCTTATATCAGTTATGAGATCATTAATAATATCAATCATATTAATTTCTCCTTATCGATTCATTATGTGGATATCATCTTCTTTCCAATAATATTTCAATCACTTTTCATGGTGCCCAGTACAATATAATTATTAAAATAAATAACAAACAAATACATCGATATTCCAATATTCCACAATACTATAAAATAGATTCCACAACTTTATTTTAGAATCCCGTAAAAAAAACAAAATCATTCCACCGCATCGTTGTTATACTCAAAATTTCCAATAGTGATCACATGTTACTTCCCTTTGTCCATTGCCTTAAGAGGTTGTTTATGTCCATCATCATTAACCATTGTATTAGCGAATCAGATAGCATAATGCCCCATTTCCCTGCACTTGTAGCATTGAAGTGTTAGTGGTGCATTCATTGTAGTATTTTCTCTATTCACATAATTAGGTACCTTTTTTCCATTACTTAAATACTCATCTACTCAATGAAATTTTTTTCAATACATAAAACATTTTCTAGTACCTTTTAGGCAATCTGCACCATGCTACATTCCTCAGTTTGAGCATAAAGAAACATTCACCTTCTTTTCACCATTGTTGTGGGATTTTTCCTTGAACTCCATATTTCATTTCTTGTAAAAACCATGAGATATATATGTAACACCAACTTCCAGTTCTTCCTTGATAGCACAACACACAGTTTCTTCATAGCAACTGAAGTCCCTGATAGCTAATTCCCTTCGAAGAATTGGTTTTAAGCCAGTGAAAAATATATGAAATTTACTTTCTGGTTGGATGATAAAGGCCAATGCGTACCATGCAAGCCTTGTAAAATTCACCTTGTATATACCTACATATTCATTATCCTTTTGATTAAGCTCAAGGAATTCCTTTTACATCATTTTTTTAAGAATAATAGGTATGTAATTATTGAAAAAAAATTTCTTGAACTCATCCCATTTCATGGATTCAACTTCATCTTGGGGCCATGTATTCTTAATTAGTGTCCACCGCTGGTCTTCTTCACCTTCTAAAAGTTAAACAACCAAAAATAATTTTTCATGCTCTGAATAGTGAATTATGGGAAATATCATTTCAATGGTGATAATCCATTGTTCAGCATCTAGGGGATCAGAAGACCCACTGAAAGAAGGTGGACTTTGCCTCATGAAGTACTCAATAGAGTATTGTTCCCTTCTCTACTCATTTGGAAGTCTAGAATGATTCATAGCTTGTGTAACTATATAAATAATATTTTTCACTCTATCACCCATCACATTGATTTGTTCAGGAGGAAAATCCTTGCAGTGTCCATTACATTGATCAACATGGTTCCTTTGGGTTCCAGCCATCATGTAAAACCCAAAAAGAATAGTGTGAGAGGAAATAATCATGCTAGGAAAACAACTTCATAAAGGGGGAGTACCTTCAATATTTAACATCTTAGGTTTAATTCTATGATCATTACTGTAATTCTAGTACTATAACCTATACTTATACTTAACCTTAGGGACATCCCTAGAAATACCATAGAAATATCTATAGGGATCTCACTAATTTTTTCACATCCTAGTTTCCAAAGGTTAACTAACCCTTCGCTCTGATACCAACTATAGAGACCCAAAGCTAGAAGTACATAGAAATTAAATTACTTTTTCGGAATACATAAAACATGACACAAAAAAATTCCCAACGACCGTATTAGTTTAGTGACTTTGGAAACTCGGTACATAATCTTCTAATCATGATGGAAGATCTTCAACATCTCCCAAAAAGATCTTCCCTTTTTGTTTCGTTACCTAAAAATAATCTTTAAATCCTAGGGAAAATAAAACATATAAAGGGTGAGCTCCAATGCTCAGTAAGGGTAAACATAGATAAAATAAATAAAACATATATATTTTAACTTCAAAACATGAACATAAAGTTTTGACATCAAAATCTTGTGTTGTGAAATAAATCTTGGCAGTATGTATGGCTTAGATCATAAAGTAACATTATTAATGATAAATAACATGGGAATAAAACATGTAATTGTGGATAACCATTAAGCACATGTTATGATTTCTATAGTATCCAAGGCATTTCTTCCATGACCATCATAGTGGACAAAGTCCATTACTGAACCAGGTTTTTTTGTTGTTCCAACATTGTATTAATGAACCATATTTTACTTGCAGTTCCTTCCATATCTATCTCATGAGATATAAGTCTTTACCCAATTCATTGGAAGGAGATATAGGTCCCACCCAACTCATAATCAAATCATTATTTTGTGTTCAACAAAATAAACATAAATCATTCATCATAACCCAAAGAATAATATGGGTTTCATAAACACCAGCCCATCATAACATAATCCATATAAAATAAATGGATATCATTTCATATTACGAAAAATGAAACCATGTAAATAATAGATACATTATAATTGAAATATAAACATATTACATAATGTCATCTTAGATGGAAAATGGTTTTGATAAAACGCTTGAAATGAATTCTTCAGGAAAATAAACTTTCTTTTTCAAAATCATTTTATTTTCACAAAAAGCCATGCAATTTTAAAAGAAAATGATTTTTTTGAGAATAATCATGAAATATTGTAGAGTAATCTTCATGAAAATAAGGCTTTATGAAATCATAAAAATCCGTTCATACCGTATAAGCTAAAAAACATTACCCACATACTTTTAACAGAAAATTTAAAAAGTAACATGTATGGTAAACAAAAGAATGATTCCTTCCATAACCCAAAGTAAAAGTCAAAGAGGTGTAAACAACACTTTAAAAATACATGGAATAATATTAAAAACATTATAAAAAACATTTTATGGACATGGATGAGAAATATAACCCCAGTAAATACTTACGTATAAGCAATCTCGGATAAAAAGATATTGAAAAATTATCCCTTACCTTATGTCCAATTTCTCTTCTATGTGTCCGAGACTCTTATATAGTTGGTTTAAACATATTATTATCTTGTAACTGAACCATAATAATATTTATGATATCATATATGATTCACTGATGACTTTATATTACCCGTTCATTTGTCAATTCAATGTTAAAGTCGCGTTTTGGGTAAAATCGTTTAATTTATCATATGTGTTTGGACTTGTTGTTCATGATATTATTATTACTTAAATAATTATTTACATACATACATAATGTAAAAATATGATTTATTTATCATATATATTCAATATATATATATATATAATATAGATAAAAGAAATTAAATACACCGTTCATGGAGACGGTAGACCGACGTACGCATGAACGATGTTTTCATTTCCTTATTGAATTGAATGGAAGTATGTAGATGTCATATATATATATATATATTAATATAGTATCATTATTATGTAATATATTTCATTATTTTTTATTATATATATACATTATATTCATTTTTGAATGGTTAACATGGAGAATGAATCTCATTATGTCATGGAGACAGTAATCTGTACGTACACGCGAGTGATGATATCATTCCCATAATTATTGAATGATATTAGTGAAGATGATAGAATATCTCATAATATTTATCATGTTATAATAATCATATATAGTTATTCTTTACACCATTAAACCCGTCCAAGTAAGGTGGTGGTGGAAAACAGATTATAGCAAGGCATGGAGTCGGTATTCCGTACATACGCACACGCGTTGATTTCATTTTCCGTAGGATAGATAGAAGGTGAAATAGGGTTGTTTCATACTTATAATATCATATCATTATATGAGTGATACTGATGTTATTAATTTATTATGAAACAAAAAAATGAGATGAAGTAGAAGGAGAAATGAATTTGAAAGAATCGGTAAAGGATATTACCTCTTCTTCAACGCGGCTCTTCTAAACCTCCTCTTAGGGTACTAAAGATGGTCTTTGAAGAATACCAGGACCTCTAGTATTTTAATAGGGAACTTGAGATGAGAAATTGGTAGTTTTTGGCTGAGATTGAAGGCTAAAAATGGTATTAGGATGAGAGGGAGGAGGTGCCCTTTTATAAGGGAGAAGAGGGCACCTTTGGAAACATAAGAAATATTAATTTATAATAAATTCAAAACTGACTTAATAACCTCTAAAAATGGACTAAAATCCAAATATTAGTTGATATAGGGTTTTAATATCATAAAAAAATAAAATTTAGACATGTTTAGAAATTATTTTACTCCTTATCAACTTTATTTATCCTTATATAATCTATTTCATTTTAATTGTGGTAATAATATTATAAATTGTAAATTATTTTAAATAAATAATTATGTGTTGTGAATTGTCCATAATTGTATAATTTCTGAAATTTTAGACAATATAAATTCCAATTTATAAATTTTTAAATAGTTTTGTGATTTTTAAACAATTTTATAATATGTAATTTTTATAAAATAACAATAGTGTCAATTTTGACACTATTCATTTATTTGAATTTAAATAAAATGAAAACAGAAGATATTTTCTAAATAATAGCTTTAATAGCTTCATAACATGTCATATTTGTCAATAAAATTCGTGGAGCACAATAAATAGTTCATATGATATTTATTTTAATATTTTTAAAACCATTTTTTTGATATTTCAATCAATAAAATAATTTCAACATCAATATTATGTCATAATTAATGATAATTATTTAATCCCTAAAAATTATAAATAAATTCACATGATGTAGCAAATTTTATTCTCTTTATGGAGACTATTAGTGTTTGAATTTTTATGACTTATATCAACAAATTAAAATTATTACACTTATAAGATATAAGAGAGTGGCATGTTTTCACTTTCTTTTGTTTTAGTAATAATTATATATTTTTCATGGTACAATGTCCATGAATTGAATCTATTCCGACTCTTAGGTGAAATGGGTCGACTTTTATTCATCCAATAGATTTTTTTTCAGGTATTGTGGTAATTTAATAATCTTATTTTTACCCTTAGTTAACCGATTTACCTTCAACTGTAGTAAATAAACATTGTAGTAGTTACTATTCATAATATCAAAAATAATAAAGTAACCTATTAACATAATTTGGACCCACTTAATTTTAATATGTAATCCACTTTTTCAAAATTCAAAACAAAATGTTTCTGTAATGAAATAAAAATAAATCCCATTTTTAAGAAAACGAGTTTTTAAAGTTAAAACATTATCAAAGATTGAAATATATTTTCCTATGTATTCAATGTAAAATTAATGGAAATGAATTGAATTATATTAAATGGTAAAAATATATTCTATTTATATTTTAAAACCATTCAACATTATAATTAAACCATATAAATTATCTTGATTAAAATAGTTTTTTTAATTAAAATTTAGCATATTTTTACTATTCATCAAAATATGAAAGTTATCAAAAAAGTATCAACATTTTATCCAATGTAATTTTTTATTATCCTAATTCAAAAGAAGAAATGTATTTTTTAAATTTGAAATTATAAAATTGTCAAAAATTATATTTGAAATGGGTGCGCCATCAAAAAGATGTAAAACTACATTTTTTTAAAAAATACTTCTTCTATCGAAAAACTGATTTTGTTTTCATATCTCATTCTAGAAAATGTGTAAGGTGAATTATAATGTTATAAAATTAAAAATTTGGTTAATACTGTTCATAACGACTAGTTCATAAGAACAATATGTCGTTATTTAGAGAAACTCGGTATTGCGTATAACACACGCTATTGAGGAAGGTGACTATTCCATGAAACACAAGCCAAGAATAGTGTTTGTATATAATACAAGCTAATACGGTGTTGCATATAGCAAAAGCTAATTTTGATGTAGCGTACAACACAATAAATCAATGAAATTGACAAATTATATTTCTCATAAACTCTCAGGGTGTAACATTATTCATATGAGAATTTTAAATGTTTTTCAACATAAGGAAATATTTTTAATTGATGATACATAATAATTTAAAATTTGGAGAGGAAATAAAGAAATGTTATGTCCCTTTAATGGGTGTGTCACACTAGGATATTTATTAGGACTTTTAAATTTGGGATAAAATAATAGGTGGTCATACTCTGTAAATGGTTGTCCTCATGTGGGATTTTGAAGCTATGTGAGAAGTTAAATCTTTAATAGTGATGACATATCCAGTTCTATTTCACATCATGAGACATTTGAAGAAGAAACCAAAACTTTTTCTAATACATCCATTACATAATTATCATATATTAAAGGCACTTCTATAGATCACAGGTTTAAAACGTGAGATCATGTTCCAAGGTTGAGTTAAAGAGAAAGATTATAGATAATGGAAGAAGGGGTTAATTTGAAAAATATAATTGTTCAAAAAAAAAATAGAAAGTGGAAACCTAATATAGTTTAAATGGGGTTAAAAAGGAATAATTTTCATCATCAATAAGAATATGGTTACATTGGAATCAAATTATTTAGATCAGGTGCACCAGTTCTTGATTGAGAAAGGGTAAATGAGGAGGAAAATAGAATTCGGTTTTCTTAGGAATGTTTACGTAAGTAAATTATAATAGTGGAATAGTGGAGAACACATATACTTTATTTAGTTAAATATTTAACTATTGTAAACTGCTGAATTCCTCATATATATTTTTTAATTTAAATTTTAGTTTTATTATGGAACGTGTTTTTATTCTAAATCTATTTTTAAATACTGTTCATTCTTGGAATGTAAAGTAATTTAATTTTTAATTGCAATTTCTTATCAAATGTATTGTTTATGAGAAAATGTAATTCATTTTTGTTTCATCAAATGATGGATATTGATTATATAGATCACTTTTTTAGGAGGAATAACATTCATACTAGGGGTTTTCTACGGATTTAAGGAAGGATTAGGTTAGAATTCTATGGTCTTAGAATTAGAATTAAAATTTTAATATGAGGACTTGGTGAAAATTACAAATGGTATTTCCAAGAGTAAAATATAGTCCAAATATATTATCTTTTATTAGTTTAAACTATATTAAATTTGATCATTCATATTATCAGATATTTTTACTTAAATTAATTTTTTATCATAATTTTCAAAGATTCAACAATTCAACCCACTATAAATAATCTATAAATAATAAAATGTGTAAATTTGATCTTTTTTGAAACCTAAAATTGAGGAAAAATTGGGAATGTTATTATTTATGTATTAAGTATTTAAATTTTATGCATGTATTATTGATAAATATATATCATTTTCAATCCTTCATTACATGTTATTTGGGTATTGTTTGTGACCCTCTTGACTAATCTATTAAAACCATTGTTCTAATATTAAATAATATCATCATTGTTTCTTTAGGATCTCATTGTATTTAGGAACTTATATGACTAATTGAAGCAATGAATACTCTATATACATTATAACGTAAATTATATAGAATTAAAATTAGTATTTGATAAAAATATTGTTTCGGAATAAAAATTTCATGATGAAGTAAGTTATAGGAAACCAAATCCCAAAAACTAATAGTTTCACTAAATCTAACAATAATTATTTCTCATCTCATTATATCTCACAATTTATTTATCTTTCTACTAAGGTATAAAATTGGTCACATGGACCATAACATTTAACATTATGGTTATAATAAAGTAGTCACTTAATTTTATTGAGAGTTTTTCCTTAGATGCATCAGATTATATTATATATATATATATGTATATTCACATTAAAAACCACAAACTACTTTTAGATTCTCATACATAGTGAAATTCCATTTTAATACCCATGATTTCATATTGAACTAACAATTATTGATACTATCATACATGTACCCTTAAAAAATAGTTTCTTTTATTCTTATTATACTAGTAACATACATTATATAAAACTCTAATGCATTAGGATAGTTGGTATCATCCAAATTTACCAAATATGTTAGCGGTAAATAGTTTATTATCATGTAGCTTGGGTTTTTGAATGCTCAGAGACATAAGAAGAAACCTAGAGACACAAAATATTTATGGAGTGTTTTTGGATATGGAGTTCCAAATTTTAGGATGACTTCAGATTGGTTTACATTATCACTGTGAGACTATTACGAATTCAAATTATGATAAATGATTGATCCTATGTTATTACAAGGGATTAATTGGGTGAAATTATCTTCTAATGATTTCAATTTGTTAAACTCAAGAGTGTTTCATTTAATTTGATAAAAAACATCTCTAATTGGCCTTATAGAAAAAACTATTTATAATAAACAATAAACATGGAGAATAGTTTTTAAGGGCACAATAATGTAATGGGTTTCCATAAAATTCAACAAGGAAGAAGAATTATTATGATCATCAAATGAAACATTAAATTAAATGAATTGATTAAACATTAATAGAGTGTGAAATAAATTTTGATCAAGAGGCTTTCTAATCTACTAGATCAACCCAAAATAGGTTTATCCCTTCTTTTAAGCTATGCTCTCAATGGAAGCCTAAATTAGACTCATGAGGGAATAATTGAAGAAGTGAAAAACAATAACATTGTGAACACTCCAATGTTGATTGAATGATTTATCTACTCATTTTGAGATTAAATATACACCTAAATTGAGAGATATAAATGTGTTAAGAAAATAAAAAAATCTGATGATGGAGAAGAATCTGATGTTTTTAAAGTGACTAAGGTAATTTGATGAAATTACAATTGAAAGAAGACCGTTACAAATACAAAGCTATACCATAACATTAGAAAGAAAAAAACACATTTCTCACAAATAATTCTACACCACTTCCTTAAATAGGTATTTTGAAATCATCTTGTTGAGTCCACAACATTAAAACTCACACCACATGAGTATGGTAGGCCTTGGGTGGAGGAGAATTTGTGGAAGTTAGACTTTTCTTCCCTTGACACGAAATAAGATCCAGCTTGCCTCCACCAAATAGTGGCACTAAAATGAGATTCTATATAGAATAATTTGGGTTATAAATAGAAGAATTAATTTAAGAACCATATGTGACATGATAACCTATTAAATTTTAACCAAAATGGATGTCGGTTTTTCGAGATATTATTTGAATAAATGGATGTTTTTCTGGGCCACAAAATCCAGCTGAGAATACCATATTAAATTGTTCTTCTAGGATCTCCATTAAAACATAATTATTATATTTTAAAACTATTTAATTTTATGTACCCTATGATTTAGTCTATATCTAGTTTATATTTTGGAATAATTGGGGTCGGATCTTGGATAATAATGTAATTTTATTGGGTTGATGTCTTGTTTACTTTTCCTAGAATGTGTTGGAATGCATAATCAGTTTTTTCATCTTCTAATGTGATTCTTCTAGTACTCTAGAATAATGAAATATTCCAAATTCAATGGAAAATTAGGAAGTTAAATATTTACTTCAAATCAAGATCAGTGGGGGATTAATAATGGGTCACAAAACATATCACGTTATAGTGCACTATAAGAAATAATTACAATCATGATATGTGAAATAACATTTAAATAGTAAAATACATTAAAATACTATTTATTAATAATGATGCAGATGGACGTTAAAATATATATGATGAATTTAGCCTCTTCAATAGGATAATAACCCCCTATTTATTTTTCCTATCCTTAAGAAAAATGTATCTCAAAAATATGAAATTCAAATTCCCTTTTCCAAAAGCTTTTAATACAAAATGGTCACCAAAAGACCGTATTCCAAACAATTGTGAAACCTACACAAATATTTTTACACAAGATAGGTTCATAAGCATATCCCAATCCCATGAGAATTTATTTTTTTACATTCATCCCACATTTCAACTAATTTAAATTAAGCATGATGATATTTTGTGTATCACAATAGTCATAGGGGTTCATTTTTATTTAATGGGGAAAAGATGGAATTGCTACGTGGAACCACATTTTAATAATAAGATAATTATTGATTTTTTTTCATTTTATTATATTTTATGAAATTAAATCATTGTAATTTAAATTGTACTCAATAAAGTTTACCCAAGTAGTGAGAGTTTTCCAATAACACCCATGCTCATGTACTAGAGGGAACATATTTATTCTCACATACTTTGGCATCATCTTGTGGTAACTAAGGAAAAAATATCAAATTACCCAAAATAGAGATAAAATTACAATCTTATTGCAAAAAAAACTATAGCGTAATGATCACCAAGTGATGAAATCCACATATTAGGTCATTCCATTTCAATATGTTCAAATGTTTATGTAGTTTTTTTTCAATTTTGGATTTTATGTTTCATCATTTTTTGAATACATATTTTAAAATTAATATGATCATCAAACTTATTCTATTTATTATGGGACTAAAAAAACAAAAATTAGTACCACATAATCCAAAGGATATCTACTGGTTTATTTTTATTAATTGGATTAAAATATCAATATGAAAAAATATCATTGGATAACAAAAATTTAAAAAATCTATGATTATGAACATAAATTTGAATTAAAATTAGAATCATGGATTTCAAAGTTATTTGATATCTGGTTCAAAGTTTAAAATGTGTATTATCACGATAATTCATAAATAAAATTTCCTTTCTATTAACATGGATTTTCTTTTAATTTCAATTGTTTCTTTTGGTTTTTTTATTTATGAACATGAAAAAACATTATTTAATACCCCCAATAGAAATTACTTTATACTGAATGTTTAATGAAATGAATATTTAATATGGGTATATGCAGAGGAGAGGCATTCAAAAATTAATGTTTTAAAATGATTTTTGGAACAATATAACATGGTGGAATTTCTATGATGTTCGTACCATATAAAATTTATCCTTCGATCCAAATTTCACTCAGAGACTCTACACAATGGATGGTAAAATGGTGAGGAATTTCGTGATATATGTGATTTTCCTAGAATTTTGTTACCTTAACATCCAAATAATCTCACACAAAAACCAAATTATAATCCATGGAAACCCTTAGAGGTTCCCTTAACTAAAAAAGAGATACAAATGAAAGGAAAAAAACATACATGTTGGTTTTTAAAATCAAATGCATGAAAAAATCTATACGTAATGGTCATGTGGGTTACTGGAAAGCACTTTTTTTTAATGTCATTGGATCAAATTAGACTACAAATCTATCAAATTTTCTCTGGTTCATAAGAAGGCTATGTTACGTCCACATTACATTCATGATTATTAAATGAATCAATGAATGGTTTTAACATATGTACATTGACTTAAAATATATAACCACTAGTGGGTTCCAAATTCTCTACTTCCGCATGAGGGTACATGTGATAGAATGTGTATGGACCTGACCATATATAAAATAACATTATTGTGTGTAAATGGTGGTAGGAACTATACCAGACCATGAATTTCAAGGTTCACAGAGTTTGGAATTTATATTCCCGGACTCGTAAGCTTGAAATCTAGCCTTATTTTTCCTTGAATTTTCATAACCCTCTGTCCTAAGTTCCTCACGTTCATTAAGATCGATTTTCCAATTTTTTCTTCCAAAAAAATGTTATAGATCATTTTTTTTATTTTTCAAAAGGGATTATGTCCAATATAATAATGTAAATGACATGATTATCCATAAACCAACCTATATGGTGAAATGGATCAGATGGTTTTGAATAATTTAATCTTTGTTCAAAGGGAATCCTAGAGTTTATCAGAACAATATTTCCTAGATGGATTGAAAGATTGTTCAAGAATTTTTTTTATTTACCAATTTTACAACTCAGCTTGACCATGAGTTTGAAGATGGTGGGTAGTTGAATAATTATGAAGGATATAACCTTAGATTTTTTTAACATATATCCCTCTACTAGAGACCATATATCACAGAAGAAGCCCATCCTTTATACTGAAATGGAAATTTTCCTTGTTTCGGATGAGATTTTTAACCTCACATCAAGACAAAACCCGTTTATAATGTAGATGGAATCAGTCAAATAAATCATTGAATATGGAGAAGTAATCTATATATACATCTAAAATATCCCTCACCATGTTAGATAAAATTTTTATCATTCACTACTAGAAGGTTCTAGATGGATTTACCAATCCTAATAGGAATGCGCTTGAATGAAAAAGTTCCAAATGGATAGTTTATTTTTCCTTAATCTTATAAAGTGACCTCAATTTTGTTTTACATTAAATATCCATCTAGGATTGAGTAAAACCCATGAACCTCCATGTGCTAAATGATTTAATCAATGAAGGGATAAAGGAAATAGTATTTCATAGTGCATGAGTTTAGCTTTCTATAGTCAATGCACATTCTCCCTCATCCACTAACCCTTGTGGGGAGAATATCACCATCCTCATTGGTGATCATAGTGATTCCACCATTCTTTGGATCACACTAATGGAGCATACACACTCACTCTCAATAGTGGGATATATGATTCCCAGTTTAAACAAATTATGAATTTCACTACTTACCACATCCATAAGATTGGGATTTATCCTCCAATGAGTTTGAAGATACAGTTTCTCGTTAGATTATTGAACAAAAATATATGTACCAATGAGTGGAATAATTACAAGAAAATCATAAAGGGTCCATATAATTTCTTTCCTATGATTTACTAGGACATCCATAAGAATCCCCACTTAATTATCTTCAAGAGATAAAAAAATTTAAATAAGTAAATGTTTTATTGTCCCATAATAATGCATATATGAGTAATATAACTATGGGAAATTTTTTTAAATAATATTGATTGACACATTCAAATGAACGATGGTGCTTTTAATTGAACTCAATTTATTTTTCCAAATTTTTTAATAGAATTATCTCGTTTTGAAGATAATTTTCAACCAAGAAATTTCTTAAATTAGTGTCATGAATGGGTATATACTTAATTTTTTCTATTTCATCAATAGAACCAATGATCGGTGATCTTGAAAAATCATTAATGGAGTTATCTAAATGAGATTCAACCCTAAGAGGAAAATTTCTCTCATATGAACAACAAAAATCAACATCTTCTTGGCATAGACATACATTAATGAATCTTCAATGTTTTTCTTTTTTAAAATCAAATATACCTATTCAATTTACCTTAAGGATCCCTTCATAATCCCCCATTTGATAATTTTCATTATAAATGTTTAGATCAAGGATCATGTTTCCAATGGTTATTCGTAATCTCATTTCAAACTTAGATGACTTAGTTGATTGTTACTATGAATGGACGACCAAGGATAATGGGGGATTGTTCCATAGATCTTATTCATGGTTGGCTATTAACTACAATGAAGTTATAAGGGTTAATGAAATTTTCAACATTCCAAAAAACATCTTTTAACATCACCCGAGGAACTTGAACACTATGATCCGCAAGTTAAACAGTGATAATTGTGGTTTTGATTTCCATGAGCCCTAACTAACAATACATTACATAAACAACATGGTTAACACTATCTTTTAGATCACAATGGACATTTATAACACTATTCAATCCTAAATCAACATTGATGTATGGACTTCTCAGGTCATTTCACTTAGAATTATTGGTCCCTTGAATAGTGGTACACACATTAGTAGCCAAAAGGTTCTGGTTTTGAAGTGAAAACTAAATTTTAAAAGTTCAAAAGTCCTTAAGATACATTTAGTAGGCTGGAATGGTATGGATTTCATTGAGAATGTTATTTTTTAGATTAACTTGAGGGATGATTTCCCTCAAATTATCATTTAGTTCTAGTTTATATTTTCCCATCAAGAATTGAGGGAAGGGAGAAGGTTGTTTCAGTGTTTTGTGATGTTCTTGTTATTTAACATTCGAATTGGATTTTCCAGATCTTGAGGGTGGAATATCATTATTATAATGTTATGATTAGGATTTCAATGGTTTGGAATGATACTTTTTCATGTTCATCATTTCATTTTCCATTTCATAAGACAATTAATACATTTATTAATTCATGATAGGATTGTGTGTAACTAGATTATCTCCTAATGGTCGAGTATGGTACCTCCTTTGTATTCAAGGTTTACTTTAATTTTTTACTTGTTTTCAATTCATGTTTAAGAGATGATACTTCTGAGTTCATTTTCACCATTTTCAACACAAATTTTCATGGATTGGGAGAGGTATGGTTTATGAAGGGGCTTATGCTAGTTTGTATATCTGAGGAGTTTAATATTATTGTTGTATTGATTTCTGAATGGGTTGTTTTTATTGGATACAAGTATATCGGTATTGTGCAGGTTTTCGTTTGAAGTAGTTGTGAGTTTGATGTTTTGGGGCGGTTAGGGGTTTTTTCCTCATGGTTGTCACAGTTGTTGGATGGGTTATTGGTTATCTTTCTAATGTAATCCTAGATGGTCATTATTCCTTGTATTGAAAGTGTTTTGGTATTTTTTATTATGAAAGATCAATGTTCTGACCTTTAATGGTGTAAATCATAAAATAATATCCTTAATAGAATGTTCGGTTGGGTTGTTTTGGGTTTTATGTTCTTTATTGGCTGAAATTGTGCAAATAGGGTCAAAATTTTGTATTTCATGGAACATCCTAAGATCGATATCATTGACCTTCCTAGAGAGTGCATCATGTTTTCCACAAATACATTCTTCCTTTTTATGTGTGTGAATTCCACCAAAATTTGGGGAATTTTCATAGCAATGTGATGTTTCCTTGGTTTGATTTTTTTCATCCATGCCTTCAAGATACTCATAAGCATCATTTTGGGCTTTGTTTTTTAAGGTTCCAGTATACATTACATAAATGAATTTTTATTTCATGGACCCAACCATTCATAAAATATTGGAATATTTTATAGGATCTAAAATCCATGGGGAGGGACAATGTTGAGTGTGTCTTCGATCCTTTCCCATGTTTCATAAAATGTCTGCACTTTTCTAAAAAACAATGTATGCTTTTTTGAAGAGAATATTTATTGTGATGACAGAAGTATTTTCATTAGAATTATATTTTTAGAATTTATAAATAATTTATTGAAGTAGGTCATATATTATTTAACCAATTCATTACATGATATAAAAATTTTAATGTAATTATCATCATCTTAGCCGACTCAAGTCGAGGAGGTGGGAACATGGTTTCAATATTGTTATTGAACTATTTGACATGAAAGTATGAAATTTCCATCTTCATCCCATGGAGGGTTTGAATGTGTTTTATGACATGAGATTTAAATACATAGTGATATTATACTAGTTTTTAATTTATAATTGAAGAGTGTTCATTGGTCCATTTATGTGGGTGGTCTTCATTTATGGTTTTATCAACTACATTCCCCAGGATTGTGGTAACATCATTTGGATTTCCATTTTGGTTCGACCCCGAGACTATGAGTAGTTTTATTTGAAGAAATTTCATTTAAATGGGGTCAATTATTCAATATTAAGTATTAGAATGTTTGGGATCTAATATAAGGAAACTCTTAGATGTTATCTACTCTCCATCACCACCAATATCCACCCTAACTACTTGATTTGAATTGTCACTGGTATAGGCGGACATGGGCCAAGAAAAGTGAAAAAATGAAAGGGGGAAAGATAAGATAAATTGATTTGATAAAAGAGAGATGGGGGAGAATAAAATTATTTACTTGTTTAATTAACTGGGTCACCAAAAATGGCATGAAAAGTTTTTATTGACAAAATTTACCCAATTTATTAGGGTTAAAATGTCTCTTATACTGTATCTTGGGTTATGAAATCCTCAGAGACCTAAGAATAAACCTACAAACACATACAATATATTGATTTTTTGATATATGAAGTGGGAAAAATTTAGGTTGGTTTGAGATGGTTTTCATTTATCTTTATGAGACCTCCTTTAATTCAAATTCTACGAAAGGTTTGATCTTAGGTTTTTACAAGTAATGGTTTAGATGAAATTAATTTTTAATGGTTTCAATATCTTATAATCAAGAGTTATTCATTAAAAAAATATAAAAAACAATTCTTCACTTTTTGGTTTAAAAACAAAATAGACCTAATTATATTAACCTATATACTTGGATGATCATTTTTATGATAACTCCAAATTAATTTTTCTTATTATAACGTGAAGTCTGTGACCTTAAAATTCAACAACAATGAAGAAGTATTAAGAGATTCAAATGAAAATCTCAATTAAAAGAAGTTATAAAACATTAATAGAGTGAGAAATAACATCCAATATAGATACTTTATACTCCTGTTGATTAAACCATAATTGGGTTGTCCCAAAAATGATTTTATTCTCCTTATAGAAGTAGGAAGTAGTTTCATGAGTTCGGAATTGGAGAATTTAAAACCAATGAAATAACAAATAGTCTACCATTTTTTCAAGGATTAATCACTTTGATATGTGAATAAATTCACAAATTAATTAAACAGTATAAACATATTAAAAATAGAAGAAAAAAGAGATGAAAAAAAGTATTATTAAGTTTCAATGGTGATTTGAATAATATACAATTGATAGAATAACATTACAAAGACAAAGAGGCAACATAATATTGCAATGAAAAATAATCAAATCTCACAATTAATCAATCAAAACTACCTTAAATTCGAATTATGAAGTCCTAGGGTCGATCCAACAATATTACATGTCATCCCAATTGATTATGGTAGGCCTAGCATGGTGGAATGTTGGTAGAATTTGGACTTTTCCACCCTCAACCTGAAATAGTTTCCAGCTTCCATCCACATAATAGAGGCACTAAAATGAGATTAAAGATTGAAGAATTTGGGTGTAAATAGAAGAATAAATTTAATATATAGTTTTCCCATAATGTACTACAAAAGTTCTACCCAAATGGATGTTTTTTATTCGAGATATGATTGAAATGGTGGGCATTTTTCTGGTCCATAGAATCTGGACCAAAATTTCTTCTTCAATTTCTAATTCTTATAACTCCATTAAAAAATAGTAATTATATATTTAAATTGTTTTGTTAAATGTTAAAAATTATTTAATTTATCTCCATTTAGAGTTTTATAATCATTGTGATTTGATCTTGGCCGCTACAATCATTTTATTCAGATACTATCTAGTTTACTTTGCCTAGAATGTTTTGGCATTAAATTCAACATTGGTCATGTATGAATGTAATTATTCGAGTCTTTAATAATAATTAAATATTCCCAATGTAATGTGAAAACTTAATTTGAAATATTATATTCAAATAAATATTAGTAGTAGAGTAACAATGTGCCTCAAAACATACCAACTAATAGTGCACTTTACGACGCAATTTCGCTCAAGTCGTGAAATAACGATCAAATTGTAAAATGCATTAAAAATAGAATGTATGAATAATAGAATAACATTAATATTATAATATTAACAATTAAAATTATCCTCTTTCATTATATAATCATTATATTTAACTACTTATCATTTCAGTTATCCCTTACATACTAGTATATGGAATCATATAAATAATAGATCTAATCCACAACAAGAATGGAATTATACTCGTTATTTATGTTATATAACAAAATTAATAATAAGTTTTTACCTATCTCATATTAAATATTACATATTATTTTTAAATTTTCTTAGTATAATAATCCTATTAGATTTAAATCTATCGATTATGATCCCCTGAATGTTAACTAATTTATCTATGTATCTGGGGAGAATTTTTTTTAACCAAGTCATAAATGAAAAAATTATAGGTATCTTATTTATAGTAATAATATATTATTAACATATATTACTATGAAATATTTATAACTCATTACAATATTTATTATACATACAAATCAATTTCATTTAAAATATAAAAAGTTTATTCTGGATCCATTAAAATTGACCATCCGTGATTTGGATAAATTAATTAATCGATAAGTTTATTATTTTTCCAATCATCCTAATCATGGTATGTTTTTATATAATATTTTTTATTGTATATTGGTTTTTTCCTCAATTAATAATTTATAACCATCTTTCGTGATATGAAAACTTTATCTCACTACTTCTATAACATTACTAGATTTCCTACTCAGTAATTATTCTTTTGGAATAACATATTTCACGATGTAATTTTGTGTTTTCATTCTTATTCATGATATTTGTTATCATGACCATAAAATTCATTGAATAAAATATTTATCCTTATATATATTCTATAGATATTATTCCTTTCAATGTATACACTTTTATCTCTATGATAATTTAAAAATATAATATTTTGGGATGAAGCTTTATTAATATTAATAGACTAAAGAAACACTTTATATCTCTTTAAATGTATATGTTATTATTTTGGATATATTTATATGATTTTAACTCATACCATATCCCATTTACCACTTTTTATTGCACAATTGTTTATGTGTTAGTTCCATTTTTTCAATGAATACTGTTAAAATGATTTTGAAATGACTAAATGAATCCTGATCAATTAATTATTTGTTATGATATTCTTTGTAGTACTCTTAGAATAGTTTCTTAACCTTGTAAAAAAGTTAATTCACTCATTCATTTTCATATTCATTAATATCCAAAATGAATATAATTTATAAATTATTATTGATTCCCAAAAAAAATTATACACATAGTCGTGATGACCATAATACGATCCTAATTTATAAGTAAATATCTGAGTTAATGATGATGGAATATCACACTCAACATAGAATATAAAAAAAGAGGTCTATGTGATATATGATTTCTTACACACTATGGGATGGAGTTACTTTTAAAACATTATCCAAATCGGTAACATGGTGGGGAGGACCATTATAGCGTCCAAAGCCTTTTACACATATCATGAAAATATTTTATGCAACATATTACAATTAATGGATTGTAATGTCTAGTGTCTTCGAGGACTAGGTACATAAAACTAAAAACATGGAACTCAATAAAACATATATTTATTTAATATTATTAATGAGATAATAACATCCATTTTTATCATTTATCGTCATAGAATAACCTCGGGATTTCATGGACAATGGGATTAGCTTAAAATCCTAGTGAGTGAATAAACATTAGAATAATGCTTTAGCACATGGGTTTGACGACATGAATTAATGATATAAAAAGGAATTGAAAATAAAGTAATGGAATATAAACATGGGAACTTATGAACATATTTTCATAGTATTGTGTAATCAATATAAAACATTAATTTAGCACGATTAATGGATAATTTCATGCAGAGGAGCACAATTTACATCTAAACACCATGGTCATTTCACATGGAGCATGATTCAAGGCTATCCTTGAAGACCATTGCACATAATGTCCCATGAAACTAAAATTTACCCAATGTTTTGTAGTTCTATCTATGAAAACCCATCAAAATATGTTTATAAATATGCTTTACACCTATATAATCATACATAATCAATCATACATTAACATAATGGTTACCCATGGTGTGAATTGGGTAACATAATCATGTCAAAAAGTATAAATAATGGGAGTATCAAAAAAGACCCCGAGGAATGGAATTATATCATGCATGGAAAATAATTGTGTAGAATTGCGAAATATCTGGAAATTTGATTTAAACATGAAATAATAACATGTAAAAAGAGGACTTAAGAAAATTTAGAATTAAAACATTTTAGAGCTGTTTGAAGGGAAATAATAAAGAACATTCAAAATCCAAAAGGGAATAAAATTTTATATAAAACCACAAGATAAAAAATTAGGTTTTCAAAATAAAAATATTAATTTTATAAAAAAAATTGGTATATAAAATATATTATATTGTGTAATAAAAATGGGTAAAATTTGGGAAGTACCCTTAAACGTGTTTTCTTACCAAGAAGTATTGAGGGGGAAACCACTTTAAAAAATGTGAATAACAAAAATAGAATGATTAATTTAACTTGAAACATGAGTTCAGAACATGTAAACAACATTTATAAGATGTATATAACAATAATATATAACGTTATATGGTAAAAACAATGATTGAGCATGCTGAAGGATTAGTGGAGGTTCGGGTAGAATCCCTTAACTTAATTCTAATGGTGTCCATCACGTGATCTTAATGTCCTATATATCCATTTTAAATTATGTAATTTGTATTTATATATCCTCTTTATCATGTAATTGATTTATTATAACATTATTAAGTTCATTCGTGACCTTTTAGATGGGTTAATAGGTTCAATTTCAATGTTTGGGAGCATTTGTTTCCTTGGTTTTCGGGATTGGATTACATATATATATGTAATGAAAACCATGTATGATGAGAATAGTTGTAAATAATTGAAGTTTTATGTTATTAGTGAAAATATATAATATTACATGGTAATGAAATTTATTTGGTTAATTATGTTGAAGATGAATCATTATATAAAACATTAATGATAACAGTTTTGGTTAATTAATGATTTTTAATCACAAAGAAACACATTTTTCATTATAAATTAATATAATTTGTTAAAAAGATTAAAGAACCATACACAAGACATATTACATATATTATAGTATAGATCCACCATAAAAATGGTTTCATGACCAAAATTGAAGATGGAAAAAGAAATTTAAATACTAATGCCCATTAATGTGAAAAATTAACACATCTCATTTGGTTTTTTCATTTCTAGTATAAAAAGAGCAGAAAGAGGAGAAGATGATGAATTATTCCATTATCATAAAAACATTATAGTATATATAAGGTACTGGATTAATCTTAATATTTGTATGAAAGGAAGTGAGGAAATAAATAGAAAGAATGAAACATGCAAGCAAATAAAAGAAATGAAATGGGTATTTTACCTCTTGAATACATCTTCCTTGAGAACCTCTTTAAGGGAGAGGATTTGATATTTTTAAGATACCATGTTCTGATGGTTGTGGGGATGATATTTGGAGGAAATTTTATCAGAATTTAGACAAATCACAAGGACTTAGAGGTGTAATGGGAAGATGTAATAAGGTGTGATATTTGTAAGGGAGGAGAGGAGGGGTTTCCCATTTTTTCAATCATTAGATTAATATTTTTCCCCAAGACTATAAATAGTCAGGATTCTTGTGACAAAATATAGTTACAAGATCATGTGTGTTCTAAATAATGGCCATTTACATCATCCATGACTCAATCCTGATGTATAAATTAATTTATTTAGCATTAGTTTTCAATTATTGTATTATACTATTCACAACAAATTTATGTATTTTTGAAAAATCCCAAAAATTCACCCAAACTATTTTTCAATGAGTTGATTTCAAAGATAAACTCAATTTTATAAAAAAAATGTTATAAATAAGATAAATTTAATTTTTTATTAAAACCATAATATACTTGAAAAATAAAAATTTTGAAATTAAATATCCTTCTTTAACACTTTGAAAAATTAACCATGGTCTCTTAAAATTTTATTTTAATAATAATAAATAAAAATAATTTTTATGAATACATTTTATGAAATTGAATTTTCTTTTAAAATATTAAATTATACACAATATTTTAATTAAATATACACGACTTAAAAATATAACAACAATTAATTAATATTATTATAAAAATTTTACTTAGTTAAACTATTTATTATTAATATAATATTGGCTCTTATAAGATGGAAAAAAATTTATTTATATTGTAATTAGTGATTTTACTATTCAACTGGAAAGTTTACTATTCGTAAGTGTCACATTACTATTCAAAAGGTCATGTTACTATTTTATTGTTACATGTTCCTTTAAATCTAGAGATAACTATTATTTTACTCATTCGTTATTTTTAAGGTTTTTGTTGTGTTCTATTTGTAATATTATATTATTATTCCATAATACATAATTATAAGAAGTCAATTTCATTGATAAAACATTTGGTCGTTACATTATTCCACCGATATGAAATTTCTTCAATGAAATTTTGTTTTACATTCTAAGCAGTAAACTTGTGTTGGTACATTTCCTTTATTACATCCTCCAATTCCCATGTAACCTCTTCGTGCAATGGTTCTTCCATAGCAATTTGACCAGGTGAGTAGTCTTGTTACTTAGAACATTATCTCTACGATCCGAGATCATCAATGGTTTCTCCATATAAGAAAGATCATTCTCCAACTACACCACCCATGAAGATAGTACACGTGATGGATCTGGTATGTACTTCCTTAAGAGAGATACATGGAAGACATCTTGTACTTTATACATAATAGGTTGAAGTTCAAGTCGATAGGCCACACATCCAACATGATTAAGAATCTTTAAGGGGTCGATGTTCCTGGTAAAAAGCTTTCCTTTCTTCCCAAACCTAATGACCTTCATCTGGGGAGATATGGAATGTAATACCATGTCTCTATCATTGAACTCAAATTCCCATTATCAATTTTCTACATAACACTTATTTTGACTTTGCACTACCATAGAGTGTTGTAGAATGGTTTTCACATCTCTACCATTTCTTTGACCATTTGAGATCCAATCATCTTACACTGACTGACTTAATCCATACATACGGGTGTTCTTCACCTTTTCCCACAAAGGGCTTCCTATGGTTCCATTCATATGCTAGAGTAGAAACTATTATTTTTCTATAATTTTACCTGTTGATGATTTTGTTCACATCCTTTTTGAAGTCCATAGAACATGCTCTCAACATATCTTCCACTGTCTGAATAGTTCACTTAGATTGACAATCAGTTTGAAGATGATAGGACATACTAATGTTCAGTTCAATACATTGAACATGTTGGATAATTTTCTAGAAATTTGAGGTGTGTCCCATATCACAATCTGATTCAATAGATATTGTTACTCCATGCAGCTTTACCACCTCTTTGATATATATCCATTCAAGTTGATCCAATAGTATTTCCTCTTGAATTTCGATAATATGAGATATCTTTGTAAGACAATCCACAATGACCCATATAGCATTATTTCCAATGGATGTCCCTAGAATTATAGTGACAATGTACATGGTGATGTTATCCCACTTCCATGTTAGTATGGGTAGTGGTTGCATCACCCCTTTATAAATTTTCCATTCATCCATCACATATTGACATACAAGTCAATTTTATGTATAGTCAGCAATCACCTTCTTTAAATTGTCCCACAAAAAGTTCACTCGGAGATCTTGATACATCATCGTGCTCCCTCAGTGAATAGAGATGTTTGAGCTATGTTTTTCATTCAAAATGTTCTTCTTCAACTCTAGATCAGATGGTAAACATAATTGTGACCCAAATCTTACAAATCCTTCCTCGTCAATGTTGATCTTAGAATATTTTCTATTTATGGTTGCTTCCACCCATTTCTAGGTTTCCACATGTTTTCTATGAGAATCCATCACTCTCTCCATGATAGATAGTTGAAATATCATTCAAGGAATGATTTTGGATTTTATTCCCTTAATGATTCCCATGTCCATCTACTAAAAATCAATGAATATGTAATCCTTTTCAATTCTCATCATTGATAAAGATGTAGTATCATTTCTATATAGACCATCCACCTTCTTATTTTTCTTATCAGGATGGTAGTGGATTGGGATGTCATATTTCATAATGATAGCATACCATCATCATTGGTGAAAATTAAGATCTTTCATTTTGAATATATATTCGAGACTCTTGTGATTAGTATATATCTCACACTTCACCCCATAGTGATAGTGCTGCCATATTTTCAATGCAAAGAACACATTAGCCAACTAAAAATCATGTGTGGGATAGTTTTGCTCATGTATTTTCAGATACCTTGAGTTATAGGCTACCATATTATCATTTTCATCAGTACACAGCCTAATTCCTTCTTTGAAGCATTGTTGTACACTACAATGAGTTCTACACTTATCGAGAGTTTGAGTAATGGTGTAGTGATAATCCACTTTTAGAGCACCTTAAAACATTCCTCACCTTATTATGTCCATAAAAACTTCACTCCCTTTCATGTCATCTTGGTCATTGGGTTAAAAAATCATGATAAGTTCTTCAAAAAATCATCAATTATACTCGAATAGACCACATAATCTATAGATCTCGATTTAGATTTTTTACATGGCCACTCTTCAAATGCCATTGTCTTGGTACGGTCCATAGATATTCCATTACTCATGATAACATTCCCCAATAATGATACTTTTTTCATCCATAACTCACATTTATTATACAATTTATAATAATTTTCTAATTATTGACCTCATTTCACTATCCCTTACCCCATTCATAGTCCATTCTATATAATTGTTATACTGTGAAAATTATATTATGATTTTCTATACCAAAAAGTTTCCATGTGAATACCCACCCAAATTTTCCATCAATGATATTGAACTATATACACATGTCTTCCATTAATTAGGGACTTCCATGTATGTTACCCTTATTCCATAATCATGGGATTAAATGTGATAAAATGCATTCTTATGTTTTATGATATATGTGAAACACTTATTCATGTACATGATATGAATGTGATAGGTGGGACAAGATTTATATATCCCTCTAATGAATTAGGTAATTCTTTCTCTCATGATTTGATAGTTTTACATCATGGTTGGTTATCCTAATAACACTATGTTATGATTTTTGGGTGGTTATCCTTTACTTATTCATACAATTTCTTGTTTTATTTGGTTTCAAAATTCTCATGATTCCTTTATGATATCATATTATATAACTCTTTGATGAAAAATTTTATTATTATCACTCCTTTTAGGTCACCTTAATCTTCTTTTTGACTAAATTGTTTTAATTTTATCATGGTATTATTTGATTATTCCCTTAATGAGATTTATAGTTCACACCATAGTTATATATGTCTCAAGTATATCCCAAGATGTTTTAGAGGATTGTATTAAATTCATCATTTCAATATTCAAATTCTCCTTATATTCTGCATTCCTCTTGTAGTAAATCAGAATATCATCTATATAGACTACCACAAATTCGTTGAAGTAATACCTAAAGACTCAATTCATTAAATACATGACTATTTCTAGACCATTAGTGATTTTTAAGGGAATAACTATGATCATATAGTGTCCATAAATTGTTTGAACTTTATTTTTGGGAATATATTCTTTCCTCACATTTAATTGTTGTTATCCCGGCCAAAGGTCCGCCTTAGAGAAATAATTGGCTCCATATAGCTGATCAAAAAAGTCATTTATCTAATGTAGTGGATACTTGTTCATTTTTGTGATTTTACTAAGATCATGGTAATAAATTTATATGTTCGTTAATCCATCCTTCTTCTAAACAGAGAGGACTTGTGAACCCCATTGTGAAGCACTCTGTCATATGGAATCCTTCTCTAGATTCTCCTGTATCTGATTCATTAGCTCTTCCAGATCAACGATGTCCATGCTATAAAGTGTATTTGATATATCTAGGGATGTGAGAATAAGTTTAATTGAGAACTCAACATCCTGATCAGGAGGAAGATCATGAAATTCTTAATGGTGTACATTAGTGTAATATTTTGGGATGGGAATGTCTTCAAGTAGTTTCACCACCTTTGTCTCAATCGTTGGATCCAGACATGATTTCTCAAAATTTAGTAATATCCACACTTCGGAAAATGATAGGAAAGTAAATTAATCTCCCTCCTAAAACATGTAACGAATAGTAGTATGCTTTGGGATGTGAAGAGTGATATCCCATTCCCAAAATTTGATGTTGACTTGGTATAAAGATATTGAATTAATGACCATGAAAACATCAGACACTACTAAAGGAAGAATGGTGTGTTTTTTTAAGGATTAATAAACAATCGTTTTCCGAGGTGTAGTTATTGACATTGTATGCAATGTTTTTTCCATTCACTATTCTCAATGATTACTCAATCTCTAAATTTTGAGGTGGTGTTTGAATAGTTCTACTAAACATGAAATATATGAATGAATGAATAAAACAAGAATCGAATAGTATGTTCCCTATTCTAGAAAGTCTAACTATCATATCAGTCACCACTTCTTTTTCTGGATCCACCTTAGAAGTAGTTATTAAATATGAACTTCCTTGTTACCTTAGATGTGTTTGTTGATTTACACTAACATCATTGGCATAGAGAAATTGATCACAAAATTCCCATGTTCTTTGCTGATGTAACACTGCACTATAGGCTGAGTTAGGATATGAACCATCCTTTCTTCCTCTACATTATTGGGATTTTTCATATACATTCAGAATATTTTATCCATATGTCCAATTATTCCACATTTTCAAAAATTCCTAGTTTCTTTTAGATAGATTGCTAATTCTTATTCTAAAAATTTTGACATGTTGGATTTGTGATCAACTTTGCATCGTGGGATTTATTTTTTGAACAACCCATATTAGACTCCATTTTCTGCTTTTTCTCACCGGGTCCATGATACCATTGAGATTCTATGATCTACATTTCATCCTTTAGGTAATAACAAACAATATCCTCATAACTATTGAATTCCCTAATCACCAAAAAATTTCATTGACTTGACTTTAGTCCGCTAATGTAGAAATTCACCTTGATTTAGGTGTTCATAAAAAAGCTAGAGGTGTATATGGTTTATCGTGTGATGTTTTATTCATATGCCCCGATGGACTCATATTTATTCTTCTTATGTTTATGGAACTATATTTCCATTTTGAGGTGGAGGTTTCAAGGAAAATATTTTTTGAAAAATGTTATATTGAATTCCTCCCAACACATGGAGTCAATTTATTTCAAGGATGTTGTATTCTTGATCAGTGTACTCCATTTATCAGCTTCCACATCAAAACGATAGACCACCAGCACAAATTTATCTTCTTCAAAGAACTGTAGGATAGATTATATATTTTCAATAGAGTAAATCCACTATTCCAGGGGGAGGGGATTCAATGATCCACAACAAATAAGAGGCATTTGTCACATTAAGGATTTAATGGAAACTAGCTCTTTCCTTAGAGGTGTAGGTCGTTCCAGATTGTTCAAGTTATTATTAATAAGTTGATCCAACTGAAAAAGTATTTTCATAATGTTTTGATCACCCGTTAAAACCATATCAAGAATATCATTAGGGTAATTTTCACATTACTTTTCACATTGATTGTTAGCACGTGTTCTTCTATTTCCGGTTATTAGCTGAGAAAAAGAAATTACAATTTGGGGGGCTCGAATTCTTATCTATTAAAAAAGGGAAATTTAAACATTAAAGGATAAGCTATTAAAGGAAAAGTATATCCAAAATTGTGATTCCCTAGGTTTCAATCTAGTTTATCCATGATATATTTCCTCGCATTTATTATTATGGGGTTATTTTTCTTATTCCCTTAATAATGGTTCATACTAAGCTTGTGAATTTACCTAAGCATATCCCCTATGAGGGACAAACCAAGAGTACAGTAAGACCCATTATTGTGCACAATTCCCATCCATTTCTAGCTCATAGTTTTGTTTTTAGGTTCCCCCATGATACATCAATTCTATATCCTTATCCACTTGTTTGTATCTAGACATGTATTTTTTTTGATATACCACTTAGTCTATACTTACAAAAATTTTGGTATGTTTTTGTATTCTTAGTCTCATTACTAAGGTTCTTACTAAATATTTCTATTCCAAATACCCATGAATAACTATACCATTATTTGTTACGAACTATATCAACCGTATAAATTTACACATATCATTACATGATTTTATGCATCATAATAGCAGACAAGGATCATAAAGTACTGTGTCTTGGAAGACAAGGTACATAAAACTGAAAATAAGGAACTAAATAGAAATTTTTTTTATTTAATCTTCATAAAGAGATCCTAACATTAAATGTGCTCATAAATCTTCCTAGGATAACTTGTGGACGACATATACAAATGGATGAACTAAAAAAACTAATAAGGGAATAAACAGAAGAATAATTCTTTAGTACATGAGTTAGAAATCATGATATAATGATATAAAAAGGAATGGAACATATAAAATCATGAAATATAAACATGGGATCCTATAAACATGTATTTATAATAATTTGGAAGAAATATGAAACATGAAATTAGAATGATTCAAGGATTGTTACATATATAGGATCACAAGTCAAAGTTAACCACAAAGACCATCACACCTGGTAGCACATGTCAAGGCTAACCACCAAGACCATTTCACATAACTTATCAAGAGATTAAACATTACCTCATTAATTTGAGTGATATCTTGTCTCACCCACCATAAAATTTTCATTAATATACTCTCCACATATGGAATCATACTAAATAAATCATACATAAACATAAAGGTTACTCATGGTAAGAATTGGGTATCATAATCATGTCCTAAATCCAAAAAATTGGAGTATCAAAAAATTTTCCATGAAGGACAATAATTAGATTATTAATGGAAAATTATAGGAAAAAATATTCATATATCATTAAAGTTGATGTCAATATGAATTATTAACATGTAAAAATAGTATTTAAGAAACATTTGAATTAAAAAAATTTAGTGAAGCTTTAAAGAAAATACAAAAGATAATTTAAATTCGAAAAGGGTTTATGATTTTATATAAAAATGGAGTGAAACAAGAAGTAATTCATAATAAAAATAATTCATTAAAAAAATAATGATGTCTTAAAATAAACTGCATATTTTACTTGTAAATGGGGGAAAAACTAGAATTTCCCTTAAACAGGTCTGCATATCACTGAGTATTGAAGAGGGATCCTCTTAAAAAATTTAAATACCCAAGATAGAATGATGAATGGACCATGATTAAGTAGTTTGGATATTTAAAATAGTATTTAGATGATGCAAAAAAAATAACAGACAACATTATTTTTGTAAAAACAATGGTAGAGGAACCCGATGGAATAAAAGAGGTTTTGGTAGAATCCCTTACCTTAAGTTCAAAGGAGTCCTTCCATTGATATTAGTTTCATTTATAAGAAAATTAAATTAATTAATTAATATTTCCATAACCTATTCCTCATTTAATTTATTTAGTATAACCTTATTATGTTAATTCATGACATATTTTATGGGTTAAGAGGTTAAATTTCAATGTTTGGGAGTGTTTGTTTCCATGGTTTTCATGATTGGTTTACTTATATATATGTAATGATAAACATGTAATATTAGAATGTGGGTAAAGAATTGATGTTTTATATTGATATTTAACATCCATGATATTTTATGGTTGTAAAATTCATCTAGTTTTTTTATTGATGATGAATCATTATATAAAACATTAATGATAATCGTTTGGTTAATGGGCCGATTTTAATCACAATGAACACATTTTTCTTTATAAATTAATATCATGTGTAAAAAAATTACTAAAACATAAAATTTTCATATTAAATATATTACAGTCTATATCATCCATCTGAATCATTTCATGTCCAGAATAGATGATGTTAATAGAAATTTTAAAAACCTACCTTCCTTGAATGTGATAAATTAACACATCTCAGATGGTGTTTTCATTTATAGTATAAAAGGTGTAAAAAAAGAGATCATGATGAATTATTACATTATCATAAATATAATTTAGTACATTTCAGGTATAGTAGTTATGATTACATTTGGATGGATATAGGGGAGAAAAGATATTGAAATAAAGTAACTTGAAAGAAAATAAAAGAATTGAAAAGAGGACTTTACCTCTTGAATATATCTTCCTTGAGATCCTCATTTGGGGTGAGTATTTGGTATTATGAAGTGAAAAAGGGCACATGGTCATGGGGAGGATCTTTAGAGGAGGCATTAGTAGAATATAGAAGAGGCACAAGGCTTTAGAGGAGTGAAGATAAGAGGTAAAGAGAGGTGGTATTTATAGTGGATTAGAGGTGTGGTTCCCCAATATTTTAACCATTAGTTTAGTATTTTTTCCCCAAGACTATGAATAGTCTACATTCTTGTGACCCAAAATAGTAAATATAACATGTTATTTCGATAAAATTACCATTTACATCATCCATGACTCATCTATGATGCAAATTTTTTCCATTTATCATTTATCGTAAATTATAGTATTTTTCATTTCTCCAAAAATTCAAGTATTTTAGAAAAATCTCATTAATTTAACCGAACAGTTTTTTGACCTGTAGAATTCACAAAATAAACACAATTTTAAGAATATAATTTTCTAAATATGATAAATTTATTTTTTAATTGAAATCATATTTTAATTGAAAATTTAAAATATTAAAATTAAAACTAATTTTCTAATACTTTGGAAAATTAACAAAGCTATCATAAAACTATCTTATAATTATATCTCATCAAAATAATTATTTATGAATACTTTTTTGGAAAATAAATTTTCATTTTAAATTATAAAATTAATCATAAAATTGTTATTAAATATACATGACTTACAAAAATACCAACACTTAATTAGAAATTTTATAAAATATTTATATTGATATACTATGTTATATTTATATAATATTGTCACATATAATATGGATTCATTTTATGTATAATTTCATTATTGAGTTTACTATTCAATTGTAAATTTTACTATTCATAGGGTCATATTACTATTCCCAAGGTCAAGTTGTTATTTCATCAGTATATGTTCCTTAACTTCTAGAGATACCTTTTATTTTACTCATTTATTATTCACACAGCTTGTATTGTGTTTTATATATAATATTATATTATTATACTATATAAAAGAATTATAAGAAAGGAATTTCATTGGAAAAGCATTGTGTCATCAAAACCTTCCACTAAGATTTGTCCTTGGAATTCATCCATTGTTGCAGAAAGGCTATCCCAACCATCATATTTATTTTTAAATCCAATTCATTCAACATTTAACCATAGAGAATTTTTTTTGTAAAAATGGTATCCATATGTGACCAGGTCATCATAGATTCTATTTAATATCTCATGGACGTAAAATTATCTAATAGATCAATATTTATAGTCCTTTTATAATAAATATTTCATGGAGTTTTTTTATTTCTACACTCCTGACCATATGATGTCTATATAGAAACCCAAATTATTTCAACCAATATTGATGATCTACCTAGAACCCGGATGTTGTTTCATAATACCATACCATTCCTGTACATCCTATCTCATTCCCAACAATGATTCTATATTTCAAACCCTCTTCCACACGACATGTTCCACATGTATTTCTAGCATTCCCATATACCATGCCCTACAACCTGCCTCTCCATTCACTGCAATAAACATTACCAAATGAAGCTACATATGTTTTATGAGGATGTTTTACATGAATTCCTAGATTAAACCTCACCAATTCCATATTACTTTCATGCACCCTCTATTGTGAAACTCTTGGGTACCTAGGAGGTTATGGGTGTTTACTTCCCAATAATGGGTCCCCAAACCATGGTGTTCTTATTAAAGGACAATAACCACACATATCTATATTGAAGGACCCCGGGACACCCAGAGAGGGGAGGGGTGAATCAGGGTGTCAACTTTTACTTTTAAACCGATGGATCTTTTTCCCACATTAGTAGGATCTAGTTTAACCTGTATGATGGATATGGGAAGTAATAAATGATTCACATGCAAAGAGATGACACACCACTTTTTACTTGGTTCACCACTAAGGGCTACGTACAAGGAACATAAACCGATTGGTTTTCGGTCATACCAAATTCCACTACTCTTCACTAGTTGTGTATGACAAAGGATTGGGAAGAGCCACTCTGTGCCAAGCTCACTGCCTTTACAACTGTTTAGGGATAGCCCACTGCGTCCCTCAGTTCACTCCTTTTGACTCCCCCTGGCTCACTGCTTTTGATGAATTCTCAGTCATTTTATAGACGTGAAGGTATCTTCCATAGATTCACATTGATATCTTTGCCTCTACTTAGCAGGATACTCTGCTTGCATCAAAGACTGGTAATGATGCACTTGAATGCACTGAATCACTGAACCAGATAATCAGAAATGTTCAAAAAGGTTTCACTAACAATTTCCTGCTACATCAAGTTCTACGCGCAAACTCAAGTTTTTTGCACAACTTCACATTTTTTCGCGCAAGACGGATTTTTTCGAGCAATGTGGAATTTTTTGTGCAAGCTAGAATATTTCACACAACTGGGAATTTTTTGCGTAAGCCGGAATATTTCACGCAACTTGTAATTTTTCTCCCAACTCTAAATTTTTCTGTGCGAGCCAGAATCTTTTGTGAAAGCCTCAATTTTTTGCGCAACTTTCTTTATGCAAACCTTTTATACAGATCAGACATCATATCATCTTTGAGTCTCCAACTGTATTGAATGAGGGGGGTCGCATCTTATTTATAGGGATTTCAGACCGCCTCGCGCAAAACCCATCATGGTGTGAAAACCCTCTAATTTAGAATGCAATACTTATCGTGCATGAATTGTTTTTTGTGCATATCTCTAGATTTTTCACGCAGCCCATGGATTTACCATTTTTCGATGTTCCCATTCCGAAAAAACCATTTGCGTGATAAACCTCACTCCACTATTTCACACACAAATTTGTTTTTTATTCACAACCCACCTTTTCCATGCACCATTTCCTCTTTGAGAACACCTCCTTTTATCAACAATCAATGTCTTCATATTCCGATTTTGAGACCCAAAATTTGGAAAACACTGAGAAACAGCACCACCGTTAATACTGCAGTCTGGTTGAACTGTATTATCACTTTACTGGCACACATTATGAACTTCCACTGAGTTTTGAAAACAAACACAAACCATAATCCAATTCATGAATAGAATGACCATGGTTCCAACAATCTCTTCCTATGGGTTTGTTGGAAATCAGTAAATAAATTCAATAGAGAACCAGCCATATGCAAACAAAAAACTCAATAATAAACTTAGCCAACACTCTAAGTCTACGTGAGCAGTGATCGATTTAGAAAATAAGAGGGGAAGCATGAATTGGGATCCCATGTTTTGGAATTTTCAATGACTCCCAAGAAATTCACATAAATTTTCCTAGAATCCAATGTATTCTTTCTTAAACTATCACCAAAATCTCATCATGACACCAAACATGTCCGGAATATATTCTTTCTCCCCTATTGGCAATAAACCAAAAGATCGGTATTTTCTCATTGATCATCTCATCACACCCCTTGGATAGTATCTCCCCAATAAACCTGCATAATATCCAGAAAAACATTAAAAATAGATATCATAACTGGGGAGAGGGGTTTTTCGTAATCTCTTTATGCACTAGGTGGTGGCTGAACCCCGAGGTTCAACTGAAGCTTCTCGAACACATCCGTTGACAGCGGCTTGGTCAGGATATCAGCCACTTTCTCATCAATTCCAACATGATCCATTCTAATCATGCCTTGCTCAACTTTTTCATTGATAAAGTGATACCTAATTTCAATATGTTTTGAATGTGAATGACGAACTAGATTATTCGTAAGGCAATGGAACTCTTGTTATCACAGTAAATTACAATTGGTTGTTTCACCTCATCACCAATATCTGTTAGTTGTTACTTCATCCATAGCAGTTGAGTGCATGCCTTTGTGGCAGAGATATACCCAGCTTCAGCAGTACTAAGAGTAGTACTTTCTTATTTCTTGCTCAACCAGCCAACACATTTATTCCCAATATTGAGTGCTCCACAACTGGTGGACTTTCTGTCCCCTACATTTCCATCCCATTCGGCATCAGAAAATGCAGATAAGTCACTGTCCCTTCCTACAGAAAAGTATACACTACAATTGTGAGTACCGTGAATATACCTCATGAAATTTTTTACAGCTTCCATATGTTCCTCCTTTGGATTACCTTGAATGCGGGCTGCTAGACATGTTGCGATGACAATATATGGACGTGTTGCTATCAGGTACAGTAGGCTCCCAATTATCCTCATGTAAATAGTGGGATATACAGATGTCCCATCCTCATGCATTCCAAGTTTGGTTCCAACTGCAATCGGAGTTGACATTGGTTTGGAGACTTGCATATTAAACTTCTTCAGCAGATCTCTTGCACACTTTTCCCGATAAATTAAAGTGTAATCCATATTTTCAATCAACTGTAGCCCCAAGAAATATGTGAGCTCCCCATTCGTAGTCATTTAAAATTCTGATTTCATGTGATTGGAAAATTCATCCACTGATTTCTGCCTGCTGCCACCAAATATAATGTAATCAACATAGACTAGAACCATGAACTGATCTTTTGGTGAATTATTTACATATAGATTGTTATCTACTCCTCTTATGAATTCCATCTTCTTAAGATAAGAGTCCCGTCAGGAATACTATGCTCATGGTGCCCGCTCAAAACTATATAGAGCATTATTTAGTTTTCAAACCTTTGATTCATATGTACCAAGAAAAAAATCACTAGTTTTTCAATGTAGACTTCTTCTTCGAGTACCCCATAAAAAAATGTTGTCTTTACATTCATTTAATATTCTTTATATACTCTTTGGAGGGTCATGGAAATGAAAAGTGGGATTAACTCTAGTCTAGCCACTGGAGCACTGTTTTATTCAACATCAACACCTTCATCTTGGGAGTATCCTTTACATACCAGTCATGCATTGCTTCTAATAACACTTCCATGCTCATCAAAAAAGTTCTTGAAGATCCATTTTATACCAATCACATTGTGACATTCGTGTCTCTGGACAAGATCCCATGTCTGATTCCTATCAATAAAATATGACTCTTCAATCATGTTTTTCACCCATGATTCATCCTTTGCAGCTTCTTCAAATAAGGATGGCTCCACAATCGAAATAAATACAGATTACTTGTTATTCCTCATCCTCGTTATTTGTGTGGGTGCACCCATGTTCCAAATTATGTTAGATGGATCAATATCAGATCTAAAATTTCTCCTATGTTGTTTAATTGAATTCTCTCTACCCAAGGTTTCCTCTTCAGATTCTTCTTCTCAGTCAACATCATGATGTGACTGCTGAGTGTTTTTTCCAGCTTCCTCTATTCCCATATTTATATTTAATCCATGTTCATTTTCTTCTTCACTTTCTATCACATCAGCATATGAAATTAGTGAAGCATTTTTGGTTTTCTATTCAATGACCTTAACATCACTTCTTATCATGATCCTTCCTAATATATTGTTGAAAAACATGTAGTCTTTTCTATTCATTGAGTATCCATGGAAAATTCCTTCATCTTCATTGTCACCATACTTCCCTTAATTTCATTCTTTGTTCCTGATGAAGCATTTACATCCAAAAACACGAAATTATTTCAAAGAGGGATTCCTTCCATGACACAATAAAGATGGTGTCATCATCTCACCCATATGAAGTCTTGTTCGATTTTGAATATACATTGCAGCTTGAACAACCTCTTTCTAGTAATGTCTTGGAATACGACTCTCAATTAGCATTTTTCGTGCCATGATGTTCACATGTTTATTCCAATGTTAAACTACTATATTTTGTTGTGGAGTTATCACAACAAATACCTCATGTTGTATCCCATGCTTCTCCATGAAAATTTCAAATTCAATGGATGTGTATTCCCCTCCATTTTGAGATCGCAACACTTTGATTGTTCATCTAGTATCACTCTCGGCGATTCGCCAATATGTTTTCATGCAGTCAAGCACTTTTTTTCCTATGAATGACCATTACACATGAAATTATACTATAATCATCTATAAAAATAACAAAGTACCTTTCACTATGAGTTCCGACAACATTTATCGGCTCGCATACATCTCTATGAATTAGATCAAAAAGATGAGATGCACTTTTCTTCTTTGGCTGATATGAATTGCAAAACAGCTTCCCATGAATGCAAGCATCACAAAACTTTTCATGCTCACGCTTCAGGTTGGGAATGTCCATGAAAATCCTCAATTTTGATATTTTCTCCATGTCTTGTTGATTGATGTGTCCCAGTCTCTGATTCCACAAATTGTTTTCTTCTTCAATAGTATTATATCAAATATTTTCTTTACTATCACCCCAATACAAGTTTACTTATGTTATGCATCCCTTCATAAGTGAATTGCCTATCCTTCCCATGATAGTGTAGCCTTTTTTATTAAAAGTAACTATAAGTCCCGAGTCACAGAGTTGACTCACACTGAGTAGATTAAGACGTAGACTGTCTACATAAAGGACATCAGTCTTCTTTATCTCTCCATTAACTAATTCAGTACTTCCACTACCTTTGATTTTCAGAGCTCCGTCATTAACAAATCGTATTACCATCAACTTTCCATATGAAATATGTTAACATTCCAACATTACCTATCATATGATATGAACAACTGCTATCAGGAATCCAGGTACTATTGCTTTTTGTAGCTTTGAGAGACACCTCAGCAAGGTTGGATATCTCAATTTTCTTCCTTTATTTCCATGATACATTGGATTGAGTATAGAGAACTGATACCCATTCAATTATCTCATCTGTTTACAGTGGTTATTCATAGTCAAATCATTCTTCGAGAGGAAAAAAACTGTTTGTAAGAGAAACACTATCCTATTGATGACATTTGACTTGTCTCGAACTCCGGTATAAGGTGTCCATGACCCTTCTCTGCCCGCAATTAACATCCATATGACCAATGATAGAAACATGAAAAATTATCCACAAAATTGTTTCTTCTAATAGAATTAGGATGTGAATTTGTTCTCCACCATTGAAATCACATATCTTCTCTAGTCATATTCCTTTATGCCTCTTCACTATAAGACATGTAATGTCCTAATTATTCATAGAACTGACACTTCATGAGTGGAAATGTCTTCTCACTTCTATTTATCCTCATTACTTCTTCTGTTGAATAATAGTTTGAGGGCCCCTTTTTCAAAGAGGCTCGAAGATAATCTTATTTTCTTCTTTCATATTGAATTGGGGGTTTCTGTTTCAGCACTACAGATGACTTTTCCATATCACCCACTTTCAGTTTTCCTTTATTGTTGTTACCTTTATTTGCAGCATATGATGACTCTGCCTCACAACCAATTCCACTATTTCCCATGCAGGCAAGTCCCTGATCATTTAAAATACTTTCAACTCCATTAGAGCCATGTTTTTATCTCTCCAATTTCTCAGCATCTGAGAACCTTAGAAACTATATTTTCTTCTTTGATTATTTTGAAATTGAATCTTTTCAATGTTTACTCATAATTGTAACAAATTCCACCTCAAGACGCTCAGCAGTCTTGGACTTTTCCTCTAATCTGGAGGTGAGTTCATTGATGACCTTTTCCTTCTCTTTAATTCTCAGCTTCAGATCCACTACATCATCATTGAATTCAAGTACTTTAGACTGTACTTTCACCAATTCTTCCAGTCAATTAATTTTAGCTTCAAGTTTATCAACATATTTAGTTGATTCTTCTACAATTTATTTCCACTTATTGAAACTCTTAAATTAAATCTTAAGATTTCGAATAGAATCCAAAAGTTGTAAGATGGGATTGGAAATAGTTTTCAACTTATTTTTTACTCCAGTATCTTCTAATTTTTCAATAGTGGCCATCATGGAAGCATGGTTCCTAGTTTTAAATTCTGGTTCTTCTTGATCACAGAATTCATTATCATCTACATCCCCTTCACAAAAAAAATATTATTTGGTACATTCTCTATTGATTTGAAGTCTCCCCTTTTTAAAATCCTTTTTGGTGGCTTCTCAATGTTTTCCGGATCACAATTCTCATCATCGATCTTTCTTGAACACTGAGATGCAATGTGACCATCTTTTCCACAACAAAAGAAAGCTAGTGGTAACTTCCCTTTGAATTTCCCTTTTCCATTCTGGAACATCTTTTCAATGAAATAATGAATTAATTTTTCCTCATCATCTTCACCACTACTATATTTTGAGATTTTCAGTTTCTCAATGGCTTTTAACTCCATTTCATTTCTCACTCGAGTCATAGCATCTTCTGGTTTAACTCTCATTTCATATGCCACCAGGCTACTCAGTAGATCATCCAGAGAAAGTTTGGAAAGATCTCTTTCCTCAATGGCTTAAACATTTGCATCGTATAGGGGTGGAATCCTTCTCAATATTTTCTTCACATTTTCAATATCTTTGATTTCTTCACCTAGATCTTGAATTTCTCCTACCTCTTCAGTAATTCGATTGAGGAAGGAGTCTGCATTCTCATCAGGATGCATCTTCAGATCATCGAACATATTTTGCAGGACTTGTAGTTTTTTTTCCTACACATTGATATCTACTTCATAAATATTTTCAAGTTTATCCCACATGGACTTTGTTGAGGTGAAACTCATCACTTTTAGATAGATCTGATCAGAATGGGCTGTGTTGAGAGAATTCTATGCTTTAGCATTTGCATTAAGAATTTTCTTATCTACATCAGTCATAGCCAACCCTGTTGGATTAGTAACATGTATACCTTGCATACTATAAAAAATAACATCCATTCCAAGGGATCGTAGATGAGATATCATTCTATTATTGCAAATTGGAAAATTAATTCCATCACAGAGGGGAACTCCCCTAACACTAGAAGAATTTTCCATGGCGGTATAAGACAGATCAAACACCAGTAACCTGGCTCTGATACCACATGATGGACCCCGGTACACCCTGAGAGGGGAGGGGTGAATTAGGCTGTAAAAATTTTCTTTTAAACTGATAGATATTGTTTCCACATTGGTAGGAACCAGTTTAACCTGTGTGATGTATATAGGAAGCAAAAAAATATTCACATGCAAAGTGATGAAACAACACTTTTTACATGGTTCACCACTAAGGGCTACGTCCAAGGAGCATACGTCGACAGGTTGTCGGTCATACCAAATTCCACTATTCTTCACTAGTTGTGGATTACAAAGGATTTGGAATAGTCACTCAATATCGGGATCACACCCTTTACAACTGTTCAGGGATAGCCCACTGTATCCCTTGGGTCCCTCTCATTGACTCCCCCTGGCTCACTGATTTGATGAAGTCCCAGTCATTTTATAGACATGAAGGTATCTATAATATATTCAAATCGAAGTCTTTGCCTCTACTTAGTATGAGACTCTACTTGCATCGAAGATCGATAATGATTCACTTGAATGCACTGAATCACTGAACCAGATAATCAGAAATGCGCAAACAGGTTTCACTGACAGTTTCATGCAACATCATTTTCTATGTGAAATCGCAAGTTTTTCACCCAACTTCACCTTTTTCGTGCAAGCCAGAATTTTTCACCCAACTTGGAATTTTTCATGCAAGCCGGAATATTCTGCTCCACAGGGAATTTTTCACGCATGCTGGAAAATTTCGTACAAATAGTAATTTTTCTCGCAACTCTAATGTTTTCTGTGCAAGCCAGAATCTTTTACGCAAGACTCAATTTTTCACACAACTCCCTTTACAAGATCCTTTTACACGCATCAGACTTGGGATCTTCTATGAGTCTCCAATCATATGGAATGAGGGGGTTCACCTCTTTTATATAGGCATTTCAGACCCATGCGCAAAAACCCATCTTGGTGTGAAAAACATCTCTTTCAACGCGAAATACTTTTCGAGCAGGAATTTTTTTTCCCACCCATCTCCATATTTTTCACGTAGCCCACACATTTTATATTTTTCGACGTTCTAATTCAAAAAAACTATTGGCACGAAAATTCTCGCTCCACTATTTTCTGCACCATGCTGTTATTTGTGCACAACCCACATTTTTCGCGCACCAGTTCCTCTTTGTGAACAAATCATTTTATCAACAATCCATGTCTTAATATTCTTATTTTGAGGCCCAAATTTTTTGAAAACACTGGGAAACAGCGCCACCTTCAATACTATAGTCTGCTTGAACTGTATGATCACTTTACTGGCACACATTCTGAACTTCCACTGAGGATTGAAAACAAATAGAAACCATACTCCAATTCATGCATAGAACGAACATGGTTCCAACATATATGACCTATAAAAAATCATGTGAAACCCCACATATTTGAATTATATGAAATTTAGTGTAAATTTAATTTTTTGTCTCGAAATAGGAGATGTTTTGATAATCACAATTTAGATCAGGATTCCGGGAGTCGAAACATCTAAAATTGATATTTTTAGACACTATTAGAGTATGAATGTTATTATAGGTGTCCTAGTTAATATTGGATCCAATGGATATTAATAGGTGTAAAATTGTATCTTTATTGAATAAAATGATATTCTAATATTTTTGGTGAATTTTATTGATCATGGGAGGATATTTTGACCCTTGTGATAGAATTTGGTAAAATTCAAATATGGATATGTTTTTTGGATATTTTGTATTTATTAAATTGATATTAATTATTCCATTAAGTTTTGAAATTGACATACCCTAAATTCTGGTTCAAATAGAAATTTTCACATCATAGTTGATTATAAAACTAGTAATTCTACCCAAGAGAGGTATAATCTATGTTCGACTTTTGGTTCATGGGCCATGTCAATAAATTGAGATTTATTTTATTTTTATATGTTTTTAATTTTATACATAAAATTAACACTTTATTTATTCAATATGGGTAGGAGATACTCTTCTCTTATGGTTGATGGCTAAAAATAGTGGTGGGGGAATGAATAGAATTATATGAGGATTTTATTCGAGCTAGATCAATATAGTCTTTTTGTGTAGTGTGGATTGTTACAATGTGATATTGGATCTTCATCAATTCACTATTAAGAGGGATTAGTACATTAGTTTTTTAATATATCAATATTTTATTGACATATTTAATTTATATTAATATATTTGAACTATTAGTGATAGATTAAGATATATAGATGGGTTATTTATATTGAAATGAGGGTTCCATGAGTTTTTGTAGAGGTTTTCATATTGAAAAACCAATTGCATAATGTGTAGTTCATGAAATCAAATATATAGTTAATCAATGAAATAAAGTTGGAATATGAAGTCCACATTTCCTGTTTGGAATATGTACCCGAAATGTCAAACAATCAGTATGTGATTCCAGGTGTGGCTAAGTACATTACCATACAACCTGCATGAGATACATGGAGTGTAAAAGTATTATTCATGTCTATTTAACTTACATTTCTTAATTTAACATACATGACATGGATCCTAATGGGTCTTAAATTCCATGTATTCCCTAGACACATATCGTGTGTTCTGGAAATGCACAACAAGATAGAGTGAGGTTGACACCCTATGTGTGGCATTGGATGTTCATGTCATGCACACCTTGGTATATGTCAAGCCCTTGGGAAATGTTATTCAAGAAGGATGGAGTTATATTAAAAAAGCGTGTTGTTGGGTGAACACAATAAGTACACCTTGTTAAATACTTTATAATTTGCGAACATAGGTCTTTTTAATGTTTTCCTTTTTTGGAGCTAGAATTGGAGTAGTGAAGAGTCCATTTAGAATATTTGTATTTGAAGAATGTGGTGGTGGATAAATCATTGTTATGAATGGACAGTAGAGAGATTATTTAGGAATTAGGAGGAATGGGTGGAGGGTTTAATATATGTGATTTTTTGAGAACTCTCTTAATGGTGGTATAGAATGAGTACTAGGTGGGGGTTTTGAGGATGATTTGATGACATAGAATAGGATTTACAAGGTTTATAGTGAGAATTACCTTGGAGAATGTCATGGGTAGTGGTAATGAGTTTTCATTTTTTATATCAGGTAGGGATTTATATTATACTATTAAGTCTAGGATTGGGGAGGTGCTTTTAGGCCTAATAGAACACTACGCTTTATTGGATGTCATATAGTTCCAATTATTAGAGATTGATATCATTATATAGGACCTTGTTGGTTACATTATATATAAGATGAGGATGGAGCTGGGTTTGTTGTGAGGTTATTTTTCAATTGAGATACTCCTAAATTTACAATCTTTAGTGGATATATATTGATGTTAAATCATTCTTTGGGATATGGGGATGTCCCTCAAATGACCAGAACCTTCTACACAATCCTATGGGATCATGGTATTGGCTATGAAGCCCTATTGTTGCTTCATGCATGCCACGATTTTGGATACATAATGATGAGATAGAGGTCGTTATAACCTAAAGTTAGAGGTTTGGGCAGTAGGGTAATAATGTGCAGATTCCTTAGAGAGGGGTTAATTTGGGTACTTGATTTCAGTTCCTTTGAGCATATATATAAATATATATATGATGGTTTCTAGTAGGGTATGTTACCACATAGTTATATGAGATATATTTCCATGTCGTAAAAGGGTATACCCCCTAGTAAATAAGGATATGAGATATGTTTCATTGAGGGGAGCAGGAAATCCCCTAGGTACCTTGTGATATGAGATATGATTCTAGGAGAGGAGTGGGTATACCCCTAGGTACATAATGATATGAACTATGTTTCAAGCCAAGGAAAATGTATTCCAATAGATACACAGTGATATAGCATATGATCTATTATGGATGGGGATCCATTCCCCCTATATGATTATGAAGTATTATGGAGGGGGAAAATTATCCTTAATTTGATATGTGTGATATTATTGGCGGTGTATTAATACCCCAGATATAATTATGCAATACTATATTTTGGGCATTGTTCCCCTTGATATGACTATGTGTTATTATGGGTGGGTAAAATATTCTCTATAATATGATGTATGCGTTATTTCTGGATGTGGTTTCACTCCCCCCATGTATGATTTATGAGATGTTATGGGTGGAGTGCCATTCACCCTAGCATGATGTATGAGATATCGAGGTGGGTTGTTTTCCCATCAATTATTAATATATTCGATATTTCATGAAATATATTTACTACCAATATTTTGTATATGTGACCACTATGTGTCCTTTGGAACTAGTTGTTGCTGGTATAGTTATCCTCATGGGTAAGCACAGAACCAATGAATCATTAGTGATTTATAGTACATCAAAAGAGGCCTTTAACAGTGCTATAATAGGCCAATATCAGCACTAAAAATGTGTTGACTACTGAAGCATGGTTAAAATCTATATGGTTTTATCCATGCTAGAAAATCACTGATAATATGGTCCATTATCATTGAAAAAAAGTGTTGAGAAATCATCCCATTATCAGCTCTTTTTATCATTGTTAGAGTGGGGGAAATTATATTTTTCTCGAACATCTATGAGCCTGATCCCCTTCCACCCCTTTAATAGTGGTACACCCATATCAAATGTTATGGTCGTTTGATGTTAAAGTTACATTTTCAATATATTATAAATATTTTATTAATTGTTTGGATTTTATATCTTCAAATTTTTAATAATTGACTATTATTTAACAATAATTAATAAATAATTGATTAAACTATTTTTTAAAATTATCTTACAATCAATTTTCACTAAATATCATATATATGAAGTGTAAATGCCTATTTAGCCATATGAAGAAAAAAATTTAAAATATATATTATATTTATTTCAATATAAAAATATAAATATATTATTTGTAATGTTTTTTAAATATAACATTTATTAGTGCTTTTCTAGTAGCTCTGTTAAATGGGGGGCCTTTATCAATGCCTTTTTACAATCACTTTTAAAGACCCTCTTTAACAGTGATTTTTCTAGTGCAGACAAAAGGGGTATTTTAACAATGCTTTCATCCATTGATGTTAAGGATACAGTACTAGATAAAACTAGTTTCTTAGTGGTTTTATTTATTTTTCTAATTATTTACCAATTATTTGATCATATCATTGTTACTGACACTTTCTCCAGGGTGCGCATCCATCTCTCGAAGGAGGAAATGTTGATCGGTTGCCCCGCATTACCACGTTCCAGAGGCGGGTGGAATCCATCACTTATTCCAGGAAGTTTTCTCCTTGATTAGAATGTGGTGATGGTATGTTAGATTCTCCTTCCATGGATTCCTCCTCGAAACTTGATACAAAGTCTGGGTCTCCCTCATAGACTTAAGACATTTTCCGTGAAACTATTCCCAGTGCCAGGTATTCAGGGAATCCAGTTAATTAAAATACTTCTATCAGGACATTCCATGGATTCATGTCAGGGAAGAAACCTGTGGTCAGGGGGGTAGCCATGTTGGACATCAATGGCATGTCTATACACTGGAACACTGATGCATGTAGGTTTCTTCCCATTATGATATTACTTCTCGATGGCGTAGAGGCCCGTGACATCCCATGATGAATGAAGTGGATTTTATGCCATCACCATGTCTCTGAGGTTTTCCGCAGCATCCCGTGTTTAGCACTGTATATGGAACATGTTTAATGTCCAGCGGAGATGGATCAGACTGATCCGAAAACGGATGAGAGTGAATCAGATGGGTGAAACCCCAAGAGGGAACACTGATTCTAGGACTAATGCGTGGTTAGTTACCCAATTATAGGTAGGAGGAACGAGAATATGGGTGAAATGATATCTCCAGGATGTGGCGGTTAGGGTAATAATCAGGATGGATATGGATGGTTGATTGAAGTCAATGGATAATGAGATGTAACCAATGTGAGGACGATTGTGATGCTGGTCTTGAGCCACAAATAGACTTCTTACATATCCCTGTGGTTTGGAATTAGAGTCAAAGTATTTAAGTGGGGTGATGGGACACCTGAGGAGGTGGACCATGAGAATGGACGCATGGATGGGATCGAGATCAAGTAGATACTAGAGGTCGAGGCATGACCTTCCTGAAACACATAGGCTCGAGGGAGAGACTAGGATAAGACATGGGAGATGGGATTGAGCCTTAAGGAGGCTTCCTACATATCCTGATGGAAGAGAATCAAATTCCATGTAGTTCGAGATGGGGGTATAGAATTTGGGTGTACGCATAGGAAAACGACCTGACGATATACTCGGGGATACATGTGGTTAGCATCCTGGGTTGGTCTGATACCACGGGGGAGGACCGGAGATGTGGGTCCCATCGAAGGGGACTACAATGGCTTATAGTTAATTTTAGACTACCATAGCTTACCTCTAGATGAGGATACAATGACTTACTGGTTACTAGGGAACACAATATCTTACCATTGATTGGGGAACACAAGGACTTACCATCAACTTTGAATCACAATGGCTTACCATCGATTGGGAAATCACAAAGACATACATTTTATTGGGAATAAAAATGGATTATAATCGATTGGGATTGGACCTCAAGGAGGCTTCCTACATACCATTCCTATTAGACATGTATCAAATCCCATTTAGTATGAATGGGTACAGTTTAACATCATGTGGCAGGAAAAGGGGCATACAATATTACATCATGCACGATGACGGGGAACATATATGAAGTGGTTGGGACAGTTGGGTGTTGGGGTTGAACATTAGGGAGTCTTCCTACGTTTCATTAAATAAAGATAAGGATCGAAGTCCATATTGTTTGAAATGTGGGATATAGTTTAACATCATGTTGGATGAAGATCAAATGATGTGAAGGGGTCGAGACAATTAGGTGTTGGGGTTGAACCTTAGGGCGGCTTCCTATGTACCTTTCCTAGGAGACGAGGATCAAAGTCCACATAGTTCAGAATGGGGGATACAGTTTAACACCATGCAAGATGAAGGTGAACCGACATGAAGCAGTCTGTAAAATTATGTGTTGGGAATGAACCTCATGGAGGCTTCCAACATACCTTGATTTGGACACAAGGACCAAATTGCAGGGATTTCAGAGTTGGGGATACAATTTAACATCACGTGGGATGAATTTGAAGATATGTGAAGTGGATGGGACAAGTAGGTTCTGGGCTTGAACCACATGGAGGCTTCCAACATACCTTCTCTTGGAGACAAGGATCACAATCCATGTAGTTAGGAATGGGGTATGGAGTTTAACATAATGCGGATAAAGGTGAACATACATAAAGGTGTTGGGACAAGTAGGTGTTGGGCTCGAGACTCAGGGAGGCTTCTTATGTAGCATTTATAGGAGAGAAGGATCAAATTCCACATAATTTGGAATGGGAGATGTATTTTAACATCATGCAGGATGAAGTTGAACCGATGTGAAAGGTTCGGGACAAGTAGGTGTGGAGTTTGAACCTTATAGAGGCCTCCTATGCAACCTATCTAGGTGACAAGGATCAATGTCCATGTAGTTGGTAATGGGGAATACATTTTAACATCATTTGGAACAAAGGTGAACTGACGTGAATTGTTTGGGACAAGTAGGTGTTCTAGTTGAACCACAAAGTGGCTTCTTACATACCCTATATTGGAGACAAAGATCAATGTACACATAGTTTGGAATGGTTTCTCGAGGCATACACTTTATGGATGCCGATGAAGGATGCCTCAATCAATGCTTACACTAAGCCCACATGAGTCATTCTCATTGTGACAAATTAGAGGCATCAAAGACATGATGAACACATCACAAAAGGTTGTTCTATGGGATGTGGAATTTTGATTACACATGCTTCACGACCCAAAGAAGAAATATGGTCTTATGTGTAGTTAGCGGCCCAAAGAGATGTAGATTGGAACTGACTCTAGGATAGAGGCCTAGTGGGGACAAATCCCATAAAGGGAGGGATAGGGTAATGGAGGTCCCTATGCTCATATCTCCTCTAGTATTTGGCACCCAATAAGAGACGAGGATATGGGGTGCTACCATCCATAGGAAAGGCTTGGGGCTTACACCAGGATGGTTGCCCTTCCCCATAGATAGACACCGCTACAGCAATGTGGATCTCATTCCATGTGAGGAAGATCACACTCCTGTTGAGATGAGTAGTCATGGAGAATGTTTGATATGGGGAACCCCGTGTTTATTGCACTGGGAGAGGCCATAGTTTAATGTCATGTGCTAAGAATGATGATGCTTGTAAATTTAACATCCTATAGCTCGGATGAAGTGGGTTCACTCTACACCACTGGGACTTACATAACTGATACCCATCCACCCTTGGGTAAGGGACAGAATCAGAAATGTTGTGGCAAGGTGTTGTTGTGTTGTGATCCACTGAGGGACCCATATTTGCATGGCAATGCAAAAAATCAGTAGCGACTAGCATGCCTAAGAAAAAAAAATATGTCTAAGAAACGCAACATGAACCACCACGCAAGGATCCTTGAAATCACTTCGTATAGACCTAGTGGGTCATACAGGAGAAGGGTACGCAATGAAAATGTGTTTATAGGAAGGGACCTTGTGAATCTCTTGTGCTCCATGTAGTAGAGGGGCTTCATGAAGGGGTATGCTTCACGATGTTTGGTGTCCAAGACAAGGCATAGGGTATAGGTGCATAGGGGCGGTGCTTCACGAAGTGGAAAGGCTTTTGCGATGTAGGACCTCGTGATGCAAGGGTTCATTGCAAAGCATAGAACTACAAAGCAATGTGATTCATGAAGCACATTAACACTACATTAGCTAATGGGTCACATGTGGATGGAGGTTACTTCGTGAAGAATGATTTCTTTGTGAGGATCAGAGTCCCCCAGAGGATCTCCTTCCTTTGTTGTGGCCCATGGGCTCTACAAAGGGCATCCCTAAATGAAGAGGGGTTGTATTTGATCTAAGGGAAGGGTACATTGCAATGCTCAACTACATGGAAGAGCCAATTTTTCTCAAGGTTTCTCAAAGAAGAAGGAGATTTGTGATTTGAGAGAATAGAAGGTGAAAGGTTGGCGTATCCATATTTTACACTCAAGGGGAGCCTGATATTTATTGGAGAGGGGTGGCGCAGAGCAGGGATAGATCAATTTTATTCCACGTGGTGCTCCATGTTCAGTTGTGGATTTTTTCAAGTTTTTCGTAACTGTGAAGTTGATAGTTATCCCCTCCTCAGTGTCAGTCTCTTTAGAGAGCTCTGTGTTGTTCTTGTAGTGGAGTCCATCATGTTCTATGGGCTCACATAGGTCAATTTGTCTCACTCCATGGCTCGAAGCTCCCAATCAATGATGTCGAAACCGTGAATCCGCCCTCCTCCTTACTCTGTGTTTACTACATAGGGGGATTCGGCTTCGCATCGGCCATGTCGTTGGGCGGCGCTTCACAAATGGGATTTGTGAAGCATCCCCTTTGCGAAGGGTCTTTTTTGTGCCCTTTACATATTTTTTCGCCAATAAATGTCCCCTCTCATACATACGGACATGGGGGAAATGTGGGTCGAAGTCGGAGGGTAAATTGCCTAAATTTTTAGGCCAGTTGCAAATCAAAATCATGAAGTAGGGTCCTGAGGTCATGAGGTGACACGCGGGTTGAGAGCACCATGAAGAATGCCACAACCAGACACACCGCAAAGCAAGGTGACTCATCACCTATAAAAAGGGAAGGTTGAAATCCCCTTTTTCCTTTATCATCTTTTCATTTTTTGTGATTGTGCTCTCAATTCACAAATCTCTGAACACTCTGTGTTAGGCCTTTGTAAATTGGGCCCTTATGCTCCTTAGTGCATAGTGATTCCTTCAACACCATGAGTGTGCACTACCCGGCTTTCCTCTGTGAGGTATGTGGTAGGGCTATGTGACTCGTCTCTGTGATCGAGCATCACTATTGAGCTTCACAATTGAGCTCCATGATCTATGATTTTTTTAAAAATGAAGACTGAATGGCTCATCAAGAAGCTGCCAAGGGATCCTGGAAGATGCCTCCCAGAGAGAAGTAGTGGGAAATAAATTGGGTATCAGGGAGCATATACAGATCCATTTGGACCTCGAGTCTCTAGTGGAGCTACTATCAGTGGGTCATAAGAACTACCCAATATGAAATATGTGGCCTCTATATGGATTTAGTCTTCACGGTGACAATTTCATTCTTGAAGCAGGTATGTAATATTTGGTTTAATGGTTAGGATTACGGAATGTCAGTGCCACTGGTTCAGGGGGCTGACATCCATACTTTGGATGATTTCATAACTATCAATGCTGATTTCATATATTACCACATGAATAATGTTTATTTGATGGAATTTCAACCAGAGGTATATCACCCATTGTACCACACCATTATGAAGGCATCCCTGGGGAACCTAGAGAAGGGGTGGACAGATTGGCGGGATTTACACCCGGGCGGTAATTTCACAGATGACAGATCATGGGCCTACTGGGTAGGTACCTCGTTTGAGAGTTTTGGGGTGGATCTGAGGAAAGTGGGCCTATATGAGGTGTCATGGGCTTCCCAATTTCACAACTACCTGCCATAGAAGATGATGTCAGAGTTGCTGATTAGGTTGTTGTAAAGGACCAATACATTTCATCTTCTACATGGGGAGGTTGTTATTAGCCTATGAGAATTACATGAATTAAAGGGGGTCCTGATACTAAGTAAAATGTACGATGAGTTCCTTTTTCTGCAAAAACAGGGGATGACCAAGAGCAGATGTTGCCGCTAGCAAAGGCATTGATGGTCCAAGTGCCGAGGGAGGACAAGCAGCCGGTATGGGATGTCCATTTTAAGCGGTGGTTCATGAAATTCCTGAATTCCACTGAATATGGGATGTTTCCAGTGAGTCCTCGAACACTCCCAATGGGGGTTAAACATGGAATGTAACAATACTATTGGAATCTAATTGAGGATAACCAGTGGAGGACATGGGGATTCAGGTGTTTTACTGAGAAAAAACCGTTGGTTACGTTGGTTGCTTTCATTTAAGTGCTCAAATGTGGCTGGATTCTACCAGTGAGGGACACAATCATGGGTGTATGACCGAGCACGTTCATTGTGTCATCCACATTGACGGTCAGGGAGTGGGTCAACCTAGGAATCCCAAAGCTCACCAAGGTGTAGAAGGTGTTATGGCACATTAGCAAAGTGAAAAGCCACTGAGGATATGCGTCATGTTCCATATTCTATATGGGTGGATAGCGGCACATATTAGGGGAATGTATGAATATCCAAACTCTATTTCTCCTCTATGGTCAAACATTTGACCATACATTTTGAACGCAGAGGGGAATTTTTCGAAAAAGTTGAGCCTACAGTTGGTGTTGGACCAGGTTTTGAAGGTGGATGAGTACAACATCAAATTGGTCCCACTCCAGATACGCGTGTTGACTGATAAAATCCATGGAATAGAGGATCATTGGTTCTACCTCCTCGTCTTTCGGGGTGGAGTTTTGGTGGTGTTAGTCGAAAACAAGACTATATGCTAGTCGTACTCCCCACATCTCTTCATGAGGCAGTATCTTTTCTTGTATATGATGACCCCAGCAGTTTACATGGGAGTGTGCCATGAGGAACAACCATGTTTGATGAGGAAAATGTGGATCATGTTCACACAGTAGTATGGGAAGATGTGAAATGAGCTTCGTGCACCAAAAATTGTTCATGGGATGGTGAATGGATATGCCAAGAGTAGGGAGGCATATTACTCGAGGGAAATGCTGAAGCAAAAAACCTTTTGTGCCAGTGATGGGGTCCCCCATCAACCTCATGTTCAGGGCCAGAATGATGATATGACCTCCCATGGTGGAAGGGCTATAGTGGCATTGAGACCCACACCAATCGAAAGTCATGCAGCAACAACAGAACTGGCGGTCCAAGAGGAGTAAGGTTATCTGGAGGGTAATCCAGACATGGGGTTCTGTAGCGTACCCACACATGCTTAGGTGAAGTGGTTGCGCCACATAGGCATTCCTGGGAATATTGTCATCCCGATGTCTTGGAACATATTTGATGTCAAAATAAGTTTCCTCAACTAGTCCAATATGTGGAAACATACGAATCACCTCGGTATGGATATGTTGGGGATCTGTCCTATCAGGGCTGACTTTTCGGTATCCCAGGAAGAGGGGGAGTTTTACCTTGTCGAGATAGAGGACATTGTGAACTCTTGGGGTGCTTTTCACCCAATGATGGATCGAGTAAAGGTGCTTCTCTATTGAACGACTCCTCTGTAGTTTTCTGCTGCCAAATTGAGAGGGTTCTTCCCTCTACCGGAAGAATCAGACGAGTTCTCCTAGGTTGAGGAGGCCGGTGGAGGGAGCCCTATAGAGGAGGGTGAGGTTGGGAACTCAGAATTGGAGTTGGAATAGTTTGCAGAGGCCCTTGAGTTAAACCGTAAACCACATCCTGGTAGTCTCCATCCAGGTCATTCCAGACTTTCAACTAAAATTGGACATTTACTAGAGGGCCTCATATGAAAAACCCTATCATTCCCAATAGTAGATGTAGGTGAGGGTGCTTCAGGATCTACACCCTCAGAAAAAGTGATTAATGTGAAAATAAAGGCCACAACACCCAGGGAAGTTCTCTTAAAGCCTTTGGACTTCCCCATGATATATGGAGGACCACACCTCTGGGTTACAATGAAAAAAACTCATGAAAGAGACCAAAAATTTGATCTCTGTATGTATTCATCACATAATTCATTATTGTCATCAATTGTTTAGGTTAAATTATGTATGTGTGGCTATTGTTTAAACAGCTTAATAAATGGCATGGGCCACCTTGGCGAGTTTGGTTGGAGCTCCGGGTTCTACCTTTCCCAGGGGAATGCTGGTGGACATGGAAATGGACACGTGAGATGAAAAACTACAGTGCACCCAGTCATAGGAGGGTCTGTCAACAATACTGATCCTAAAGTCATTGAGATGGGATCTGATGATGAGGATCAGTCTGATGACATGGGTCCTAACCTACACGATCAGACATTCGATGTAGACCCTTTTAATGAGTTCTTGGAGGCGTTCCCTATATATGAACCTTCTGACCCCACTGACTAGGATGAGACGACTTCTGAGGAAAAATATAACAAGATCGTTCGTCGCCTGTCTTGGAAACAGATCAATCACATCATCATGGAGTCTCCTCAAACACAATGGATAACTCATATGGGTAGGCTTCATTCTCAGCTTTGTGAACTGTGCGCTAGAGGAGTGGGTGCCCAGCGTCCTCATATTCTTATCTAAAGCTTCATGGAGGAGAAAATTTGAGGGAACGATCATAAACTTGGTGTGGATTGGAAACATAGTAAATCAATGAACAAAAAGAGGCTTCATGAGGATGAATGTGAGGTTCAACGATATCTGCTACTAGAAAACAAGCACTCTACTTTCCTCAATGCACAATTAGGGCTCATGTTGTGCCTAATGTCCCAGCCAATGGTGGCTGATTAATGGATGAAGTGATCCTATAAAGAGATGGAAATCATACAAATTGAAATGGAGTGGGACTGGATTGCATCTGATGAACTACGCCCTACCCCGACCAAGAGGGAGTAGCAACTAAAGTGGTGACATCATATCCTGGATGCCACAAGCCAATGATTGGAAGAGCCAGACCTCTCTATTAGAGAGGTCAACCCATCCATGGGAGGGGCCAATCCTAGGGTGATTTAATGTGGGTAAACATTTAAATGTACTTTCTGTCTTGGATCATTTATGATGCATTCATGCATGAGTTCTATTTTTTGTTTTGGTTTACTAAATTTTCATCACATTTTTGAATTATCCAATGATCAATCCCTAAGCTCACGTGGGTCATTCCTGATGTAAGAATCAAGGGATGACTGCTTTGTTTTTCCATCCGAATATTAGAGTTCTGAACAATATTTGGGCATCTAGGGTTTGAACATCAAATATGGATTTTTGGGAAGTAAGAGGGAGGCCTAACTGTAGGATAAGGTTCTCAGAACTTCCAAATTTCAATTTTCATAATGTTCTTTGGTGCACGAGTGGGGTAACTCTTGGGGCATTAGAATCAATCCGTACAAAGGGGAGTGGATGGTGTGAATCAGGATACCCAAAATTTGGAACACTGTAGGGCTGGAGTGACAATGAAGGATAACTATTGACAGTGTTTGAAACACATTATCCCTATTGCATTCTCCTGAACTCTGGATAACAAATTATGGACAATCACTGACCATGTTCGATACATGAGGCATAACTCAAAATTTCATTCTTTAGTCTTCGGGAACTTTATCCCAAGATAGTATGCAATCCATTGGCTAATCATCCATACTATTCGGGGGGCCTTCATGAATGAAACACGTTGATGTTCCAAATAAATGTTAAGAAATGTGTTGAGTTTGGATTGATGAGTTGTTCAAATAGAGTCTAACACTCTTGAAATTATTCCATTGTGGTGGAAAAACATTTGGTGGACACATCGGTCTGATCATGGATCAAACATACTTCTTAACATGACCTATCTGTTAAGGGCCTATAATGCTCTAATGTTTTTTTGTCATACCAATAAAGATGACCAATACAAAGTTTAAACGTCGTATGGTAAGTACGGTGCACATAGTTTATAGGACATAGGCAGGGGTCCAAGGAGTATTTCTTAGACAATTATATGTACAGTGGGAGGATGTTCCCTTGTATGGGAGTGACTTCATCTTCTCTAGAGAAGGAGATAATGGCCCGACATTCAGCATGCACGACTACCTCTGCATGGAAGGATTCTTCGGCTGCGACCTCTATATCAAACTAGTAGGAGCTTCTTAAAGCATTGGTGAGGTCTTCATGCATATCCAATGACAGGTTAAGAGCCTCAATGTTAGAGATCCTTGTAGGAATTCTTTCAATATGCTGAACGATATCATACTTCTGTGCCAAGTATGAAATTATTCCTACATGAGGTCAATCTCCACATGGTGTATAATGGGCCCTTCTGGCTAAAACAGTGACTAACTGGTGCAGGGAATGTCCCACTAATTAATAATCAATGCTTAGAGAGCATCTATTAGATGTGGGTCAGATGAATCAAGACAGTTCAAAATAGAGCGTGGTTGATCGCGGCGTAGTCCAGGTGCCTCTGTCTGATCAAGTAACACAAACGGAGGTGAAGGCAGGCCTAATAACATCAGATGAGAAGGATGTGTATGCTGAGCTCTATGGTAGACCTGCTGTCAATTTTCTGTGGCATGAAATGCCTAGTTGGAAGAACTAATCAAGGAAATCTGATGACCCTTTTAACCATAGACCCATCGACGCTAGAGACGGTTGGTGATGTTGGGGGGATCTTTCTCGCGCTTCTCACCGTCAGAAATCATGTAGGATTTTACCAACCCTATAGTGTTAACCGTAAAGTACCCTTGATCATCACTCAAATAACACTTCACCCCTGGATGAAATCTATGTGGAATCTCCATCTCTAGGGTCAAGAAGTCACTGAGAGTACGAGATGACAACGACATTATTGTGGGACTTTTTTTCCCTTGAGAGTCGCCAATCCATTTGCTTCTGCAAAGAGGGAGGATGAGATGTCGATAAAGAACTACCGAACATGAGTGAAACATTTTCCTCTAAAGGATTAGGTTGATTTAGATGTGCACCAAAAATACCATGGGCACGGGAGACTACCTTATGAGCCATGCATTCATCATACATTTTGGACCCACAGTTAGGAACCTAGTGGCACTCACCTTTACTGTCACTTCCACTATATGCCCTAACGAATACACATTCCACTTATGTCAGAGCTGGGCCTGACCTATATTTTTTGTTATCAACAAGTCCTTGAATATAGTCTTTAAACACATATTGTTGTATGAGGGTGTTATCCTAGATCTGGTTATAGGGGCTGTAATTGGGAAGATAAGTTAGATCGAGATCTTCGGGCCTCTTTCATTTAGGAAACCGAATAATTCCATGTTCCAAGGAACATCAAAAATAACCAGGGACATGATCCTTATTGTAGGAGTGGGTCTGGTTTCTTCTTTCTAGGAACGAAATCTATGAGCGTGACCCTGATGCGGGCTTGGAGGAGCCTATCGAGGAGGTGGAATCAAGTTATCTCACATAGGTGGTGGTGGTGCGTTATGTGGGGCACCTGCCTATTTTGAGGTGGGTGCTTATGGTCCAAAGGATATATCTTAGGTGACAGTCATCTGTAGTGCTATGGTGGTGGATCCACTAGTAATAACTCTAGTTTCCTGGGGCATCTAATTTGGCCACTGAGATAGGTTCTTCCTTAGTGTCTCTTCTCGTGGTAATTGCAAGTGGAAATGGACATGGGTTCATGGCCTACTACACGGATTCCTCTAGATGGTGGACATTATTATTGAAATTCTAGAATCCCTTCAGGTAATTCTGTGTAATGAGAGAGAGGACCAGTTTAGTTTTGACATTCCACACACAAATTGTCAGCAGTTGTTCATGAGTCAGTGGAATATCAAGGGAATACTTGAGGCCATTCCACTGGCTGATGAATTCTATGACTCCCTCATCAGGCCTCTATTTACACATGAAAAGGTCTTCAATACTCGTCTACCAAGTGGTAGAGCTGAAATGGTAAAGGAACTATTTACGGGGATCTTCCAAATAGGTGAGACACCCAATGGGTTTCCCGAAGTACAATTCAAATGTCGGACCTTCCATTGTATGTACGAAACACTGGAGTTTGGAGGCCTCTTATTGCGATAGAGTTCACAACATGGGACCGCAGCTTGAGATAAATTTGGATAAATTTTTCAATGGGCCATCCATCCCATTAAAAGGGGAAAAAGTGGGATTCCCAAAACCCGAGGTAATGGAATATCTTCGACCCACACCAGATATGGCTTTCTATTTGGCGAAATTTCTATATTTCGAGTTTCCAACACCTTGTGGTGAGTAATGAGTTTCTCTATCAGATCATCTAGGCGAAGGTTCCAATCATAATAAGGAACCCTTAACACCAATGCATTGGCAGGTTATTCAACATTAATAGCAGGCCCATCGGCTCATGGAGCGGCTGGTGGGATGACATGTGGTGCGACTGGGGGAACCTAAGCTGTGTCATGAGGATTATCGCACCATTTAGGTGTAGTTGGAGATACATATTATTCCTTCATTCCATTAGCTTTGTATCCTATCTTTTCTATGTTTGAAGGATGGTAAGGGTCACCCAGGGGAAACTCACTAAGAGAAAGCTGTATCTGCCCATACTTCCCCTGTCGAGGATCACCATAGTCTAGTCGCCTCTCCACAACAAATTCAGCAAGGAGGTCATCAACCATCTTATTATGCTCAACCAGTTGTTGATCCAACACGACCATTTCGGGATCATCTTAGGCCCTCTGCACTGATCCATATGGGTTAGACAGTTTGAGAGACATGATATTTTTCATTCCCTTATAGCGATTTCAGTTCAGGACTAATTCCTCGGTGGGAGAAGGAAGACCTAGTAGATTTCTCTATTAGTGAGTTACCCTCCCAAACAGATCCAATAGGTATGGAACTTCCTTGGGTGGTATGTTCTCTCCATGAAGCTCGGTCTCCGTCTCTTCCTCTGATAGATTGTTCATGTAAACTGTGACTCTACTTGGAGGCATGTCGTCAATATCGCCTGAAAAATCATGCTAGAGCTATATAGAACTGAAATATAGTCCAACATACTTCACCAAACCATATACCTTGACATGGGGGGAATCCACCTTGATTATTTTGCGTATCACTTTAAATCTCAGAACACATCATTGTAGGAGGGTTTGGTGGAAACCAAGAAACTTAGCACACTTAGTCACAGGGAGAGAAACCATGTTTACAATATGGAATTTCTATTCAATTTCTTCAAAGTGTGATTGAATCTAGTGGTAATAAACTCACTGATAAATGATACTGAAGTGTGTCTCCCATAGGGTTTGGCTAAATCATGTGACATCCACCTGGGTAAGCGATTCTTGCGCACTGATGTGTGTGGTTGTGATTGGACAGAATATATCTGGGAAATGATCCACTGTAAGGATGTCCCAGAAGCTCCTGGGCTCAAATTCGGGATTTGGCCCTTGGTTTCTCCACTCATCTACTAGGGATGACTGTAGGACTGACAACGATGCTGAAGCAGACCATTGAGATGGTAGAATGACCGATGGTGAATATGGTGAATGAACTGACAAGCCACCGCATCATGGGTTGTCCTGAAATGAATTCAATGATAGAGTCACCACATCCCATTAAGATAGACTTCATACCTAGGCTTCCTATGTTGTATTTTTGGTCCTTGATGGTGGGACACTCTATTTTTCATCCTTTATTGGTCCCCGGAATAACTCTCCATGATCATTAATTGAGGTAGAGAATGAAACTGTTCATGATACGGAGAATTACATGGCCAAAGCCCTATGAGAGGCGAAATATTACTCCTCTTAGATGTATCAATGGAGGGATGTGGGAATCTGGTGGACCTCGTATTCTTGAAGGATCCTGCTAGTATGCCTCATTCCTGCCCTGACCCTCGACACAGAGGGTCTATGGGAGGGTTCCATTGCCGAATCACAATCCACATAGGAATTTGAGAAGTAGACAAGTTTAATTGAAGTCAAAATGTGATCAGTGACATTTTTATAGTGTAGGAAACACATTATGCAGCCCCGAGATGGATCTTCAGGAAAGGGTAGATCTTTGGTTTGAGGTGGACCTTTGGCCAAACTAATGTACGGACAGAGAGGAATTCCTCCTGGGTAAGCCGGGGTGTTAGGAGAACCTGGAAAAATGTCAAATCAAACACCGAGAGGAACTTCATTTCCACTGGCTGACATGTGTAGGGAGTATATACGTGAAGTGATGAAGTGGATAGTTGCTCTGAGGGAGCTGGTAAGAGCATGGGCAGGGCCCCCTTGATTATTTCCTCTAGCAGCATCGATATGAGGATGGTCCACATACTGGTCAAGCAGAAACGGGTGGGACCTATGTATAGGATGTCATTGAATCTAGGAAAACCTATGATTCATTAACTACTGGGATGATGAGGACCTTCTTCAGTTGTTATAAAAATGTGGGAAAGTCCCCCATGATAACGGTAGACTAGACATGTGTCATCTTCCCATGGACGACATGTGATAGGAGGAATAGCTCCATATATGAGGTCATGGGTCCCAAGAGGCTTCCATGCTGAGTGTCAATTCAATGGGGAGGAACTTAATTTGGATTGAAGGTGGCAGGGGGAGGACCTCCACACTAAGCTAAGGAGAGGGGAGAACCTGCACTCTCATAGGTGGTGGTACAGGGAGGACCTATATAATTGATGTCAATGTCATGGGTCGGCCCGTGAAGGGTGTTTCATAAGTCCGCAGTCAGGAGATTCAACCCATCTTTCCATGGGGTGTTTGGGTCCCTGATACGAGCCAAGAGTATAAGTTACCCTTCTTAGAATCAGCATGAGAGTGATGGTATGCGTCGGTGGTGGCACGAGCCATGGATGTCGTTGAAGCTGATTTCCCTTGACTGGCATCCCCCTAAACCTATGTCTGGCACTGATGTCAAGTTAAATGGACTGGGGCCGATTGTTCAGGCACATAGCTCACCTATTCCTCCGCCTGTGGGGCCAGATGGTTGTGTTGACCTTGCCTGGTGGGATCTCTCCTTGGGTTCCCCTTGAACGGGATTCTAGCTAGGCTGGCCTGGACAACCCTCACCACATTGGCATAGGGGAGGGAGTCATTAAAGAATTCTAGGGAGAGGCTCCCGAAACGGTTATATGTTAGAGTGAGGAGTAGTGGATCCCTACACAGCCCATGGGGGTGAAAAGGTGAAAAAGCTTCTAGATATTTTTAGGCCATATCCTGGGTTGGGGTAATCCCCTCGTCATATCATCGAATGAGATCATTAATTAATTTACTCTAAATGAATTCAGCTGTGGAGATGGGGAATGGGATCATATCAGCCATGGATGTTGAAGATGTCATGGGTGAGATACGGCCACACATAATTTCCGCATTGACATTGCACATACCCCTATGTTAGTGGATAGGCAATGATTGGTTTCAAATCATGATAGCTAAGGTCCTTCGAAGAAGGTAGATTTAATCATTAGTTCTAAAATTAGGAAAGGGATTTCTAGTCACCAACTCCATTCAGTCTTCAATGGTTGGTAAGAAGGATCCACGATGACAACGTCGCAAACCGAGATGTCCAACGTTCACCTTCCCCATTTTCTTGTGGCTTTCACAATAGGCCAACTATTTTCTTAGTGGGACCTGGCGCCAGATTAAAAGATCTGGTGACATGCTAATCCACTGATGTCTCTAGAGCTAATAATCTCCATATTGAGGATAATAAATTCACTTTCAGTTCACCATGTCTATTAGTAATTCTTTCATTTTGGAACACATCTATCTCTTATAGGAGGACACACTAATCTGTTGACCCATACTGCCACCTTCCAAAGTCAGGTGGAATCCTTCAATTATTTAGGAAATTTTCTCATTGATCGAAATAGGATGATGATAGGTTTGTTTCCCCTACCATGGATTCCTCATAAAAACTTGCTACTTTGTCTGGGTCTCCCTCATAGACATAATATGTTTGTGAAACGCTATCTAGTTCCATGCCTTCAAGGACACTGGTTAATTACACTACTTAATTCTGGACATTATGTGTTGTCATGTTAGGGCAGCAACCTTCGGCCGGGGGAGTAGTCACATTGGACATCGCTGGCGTGTCTGGATGCTGGAACAAAAATGTGTCTAGGTTTCCTCCCCTTTGGATAGGGATTCTTGAAGGTGATAATGATTGGGGAATCCCATGTCAAATGCGGGGAATGTTTTCTATATGCATGTATATATGCTTTTCCTCCTCTTCCAATGATTAACATAGGGTTTTCTACAAGTTTAACGTCTATTAGAGATGGATCAGACAAATCAGAATAGTGACTGGAGTGGATCAGATGTGTGTAACCTTAGGAGGGAACACAGATGCTGGAAAAAATACATGCTTATATACCCAATTACTATTAGGAGCGATAAGAAAGTTTCTGCCATGATCTATGTGAGATTTAGCAGAATAGGTATGAATTTTGATGAATATGGATTTTTGAGTGAAGTGAAGGGAGAATGATATGGAACCGACATGTGGATGATGGTGATATTGGGGTTGATCCTCAAGGATACTTCATACATATCCTCAGGGTAGGGAATCAAAGTCCACATAGTTCGGTAGGGCGATGGGACACCTGAGGAGGTGGCCCGTGAGAATGGATGCGTATATGGGATTTGGAGGATGTAGAGCCTCCAGGTTGGGGCATGGTCCTCTGGAAATACTTAGGCTCGAGGGAGAGACCAAGATGAGACATGGGTGATGGTCTTGAGGTTCAGGGAGGCTTCCTATGTATCCCCGTCGTAGGAAATCAACGTCCACATAGTTTTTGATGGGGGTATAGAATAAGGGTGTACGCATAAGACAACAGCCCGAGGATATAATGGGGCTTACGCATGGTAAGCAGCCCAAGTTGGTCTGAGCCCATTGGGGCAGACCAAAGATGTGGGTCCTAGAGAAGGTAACTACAATGTATTACCGTCTACTGTGGACTACGACAGCTTACCACTAGATGAGGCTACAATGGATTATTTTTCTTTAGGGAACACAACAGCTTGCCATTGATTTGGGAACACAACAACTTACCATAAATTGGGAATCACAATGGCTTACCATCGATTGGGAAATCACAACGTCTTACTATTGATTGGGAATCAAAATTGATTACCAAAATTTGGGATTGGTCCTTTGGGAACTTCCTATGTACCATGCCAAGGAGACAGGGATCAAAGCCCACATTGTTCGAATGGGTATAGTTTAATGTCATTCATGACGAAAATGGGTGTACAGTTTAACGTCATGTAGCACAATGGTGAACTGATGTATAGTGGTTGGGACTAATGTGTGTTGGGATTTAACCACATTGAGGTTTCCTACATACCATTCCTAGGAGACTGGGATCAATTTCCATGTAGTTTATAATGATGGATACAGATTAACATCACACAGGAAGAAGGGGAACCGACATGAAGGGGTCGGGACAAGTACGTGTTTGGATTAAACCTTAGGGAGGCTTACTATGTACATTTTATTGGAGGCAATGATCAAAGTCTAGGTAGTTCATAATGGGGGATATAGTTTATCTTCATGTGGGACGAAGGTGAACCGATATCAAGGGGTCTAAAAAAGTAGGAGTTGGGCTTTATCATTTGGGAGTCTTCCTACGTACATTTCTTAGAACACACGGATCAATGTCCACATAGTTCGGAATGGGGGATACAGTTTAATGTCATGCGGCATGAAGGTGAACAGTTGTGAAGCGGTCGGGAAAAGTAGGTGTTGGTCTTGAACATCAAGGAGGCTTCCAACGTACCTTTTCAAGGAGACAAGGATCAATTTCCAAGTAGTTTGGAATGGGGGGAGTGTTTAACATCATGTGGGACAATGGTGAACCGATGTGAAGGGGTCGTGATAAGTAGGTTTAGAGATTGAACTTCAGGTAGGCTTCCTATGTACCTAGTCAGGGTGGAAAGGATCAATGTCCACATAGTTCAGAATGGGGGATGCAGTTTAATGCCATGTAGGATGAAGATGACGGATGTGAAGGGGTCCGTAAAATTATGTTTTGGGCTCGAATCTCAGGGAGGCTTCCTACGTACCCTATCTAGGAGACAAGGAAAAATGTCCATGTAGTTTAGAATGGGGGTATAATTTAACATCATGCGGGATGAAGGTGAACCGACATGAAGGGGTTGGGAAAAGAAGGTGTTGGGATTGAACCTCAGGGTGACATCCTTTATACGCTGTCTAGGATACAAGGGTATAAGTCTATGTAGTTCCGAATGGTTTCTACTAACTTATGATCTAGGGCGGCCTAGGAAGGATGTTATAGTCAATGATTACTCTAAGCCCTTGTGAGTCATGCTCGATGTGAAAAAAGAGGAAGTGAGTATCTGATGTGTAACACCCCAAGATTTCATAGTACATTATTTCTTCAAAGTAATTCAATAACTTGCACTACATGAAACACCATGTTCTAGCGCCCCATGACTTACCAAACTAGCCGTTCAAAAGCGGTTATGAATAGTATTGACTAAATATTGAACTATATATATAATCCTTATAATTTTATTATCCATATAATGATTTTTTAGACATAATGTAAGAACAAATAAATTTTCTTCAGATAAAATATGTATTTTTTAAAAAATGAAATTTTACTGCCATTTAATGGAGAAACCTTTTTAAATCCAATATTTGAAACTTTTATATATTCAGTTTGACAACATAAACATTTTTTTAGATTTGGGACATATGAATTTATTTTCAATAAATTTTTGTTGTTTTTCTGATATCTTTCATATTTTGATGAATAGTGAAAATTACTAAATTTTAATTAAAAACAACTTTTTTAATTGAAATAATTAATAGTGATAAATTTTGGTTTTGAGTGGTTTTAAATTATATTTAGAATATATTTTCACCATTTAATCCAATTTTGGTCATTGGACATAATTTCACATTTAAACTGGACATAAACAAGTGTCAATCTTTTGATAGTTATTGTTTCTTAAAAACAAGTTTTTTGTTTTGACAATGAGAATTAATTTTAAATTAATAAATGAAACTTCTATGTTTTGAATTTGGTAAAATAGACATCATTTTTGGATTTGGAATATCTAAATTAGCCTAGGGTGAATTTTTGGTATTTTTCTGAAAACATTCAGTTTTTAATAAATAGTGAAAAACACTGAGTTATTATTGAAAACTGACTTTTTATTTAAATAATAATTTATTTTGTTTAAATTTATTTTAAGTCAAAATAGATACATAATACCTATATTAATTCAATGAAATTCCTTGTATTTGGTTTATAATAATTTTAGATGTATAAATATTTTTATCGAACTTTTTATTGTCTTTTACCCACCTCCTTGGAGGTTTTGCGAATTCACATAAAACATAATTTTACCACTTCTATGAGCTGAATTTTGAAAATCCAAGAGACACAGTCAATATCAAGGAGTAAAATGTGGTTCAATGAGATGAAAATATTTTTTTTGTGAATAGTAACTTTTTACTATTATTTACCACGGTAAAAAGTAAATGGGGTAATTAATGGTAAAAATGATATTAATATTACCCTCAGACATGTCCTAATTCTATTGGACAAGTTTATCTCATCCAAAAACAACCGTAGGAATTAAATATTATCATTTAGGTCCACTTGTATTAGATTAGGACATTTATTATTATTTAATTCAAAGAAGAGTTAAAAGAGTTAAAATCATTGTTTAATAACTAAAACATTTTTAATATAGGGTTTTACAAAAAATAAATTCGATTGTAAATATTAATTAGAAAGATAAAAGGATTTCATAAATCATGGTATTTTACTTATAATTTTTAGACATTATATAGATAAATTTATTTATGACACAATGATGATGCAATAATTACCTTATTAATGAAAGAATCAAATAAATGGTATTATAAATATTAAAATAAATATAATTTCGAATTTTTTATGACATCCAAGAATTTTCTAGGTGAATATGTCATGTTAGGATTGATTAAATTTTTTTTAAGTAATCATGTTTTTATTGTTTTAACAAAAAACAAATACCAAATAGTGTCATAATTGATATAAAATGGTTTTTAAATCAAATATTATATTATTAATTGATATAATGGTCCTAAAAATATAAGGATCATCCAAAAGAATAGTATAATAATATATATGACATTAATGAACAAATTGGTGTTCGATTGACAGTATATAGTTATTTTATTAACCATATAATGTAAGAATAAAAGAAGACATAGTAAAAGTTAAATTATTTAAATTAGAGTTAAATCTAAATGATAAGGTTAAAATGGTAACCTAAACTTGTCTAGAACCTATTGGATGAGTTGTTTTCGACCTATCCCCACCTTAGACTTTAAATAATCTACTTTTGAGCCATTACAAACTGAATATGAATTTATTATAAAATAATATTTTATGTTTTTTCTTAAGGTGCCCCTCACCCCTCTTATAAAAGGGCACTCCCCCTTCTCTCTAATTCACACCTTCTAAGACATTTCGCTTGGCCAACCCCTGCCCAAATACCATATCAAATATCTTACATTCATCCTAGAGGCCTTAGTTTGATCATAAATCCAACTTAAGGAGCCCTTTTGAATAAATCAAAAGGAAAAACCCGAAGAAGAGGAGGCTAAACTTACCCTCGACTAAAGGAATGTGCAAGTTATGTGGTTTTCATCTCACTCCTTATTTCCGTGAGATTCATGCCATATTGCCAGTATTATCTTTTGTGTGGTGTATGTACTGCCCATAATTTTACATTATGTTATACACATTAATTTTTGTGTATTTTCATATTCATTGTATGATACCTCTTTCGTGGGGTGTATGTCTCGTATGTTACCAAATTTGTAAGGGTTAATTTCCCAATCTCTTTATTATCCGAGGTTGCTTATACGTAATTATCTTCTAGGACCTCTTTATCATCCACATATATGTTTCTTCAAAATGTATTTCAAAACCTTCTTACTATTTTACAGAATATGGGTTAATGTCATTTATACCATTGTTTGACTTTTTATAAGAAGTTTATAAATGAATCTGTACATCATTTTCCAAACAAGGACCTTTTATCCATTTCGACAAATTAAGGTAAAAATGTTTTTTTAACATATACGGTGGGTGAGGCTATTTTTCTCCATTGTAAAATCTTCGAAACATCCCTTACAAGATTATAGGAATATTTTTAAAGTAAATGTTATCTTTTATAATTTTTTGACTTTTAAATGATTTCAAAAAAAGAGATATTTCTCTAAAATACTTTTGATATCATCTATGCCAACATCCGCTGATCTATTTTAAGCTTATATGAGGATGATTTATTATGATACAAATCATCCATATTATATTAATGGTTTTGTGATATGTTTGACTATGGATACGTTATTTTTATTCCATTAATGGTTTATGATTAATGTCTTGGAATTCCGTATGCTAGTTTTAATATCAATGCTTATGTTATATTTCATCTTCTTCTTAAGATGAATGTTTTAGACTAGTATGTTCCGGGTTGGGGACCGGTAAAAGTATTCCCTTCTAGTTGGGGTCCGATTATAGAAGACCCTCTGGGTTGGTGTCCGGTTATTAGAGGCACTCCGGGTTGGTGTCCGGTTATTAGAGGCACTCTGGGTTGGAGTCCGGTTAATGAGGCTCTCCAGGATGGAGTCCGGTTACAGAGGCTCTCCGGGTTGAGTTTTGGTTATAGTTATCCCTTAGGTCTTGGAAAGTGGCCTTGACACAGAAATTAAAGTTCAGCAGTATGCATTCCATCATTATGAAAGTGGTTAGTGATATTGCATGTGATTATTTGACTAGTAGAATATCTATGTGAATAGGTAAATGGAATTACTTCATCTTATTATTCCAATATTATCTTCAAGTTCAAGTTTAAAAGGATTTTTTTTATTTATACATTTACTTAAATGTTTATGCTTATTTATGAACGTTTCCATGGTATTTTTATCCTTACTGAGCATCTGAGCTCACCCCTTTCTATGTTTTATTTTTCACAGGATTAGAAGAAGTGTATTATGATTGATATGCAGGGTTAAGCCAAGGGAATAATGGCATTCGTGAAGGATTATTTATGTTGTTTTTTATGTTATGATGTGCAATGTAACATTCATGTATGTAATCTACTTTCCAAGACTGCTAAACCGATCGGTCCTTCGGGACATGATTCCTTGTAATCATGCCAATGTATTAAAATAATGCATCGACTCTGGGTAACTGGGCTTGGGGCATTACATTTGGTATCAGAGGAAGTTTAGAAATAACCTTGGAAGCTAGAATTAGATAAACTCTGATTAGGGCACATATACCTAAGATAAACATTGAGGATTAGCATAGAAGAACTTCCTAGAATTTTGATATTTTAATGATTTTGTTAGTTTTCTGAGAAATCCATCCCTATCTGATACGAGCAGGTAGAGGCGGCTCTGTCATAGATGTACCTAGGGGTAAAACACAAAAACACCACGTTGATCTAGACTCGAACGGGAACCGGTGCACGAAAACGGGCGTTGCTGCACTCTTGGTTACAACACTCCCAGGGGATATGCTTAGGATAATTCTCATTTTCTTTAAAAACCATTATGAAGGGTTTATGAGTATATAATTCCTCAAAGAAGACAATTTTATGATTATGGATTATATCCATAAACTGTTTAATTTATGTAAAGTGTTATACAAGTTTGGGATTAGGTATTGCTATTCATAAACTAATCTAGTGTTTTCCATTGTTTAGAAATGGCGCCTATTAGAAGGAATGAGAACTCCGACAATATGAATGATCCAAATAGTAAGAATGATTATATCGTTCATGGACTTATGTCAGAATTTAGAAGGGAAATAGTCTCCCACTTATTATGATCATATAAATAAATAGTATCTTGTGTTGATAAGATATGTAAAGAATTTCGGAGTCCTATGGCTTTGAAAGAAAGCTAGAGAATGAAATGATGGTAGAGAGAAGGACAGATAAAGGGAAGAAGGTAATGTAGGATTTTCCCATATGTGATAACTGTGAAAAGAATCACCATGGAAAATATTTAAAGGGAATGAGAGTATGTTATATGTGTGAAGAAAAAGGACACCAAGTACGTGACTACAAGGGTATGAAAAGGGTTTTAAATTTAAATGCTTCGTCTGTAAGGAGTTTGGACACTACGCGAACCAATATCCTAGTCATCAGACAATGCCGTAAATGATGCTATTGGATAATAATCAAGTTATGATTCTACCACAGATGAAGAGGAATGACTAGTGTTCTTATGTTGTTATTTTGTAATTATTTCATTAAAGTGTTGTATCAATGATATACTGGAAATAAATAAGGATTGTACTGCAGTACTATTTCATTGAGTATTTGAGACATTATGGTACTAAGAAAAGTGACCCAACAGCGAGTTAAACTTTTTTGGAAAATATATGGTTGAGAGAAAGATAAACCATAATATGGTTCTGTTACTGGGGTAGTAATTTTGGAATAATACGTGATTGATTTGGATAAATTATATTGGATATTCTTGATTACCTTGAAACTAATTAATGATTTGTATATTCCATCACTGTTGGAGTTTACAACATTTTTGGATAGGAGTATATCCAGTATTCTATAAGGAATAAGGGATCATGATGGTAATCAATAAGGTTTTATGGTAATTCAGGATATTTTAGTGTTTTAAAAGAATACATGATGAAGGTGTTCACATGTTATAATGCAGCAAAAAGGATCTTCGTTATGTTTACCTTCCTTATAAATTGTGGATTGTGAGTTTGGAAAGATTTATTTTGGATATGTCTAGTTTGATATCATTTTTTGATTGCCATAAAAAGTACAACCCCGAGGTCGGGCGACAACCTGTCGCGTCCGGCAAGGCTGTGAGACTTGAACCCGCAACCGAAGGGTGACAAGGTTGTATCACCTACCACTAACCAACGTGATGTACTGGATTGAATAATGTAGTTTTTTAAAGGGTCTGGTAGATGAATTATAAATTCATTTTTGGAACCCTATATGAATAGGATAAATAGAATTTTTTTGTGCAATTATCTTTTAGAGTGAAAGATGAGTTTGTGGTAGAAATTAGTTAAAGGATGGAACTCTAATTTTCAAGTATATATATTTATATATTATTCTCTTATTATATGAATAAATAAATTCTTAAAAATTATGTAAGGCATATTAAAACCAAAAATTTGTTATCCTAATACCTTACGTTTTGTTGAACAGATGGTATTTCAAATCATCATAGATTGGTGGCTTTGAGGCCCACAATTCTATAATTATTTGTGATTGATGACCTCAGTCACTCCCTATAAATATTTACGTTTTTTTATCCAATTATATGTATCTAATTTCCACCAATATTCTCCTAATCGATATCAAAATTTGGGGGTGACCATTTCATTTCACTTTTCCTCTTATTAAGACTATATTTTATCAACCTAATTTACAATGTGGGATTTCCCAAAGGTAGTTTCAATTTTCAAATATTTATTTTTTTAAAAATAATTTCGAATTTAGAGGAAGAAATTTATTTATGGGGGAATAATGTAAGACCCCAGGATTTTGTAGTATGTTATTTTTTTCAAAGTAATTCAATAACTTGCACTACACGCAACACCAAGTTCTAGCGCACCATGACATACCAAACTAGCCGTTTAAAAGAGGTTATGAATATTATTAACTGAATATTGATCTATATATATAATCCTTATACTTTTAGAATCCATATAATGTGTTTCTTAGACATAACGTAGGAACAAATACATTTTTTCATATAAAATAAGTATTTTCAAAAAAAATGCAATTTTACCGCCTTTTAATGGAAAAACCATTTTAAATCCAACATTTGATACTTTTATGTATTTTTTTTGAAAACATAAACCTTTTTTATAATTGGGACATAATATTATAGTTTCAATAAATTTTTGGTGTTTTTCTGATAACTTTCATATTTTGATGAATAGTGAAAATTAGTTAATTTTAATTTAAAAAAACTATTTTAATTGAAATAATTAATTTTGATAAATTTTGAATTTTAGTGGTTTTAAATTATATTGACAATATATTTTTACCATTTAATCCAATGTTTTTCATTGGACATAATTTCACATTTAAACCGGACATAAACAAGTGTCAATCTTTTGATAGTTATTGTTTCTTAAAAACACGCTTTATGTTTTGACAATGAGAATTAATATTAAATTAATAAATGAAACTTCTATGATTTTAATTTTATTAAATAGACATCATTTTCGGATTCAGAATATCAAAATTATCCTAGGGTGAATCATTCGTATTTTTCGGAAAACTTTCAATTTTTGATGAATAGTGAAAAACACTGAGTTATTATTGAAAACCGGCTTTTTATTTAAATAATAATTTATTTTGACTAAATTTATTTTATGTCAAAATAGATACATAATACCTATATAAATTCAATGTAATTAATTAGAGTCAGTTTATAATAATTTTAGATATATAAATTTTTTTATCGAACTTTGTACCGTCTTTTTCCCACCTCCTAGGAGCTTTTGTGAATTCACATAAAACATAATTTTACCACTTATGTGAGCTGAATTTCAAAAATCCTAGAGACACGGTTAATATAAAGGTGTAAAATGTGGTTCAATGAGATGAAAATAATTATTGGTGAATAGTATCTTTTTACTTTTATTTACCACGGTTGAAACTAAATAGGGTAATTAAGGGTAACAATGATATTAATATTACCCTCACACATGTCCTAATTCTATTGGAAAAATTTATCTCGACCAAAAATAACCTTAGGAATAAAATCTTATCATTTAGGTCCACTTGGATGAGATTATGTCATTTATTATTATTTAATTCAGAGAAGAGTTAAAAGAGTTAAAATCACTGTTTAATAACAAAAACATTTTTAATATAGGGTTTTATATAAGATAAATTAGATTATAAATATTCATTACAAATCTAAAAAGATTTCATACATCATGGAATTTTATTAATTATTTTTAGACCTTAAATAAATAAATTTATTTATGACACAATGATGATGCAGTAATTATCTTATTCATGAAGGAATAAAATAAATGGTATTATAAATATTAAAATAAATATTATTTCAAAGTTTTTATTACATCCAATAATATTCCATGTGAATATGACATGTTAGGATTTATTTAATGTATTTTCTTTTGATGTAATCATGTTATTATTATTTTAACAAAAAAAATACCAAATAGTGTCAAAATTGACATAAAATGGTTTTTAAAACAAATATAATATTATAAATTGATATAATGGTCCCAAAAAATCAAAGGTTTGGGAAAAAGATTTATATAATAAAATATATGAAATTAATGAACCAATTTTGGTTCTATTGTATATATATAGTATGTTTATTAACTATATAGTGTAAGAATACAAGAAGACACGGTAAACATTAAATTATTTAACTTAGAGTTAAATCTAAATGATATGGTCAAAATGGTAACCAAAACTTGTCTAAAACCTATTGGTTGTGTTTTTTTGACCTATCCCCACCTTATACTTTAAATAATTAACTTTGGTGCATTCATAAACCGAATATGAATTTTTTATAAAATAATATTTTATGTTTTTCCTAAGCTGCCCCTCACCCCTCTTATAAAAGGGCACTCCCCCTTCCCTCTAATTCACACCTTCTAAGCCATTTGGCTCGGCGAAACCCGGCCCAAATACCCTCTAAAATATACTCCCTTCATCCTAGAGGCATTATTTTGATTAGAAATCCAACCTACGAAGCCCTTTTGATAAAATCAAATGGAAGAACCCGAAGAAGAGGAGGCTAAATGTACCCTCGACTAAAGGAATGTTCAAGGTAATGGGTTTTCATCTCACTTCTTATTTCCGTGAGATTCATGCCATATTTCCACTATTAACATTTGTGTGGGGTATGTTCTACCCATAATTTTTCTTTATATAATACACTTTAATTTATGTGTATTTACATATTCATTGTATGATACCTCTTTCGTGGGGTGTATGTTTTGTAAGTTACCAAATTGGTAGGGGATAATTTCACAATCTCTTTGTTATCCATGGTTGTTTATACCTAATTATCTCTTGGGACCTCTTTATCATCAACATCCATGTTTCTATAATATTTAATTCAAAACTTTCTTACTATTTTACAGAATATGGGTTAAAGTCATTTATACCCTTGTTTTCCTTTTTATAAGAAGTTTATAAAGGAATATTTACATCATTTTCCAAACAAGGACCTTTTATCCTTTTCAAAAAATTATGGTAAGATTTTTTTTAACATATACGGTGGGTGCGGCTGTTTTCCACCATTGTAAAATCTTTGAAGCTTCCCATACAAGCTTATAAGAATATTTTTAAAGTAAATGTTTTCTTTTATAATTATGTGACTTTTAAATAATTTAAAAAAAAGAGATATTTTTCTCAAATAGTATTGATTTCATCTATGCCCACATCCATTGATGGATTTTAAGCTTATATGAGGTTGAGTTATTATGATACAAACTATCCATATTGTATTTAATGTTTTTTGATATGTCTGACTATGGATGAGTTATTTTTATGCCATTAATGGTTTATGATTAATGTTTTGGAATTACGTATGCTAGTTTTAATATGAATGTTTATGTTATATTTCATCCCCTTCTTAAGATGAATGTGTTGGACTAGTATGTTCCGGGTTGGGGACCGGTAAAAGTAATCCCTTTGGGTTGGGTCCGGTTACAGAAGACCCTCCGGGTTGGTGTCCAGTTATTAGAGGCACTCCGAGTTTATTTCTAGTTATTTGAGGCACTCCGGGTTTGAGTCCGGTTACAGAGGCTCTCCGGGATGTAGTCCTGTTACAGAGGCTCTCCGGGTTGAGTTCCGGTTACAGATATCCCTTAGGTCTGGGCATGAGGCCTTGATACAAAAATTAAAGTTCGGCATTATGCATTCCATCATTATGAAAGTGGTTAGTGATATTTCATGTGATTATTTGACTAATTGAATATCCATGTTAATAAGTAAATGGCATTACTTCATCTTATTTTTTTCATATTATCTTGACGTTCATGTTTAAAAGGATTTTTTTAGTTATACATTTCCTTAAATGTTTATGACTTTTTAGGATAGTTTCCGCTGTATTACTAAGCATCTATGCTTTCCCATTTCTATGTTTTATTTTTCCCAGGATTACAAGAAGTGTATTGTGATTGATATGTAGGGTTAAGCCAAGGGAATAATGGCATTCGTGAAGTATTTTTTATGCTGTTTTGAATGTTATGAAGTGTAATGTAACATTCATGTATGTAATCTACTTTCCAAGACAGCTAAACTGATCGGTCATTTGGGACATGATTCCTTGTAATCATGCAAATGTATTAAAATAATGCATCGACTCTGGGTAACTGGGGTCGGGGCGTTACACGATGATCATGTTGTGAAGGATGTGTCTTTAGGAAGTGCAATGGGTATTACATGTGGTTAGTAGCCCAAATAGAAAACATGGGCCAATGTGTGGTTAGTTGCTCAGTTTTAAGGATATAGGGACTTACTCTAGTATGGAGGTCTGGTGGAGAGAAAGTGTATCGGGAGAGGACAGGGTAACGAAGGCCCTTATTCTCATCTCTCCAATAGTATTTGGAACCGAATAAGAGAGGAGGGGTGGGGGTTATACCTCCTATATAAAAGGATAGGGGCATACAACATGATGGTTTCCCTTCCTCGTGGATAGATTATCCTCATGAAAAGTGGATCTCATTCCATGTGAGGAATATCTCACTCATATGGACACGGGAAGACGTGGAGAATGTTCGAGATTAGGAACCCCATATATATTACATGTGGCAAGGAAACAGTTTAACTTCATGTGCTGGGGATGATGGTGCTTTGTAGTTTAACATCCTAGAGATTAGACAAGGTGGTTTAAATCCACACCCCTAGGAATTACATAACTAGTAGACACCCATCCTTGGGGAAGGGAAGGAATCAAAAATGCCCTGGCGAGGCGGTGTTACGGAGAGATCCCCAGAGTGGCCCATTTCTGAATGGATATGCGAAGAAAAAATAGCCATTAGCGTACCTAAGAGAAGATGTGTAAGGCTAAGAAATGCAACCTGAATCACCTCCCAAGGTACCATGAAATCACTTCATAAAAACCTAGAGGGTCTTACAGGATAAGGGTTTGTGAAGAAAATGGATTCATAGGAATGGACCTTGTGATGCTCTGGTGCTCCATGTAATGGTGGGGCATCATGAGGCGGTATGATTCATGAAGTGAGTGGCCTAGCGTAAGCATAATGTATAAGTTCATATATAGGGTGCTTCACCATATGGAAAGGCTTTCACAGAGTGGGACTTCTCCAAGAAAGGGAACCTTTCATTGAATAGAACTGCGAATTAATGTTCGTCACAAATCACAGTCACCCTGCCTCAGCAAATGGGTCATACGTGCATGGAGTGTACTTCACGAAGAGTGAGTTTTTTACGAAGAATCATGTCCCTTTTAGGATCTCCTTACTTCGTGGTGGGTCGTGGGCTACGCGAAGGGTATCTTGGATGGAAAATGGGTTGTATTTGAGCTAAGGTAATGGTACATCACAATTCTAAAGTACCTAAAAGAGAGAATTCTGCTCATGGTTTTATAGAGAAGAAGGTGCTTCACGATCTGATAGAATAAATGGTGAATGGTTGGAGTATCCAACCATTGGGCTCAAGGGGAGCCTGATATTTATAGGTGAGGGGCAATGCGAAGCAAGGATGGGTTGGAGTGATTACACATGGATCTCTGTAATCTATCACATATTGTGTCATGTTCATCATAACTGCAAAGTCTAATTTCATCCCCTCTTCAACTTGGAGAATTTCTGGGTGCTCTATATGGAGATCATAGAGGCATCTATAAGGTTTAAAAGGCTCATAGAGGTTGACTTGGCTCCCTCCATGGCGTGAATCTCTTTGTCAATTGTGTCATAACCGTAGATCCTCCCATCACCTGACTCCGTGATGGCCAAAGTGGGGGATTCGGCTTCATGTCGGCAGCGATGCTGGGTGGGGCTTCACGAATGGGTTTCACGAGGATTCCCCCTTGGGAAGGGATTTTTTTTGGATTCCTTTACATATTTTGGTGCAAACAATCATTTTTATTCACTTTTATATGATTGTGTATATGTGTGATACAATTTTTGGTGGACCAATGTGAATTTTTTATCACCCCCAAAAGGGGCTCCTAAGAGTGCATACAAACCTTATGTCTATAATTAGGTTGAGAAAACGATGTCTTATGGATCATGTTAAGGTCCCACAATGAGTATTTGCAATTGGGATCACGTTGAGGCTTAAGGGTGGTAGCACAAGTTCTTATACAAATTATTTTCTTTCATTATTTTATATATGTGATCAGCCTAGTGGGAGATAAGTCATGATGTATGCTTGTATGACTCTATTTCATTTAGTACGGAATGAATAAGTATATTTACTTTTTTACAATTATTTTTTATTATGGATGTTTATTTTTTATTTTCACTGTTGTTTTTTGATATGAGTGTATTTTATCGCTAGAGAAAAACATTATACTCTCACTACTTGTAGATATCATCTGGATTATGAGGAGGCATGTTTGAAGACATAAAACACTCTAACACGAAAACTAGTGAGTTGTCTTTTCCCAAGGCATCAAAAGTGGTATCAGGGCCTCTATTATTTTCTATGAAAATATGAGATATGATTGAAATGAACTGGGAAATATTCAAATTTTATGATGGACCCTGGACGGGTGATTCAAGGAGATGATTTTTCTTGTATTTCTAGGTTATTATATATATGTTATTATTGTCCAAGGTTTCTACCGTACCAGTAGTGATATTTATTTATTATCTTGTTTGTTATTGAGATTATGATTTTCTAATTGGCTCCTACACTATAATTGATATAGTATTGTATAAATGCATCATATTTTTCACACATGATTCATATGAATTTCACGTGATAGTATGATATTGATTTCAATAAATATATAGGGTTCTTCATTTTAAAGGGTCAATAATAGCTTATATAGTTTTTTCCGTTATATATTATTAATTGAATAATAATCACCTGAACAATGATTTTATTATATTTATTAAATGTAATTTTTATTCCATGATGGATTCATTCTAACGATGGTTATTCAAATTCCCCATTTAAGGGATCATTATAAACCTCAAGTCTATACTTATTTATTTCATATCATAGTGATTGACACCTTATGAGAGATTATGATGCTAGTATGTTTACATAAAATGTTAATAATAACTTATATGCACAATCCCATATGGAATATTAGTGGAAATATACTTAACCTTACCATATGAATATGGTTTTATTGATACAAATCGTTATAGGGTGATATCATATTATGTGTGTAGATGAGATCATGTTCCCTATGGCTGTTGTCTAGTATGTGGATTCCAAATGAAAATTTGGGCCCTAATGTGGGTTGTATGACCAATATGTGTTTCTTGATATATATTTGTGTTAACCGTAGAATCAATTTCTCAAAACTTGAGTTACATTGTGATATTATAGATAAGAGTGCAGTTGATTCCCTAAGACATCTTACCATTAGGAGATGTGACTTATGGACTAGGTGGGAGAGCATAGTGACATTGTGATGTGAGTCAAGATATTGATGTTTTGGGTCTTACAATTGTAATATCTAGGAGAATCTATGTTATTTTTGGTGATAAGTATTTATGTAAGATTCTAACCTAAGAGAGGGTTTACCCTAAGCTAGTGAGATCATTTAGAGATGAAATCCATGAGGAAAATCAAGTAGTTAGTAATTATTCATGTAAGGTTATGAAAAGCCTGTATTATAGTAAAAATGATGTATCAAATATTATGGAAGTAAAATAAAATATGGTTTTTTTTAGAATTATTTTTAACCATTATAATGAATTACTTATTCAATGCCATGAGGTGTGAATGAAGTTTTTTCACAAGTTGGTTTTACAAAAATATCTCATCAAACCGATGATTTAGAAATGGGTTTGAAAAAATATGAGATACCTTCAGGATTTCAATACCTTGGAATGGGTTGATAAAGGTATGCGTAATCCCTTTGGATTTTAGGATATAAATTACTATGACTGCAATAGATTATGTTTTTAAGGATTGTTTTTGGAGGAAATTGTTAGTTAGATTCCCATAAATATTTATTTCAAGTATACTTCTCCATAAGATAGTGGATAATGATCCTAGATGGTTTGATCATGGATGTGTAGTGATTTGGTTGATTATTGTTGTTTTGGAATGTTTTTCATATGGTGGATGATCATGTGGTTGTCCTTATCATGAGTAAAATATCCCGATTTTTGGAAATAATTTGACTATTATTTCATTGGGATATATTAAATTTTACCTACGAGAAGAAAATAACTAGCTGTTTAGGTGTTTTATCATATGTTAGTGACATCTGACTAATGGGAACATTGAATAGATTGGGTTTCAAGTTTCGTGGGGGTATACACCTACTGGGGTTGGCTGAGACAAATATGGATAATAGATAAGATCTTTTGTGATTATTTATTGAGGTTTATTCACTATAGGAAAGGTTGAGTGAGGTTGGTGATGCTTTTGTAGTAAATCCTCAATGCATGAGGGAAATAAAATATTGGTCAGATATACTTCCTAGTTGAATGTGGATTGGTGAGTAGTCATGTATAGGCAAAGGAAAAATTATTTTTAAGAGACATTATATAAAGACCCAGGGTTTCCATGAAAGATTCACAGCTCAATTTTGTGTTTTTTGAAATCTCCAATCATCTCTATGGATTTAATGATTCATTTCCCCTAGTAAAAAACTGAATAGAAAATTTTATCATTCTATTAATTTTGGGGGATTGGTGTTTACCCCTAGAATGATTTGATGTGAAATTTATTACATAAAGGGGAATTTATGAAAATAAATTAAGTATTAAAATATTAATTCTAGTCATGTGTGTTTTTATTTATGAAATAATACTTATATTTCATAAATAGAGCATCATATGAGAAAATAAAAACCATGTTTTTTCCATAATAGGTATTTTTCCATTCTATCATCATATTGGGAGTTGAAATTAGGTCCTTCGGGTTGGGCCTTCATATTTAAGCGATAAAATAAATAAATAAAGATTAAATTAATTAATTTTTGTTTGGTGAATCAATACAATTCTTCTATTTATACCCATTTTTTCCACTATTCAATTGAATGAAACCTAGAGGGAGGGGAGATAATGATAAAATATAATAGATATAAAGGATTTTGGATCAAAGAATGAGGTCTTATCCTGTTCGAATAAAAAATATCACCGATGATTGCATTATGAAGCAATGATGAATAAGAATATGGTTTTGAATGGATTGAAGCGATGATGATTTTCCATTGATGTAGGAATTTGTTATCTTTATTTGATTCATTCTTCAGGATTCATTTGGGATGTGTATAATTTTGGAATATTCTTCTATTATCCTCTAACAATTCATTGTGATTGTTTTCCCAAAAATTAATATTTATATCTGTCCTTTGGAAATTTTGTGATAGAAAATATTTAACTCTTTCATTGTTATTTAGATTATTAAATTTCATTGGCATACTAATGATGATAAAGTGATAGATAACCATAAGTTAAGGAAGAGGAATTATTATTTCCCATCTATTACTCTCTCTATCGATCAATATCATCATTCTCTTTCTTACATGAAAAAAAAGTGTTGGATCAATAATAATTAGCATTGGTTTCTTGAAGAAATTAAAGAGGGATATCTAAAATAACAAGATGGATGAGTGGTGAAAACCCAAGGGAGTATGATGTGTGTGGGGATCATGTGGTTGTTGTTTATTAAAATTGGAACAAAAGTGGTTTGACTGGGGTTCCATATACATGTTTCAGAAATATAAATCATGTATTTATTAATATTTATCCCATAATTTTATTCTACTTTTAAATCCATGGGTATCCTCCGGATACACCTCCTCTCAAAAAATTTATAAATAAAACTAATATAATTATTAATTTAAGGTTGTTGGGTTTACTATGATCTACCTGCATCAATCATTTGTTGACCTAGAGAATACTTATGTATATTATCTATAAATATATAATTATATTAAAAATAGAAATCTAGAAAAGATGTGGATAATGAGTTTTTATACCAATCAAAATCTATGAGTTTTTTTAAAAAGGACATATTTTATAAGTCCATATAGAAAAAATAAAAATATTACACCAGTAAAGGTGAAATGATTACAGTGAATATGGCCAAAAACATTACTCTAGTAAAGTATTATTTGAGAAAAAAATTTGATTTTCTATATTTCTACCATTCCAAAAACTCTCATTGAATTATTCTTGGGGGTTGGTATTTTCATGGTAGTAGGAACAATGGTCAAATAAAATATTAGACTGTTCCTCATCACACACCATTTTAGATAAATTCGATTAATCCTTTCCAATTTCCTCTAAATGCATAGATGCATCATAATTTGGCAGTCAACATTTATAATAGGGTCCCTAATATGCTACCATTATGAAGAGTGGGTACCATTTAATAGGTCTCATATTTATAAATACCATATTATCCCCATTAATGCATCTATCAACTTAATCTATCAAGGTATACATTGTAAAAATATCACATTATTATTTTTTACTTATATCAAATCCTATAAATGGGTAGACCTCACTTGATTTGACATCAGAGATAAAGAGACTATACCACACTCAATATTAACCCCCAACGACGGACATTGTAGCCAACATTCAATGAAAAAAATACCATATATTAGGACAATCAATTTTAACCAACGAAAACAAGGGAAAACACTACCACCTATTTCGCTTTATGATTCTTGTTCCTTTAACAGAATTAAAAATCATTAATAAATGGGTACCGTTATTGGTTTTTTTAGTGTTGTTAAAAGTACCTCATTTATCAGTGCTTTTTTGTTGCACTGATAGAGGGGGATATTTATATGTTCCTTTTTTACTAGAACTGATCATGTGTTCATTTCATAAAAAGTTTTAAATCATTGAACAATAACATATTAATATATATATATATATATAATATTTTATTAATGAAGATTTATATAAGGGTAAATACGAATTTAAACATAATATATAGGATTTTTAGTTAAAATGGATGATAAAATATTTTGAAAACTAATATTAAATAATAATTTTATACTAAAAATAATGTCAGAGTCGTTTAATAACAATTTGAGGATACAAAAATATTAATAAATGATCAAGAATAAGTTAAAAATGTAACTCAAACTTCAAACAACCATAACTTTTAGTCTATGTGTTTTTTGGGCTCTACCATATATCAAATAAAAATTTTGATATTAACTAATCCCTAATTACTATGGGAACTCCTGAATAAAATTTTCTTGGTGAAAACATCCAGAATTTCTCCAAAATTGAATTTTTAAATGATGCGCTCCAATTTTTAATTTTCATATTATTTTAAAATAAATTATTTTGTTTACCTTTATAATTGATTTTATTTTTTCACAGATAAAATACAAATTTTATCATCCTTTATTTAGTACTAATGTAATGGTACTTTTTTTGTGCTTTTTTAGGATTGATAAAATGGTCCCAATGTTAATTGTTCTTATATCAACAACTCTTTTTTGGCACTATTGATGGATTTTTCATGCGCTATTAATAGTCATTTATATAATAGTGAAATCTATTAAGACTTTTAAGATCTATACAATCATGGAACATATTAACATTAGTGATCTTGTTTTATTCTCATCTTACTTAATAACATTAAATTCGATATATAATCCCTTTAACAGAATAGAAAAATGACTTTAACGATGCTAAAAAAGTGTTAATGACCATAGTGTTACTAAAGGGGAGGGGGACTCATTTATCCATGCTAAAAACCACTGATGAAGGAAAAATTTTAGAAGATCTTGATTAATGATGACAATGGTGAACCATTATTAGTGGTTTTATGAGCACTGAAAAAGGCATCCCTTTATCAATTCATTCCCTAGTGCTGATAAATATCCCACATTATCAGCTCTTTTAATAGCACTGAAATAACTCCTCCTATATCAATGATAGAAATAGTATTGATAAAGACCAAACCTATGGTAGTGTGCTGTTTGAATATCATCATACTACGAAAATACAAATAACCTGTATGCAAATATTTTATTAAAATAAAATTAATTTTACATCACAGATAAAAAACAATACAATATATATTTAAAACATTGTTTTGTATAATTACATTTACTATTACTATCCAAAAAAACATTTAAAAAATTAACATTTCATCATCGTCGGCACCTGCAATCCTCTCTATAGAAATTCCCCCAATGGTATATGTTTTTGAACAAATCATCTCAACCCAAGAAAATGAATCCACCTATATAAGAAAATGAAAATTAAGAAACTAATACTATAGAGAATGAAATTGAATATTAATATGAAAGAATAAATTAATAAAATTTCAATTATAAAAAAATCTTCACACTTGGAGTTATACCAGTCACATTGTGTGTCATATTGAGGTATGGATGATTCATATAGGCCACAAATGATTATTAGATCATTTTCCAAATGTACCAATAAAATATGAATGTGTTTTATTAGTTTTGAGTGTGTCACTTGTTCTTTTAACTAATATTAATGTAAATTTTAAATGAAAAGGTGAAGTTGTATTTAAATCGGTCACACTATTCATAGGATTGCAGTGTGTATGATTCATGCACATCACAAGTCAAATATATACCATTATCATAAAGTATAAAAACAAATTTAATGCATTTGATTGAGTTTTAGCATGTCACTAGTGTCTTTTGATGAAATATAATTTCTAAATAGAAACACACACTATGTGTTATACAAGTCCCATCTTGTGTCATTTTTATATGATACTAATTTTTACACATATTAAATGTGTTATGAATCTGTTTTTAAATTATTAATTCAACTATATCATGTATTTGTTAGTTTTAGTGGTGGCACATTTTTGAACTAAAATGTAAATTTTAAACTAAAAATAGGAACTTGAAGTTATAATTATCTCATCATGTGTCATATTGAGGTGAAGTTGATTCCTACACATCAAAAAATACTTTTGGTTCATTTTATAAATGTACCAAACCAATCTAAAAGACTTTTATCTTTTTTTAGTATGTCACTTGTTCCTATTACTAAAATTAATGCCAATATTATGAAAAATACGTGCTTAGATTCATATCAGTCACACTTTGTATAGGATTAATTATAAGATGATTCATACGAATAAAAAATGTCTTAAATAATGTTTTATACTGTACCAAAATAATTTGAAAATGTTTTCATATTTTTCAGTATATCACTTGTTATTTTTATTAAAATTAGTGCCAATTTTAAATAAAAATATTGACTTGGTGTTATAACGGTCACACTATGCTTCATATTGAGGTGTGGGTGATTCTCAGACATTAAAAATTACTTATGGGTCATTTTCTTAAGATATCAAAAGAATCTGAATGGATTTTCATTGTTTTTGGTATGTCACTTGTTTTTTCTAGTAAAATTAATTTCAATTTTATATAAATTTCCACAAATTGAATAATATCAGTCAAACCATGCATCATATTGATGTCTAAATGATTCATAAACATTAAAAATGACTTATGGATAATTTTACTAAAATAAGAAAATATTCTGAATATCTTTTTAATTGTTTTTGGTATATCAGTTGTGTTTTTTATTATAATGTTATTTGAAACTGGACACATGCACATTGAGTCATTCCAATCACAATGTGAGATAATTGTTTGTGAGACTGTGTCTTACAAATCTCAATAGACTTATGAATTATCTCCTTAAATTATATAGAAAACCAGAGTTCATTTTATAGGTTTTTAAAGAGTGGCAATTTTTTTATCTAAAATGTCAGTTTTAAACAGATAACAGCTATTTTGGATCATACATGTGACATTGTGGGTTGGAATGAGGATTGATTGACTCATAACTATAAAAAATTTCCTATTGATTGTTTTGCTAATGTATGATAACAATCTTAATGTATTTTGTTTTGGTTTTGGATTTTCACTTGTTATTTTTACTAAAAATAATGTCAATTTTAAATAAAAAGAAATAATGGAGTTATACCAGTCACACCATTCACAATATTAATGTGGGGTTGATTCCTACTTGTCAGAAGATACCTAGGGATCATTTTACTAATGTATCTAAATAATCCAAAAAAATTTATTGGTTTTCAGTATGTCGCTTTTTATTTTTTCTAAACATTTTTTGGAAACTGGAAATAGAAACATTGAGTCACATCGGCCACATAATGTGTCAGTTTGATGTGAGAATACTTCCTATATGTAAAAATTCACAAGTGAATAATTTTCGAAAATAATAAATAAAATTTTACGGTGTTTCTCTATTATTTAGTGTTTGAAAAATATTTTGAACTATGATGGAAGTTTTAAATTGATAATAGTCATTTTGAGTCATACTAGCTACACCCTGAATTAGATTGAGGTTTGGTTGAATCCTACAAATCCAAAAAAGGATTATGAATAATTTACTGAATTATGAAAAAATATGAATGTATTTTATTGGTTTTTAGTTTTTCACATCTTCTTTTTAATAAAATAAATGTAAATTTACAATAAAAAGACACACTTAGATTCATACTAGTTACATTGTTATTGGAATGAATTGATATTGATTCCTACAAGTCACAAATGACGTACGGATCATTTTCATAATGTATCAAAACAATATGAATGTTTTTTCTTCATTTGGAGTTTGTAAAATGATATTTTTAACAAAATTAATGCATATTTTTAATAAAAAGAAACACATGGACTCATATTAGACACACTATGTTTCATATTGATGTTTGGTTGATTTATACTTATCAAAAATTACATATAAATAATTTTTATAATGTATCAAAACAATTATATCTTATTTTATTTAGTTTTTGGTATGTATATTTCCTTATTGAATAAAAGTAATGAAATTGTTTTTAAAAAAAAGATGTACTTGTAGTCATATTGGTCACACTATGTGTCATATTGAGTTGTGGTTGATTGATATGCATCCCAAATGATATATGGGTTACTATATTGATGTTTAAAATCAATCAAAACTAAAAATGTTACCACTCATTTAATTTCCTTTCTTTTTGGAAAATCCAACACTATATATTGTGTCTTTGTTCTTAGGAAAAAACCTTTTCTACTCTTTTAGTTTTTAAAAAAGTGAAATGTTTATTAGGTGTGAACATTAAATCAATTTGAAGTATTGGATGTTTTATAATGAATGGAAGCATAATTAATGGTAACACAGTAATAAAGGAAAAATTTATATCTTTTTTCTATTATTACACGTTGTTTTATGAAAAATATGACTTTGAAAAGAAATTGTAAAAAAAATAATTAGGTATTATATAAAAATATTTAAGAAATTAATTTACAAAAAGTAGATAAACATATAAAAAAATTAATTAAATAAGTTTTAGGAGTTCTCATTCCCATGATGTTTATAAAAATTCTTGACCAATTTTATTGATATAATTATCTTATTTATATCCAAGAAGTCCAATCTCCCATGAGCATGAGAAGCTTCAAAAAAACCTCCCCAACCTGAAAAAACAATCCTTCTATATAAAATATTATTTCTTATGTGATAAATAATAATGGGAAGTAAATTTTACATAAATATGAAACAATCCATTAATTCTATGTAAAATAATTTTTCTATGAAAACATCTAAATTAACTCTATTATAGAAAATAGGTAGTTTTGTTTCTCTTTTTGAAAAGTTAGTGCAGTGAAATTCAATGAAATGATTAAGGTAAAAACTTGCAGGGGTGAAATTATTTTGAGAGAGAATATGTTTGTGGATTTTTCAGTGCTAAAATGCTTGAAATATGTAAATAATAATTCTAAAGTAAATAATCTTAGTGAAGAATAATGAAAATTAAATCAATGTTTCATTTTATAGTTTTTTATAAACTAGAGAAATAATATTGAAACATTACCTTCACATATTTGCAAAGGGGTTCTAACATTACAGTTTGTTCTTCAATTGGATTGGCGAAATCATCATATGTAGAAGACATTTTTTGCATGAGTAATAAAAAATTTGATTTTTATTATGTTAATATAATAGATAAAAGATTATATTATGAGGAATAATCTATAATATTAAAAAACACTAAACTTCTCATTGAACTATGTTTTGTTAATAAGTTGGAATTACCCTTTTCAATATGGTTTAATACATTCATTAACAATTTCATAGTGGTCATTATTTCAGTTTAAACCTCAAAATCCAATCTCACATGATTTCATTTATTTAGTATCTCTATGAAAATTAACAAAATAATATTTTGATTGAAATGATGTTGAACTTTACTAGAAAAGTAGATCGAATGATGATAAAATCAACACAATATGAAGTAGAAAGTGAAATCTTTATGATATATCAGTGCATTCTGCAATCATTTATGATTCCCATTCCATTCAAAAAAAATATTTTTTCTTGGGAATACATGGATTTTTTACCACTATTTTAGTTCTAAAATTAATAAATACACAAATGATTAATTAATATAATAACTGAAATTGTAATTTTCATTGAAAATACCACTTTAGGGATGCTAGTTTGTTGATATTATATGATATCAGTTATAAATTTACCAATATAATAACCATAATAATTTCAATTTTTTTGTTTTATACACTATAAATAAATTGTGAAAAATAATTAATTTTTTTTGATATGTGATTGGATTAAGGAAGATTATTATATATACCCTGATAATTATCCATTTTTAGAACATGTTATGCATCTTGTGTTCATGTATTGTCTCAATTCCATGATTTTCATGATATTTAAACACCACCCTATCATAACAGAGTTCCCAGTAAAATATAAAATAAAATGTATAACCTGATGTTCAGTTCAAATTTTTTTATGTATTTTATTTCAAATTGAAAAACGTCATCATGTGTGGATGGTTTAATTTGTATCCATGAAGTGAATCTAGAAAATAAATCTTTATATTATCCAAATTAACCGCAGTGAGTGTCTAATGATTTCTAAAATCAAAAAAATTAATGAGTAATGAACGAAATGAAAATATATTTTATTTGATTAAATTATAGAGTTTTACCTATTCCTCTTTGGTATAAATAAGTGTCTGTGAACTATAATTTATTGTTCTAATAATTTTTGTAATTTACCCATTATTTCATCCATTTTATTATTCTATTTATTTTTTTCTATAGAAGTTTCATGATAAATAATGAGTGCAAATTTATGTTCATGCAGAAATCTCTTCAATTGGAATTCATATATATGACTGCAACAATTATGAAAAGTATTTTTTTAAGTTAACATATTTTATCAACTATTGGAAAAAAAATAATGAAAACACACCTCATGTTTGAATTTATAATAGAGACACTAATAAATTAATATAATTAGCGATTTCAATTACATTTTCAAGAGAAATTTAGAATCTAATGGCATTTCAAAACATTTTTTCATCAAAATAAATAGTGTGATTACTACAACTTTATAACATTTCATCTTCATGAACAATCAATGTTGTTATTTTGTAACTATTGGTGGCCGTTGACAGTTATAAATAAAAGAAATTTTATCCCTATATAATATTTGTATATGAAAACAATAATTTTCTTTCTGATTCCAATTTCACGAAAAATATTACCATAAATTCGAATATTGCAAATAAGATATCTCTTTAAGGGAAATGGATCACCTAAAGCTGGTGGGAGTGGGGAAGGATGTTCATGTAGTGATTTTTCTTGAGTTGTTTCCTCTCTTTACCTACTCTCTAAATTTTTTTAGCAACTTATACTACCAATGATATTTTTCTTCAAGGGAAGCTAATCATGATTTCATATCTTCCATTTATTTTTCAATATCCTCCTACTATTCTATTTTCACAAAATATTTTGGGGGTGTCACCACAAAACCCTCACCTCGGACATTGATATAATGCTATGTCTAATTAAAGGTCACTAATAGTCGGTGTTCATACTGTATAGGTGTTAATGATTCCTATGTCTAGTCAGATTGAAAATATTGAAAAATAAGTAATAAATGTTATTTAATATTTATTTAAATGATATTTTTTTATTATGTCATACTTACACATGTTTCCCACAGTTTTTCTGTTTTAACTTATTAGTATCCTATATTGTTTTACACATTCCTCCTTCCGTAGAACGTGATGTATGGTGGAAGTGTCTTTGGATTTGGATGCATCAGTATACATATAAACAGAGGAACATAATTATGTTTCTATTTCAAGTCACATTAAATTATTATGGTATATTTATAATATATAAAAGTTTATTTCAAGTGTAAACTACCCCATCCTTTCATTAATGGGGGTGTACGTCAGTTTTTCATCCCATTCCAAATTTTCATCACTAAGTTCCAATTTTATAATTTAAAAATTCACAATAATAGTGATCAATACATGATTTATCAAACAATTTATTATCATCCATAATATACTAAAAAGATAACTCCCCATGATGGCTAGTAATACCATCCCATGATTCCTTTCATATCATTAGTGCATACATATGTGGTGGGTGTTGGTTTAATTTACCTTCAAAATATTAATGATATAATTTTGTTAAAATTTTGTGAAAGCTTATGTGAAACTTTCCATCGAGCATTAAAAAAATTTTCATATGGGATTAATCTAATTTAAATTATAATTTTAAGGTATAAAGAAGAATAAGTCAATTCTATCATTAGTTTTTATTGAGAAAATTATGAAAGGGTACCCTAGTGTTACCATAATATCCTTCCAAATTTGCGTCTCATGAATGGGAAAAACAGGTTGACACAAATCTACATCAATCAGCATGCACTACAGTGTGATAATCCAAATTTTACTATTGAACATTGATTTTTTGGGTTTAATAGTTTGGAAGCATGAATTCCATCTGACCTCATACTTGATGCCTTTTCATTTCGCCATAATAATTTTTACTTAGTAACACTATGATGATCTTATTTTTTCTATGACATTGATTCTTTGTTTTATACCTTTTCCTCAAGTTCAAAATCCTTAATATGTTGTTCCTATTGATTGATAGCATTGGAAGGTGCATAAAGTCAATGTTCCTCTATACTGGGAGAAGCAACATGTTGAGAAACCTATTGTTCCTTGGGATTGAGAGCATCATCCTATGTAGAAGTAATTTTCTATAGAAATTGTTTTAATTTTAATTTATATTACATAAATGCAGAATCAAACAAATAACAACAAAAGGTGACATAATGTATTTTACCAAAAATATAATTTAATTATTAAAAAATATTTTTTAAAAGGATAAATGGATATTAAACCTCTATCAGGTATCCATATCCATTCATTTTGGTCTAATATGTTATAAAAATCCCCATATAAACTGGGAACACTGAAAAATGAGAGTGTCATCCAAATGTAAGATCCATCTTCGGTTGAATTTTCATCTAACCATTTTGTGTTTTCAGTCGATAATATTATTATTGACCACTTTTAGTTTGGGAGATACATACTATAAAATACTTGTACTAATTGTGATGCCGTTATTGACGATTCTTTTTTGTATCCTTCCTTACTAAAACCACTATTTTGAATCCCAATTAATATATTTTTACATCACATCCATTATAACCCCACATACATAGGAAAATGGGAGCTAGGACGATTATATGATCCAACTAACATATTTTTTTGATGATGTCAATGTATGACAATGTCATATAAATTTGATTTCTCTCTATATTACCAGAAACATACATCACATTAGCCACAAGTGTAACACCCCTATTTTTCATGGTACGTCCTTCATCATTTTCATTTTTATAGAATTTATAAACATTAATTACATAACCATTGCAGGATAATACATACTCACTAGGCTACTGGATAGCTATTGAAGTCAATTTAAAATTGAAACTATATTTTCATATGACTCCATAAAAATATCACCTCAAAACCATTTTATGAATTGTAGATTTTTTATATTTGATATCCATATTTTATCCCATTGTGGATTTAAATTCCTAAGAATTTATTTGTGGGTTTCAATATATGGGGTAACATCTAAACTATTGTGAAAAATGTAAAGGTGGTCTTACTCTAGTTCTATAATATTGACTGTTACAACATAAATTTGTGAAATTCCATCACTTATAATCCACCCATCATGCTGAGATTTAGGTAGCATAATTATTTACACAACATATAGCTTGTCAGTACAGAATTAAAAGTCTTCCTCTTTAACATATTTCTCTCCAATATAACATCCTATATGGCATTTTTTTGACATGCAATTTTAAAATATTCATATAAAATTAAAATGGTTTATATCCATATATAATATATAGCACCACATAGTAAAATCTCTCTCACCAAGTGGACCATTATGAGAAGCATCATATCAATGAATGATGGAGGGAGGAAATTTTTTAATTCTATAGTTAGAAACTTCCCCTACTCTCTAACATTGTTTCATATCTATTTGAAAAATAAATAGAACATGAATAATTTATATTTTAAATTGTTGGGAAAAATTAAACTTAAATCTATAGGTATTAGATGTTTTATCAAAACATGATAGTCATGGGATTTCAGACCCTTTAACTTTAAAATATTCATTAACACTATAATTATGATAATCATCGAATACCCCTATTGATCTTTTCTATAAATCAAGAATTTTCAAAATAGTTATATCTTCTTCCTAGAAGGATTGTAAGTAGGAAGAGGATGAAAAGTCCATTTTCACCATTCACTGGTTCCAACTCTTACAGTATTCCTATGTAAATCATGTTCACCGTAACCATAATTACATCTTTTTTTGATGGGTTAATTTAGTAATGTTCTAATGACCGAGTCAAATACATGTTTTTGAACATGTATAACATCAAGAAGATGTTTGATGTTACAAAATCAAGTATGGAAATTTAAAAATATGGTCCCTTTTCCCACTGGTTTTCGTAATGATTTTCAGAAAAATATTTACCAAAAGCACCACCCATATAATTTGAATTATCAAATAGTTTATCACCTATTAGGGGAGATGCTGATGTACATTATTCTGAAATCCCATATAATTATGTCTTCCATGATCGATACTTATGTCATTGTGGAAGAAATTTATGATGTCATAGAAACACTGTTTTCGATGAATGTTTCGATATAAATGAATATGTAACTTGTTCAAAAATGGGACCACATTGAGTTCTTTTAATGCAGAATCCTCATAATCTTCCATGATCAAGAATGTGATTTACCCCCCCCCCCACCATTAAACATGGCTCCCATCATGAAATATTGATTTCTATTGAAATCATATAGTATAACAATTTAATCATACAATAATTTCATAACTCATATCAAATAACCCTAATAAACATAAATATCATTACCCCGTTGTTTTGGTCCTTATATAAGCATAGATAACATAATGTATTTTCAATTAATGCATAACCATTGTGGAATACTATAATTTTCCAACATAACCAGCCATCTAGTATGTGTAATACTTTGAAAACCAAAAGGATTTAATCCATCTATAGATGAAGCATGATTAAGGTTTCTCAGATCATTTCCAAATTCAGGATACTCATGCTCAATTCTCTTCCAAAGAGTAGATACATTTGGGTGATGAATTTTACCATCTTTATTTCTTGTATCTATATGAAAAATATATTTATTTATTAACTTCTCACTTCCATATAGGCACATAATCCTTTTAATTATTGGAAAGTACCATAAAACATTCATTTAAATAGATTAATCTTTCTTTCATCGACAACCACCACACTTTGGGGATATTTATGTTCTTTGTGGTCATCGAGAAATAGTATAAAGTCATATTGATAAGAATGTATTCTTTTAGAGATCACAAACAACAAATATAGAATTAGTTTAGCATTATATTTTTGGAAAAAGAGATTATAATCTTCTAGGGTCATATCATCAAACAAAGAATGAATTTTAGTAAAACTGATGTCTCTTAATCCATTTCCAACATTTCAATTTTATAGCTTCAAGTGGACTAACAATGTTGAATATTTTTTTGAAAGCATCATACAATGGAATCTTTACACAACACTTTAACTCCTCCAACAATATTGTACAATCATGAAGTTTATATCCAACTTTCATTTTCGTGTCCTCAATATGATCTTTATCATAATTCACTCCTGTAATCATATACTCGATACAGTCTTCTTCATTGTCTACAATTGTAATAATTTTTATGTCCCCAATACTATCTTTATTCCTAAATTTTAATTTTGATATATTTCCAGATAGATCAAATTTTTTTCATCTCTTATAGGCTAATTAGTCTTTTAGAACTACATGATTATTATAGAAAATTGATTTGAGAAGGGTCATATGAATGATATTTTTCAAACATGATGAACTCCTTCACCCCATCCTCATAATCGTTTGTCTTATGATAGGAATACATATATTCACTATTCATATCCATTACATTAGATTATGTAATTTTAATATTTATACTTATAAATACACCAAATATGAATTTCAAATAATGGGAACCCAACATTTGATTATTTAAAATAATTTCATCTTTCCTTGAAGGATATAGGAAATTGAATTTAAGAAAATAATTACTCCACTATTGGTAGGTGTTATCTAATGCAATCATTCAGAAGATATGGGGGATCAATATCATCTACCAATATGAAATAATAACTATTTGAGAGATTAATTTGACGAGGATGACATGAATTATTGTATTTTGTATCATGAGACTCATTCACTTAGAAATTAACAATAAATCAGAGAGAAGATTTAGTTGTGGAGGACTCCCCTAATTTAAACCATATAGGTTATGTTAAATGAATAGAATATTTAGTATTCTCCATATAGTTAAACATTAATTCATATATTGCAGGAGATAGTTCATGATGGATTTCCTATGGGTTGGATAGAGTTAGTGACATAACCTTTCTGTAGTGTTATTATCAATCTATATTATATAGGCGGTGATATAATGTGTATGTATGTGGTCTCAAAAAGATAACATGATCATATGAATATAGATAAAACAAATTATGTGTAATCAATACTCTGCCAATGCAACTACGAAAAAGAATCAAATAAGATCCAACTTTGAAAAATTATTGAACAAGATATCCAAATAAACTAAATTTGAAACTCATTCAACACACAATTAAAATAATACATCCAAAATATATATGTTACTATTTAAAACAAAAAATATTTCATATAATAAAATAAATCTTAATTAAAAAAATGAATTGTTGAAAAAATAATTATCATATAACAAAATTATAAAATCATAATTTTATAATTTATAGAAATAAATTTTATGAAAGTATAAAAGTAATAAAATATTGATAAATTGATAAATGTATACATGTATAAAGTATAAATTACAAATTTATATATATTTATATTAGTATATGAAATTATATAAATATATATAAGTATAAAAATATAAATAATTTATAATGGAATATATATTTTAATGAAATATATATAATTAATAATATATTTAAATTTAAAAATCTATATAAAAGTACATATATGTTATAAAAAATTACATATTTTATATAAGATTAGAGTTTTAAATTTTTTAAATATATAAAATTATAACATAAAAAATAAAATTTTATGAAATTATAAAGGTATAATATTTTATAATAGAATAAAAAAATAATTATATATTCTTTTATAAATCTTGAAAATAATAAATGTATAAATAATTAATAAAATATTTAAACTATATTTGTAAATATGATATTATATAAAATTTATAAAAGTATAAAAATTTAAAAAATAATAATACTATACAAGTATAAATATTTAATTAAAAAATATTGTTAAAAAATATTTTTAAAATATGATATAATAAAAAATTATAAAATTATAAAATTATCCACTTGAAACACTTTGAATATGTCAATATACATTTTCATACCATGCATTTTTAGTGGTTCCCACTATTTTTTTTAAAACCTATCATAGAGGTCTGAGATACTAATTATTAATTTTTTCTCTTAATAAGGCATATAAAATAACATAATATAAAATCGGTTGTTGTGAAAAAAATACTTCATTTAAATTTTCTATGAATTATGGTTCACAAAAATATTTTCATTATAATCAAAGACTATATTATTAATATAAAATTATAAACTAAAAATAGTATATATATATTAAATTTATATACTTTAAAATATCTATAAAATACTCTACTATAGAGTGATTTATATTTGTAATGAACTATATAAAATACATGATGCCTTATTAATTAACATATAAATTTTATTTATAATGGTGTTCATTATTGGAATTTCATATTTAGTTTTATTATGCCCACCAGATATATATAAATTAAAAATATCTCGTGATTTCAAATAATGAAAACAATATTTTTTTCGAATACTTATAATTTAATAATTGACCTATTAAATTATATGATATATATTTTAGTCATTTTATATTGTCAATTTTTTTAATAAAAAATTGTATCCATTGAAAATAGATATTTGAGCCAATTTTATATTATAAGTGACAACCACATTCATATTTCAATTCCTTGGTATATTATAAAAATTCAATTTATGATATTTTTTCAAAGGAATTTTTTTTCAGACCCATGAAGTGGTTATACTTAATGTCACATTGGCTACATAGTCATTGAACATTGCAAAGTAGTATATTCTATTTAAATGAAAAAAATTAGAGAGAGAAATAACGTAATATGATATGAAAATGAATGAATAAATATAGGAAAATATAAAAAGAATAATAATTAAATATATATAATGCATGTGGAATCTTTTGAAATGGCCAAAAATTAAAATAAGAAAACAAAACATATGAAAAACTTTTAGGATAAAAACAACATGTTGAAATGTTATAAAAAAGAATTCTTAAGTTGTTCCTTCAAATTATAGGATAAAATGCAGTATCCCTAGTCTAATTATACATAATTAGAAGTGATATAACTATTTGTAATTACTAGAACATAAAATATTATGAATATTTCATGGAAAGAATGGTCTGAGGAGGAGTAGAAAAAACCTAATCTATTTGGTTAATTGGGTACATCCTCTACTATAGTTCCCTAAAGAAAAGCATCTCCTCATATGCCACAGGACACTGTTGAAAAAAAAGACAGGAATAGATTTAAGACAAACAAAAATACATTTGAATTGGAGATGGTTCCACACACCACTATCGAAGACATTCAACCATAAACCATTGTCTTCAATGATAACAGTTTCATTTGATCTAAAGCTAGGGTGCTGGGAGAGTGAAAAAAAGAGAATGAGGAGGATAAAAGAATATTACACAAACCAGATACAACATGGATGGGAGTAATTTGAATCATTCATTGAGAATAAGTGAAGACGCACATAGGCGATGTACGATTGATACATAGATTATTATTGGAGGAACTGTTAATATAAATTTACACATACCATAGATTTGGAGAAGACGATTCATTGTGAATGTAGATCGATGACAATATTAGGGTCTGATGGTAGTGGTGAAAGATATTTATTTCAAAAAATTATGAAGGTGCAAGCAGTAGTATGTGTCTTGAACATTCCAAGAGGGTTCTGTGTCGTGACTACCCTGAGCCCACCTCTTATAGGACATGGGCCGATGACTGGGGCCGAGTAGGCATATCTCACAAAATATGAGGCACTTTCCCTTGTACATATACACACTCAAACATCTCCAATCCCAAAATACTGAAATGTAAATATACTATGTAGATAAATAATTCATACACTTCTATTACAAACACAAAGTATGATAGTATAAAAACTGGAAAGTAAATAGGTCCAGAACACAAGCCCACCCAAAAAAGGAGTCCTCAAAAGTAAATAAAAATGTTCCTGAAACTCATCTGTAGAAAATCCTACTTAAATGGTAGGTGTATAAGAGTTGTTTAAATTTGTAGGAGAACACATCATCTATTCGAGCACTCTAAACACCACCTGGTCCAAGTCCACATAGGGCTCTGTCAAGGCATCAATCATATGCAACATACATGACATATGTTGGAAAATATCATGAAGGGGTGAGTAAAATAACATTCATTAGGATACTCTAAAACCACTAGTTAATAAAAAAATACATGAATAAAACCACAATTAAATACAGAATGTATAATAAATACATCCTGCTCACACAGGTATAAGTCTAAAGCACTATGAGATGGATTTTCAGTTGTACTCCACAAATCTCTTAGATTCCATGAATAAATGAGTACTTATGGAATATAGAGATTCAATGGTGCATGGAGTGCTGATGGAGCACATATTGTCGACGTCACTTAGAGCATCGATGGTTCACGGAGCGTCAATGGGTCACATAGTCACCATGTAACACTCAGCTGTTGGATTCCACTTGTAGCATGATTGTACTCAAATAAAATACTCCTCAATCTAATAGGTCACTTTAAAACAATTACAAAGACTCATATTGAGTATTTAAAAAGGATAATCTCATCACAAGGATCCCAATGAAACAACCGGCCCATCAAATAGGGACTTGGTTTGAAAGATATGGATGTTTTTTTTTGAAATATTTTTACCCGGGTCTTGTCCAGGTCCGACTCGTTAGACCCAACATGACCTGGTCTAGTTCGGTTTGTCCTAATCCATCCCAGTCCACTACTCCAACTAGACCTAGAACCCTAGTCCACTGGTGTGGCTTGAATTCCCCAATATGGTCCGCACTGTAGTCTGATTTACTCCACCAGACGCGGACCACCCTCGTCACGCCCCCTCCTAGTCCACATTTTCAGCTCAGACTACGTGGCTCCCCCATGTATCTCTATCCCACATGTCACACCCTATTGGCCTATGGACTCTATGGGCTTCCCACCTCCACTCCACAGATCTCCCACGGGGCCCGACTACCATGTCCTGCTTAGGATCTGACTGCCATGCCACATCGATCCACCCGCCACCTGTGGCCACTCGAGTCGTCGCCTCCAGACATTCCAACCACCGCCACCTCATTCCTCCTGAGCTGTTGCCACACCATGACACACCGCCATGATGGTGGCCCCTTCCGTGGACCGCCAGAGCTCCTCCAATGCCCAAAAAATTTTGTGGTCGCATATTTTGTCTCATCGGGTTCCTGTCTACACTACTACGGCCTCTGGGGTTGATTGTCCTTTGATCTAGGGTTCTGATCATACTCAGAGACACATGAAAACTTTTCTATATTACCATGTAATTTCAACTATTAAAGAGTGATGAACAGTGATGACGGAAAACAAACAATAATTTACAGATAATGAATTTCCACCTTTGGTCATGTGATTGTCTATTCGTTCATGGTAAAAGGAATAACGAAGAACTATAAATCACTCAGATTATTTCCCCTTTTTAAAAATCCTGATATTTGACCATCTTTAATGAATGATACAACCATAGATTTACCTTTTCATTGGTTGGTATGTGTTCATTTTTAAATCTATGAAGGGAAATAGGAAATCACAATGAGGTAAACATCCTACCTAGAGGTTGGATCATTCAATGATGAAGAATGGAAATCCATCTCATCATCGATCCCTGATCCATTTGTGTTCATCAACGAGTGAGTCTCTTTCATTTCCTCAAAGAATTCATGGATTATGGTGATAACCCTGAACTCCTGATAAAGGTTTCATTAAAAGGAAAAATCTTCTATATCTAATAAAATATATTCATTAAAATATTTTAATGATGGTTATGTACTAATTAGAACGTTCAATGTCATCCCATGCCGATAAATTTTAGTCCCCGCATAATGTAAATTTTCTACAATGAATAAAATAGTGCCATCCGATTTCTATTCTAGGTACTCATTTAGAAGTTATTCCCAATATAAAGAAAAACACCCGATCGATTTATTAAAAACATAACATTTTCATCGTATTTTTTTTGGAACCCCAAGACATGGAATCTCACAGAGTCCCTATGCTAGGTCTAGGAATTTCCCCTGTAAAGTTATAAAACTAAACCTAATAATAATCTATGTCATTACATACTCCCCAACATAGGGATTTAAGTCACCAAAAGCTAAAACATGGGCTACTCAATAAAAAGGTGATGGTACTGAACATAAATAAGAGCCTTCGGCTCCCAATTTCACTCCAATAGATTACCATTCTATCAAAGAACATATAGTAGAGGAATACACTACCCACAAAGGATCTGCGCTGATCGATCCTTGATCTCTACTGGGTACTTCTCAAAAGTCACCCCTTTATTAATTTCTATATATCCCTATTATATGAAGTGCGATGGATCATGCACATACCTCATCAGCTCTTACATGTGTAATACATCATAAACCTGGTGCAACTGTAGGGGTAGAGCTAGGTGACATGCCACCTCACGAACTGAACTCAAAATCTAAAAAGGGATGATATATCTCAGATATAACATGGAACCCTGACCAAATATCTGGAATCCCAGTCGAGTTGAGACTCAAAGGAACACATAGTCTCCATCATCAAACCCTAGAGGAATATTTATCCTATCATCATATGACTTCTTCCAGCTCTGTGTAGTCGTCATCCGCTCCTGGATAATCTACACCATCTCGATTGTAGCTCGCACCAACTCTGGATCCATGAGTGATGACTCTCTTAGGATTGTCCAGAAAAGTTGTGACCTGCATGGTCACCCATACAAGACCTAAAATGGTGTCATACATGGGGTCTATCTATAGCTATTGTTGTATGAAAAATCCACCAATGGTTGGTGATCCTCCCAACTACAGCCAATGACATATAAGAAAGCACTTATCATGTACTTGAACATGGACGGTCCTTTCCATCTGGCCATCCTTTTGGGGATGAAATGCCATGATCAAGCGCAATTGAGTCCCCAATTGATCATGAAATACCTTCCACAATCGGGATGTAAAACTAGTATCATGGTATAAAATGATCATCGATGGTCCTCCATGAAGCCAAACTATCTATGGTACTTAGAGGAATCCCAAGATCTATACAGAACTCTGCTCATGGATTAGTAGGAAGTGGGATGACTTTTTGATTCAGTCAATGATCAATTGATGGTTTCATTCCCACTAAACCTATGTGGTAAACCAATAACAAAGTCTATCGATATCCCATCCCACTTCCACTCTGGCATCTCAAGTGGTTGGGTCAAACATGCTTGGACCTGGTTCTCATCCTTTAGTTGCAGACAAGTGTGGCATCAGGAAATGAACTTGGCCTTTGCCTTCATCATCCCTGCCCACCATAACTAACATCAGAGGTCATAATTCAACTTTGGTTGACCTAGATATACCTCCCAAGGGGCTGTGTGGAACTCCATCCAAACCCCATCCCACAGTTACATTCGTACAACTGTGAGCCCACTTAAGTGGACACAATTATCCCCACCTATCAAATATCTATTAAGGGCATGACCTGTGGAAAATTGAGAACATCGGGTCTCATAGTCAGTATCACCAAAATGTGCCTCCTTGAATTTCTCTATGAGTGGAGGGGTGACAACCATCGACTAGAGGTAAACAGATCAGTCTCCATCCACAATGAATATCTGTAACATGGCCAACTATTCCGATTCATCACTTAGAAACTACTAGATGGGTCACCTTCTATGAGCGTCACCCACTACGTTCCCCTTCCCAAGAGTATAGAAAATATCAAAGTCATAGTCCAGGAGGAACTATAGACAACACCATTATCCCATGTTTAGATCCTTCTAAGAGAAGATATACTTGAGACTCTTATGGTAAGAGTATAAGGTAATCCTCTCACCCATCAGTTAGTATCTCCACATCATCAATGTGAATACTTCTGCTGCAAGATCAAAATTATGGGTTGTGAAATTCATCCCATGCTGCCTCAACTGGTGCAAACCATAGAAATTCACCACTTTACCCATCATCATGACACAACGAAGCCTGGTCTTTGATGCATCGCAGAAAAACAAATTCCTGATTCCTCCTTAGGTAGTCTCAGGATGGGAGTGCTCATCAACCTCTACCGCAAATCCTAGAATCGTTTTTGTCACTTCTCTATCCAGATAAAGGGCTTCCCATTCCATGTTAAAGCCGTCAAGGGTGCTACTACTTTGTAAAATTTATGTAAAAATATATGATAGTACTAATCCAAAACCAGAAAAACATTGCACCTTGGTAACACTCTTGGGTGGCTCCAAATAAACAACCACCTCAATCTTCACTGGATTTACTACAACTCCAGCATCTAAAACGTCATGTCCCTGCAACAGGACCACTTGAATCCAAAACTGAAATATTGATAGATTACCATATATCTGGTTCTCTAGGAGTGTGTCCTTGACTATCCTCAAGTGTATCACATGATCCACCTCAGGTTTCAAGTACACCAGGTTTTCATCAATGAATACCACAAAAAACCAGTCTATGTAAGGCTATAAGATTCTATTCGTGAGTCCCATAAACACTGTCTTGGTGTTCGTCATGCCTAACGACGACACCAAGTTATTGTATCAACCATAACAACAAATTATTGATGTCTATATCATCATCTAGTACACGAATCTAGGGATAGAAAGATCTAAGGTCAATATTTGAGAACCACCATGCTCCATTCAGTAGATCAAATAGGACATCGATCATCAATATTTTAAATTTTTTTCCTTAAATTCACATACTTAATGCACTATTAGTACTCAAATAACCTCATGATCATGTCTTCCTTCATGGGAAAAAAATTTTCTATCAAAGTTAAAACAATGGGTCTCACGAAATCCTTCCTCTATAAGTCCTCTAATTGTACACTCAATTCATGAAGCCTCCTGAATGCCATCTGATAAGCTGGTGTAGATAGAGGAACCTTCCTATGGTATAGATCAATGCATAAGTCAACCTCCATGTGGGGAGGTAATTTGGGGACATCATCAAGAAAGATGTGCTTATAATCCACTACCACTAATAGAAACTGAGAACTCATCTCATCAATTACAGTGAGATTCATGCTATCCAAGTGATGTGTGATTGAATACACCCTATTATGTGTGAGTATTTCATACACATAATGTGATTATCATTCATCTAATAAAGAAATGTGACTCCCATCACTATTGAAACTACACATTTTGTGCCTAAAACACTCAATCTAGGCATGAACATTGGAAAACCAGTCCATACTAAGAATAAAGTCTTAAGGTCTCGATGCAACCACCATGAGATCACAAAAAAAAACTCTCACCACCCTGAGTGAGACTAAAATGTAATCACTTGTGTTTTTTCATTGAATATCCCCTCGTAGGAGTTTCTAATCATAGGGATCCAGTCAACTGTTCCCCCGGTAATACTCAAGTCTCGAACAAGGGTCATTGTGAGAAATGAGTGACCAGGAACTGTGTCTATCCAAACATCAGCTTGGGAGGAAAAGACATAGATCATAAATCTAATAATTTCTAGAGCACCAGAGATTTAAGCCTCCTTTGAAATAAGCTAGCCTCCTCCATGTTCATCATCTCCTGAAGCACATGCTGGAACACCAAGGGGTGGTTGTCGTAGTACGTCAAAAATCCTCCCACCACCTACTACTCTCTCTGTACCTATACCATGCCTACAAAACTTCAGAATGCGCTTATCCTACCTCATCCTATGCACCGATAGAACCTTGACCATCTCCTAATCATCCATATGACAGGTCAGGAAATTTCTACCCAGATACCCCCGACCGTTACAAGAGTAACACAACATTTAGTTAAATGGACTTGATCTACCCTCAGATCCCTACACCACTAATCCAATGTCATGGGATCATTCCCTAGAGTGTTTGACCCACTTGGGTCCCTACATATGATTTCAGCTACATATGATAGAAGACTCAGCTGCCTGGTTTCTACTGGTAGCTCCCAATACTGGAATCAGCTCCACCAAAAATCTCAACAGGAGCAGAGATCTCTCCAGTACCCCAACATATGTAGGGATTCTAAGCGGTATCATGGATGAGATAATATACTAGTTAAACCAAAAATTGAATGTCTGAGACCTGAAAAATGGGTGTCACACCATATTTTTAGAGTAGAAAGAATGATTAACAAACCTCTCTGAGTACTCTGAAATAGTATGATTATCCTACTACAGATACATGAGCTTCTGTATGTGCACTGAGCGTAACATCATTTGAAATAATGCCTCCCTAAAGATTTTCTCATTTTTAATCTAAGAGAGAGTCATCTTACAATGTTTTGGAGTCACTAAACATTTCCATTTTCATATTAATCCCCAAATAAGGCTCATGGCTTGAACTTCCATCTGGTCGGAAGGCGTCCTCTCATGGAAAAAGACACAAAAAACTACCTGTAGCAAGTCCTCAACTATCTAGAGGTCATGAACACCCATTAACCTCAAAGTTAACTACCCATGGAACTCCTGAAATACACTCAGTCTGCGGGAATCCATAACTAGTAGCGCTAGTAGTGATTGCTACTCGATAGGTGGTGGTATCCCTGGTATTCTACCCGAAGGTGCTCTCTTTGATGGAGGGAGTAGCTCTGGTACATTCCCCTACATGGACACCTCATCTCTAGGTGGATCATCCTTGTGAGCATGCAACAGACCTCTGGATGGCTGTCTTTGTAGAGAAATCCTGAAACGGATCAAAATGTACAACTATTAATAGAGTTTACCATGTGGGTAGACTCAAGAAGTACATGATAACACATATAAAATACTATATAATTCATGTACCATTTATTCCCTAAAACCAGTGTTTTCATTTTCCAAGTCCCAAAGCAAGTGTCTAGAGTCATGGTGTATAGATTTATCGACCACTGCAACAACACTCGAATCCCTAGATAGAAAGCTGAACTCGAATCACTTAACGCTATTTCCCCAAACCAATATCACAGACTCTTGGGTTTTTAGGTAGAATAGACCTCCTATGATACCACTCTATCATTACCTGTCCTAGAGGGGCCTATGTCATGACTACCTTAATCCCACCTCTAACAGGACAGGTGTTAGAGACTAGCACCGAGTAGGCATATCCCACCAATGGGTGGAATTTTCCTATGTACATGTACAAACGCACACATATCCAAGCCCAAAATTCTGAAATGTAAATACTCTAAATAGATAAGGTAAGAAAACACTAGGATACCAACCACATAGTATGATGGTTGGAAAATCAAAAGGTAATCAGGGTCACAATACAAGCCCACTAAAAAAGATTCTTCCCATGTGAATGCACAAGTTCTTGAAACTCATCCACAAAAAAACCCTACCCGAATGGGATGTGTAGAACAACTATCTGAACCCATAGGTACACACCTCCTCTATCTAATCACCTTAAAAATCACTTATTCCTTTTCCCCTTAGAACTCTATCATGAAGTCAATCATATGTACTAGACACGATAGTTTTGGGAAGATACCATGCAAGGGTGTGTAAAACAATACTCACTGGGACACCCCAAAACCACAACGGAATACCATAAAGAAATACATAATGTATACCACAAATAAATACATGAAGTGCGGTATATACAGTTATCTCACATTGGAATAAGTCTAAATCATGAAGAGAGGGATTTTCAGTAGAAGTCCATAGATCTCCTAGTTTCCATGACTTGTGGAGCATCGATGGTGCACAGAGCATCGATGGTGCATGGAGAATCAATGGAGAATATAGAATTGATGGTTCATTAACCTCAATGTCACATATTCATCAAGTCACATATTCACCATGTCACATCCAGCCCTAGGATGCCGCTCATAGCACACTTGTAATAGTAGAACCTACTCCAAAAACCAATAAGTCATATTACAACTTTCACTAAGAATCGCTTATTGTATCAGCAAAGGAATTTCTTGTATCAAGGATCCCATCATCAGAAATAGATCATCAAATGGACACATGGATTGAGAGATATTGCTATTTTTGTAAAATTGGACTGACCTGGGTCCGATCCGACCCACTGGCTTCAACTCGACCCTGTTTGGACGACCCAACATGGTCTGGTCCGGTCAAAACTGGCATGGCCCTCTCAGCAATTGGAAATGCTCGACTTCCTTTGTTTGGCCTGCACTGCATGCTGGTTTACTCCATCGGACGCGACCTATGTGGATCATGTGTCTCTCCCAGTGTAACCTAGTACCCCAAATCACAACCCACCATCACGTGATCTCCACACACATATCGCCTAAACTCCCCATTTCTCACATGCGTCTTGCCTTCAACGTCCCAATTGGGGTTCAACCATCATGTCATTCCAGTCCGACCACCACCTCCTACCTCTCCTACTACAGCCTCTAACATACCGCCACCTTGCACCCCATAGGGAACCAGGCTGTTCTGATGCATAGAAAATAATGTGGTCATAGATTTGGAATCTCTGGGTTCCGATATTCTCTAAAGTGCCCTCTTCGTCTGATTGGACTTTGATCAATGGGTCTGATCGTACTCGGAGCCACATGGTAATGTCGAGCTATGACCACGAGGTTTCAATAGTGAAAGTGAAAAGATAAGAGGAGAGGGAAAGGCACCTAGAATGAACGAAGAAGGAATCTCGTCCTTTTTTTATATTGGGCCCAATTTGTACTTGTTAATATGGAGAACTAATAATGAATAACCAGAAATCAGCAAGATTATTTTCACTTTTTAAATTCTATATAATTTAACCAGTCATCAGAAATGATCAAACCACAGATCAACATGTTTGATGGTTGGTCAGTGTTTTTTGATAAATCTAAGAAGGAAATGGGGATATCACAAAGATATCAACATCCTAACTCGATTTTCGATCAGTTGTTGAAGAAGAATGGAGGTCTATGTCATCATTGATCCTCGATCTTATGATGTTACTCATCGAGAAAGTTTCCTTGCACATCACAGAAGTATTCTACGTTTATGGTGATAATACTGAAATCATGTAAATGGAATCATTAAAAGGAAAACATTCTTGCATATAATAAAATATTTTTATAACGGTTACATCGAAATTTTAACTTTCACAGTCGACATGCGCTAGTCGATGTTAGGCCATGCCTAAGGTAAAGAAAAAACTTTGAATGCAATAGTGCCCTTAGATTTGGATCTGAGAGAATATTTAGAAGTTATTCAAGATTTAAAGACAAATGTTTTGTGAACTTTATTAAAAACATAAAAATTTTCAACGTATTGTACCGACCACATGTGTCCTCAGAATCATACTCTGTCTCAGCACCTAGTGTCAGAATATTCCCAATTAATTTATAAAAATAAAACTGGAGAAAATTTCAGTTATTACAGTGGGTTTTTGTTCGGGTTTAATTTATAAGAACATATAAATATTTTATTGGTGCTTTCAAAAAAGAACTGATAAAGTTCATTTTTATTTGCGCAATATTAGAAATCGCAGATAAAACAGACCCTTATCATTTATATTATAATGATTAAATATTGTATCATAATGAGAACTAAAAAAGTGCGGATAAAGTTCTAATATTAAAAATTTATTTATTTTATTATATATATTTGTAAAATTATATATATAATAAATAAATAAATAAATATAAATATATATTTATAATTATTTATTTAATGAATATATATATTTATAATTATAAATTAAAAAATATATTTACAAATATATATATTTATTTATTTATATTTAAAAAAATTTGTATATAATTATAAATATTCTTATATAATTATAAATATTTTTATATAATTTTATATAATTATAACATAATACATATAATAAATATCGTTTATTCCATTTTATAATTATTTAATTATATATATTTATATTTAATTATTATTATAATTATAACTAAATATGTAATTATTTATTTATAATTAAAATTATAAATAAATACATTTGTAAAATTTTTATATAATTATAAATATATATATATAATTATAAAAAATATATTTATTTTAATAATATAATTATTGGAATGAATAAATATTTATTTATATTATTAATTATAAATGTGTATATATATAGTTATAATTATAAATAAATAAATATTTATTTATCAATATATAAATATATATTTTATAAAATTATAATAAATGTATTTATTCTAATATTATAATTATTTAAATATATAATTATTTATTTATAATTAAAATTATAATTATAAATATAAATATTTATATATAATAAACGTAAATTTATATTATCATTCTTCATGGACGTCACTGCTTTTGAGATAATTATAAAGATATATATATGGATGTTAATATATATATAATTATAAATATAACAACTATATTTATTATAAAATTTTAATTATTATATATATATATTATAATTAAAATTATAAACAAACATTTTTTAAAATTATTTATATATAATTAAAAAATTATAATTATAAATCTAATAAAAATATTTATTATTAAAATATATTTAATGTAATATTATTATTATTTATGAGAGCATAATATGTTCATGGGTATAAATTGAAGGAATCATACATAGTAAAATATTGATCATAAAAAATGATTCATCACAAATATTGAAGCATGAATAATAAGGGTTTGAATTTATATATGAACTTTCATGAGTCAAGAATACATAACATATGAATGAAACAACATAATATAGGTACTCTTAACATTTTTAACAAGGTAACCCATCAAGTCCACAAATAAACTTATGATAAAATTGTGTCAATTATACTCACACATCAATATATGAACGCAAATGATGACAATAATGTCAAGGAATGTCATTGTTATCTCATATAATATGTGTGTATATATATTCTTATTGACCTAATTCCCTGGAGAAACATATTTATTTAAATATATATATATATATATATTTCTGTGTGTGTGTATTTATTTATTAATAATGAGGACTACAAAAAATATAACTATAAAAATTATTATATTATTATAAATATAATAATTATTTATGAAAATGTATTATAATATTTTAATTATTTAAATATATATATAATCATATAAATACTTCTTTTTAAATAAATAAATATATTTAACTTATTAAAAAATATATATTTATATATCATATTTATATTTTTTTATAAGAATAAATTTTTAAATTTATTTAAATAAATAAACATTATTTTTGAATATATATATAATAATTATATATATTAACAACTTTTTTGTTAAAAATATTATCATCATTAATTATAGCATTGATATCGATCAACATTAATCAGTTCTAAAACAAGCACCGAAAAAGGGCACACCTTTATCAGTGATTTTTTATCACTGATAAAAGTTACCTTATTGAAAACATTTAGCTTGTGGTCATATATGTGCCCCTTTTATCATCGATTTTTATTTAGTGATGATAAAATCAGGCACTGTGTTTTCACTGAAATATAGTAGTGATTTTACTTAGATAATGAAAATAAAAATTAACATTCATGTAATCATCCAACCATGATTTATGTGCTGACAAAAATGAAAAATCTAATTGAAGACAACCATTCAAATTCCCCCAAAAAAATTAACCAAAATAGATATTCAATTAAATGATCATGATCTAATCAAATATTTCCATGGAATATTAAGAAAAAATATCATAGGGTTATGATCAAATTCATCATCAATTTTAGAAATCATACTTCAACTAATTCATAGATAATAAAACATACTGATATCCCATGATCTATATTTATTGATACAGTCAATATATTGATCAACAATCGATGCATAAATCACCTCAATGAGGTATTCATTAACCATATGAGAAATTTTAATATTCTCTTCAACCTCTTATTTTCTTGACATAAAGGAGGATTCTAATTCCTCTGTAACCTTTTAGTATATTTTTGGTTCATTTACTTTCTTCATGATATTTAAATCCTTAATGATCCCAACAATTCTCATTATAATATTCCCTTCTATATTTGATATTTTTAGCACTTTCATGTTTTTCTCATGTGATGGGTGATGAATCAATCAACATCAACTATACAGTTATTCCCTTTCATAACACTTGACTAAAAATAATATTCCTCAGTATCCGGTTCTTTTGGGAGATGTGGAATATCCTTAATGTATTTTATTTCTTAATTTAATTCGCCATGTTCTAAAAATTCTAATTTGGGGAAAAAATCCCATGTTATCCCTTGAAGAATATATAGAAGTCATTCCATCTTCCTATATATTGGAAGGAGTTACTCCCTAGTTATCCTCTATAAATTTAGAGAAAATAATCCTGTCAAACTAAACTTCATTAACCTTCTTGGTACAAGATGTTTATGGAAACATCATTTATTGAAATTTTAAAGCCATTGAAAATCACACTATTAGCCAAAAACATGGATAAAATTGGTTCTTTAGCCAACATGAATTTTTTAACCAGAATAACCTTATAATTTCCTTTATCAACCAAAATTGATTTTTTCCTACGAAATGTATGAGATACATAATTTTAATTATTTCTAAATATTTACAAATAAATCTTAAGCTGATGACACTCGGTATAATCATCAGATATATTTTCATAGGACAACTATTCAATGAATCATGAGTCAAAATTTTTAATCTAAATTCATGCTTGAATTATCTGAGTGTAGGAACCCAACTTTTCATCAAGGTACAAAACCTTATAGTTTTATCATAAATTCATATATTTAACCTTTTAAAAAAGACCTATAGTTTAATGAAGGGTTAGCGAGTGTCCAATGATTATTTGGAGCCAGATGATCTGGGTTTTTGGAGGTGACAACTGGGATTCCTAGTTTATGTAAATTGTGCAACCCTATCTACATAGTTAGATAATCTATGTGGGGTGTTTTAGGGCTCCATAAAAGAGAGTGCACATTCTGCACATAGTTTTTATAACCATGCACTATAGACCATGTGGGTTGTCATTCATGGGAAGTGGGGTATGGATGAATAGAGCAAGGTTAGACAAACAATGCTCACCCTAACAGTGATGGCCATGATCATTGGACAGTAGTTGACGCACCAAAGGCTCATGGTATGGATAATCACACAGAAAAACATGAGGCTATTTAAAATTTTGGCATTTTTATTCTCTTTATTTATAACCCTCTTCCCTTTTTTATTTCTCCTCTAGTATATAATAGTTTATTCTCCTCCTCCCCTTGGAAGCTCTCTCCAATGCCTACGCCATGGCCTGGAATTCACTTCTTCTAATGTCTCATTTGAATTCTTTTTATAACCTTGAATCCTTATAAATATTATATTTAGTCTTTTCCCTCCTTTCCCTAATTTATCTAGATGTTCAAAACACTTTTTTTGTGACCTATTTGTCCCAATTTTCAGATCATTTCTCTATTATTTCATTTTATTATGATTCAGGCCATATCAAGGAAAAATATCAGATGAGGCCTCAGATGCCACCATAAGGTATGTGGTCTATGAATTATCCCTCAATGTCATGATGTTTATAAAATTTTTCCATTGAATGAAAAATTATTTGACGTGGAATTACTTCTTAAATTTATCTACATAATATTTAAACATCTTGGTAGTTTTCTAAATCCGTATTGAGACCTTTGGACATCATTGGATGTGGAGACCTCAACGCCATCCAACCCATTCTTGTATGTTACTTGGTATTTCGTTGTCGAAAAATGTTATGACTACCTTGAACACTATTAGGATATGATTGAATTGACATTTAATAAGTTAATTCTTTGTTTTCTAACAAAATGAACTGTAATGATTTAATGGACATTATATAATTATAGATATCAATTAGACCTAATAAATTAAAACTAATCTGATAATTGGTTGCATATCCCTATTCACCTTGTCATGTATGAAAAATGGTAATGGAAAGAACCCAATATTTTGGTAATTTCCATGAGTATTACATGGAATAAAATTAATTATGATATAAATTAAATGTAAAATTTTCATATTGCATATAGACCTTTTTAATCTTTATGGGAATGGTGATTCTTGACCCTACTCTGGATTCATGAGGAAATGCCTTAATCACCCAGAAGATATCATTCTGATTCATTAATCTATCCTCAATGGAAGATAACCACATTGGAATGTAACATGCCAATATTCTGTAGTACGTTATCTCTTCAAAGTAATTCAATAACATGCGCTACACGCAACACCGAGTACGAGCGCACCACGACTTACCAAACCAGTTGTTCAAAAAGATGTTATGAATAGTATTAACTGAATTTTGAATTTTATATAATCCATATAATTTAAACATCCATATTTTCTGTTTCTTAGACATAATATAAGAGCCAATTCAAAATTCCAGATAAAAGAAGTATTTTCCCGAAAATGCCATTATACAACCTTTTAATGAAGAACCCATTTTAAATAAAATATTTCACACTTTTATATATTAATTTGGACAATATAAAATTTTGTTTAGACTTGTAAAATGAAAATTTAGTTTTTATGAACGTTTGGTGTTTTTCTGATGACATTCATATGTTGGTAAATAATGAAAATACTAAATTTTAATTGAAGACAACTTTTTTAATCAAAAAACGATAGTGTTAAATTATACATTTTAATTATTTGGAAGTATAATTAGATTTTATTTTTATCTTTAAAACAATTTAGGTCATTACAAGTAATTTCACATTTAAATTTGACATAACTCATGTCAATCTTTTGATAGTTTTTAGTTTTTAAAAACCCAATTAGTTGGTTTTGACAATGGGAATTAATTTTAAATTAATTAATGAAACATATATGTTTTGAATTTGGTAAAATATAATTCATTTTTGAATTATTAATATCAAAATTAAATTAGGGTGAGTTTTTGGTAGTTTTATGAAAACATTAAATATTTTATGAATAGTGAAAACACTATGTTATTTCTTAAAACCGACTTTTTATTTAAATAATTATCTATTTTATTTAAATTTATTATAAGTCAAAATAGATATATAATACCTATACAATTTCAATTTAATTTATTGGAGTCATTTTATAATAAAATAAGATATATAAAATTTTATTGAACTTTTTACCGTCTTTCACCCATCTTCTAGGCACGCTAGCAAATTTGCATAAAACGTAATCTTACAAATTCTGTGAATTGAGTTTAAAAATATTATAGATATGACTGATATCAGTAAATAAAATGTGGTTCAATAAGATGAAAATAATCTTGGATAATAGTAACTTTTGACTTATTTACCATGGTTAAAATTAAATAGGGTAATTAAAGGTAAAAATCATATTATTATTACCCTAACACATGTCCTAAATCTTTTGGATATGAGTATTTTGATCCAAAATAACCTTATGAATAAAATATGATCCTTTTGGACTATTTGTATTAGATTAAGACATTTATTATTCTTTTATTTAAAGAATAGTTAAAAGTGTTAAATTCAAATTTTCGTAACTAAAATTTTACTAATATAGGGTTACACATAAGATAAATTAGACAATAAATATTAATTATAAATATGAATATATATACTACATAATGGTATTTTTTTATAATTTTTAGACAATAAATAATTAAATTTATTTATGACACAATGATGATGCAGTAATTAAATTATTAATGAAGGATTAAAATAATTGATATAATAAATGTCAAAATAAATTTAAATTGAGACTTTTGAAGAATTACACCAATTTTATAGGTTAATATTACATATTAATTTTTATTAAATGAATTTTTTTCAATGTAATAAAGTTTTTAGAACTATAAAAAAAATTAAAAACTAAATAGTTTCAAATTTGACATAAATTAGTTTTAAAATCAAATATTATATTATTAAATGATATAACAGTCCTAATACTCTAAGGATCAGTAAAAAGAATTATAATATAATAAAAATGTCATTAATGAACCACTTGGGTTTCGTTTGGTTTTTTAAAGGATGTTTATTAACCATATAATATAAAGATACAAGGAGAAATGGTAAATGTTAAACATTTTAACTAAGAGTTAAATATTCATGATAAGGTTAATATAGTGACCTAAACAAATCTTAAACCAATTTGATGAATTTTTTTAGACCCATACCCACCTTATCCACAAAATAAATCATTTTAGATCCATTATAATCCGAAAATGTTTTGTATAATAAAATAATATTTGACGAATTTCATAAAGTAACCATTCCCTCTCTTATAAAAGGGTACTCACCATTCTCTCAAAACAAAATCTACAAATCCATTTGGATAATCCAACCCCAGCTCAAATATCCTCCAAAAATCCATCACATTAACCTAGATTTGTTACCTTGACCAGAAATCAAACCTACGGAGCCCTTTTGTTCAAATCAAAAGGAAACACCCAAAGAAGAGGTAATTATTTTATCAATTCTTTAAAAGTTCATTTCTTTTACACTTTCTTTTTTTTGTTATTTCTATACCAAAATAATAAATACAGTACATTATACATACTGTTATTTTATTATAAATATGGTACAACCATACTCATTATAATATCTATCCAATGAATTATAATGTCACCATTCAAATGTACGCATGACATACCATCTCCATGCGGTTGTGTAATTTGTTATTCAAAACTATGTTATTTGGATGGATATAATGTTGATTAATATGTATATAAATAATGAAAATAACATGATAATTTCCCCGTACAATTAATATACCATCCAATTCCACGCCTTTTAATCATTATGGAAATGATATCACCGCTCGTCTGTACGTAGGACTTACCGTCTCCACGACGTGATGAGATTCATTTCCAGGTTCACCATTCCATAATGATTATAAAAATATATATTATTAATACGTATGTAATATAAGACATAATAATTTTAATAAATAAATATATATATATATATATATGTAAGTGTTTATGTGTGTAATTACATATAACTTATTCACCTAGTTCCGTTCAATACAGTATGAAAACAGAAACAACATTTCTGCATACGTATGACCTAACGTCTTCATAGACGGTGTTTTCCATTTCATATATCTATCTTTTATACATATTTATATTCAAAATATATATTATATATAAATCCTATTTTATATTTTGGAAGTATTTAAATCATGATCTAAATGATACAATCAAGATTAACAAGTTAAAACATGTACGATAAAGAAAGCGATTATTACCCATGGAAATCATTTTTAAATTGGTAGTATAAATTGATAAATTAATCATGTATGATATAATAAATAATAACATGGTTTGGGTATAATTTAATGACATACAATGATCAATATACATGAGGTTAAACATACCCTCGACCAATGGAATGTGCAAGGTAAGGGTTAATTCCTCGATCTAGTTATTTTCTAGGATTATTTATGGTTAAGTATTTTTTGGGTCATATTTATTATCCATGTCCATGTTTCATAAAAGACTTTTAAAAATGAATATTTTAAGGTACTCTTTTACTAAAACATCATTTTAAATGTTTTAAATATTTATTTTTCTAAATCATTCCCATTAATGTCAATGTTTACAAAATGGTTTTAAGGATTTATTTATATGGAAATGAATGTTATAAATGTAAATTCCTTCAAAAATATTCAACGTGCTATGTGACACATTGATTAAAAAATATATTTTAAATATATTCCTTTATAAATTGTGAGACTTTTAAATGATTTCATACAAAATGTTATTTCCCTCAAAGGGGTTTTACTAATTAGTTTCAACTATGTCAGCATTGTTTTTGAATATCATTCTCAATTGAGGTTGAGTTATTGTAAATACAATCTTCAATATTGTATTTAATGAGTTATGATATGTTTGACTGTGAATGTTCTATTTTTATACCATTCATGGTTTATAGTTTAAATATTTACATTTCTTATGCTATTTTTAATATGAATATTTATGTTATGTGTCATCATTTTCATATGTGGAATGTAGCAGACATAGTAAGTGATATGTGGGACCTGCTATAGCCCTTCGATGAATCGGTAAGTCCCATGAGACAAAAAAGAGTATTGGCATAGGGCCTTGAAAAATGTTTTATTTGTACTCTTGGAACGAGGCCTTGACTAAATGGTAATGATTTCCGATGTTAGGCATTCCATCATTATTAAATTAATTATTACATGTGATTATTCGATATATAGAATATCAATGTGCATGTTTATATGGAAATGTTTGATTTATTTTATCCATACATGTTGAATTTTATGTTTAAAGAGGATTTTGTTTTTTACACATATTTCCTTAAATGTTTATATGTTCCATTATATTATATACTCTTAATGATCATATAAGCTCACCGATTTTTTATTTTTTGTTTTACCAGGATTCCAAGAAGTGTACTATGCTTGATATACAGGGTTAATCTAGGGGAATAATGGCATTCTCAATGGATTATTTATGTTGTTTTTTATGTTTGAATGTGTAATGTAATTTTTATCTACGTAATCAATTTTCCAAGACTACTAAATAGATCGGTTCTTAGGAAATTGATTCCTTGTAATCTGGCCGATTTAATAAAATAATGCACCAGCTCCGGGCTTCTTGGTCGAGGCATTACAGTTGGTATTAGAGGAAGTTTAGTATAGAACATTAAAACTAGATTTAGAAAAACTCTGATTAGAGAACATTTCCTTAAGATAGACTTTGAGTATTAGTATAGAAGAACTTCCTAAAATTTTGGTAATGTAGAGATTTTGTGTATTATCCATGAAATACATCCCTGTCTAGATATGATTATGTAGCGGCAGCTCTAGCATAGATGAAACTTGGAGTGGAAAATATGAAAAGGAGTTTCGGGCTTGACCCTGGGTATCTTGGTACATGACAATGGGCCTTTGCTACACTCTTGGTTACAACACTCTAGGGGGGATATGCTTAGGATAATTCACTATTTATTTACAAGACATTATGAAGGATTTAGGAGTAAATACTTTCTCAAAGAAAATATTTTTTTATAATAATATATTATATGAATATCCATTTTAAATTACGTTAGGTATATTACATGATAGGAATTATGTATTGGGATTCATAAACTAATGTAGTTTAGTCCATAGTTTAGAAATGGTAGCTAGAAGAAGGAATGAGAACTCTAGTAATACACAAGATACAAAGAGTAAGAAAGATCATCCCTTTCATGGTATTAAGACAAAATTTATAAGGGAAATAGTCTCCCACATATTATCATCTTATGAAGAAATAGTATCATCTTTTAATAAGTTATGTAAAGAATTATATGATTCCTATGTCTTGGATGGGAAGCAAGAGAAGAAAAGGATGGTAAAGAGAATGATAGATAATGGAAAGAGGGGGAATAATGATTTTCCAAAATGTGGTAACTATAGAACGAATCACCTTTGAAAATGCATGAAGGGAATGAGAGTTTGTAATATGTGTAGAAAAAAGGACACCATGTATGTGATTTCAAGGGTAAGAAAAATGTTTCAAATGTACAATGCTTCATCTCAAATGAGTTGGGACACTACGTGAATCAATGTAAAAATAATCATAGTGTACACAAAATGATGCTATTGGATAATAATCAATTTCTGATACTACCACATATGAAGAGGATTGACTAGTGTTCTTAGGTTGTTATTAAATAATTATTTCATTTACGTCTTGTATCAATGATGCACTGGTTATAAGAATTATGTAAATAAATAAGGATTGTATTATAGTGATTATTTATTAAGGATTTGAGATTATATAGGTCTAAAAAAGTGACTCAATACCAAGTTATAATTTTTATAAAATACATGGTTGAAGGAAATATAAACCATAATATGGTTCTGATATAGAGGTAGTGATTTTTTTATAATATATAATTATTTTGTATAAATTATATTGGATATTATTTATTACATTGAAACTAATTAATTGTCTGTTTATTCCATTATTGTTCTAGTTTATAACAATTTTTTATATAATGAGAATATATAGTATTATATAAGGACTAAGGGAGTATAAATGTATTTAATATGGTTTTATGGTAATTCAGGGTGTTACCATGTTTTAAATGAATACATGATAAAGGTATTCACATTTTATTACATGGAAAAAAAGATATTCAATGTGATTACCTTCCACATAAATTTTTTACTGTGAGTTTGGATAGATGTATTTTGGATTATTCTAAAGGTTTGAATAGATTATGATTGACATTGGATACTATTGCTATGGATAATTAATTTCTTAAGATTATTTTGGGATTTTATTAAAAAGGACAACCCAGAGGTCGGGAGACAAGTCGTCGCGTCCGGTAAGGCTGCGAGACTTGAACCCACAACCGAAGGGTGACAAGGGTGCATCACCTACCACAGTCCAATGCGATGTTCTAGTTTTTGTAATTTTTTTCAATAGTCTGAAAAATGAATTATAAATTCATTATTTTTGGAACCCTATACGATTATGATAAATAGAATATTTTTAAATTTTATTATCTTTTGATGTGAAAGATGTGTTTGTGGTAGGATGTTTTTCAAGGATGAAACTCTGTTTCAAATATTTTTTTATCTTATTCTAATCATAAATTCAATTGTAAACTTTAGGGAAGGTATCGTAAAAACTAAAATGTGTTATACTAATACCGTATGTTTCGTTTAACTAATGATATTTTAAATCATCGTAGATTAATGCCTTTGAGGCCCTCAATTTTACACTTGTTTGTGATTGATGACCTCAACCAATCCATTTAAATATTTATGTTTTCTTTCAATTATGTGTCTTTAATTTCCACCAATTTTCTCCTAACAAAGATCATAATTTAGTGGTGACTTTTTTATTTCAATTTCCCTCTCATTAAGACTAAATTTTATTAACAGAATTTCAGATATAGATTTTCTAGAAAGGTATTTTTATATATTTAACCTTTTATGTTCAAAGAACAATTTCAATTTGCAAGGACACAATTTATTGAAGGCAGGGAGAATGTTTCACCCAAATATTTCAAAGTACGTTATCTCTTCAATGAAATTCAACAACTTTCGCTACACACAACACAGAGTCCGACCGCAGCACGACTTACCAGACTAGCCGTTCAAAAAGAGGTTATGACTAGTATTAACTAAATTTTGAATTTTATATACTGCATATAATTTTAACTTCCATATTATGTGTTTTATAGACAGAATATAATAATAAATTCAATTTTTTAGATAAAGGAAATATTTATCAAAAAATGAAATTTTACCGCCTTTTAATGGAGAGCCCTTTTTAAATCTAATCGTTGAAACTTTTATATATTAATATTGACCAAATAAAATTATTCTTTATAATTGTGACATAAAAATTTTGTTTCAATAAATTTATGGTTTTTTCTATAAACTTTTCTATTTTTTTGAATAGTGAAAAATAATAAATTTTAATAGAAAACAACTTTTTTAATAAAAATATTTTATAGTGCTAAATTATAAATTTGAATGGTTTGGAAGTATAATTAGATTATATTTTTATCATTTAATACTATGTAGGTCATTATATGTAATTTAAAATTAAAATTTGACATAAACTCATGTTAATATTTTGATAGTTTTTTCTTTTTAAAAACCAGCTTATTTTTTGTTTTGTCAATGGAAATTAATTTCAAATTATTTAATGAAACTTCTATGTTTTGATTTTGGTAAATTATAAACAATTTTTTAATTTCGAATAATAAAATTGTCTTATGGTGAGTTTTTTTTTATTTTTTAGAAAACATTAAATTTTTAATGAATAGTAAAAACACCTCGTTATTGTTTAAAACGGAATTTTTATTTATATATGTTTTTATTTTATTTTAATTTATTTACAGTAAATATATATATATAATACATATAAATGTTCAATTTAATTCATGGGTTTATTTTATAATCAAATTATATATATATATAATTTTGTTGTATTTTTTACAATCTTTTACCCACCTTCTAAGAACATTAGTAAATATGAATAAAACATAATTTTACCACTTTTGTTAATTTAATTTAAAAAATATGAGAGACCCTATTGATTGAATAATGTAAAATGTGGTCCAATAAGATGAAAATAATTTTTTTTGAATAGTAACTGTTGAATTTTATTTACTAATATTAAGATTTAATAGAGATACTATAGGTAAAACTGGTATTATTATTGCCAAAACACAACTATTAATTGTATTGGAGAAGTGTATTTAGACCAAAATCAACCTTATGAATAAATTATGATCCTTTGGGTCCACTTGGATTTAATTAAGAAGTTTATATTTATTTTATTTTAAGAAGTGTTAAAAGTGTTAAATACAAATTTTCATAAAAAAATAATTTTTATTATAGGGTTACACATATGATGAATTATTCTATAAATATTCAATAGAAAGCTGAAAATATTTCATACATATTGGTATTTTATTTATAATTTCTAGATATTAAATAATTAAATTTATTTATGACACACTGATGATGCATAATGACCTTATTAATGAATGATTAAAATAATTGATATTATAAATATAAAAATAAAACTATATTGAGACTTATGATGTAATCAAAAACTTTTACACATTAATATGAAAGATTATGATTGATTAAATGAATTTTTTTCATAGTATTCATCTTGTTATGACTTATCAAAAATCAAATTCTAAATAGTTTAAAAATTGACATAAATGGGTTTTTAAAACAAATTATTAATTATTAATTGATATAATATTACTCAAAAAATACGGTTCATCCAAAGGACTAATATAATATTATAAATTTCACTAATGAACCACTTGTAATTTTCATATAATTTTATTGTATGTTTATTAACTATATAATATAAAGATACAAGGAGACATGGTAAAATTTAAACTAATTAACTAAGAGTTAAATATAAAATATAAGGTTAATATATTGACATAAACCTATCTAAAACCCATTGGTTGAGAGATATTTGACCCATCCACACATTATCCTAGAATTAAATTATTCTAGATCCATTATAAACCGAATATTATTGTATAAGAAAATAATATTTCATGATTTTCCAATAGTAACCCTCACCTCTCTTATAAATGGGTACTTCCCCTTCTCTCAAAATCCTACCTCCAAATCCATTTGGATCAGCCAACCCCTTCTCAAATATCCTCCAAACAACCATCACTTCTAACTAGAGGCCTTACCATGAGCATAAAGTCATTCTATGGAGCCCTTTTGTTCAAATCAAAAGGAAACACCCAAATAAGAGTTGATTATTTTATCACCTCTTTCAAAGTTCTTTTATTCTTCCACATTCTCATTCATTGTTATTTCCACAACAAAATAATAATACTACTATCTTATACATTCTGTGATTTTATTATAAATATCGTACAACCATAATCATTATTCTAACCATCATATGAATGATAATGTTACCATGTCTGTGTACGTACGACTTACCGTCTCCACGCCGTGGTGTAATTTTCTATTCAACAATATGTTATATAGATGGATATAATATGATTAATATGTATATAAATAATGAAAAAAAAATTATAATTTCCTTTTACAATTAACATACCGTCTAATTCCACACCTTTTAATCATTACAAAAATGATATTGGCGCTCCTGTGTACTAATGGCTTACCGTCTCCACAACGCGATGTGATTTATTTCGAGGTTCACCATTCAACGATGATGATAAAAATATATATTATTAATAAGTATGTAATATATGAAACAAATGTTCTTATATATATATATATGTTGGTGTGTAACTACATGGATCATAGTCACTGACTTCCGTTCAATACGATATGAAAACGGAAACAACGTGTATGCATACGTATGACATACCGTCTCCATAAAAATTGTATTCCATTTCATAAATCTATCTATTGTATGTATTTATATTCTAAATATATATATTATATAAATAATTTTTTATATTCTAGAATTATTTAACCATTATGTAAATGATATGATCAAGAATAACTAGTTAAAACACGTACGATAAAGAAAGCGATTATTACCCGAAATGTCAATTTAACATGGAAATAATTATTAAATGGGAAGTTTAATGTCATAAATGAATCATTAATGATATAATAAATATTAATATGGTTCTAGTATAATTTAATAACATACTATGGTCATTATACAGGAGGTGGAATTTACCTTCAATAAAATCAAAATTCAAGGTAAGGGTTAATTCCTCAATCTCATTATTATCATTGATTGTTTATGTGTAAGTATTTTCTGGGAAATATTTATTATCCATGTAGATGATTCCTAAAAAAATTCTAAATGATTATTTTAAGGTACTCTTAAACTAAAATATCATTTTAAATGTTTTAGATATTTATTCTTCTAATTCAATCTCATTAATGACCATGATTTCAAAATGGTTTTAAGGATTTATTTATATAGACATGAAAGTTCAAAAATGTCAATTCCTTCAAAATGATTCAACATTTTAGGAGAAAATATGATTCAAAAATATCTTTTAAATTCATTTCTTAATAAATTATGAGACTTTTAAATGATTTCATGTAAAAAAAGATATTTCTCTCAAAGGTTTTTTCTTATTAGTTTCTAATATGTCATCATTGTTTTTGGATATTATTCTTGATTGAGGTTGATTAATTATAAATACAATCTTCAATATTGTATTTAATGAGTTATGAAATTTTTTACTATGAATGTGAGAATTTTATACCACTCATGGTTTATGGTTGAAGTATTGGCATTTCATATACTTGTTTTAATACGAATATTTATGTTATGATTCAAAATTTTCATATGAGGAATGAAATGGGCTTAGTAAGTGACGGGAGGGACCCACTATAGGCCATCAATTCATTGGTAGGTCTAATGATACAAACTAGTGTCTTGGAACAAGGCCTTGAAAAAAAATTCATTTTTAGTCATGGCATGAGGCCTTGACAATGTGGAAATGATGCCTGACATTAGGCATTCCCACATTATGAAATTAATTATGAAATTAATTATTAAATGTGATTATTAGACTAGTAGAATATCCATGTACGTGTTTATATGGAAATTTCTGATTTATTTTCTTTATATCATGTTCAAATTTATGTTTAAAAAGGATATTGTTTTTGGTACACATCTTTTAATAAAATTTTATAGCTTCTGCTAAATTATTTACCCTTACTGAGCATCTGAGCTCACCCCATTATTATGTTTTGTTTTCCCAAGATTCAAAGAAGTGTATTATTTTTGATATAAAAGGTTAAGATAGGTTAATAATGGTGTTCTAAATGGATTATTTATGCTGTTTTTTATGTTTTAATGTGTTTTGTAATGTTCATGTATGTAATCTATTTTATAAGACTACTAAAATGATCAGTCCTTTGGGACATGATTCCTTGTAATCATTCCAATTTCATAAAATAATGCACCAGATCTGGGCCTCTAGGTTTGAGGAATTAGATTAAACATGGTATTTTTCTATTATAGGATTCCTTACATGATGTTTAATGATCCCATAATTTTATCTCTTGAAATTTGAATGCATCGAAGTCAATCATTTCATTCAGTTTGACATCTACAATCATGCTACAGCTTGGACCATTATTCTTGGGTCTATTCATTATCATCATGGTATGTAATATAGATGTTCCCCAAATATTCTGTTAGAAATTATTCCTTTGTATTTCTTGGGGGTAACCCCTTGAATTTTACTTAGTCCCTTATTCTATGTAACCTGGTTTATTTACCTTGAACTAGATCATCCTTCTGTGGAAAATGACTCCTTGTTTTCACCATTGATCCTCTGTTGTAATCATTATCCTTTTCTATACTGCTATAAACATTATATTCACTTCATATTATAAACATAATCATAATTAATTTAATTGTTGAATATTCAGAGACACTAGTAGAGGCAGAAGAAGGTATGTGTTTTTTACATTATCACTACTTTACTTTTGATATACATGCACATTGTTACACTATAATCACATAACATATTAGTATAGATGTCGTTGGTGGTGGAATACTGAGATTTATATCACACCCTATCTAGGATGTTTTAGGCACCCAGATGGAATATATTATCACATGTGTGTATAATGGAAAACAACCCAATGTGGAATAAATACTTCTTTCTTAGGATGAGAGATGGGTAGAAGATGACTGAGCTAGTATGCACGATGCTTTGTTATTCATTAACATTTATTATTATAATATATATATATATATTATTTTAATATCTTTATAATATAATGTATACATGTTTTCATTTTTATAGACACATGCTATCAACTATTGTGTAAAATGTAGTTTATAGATTTTGGTTACTATTTATTGCTTTCATGTTTATGCTTGTTTCCACTACCTTATTCCTTATCATTAAACATCAATTGTTGATTCAAATTTCTCACCACCATTATCCACAATAAAAAGTTGTCATATTCCACCCATGTACACACCATAGGCCCTTAATTCTATTCGATAGCCTCTGGAATAAGGGGAGGAAGACTTGAGGCCATGTGGCCAACTGAGTTCAGCTTATATGGACTAAAATGGGTCTGGGACAACATAAAGTGGTATAAGATGTCTTTATTTCTATTAATATTTTTAGGAATTTATATAAGATAATAGGAATTTTACGGACATGGTCATAATTCGTGTCTAGGGGTAGCTAACCCATTTTCTGGGAAAACATCATGTTTCCTGGGAATGGGAAATTTTTATTTTATGATTCAACTATTATAGATGATATAATTTCATTGCTATGAGAGGCACATGAATTATGGGATTTTTCATGATTTTATGGATATTCTACCTTGGCCTGGTATGATAAGGATCATTTTTACATGCATCATTATAGTAATATAGGATTAATATGATAGGAATATTCCATGCCATATAAATTTTTTTCATTGATTAAATTTCATGTGTTACCTATAATTGTTGTGTGTTCCATGGTTAATATATTACCCTATTCAACTGATATATTTTTTAGGGAAGGGATGTTGGTTTAATAAAATGTAATCAACAACCTAAATGTTGTTTATCTATATTTCATAATGGTAGCATATTCAATAGCCAATTTTAACCCATCTATGATATGTTACCATGGTTACATGGAATGGTATTGAGATGTGATTACAATACTAACAACTTTATTTTATAAAGTGGATGGCACATTAAAATTTAAAAATGGAAATTATCCCAATAAATCAATCATATCTTACTTGTTACAACCATCAACCGAATTTAAGTGGGGAAGTTACAAATAAATTGGTTTGAATTTCAATTATAACGTGTATAGGTCTTTATAAATTTGGAAGGAAAATCCATTTAATTAATCCTTTTATTATATATAATCTCTCTTACAAAGATAACATATAAATTCCAAATTTTAAATGGAATGGTTTCTAGTAAATGTAGAGGCCAACTGAAACTTATGAAGTGTTTTCCTCCTTAAAATCAAATTGAGAATCCATACACCATAACCCCTGTAAATGAAAACATTAAGACTTACCAATACCCTGAACTTAAACTCAGGTTGTTGGGATATTATGTTTGGTAGTGATAAATTTTCATTTTTTTCGGATTCTATTAGAGATCCTACATTCATTGCTGTATTTTTCTAAGGTTTTTAATTGGAACATAAAGAGACATGCCTCCATGACTTCCTTCAGTCATGCTCCAGGAGCATGGAGATGACCATGCACCATAGGCGTTGGGCCCTTAGCCACTAGTGTTACCTCAAGTAGTGCCTACTGTGGAACTAGCTTCTAATCCCAAATTGGGCTCTAGTCTCCTTTTTTGATAGGGTTTCTTATGGTTGATGCAATCTATGTAGGGTTACCTATGACATAAAACTATGATGTATGATCTTATTAATGAGTTCTACTAGTATAATTCTCCCATATTCATGGGGGATGGAGGTCCCCAGGATATTGATTCATGACAATAATCCATTTAATATATCTTCTAGGTGTTTCAAGTCTTTTAACATTATGTTGTGCGTTTCCACCAAGGTATGTGGTTACCTTGTCTATTCTTCATCAAGGCATGGTCTAGATATACATGTAGACTTCCTTCTATTAATAATTTTTCCGTCAGACTCTAATAGATGAGTAATCAAGGGACTTCATGCACATGGATTACGGTGTTATGGCCATTATGTACTGTTCAGTGCATTTTACAGAGCATTATTTCTTTCCAATGATTCTTTAAAATGAGGAACTATCCTAAACAAAGATTCATTAAGGATGGGAATAGGTAACTCATATTCTCTCAGGTGAGTTTCCTCCCTATATATACCTTTTGTCAGATCATGAACCAAGATATTGTCACCAAGAAAAAATTGGCGGATGCTAATAGTACTGGGCCAAAAGGGTTAGTGCTGAGAAAATATAGTTGTTCATCCAAAAACAAGATTCATAGCCTTTAGGTTTCCCATAAAAATAGTGGTGGAAGTATTATCCATAAAAGTTAGCTCCATTGTATTCCATCAGTGTGTATGAACGTGGCATGTGAAGCCACAGTGTGATAAAGACCCATTAGAGTGTAGTGGTCATTGTAATATTGGACATATTCAAATTGTTTTCTAGACCTTTACACCTATTCATGGTGGAAGAGGACCATCAATATCTTCAATTTCAAGAGTAGGACCAATGACTCCATTACATGAAGGAAGAGAGAGAAGTTCCTGCCAAACAAGTAGAGGAGGAGGCTATAGATGAGGTATCCAAATATCTTGTTTTCTACACAAATAGAGAAAGCCTACTTAGGGTAGTCTAGATATAGCTTGGGTCTGTGTATTAGTCTGGTTACATGAATTACAACATATACTGAAGGATAATAGTGAAATATCTTCTTCTGTATGTGTTTCTATTCGATTATCCTCTATTATGGTATCTTATTTGATTTAAATAGGTTCCATTCACTCCTGTATGTCTATATTGATAATGAAAAGTCTTGGGAATGAAATTCAGTAGTTTTGTGGGGTAATGAACCCAGACACCCCATTGTCTGTTTGTTTGGAGGAAATATTCCAATTCAAGGATTGTCCTCTTGGGATTGGAAGTAATTATTTCTTGGGAAATTTCATTATCCATGAGATGATAGGGTCTGATTTCATTATTGGGATTGATTGAATCATTATTTATCATTACCACAATGATTATTACCGATGAAGGGTGACTTTCATATCACCTGAGGGAGGTATATGCGTACATAAGGGGGAATGTGATGTTCATGCTGATCAATATAGACCCATGAATCATGGGTTGGTAGGAGTGATAAACCATGTTTCCATATATTCCATTGATGATTAGACAATGTTTTTTACATATTTTTTTTATGGCGGTGGATCATTTTAGGAAATTGTTCTTGGATAACTTCCCTAGATGAACTTCTGATAGAGATGTCATGTATACAATTGGGACCATTATAGGAGTATCCCCAGTATCTATACCTCTTTATAGGATGGAACCTACTAAGATCTAGGATGTCAGGAGGCATGTGGAGGATTTGGAATCAAAGGGTTTTAAGGCACCTAATACTTGTCCTTGGTGTTTTCCAGTCCTATTCACTAAAAATGACAATGAAACCTTCAAACATTACAGGGATTAAAGAATTTTTTTATAGGAATTATTACACCATGAATTACATAGTACTAGTCAGATTATAAAGGGTGTAAATTTCTTATGGTTTGAATCATGTGAGGACTTTTTAGAGTTGAATGAAAGGCTTACTTCAACAACGATTCTAATTCATACAGAGATAAGAATAGGTTATATATTTTTCTTTTATTCATTAGTAATCGAGATGGGTGTAGTACTAATATAGGAGGATCAATTCATTGGATACAAGTTTCACGAGTTGATACCTCCTGAGCATAATTACCCAATTCATGGATTCGACTTAGTATCAGTTTCCATGTCTTACATTTCAAGAGACTATATGTAGGGAGGGAACATTGTGATGTTTATGGAACAAAATAGCCTCAAATTTAACTTTAGAAATCATGGATTTAATATCAAAAAGAGAACGTGTGTCAAATTTATTCAGTATTTTTTTACTTTGATATTGTCTATAGGCCATGAAAGGGAAATGTATTGGATAATGTGTTGAGCCAGAATAATTTTTCACAAGACATCTTGAAAGGTATTGATGAATGGAATTTTTTGGCCCTATTTTAAAATATGAATTTAGTGTTTCATGTGATTCCTGAGATTCTTTTCATATTATCTTGGTGGTATCCACTTCACTCTATGATAGGGGGAAGAGATGGTTGTTTTCAAATTCAGAAGGTTTGGTCCTATAGGAGTCTATTTCTGGTGAGGACCCACCTCTAGAATGGATAGTCAAAAAAGATGGAATCCTTCTTGTGAATGAAAGTATCTGGATTCCTACAAATAGTTGAGATGATATAATTTTGGAATCTCATGCTTCTTATTGTGAAATTCACCCAAGTATCACCAATATTTATAGTGATATGTGATGCCAATATTATTTTCCTTGGATGAAACATCAGATTTTAGGTTTTGTCACAAGGTGTTCCACATGTTTATAGATAAATGAATAGTACCAAAAGTGTTATGGATTTTTCGATACCATTATTTGTCCCAAATTTCAAGTGGGATGAGGTAATTATAGATTTTATGACTACTTTACCTAGGTCACCTCAAAGCAGTGAAGTAGTTTGGGTAGTTATCAACAGACTAAAAAAGGTACCCTAATTCCATTTTTTGAGACCTTATGAATTGATTATATGGGATGATTGTATCTCCGTGAGACTATATTCCTACAAGGGGTTCTATGTACAATCATTTATTTTAGGGATTCTCATTCCGTAATGAGGTTCTAGAGAGTTATAGAATGCTTTGGGTACCCATGTACATATGAGCACAACATTTCACCCTTGTACCAATGGCCATTCAGAACAATATTTATCTCTATTAGAGGAAAATCTCTGAGCGTACACCCTTAATTTTGAGGGCTCTTATATGAAACATATACACCTCTTTGAGTTTTCCAATGATAACATCATTTAGAAAAAAATTAAGATGTACCCAAATGAGGACATATATGGTAGTCTATGTTGTTCACCTATGTGATGGATTGAGGTAAGGGAGGTAGTACTACTAGTTACTCATCTTGTATAAAAGATTTTACAGAATGTGTAGTTGAACAAATATTATATGGATACTACTCATTCTAGATAGAAATCATATTCCAATCACCATCTATGACCTTTGAAATTTGATGTTGGGGATTTGTTTCTTAAGGGTGTCACCTAGGATTGGTCATAGGAATATAACAATCCATGTGATGCTATAACATAATTTTTTCAGGCCTTTTTCAATTTTGGATAGCATCAAGATGAAAACCTATAAGTTATGATTAACTCAAATGTATTGTTCCATTCATGATGTCTTCTACATTTCACAGCTTCACCATTACCATGATGTATTATATCATAATCTTTATCCTGAGTATGTACAATTGGATACCAATGCATATTTTTAGGGGTATTCCCTTATCATCCCTGATCGGAGCATGAATTTCTCCTAGGTAGGTATGTACCTTTAGTACACATGCTAGGGTAGAAAAATTGTGTCCAAGGTGAGAATTGAATGTGAGAGGGAAACATACATTCTCAGTGGCATGAGTTATTTTTAGATGAATTTTACCACCCTTTAAAATGAAACATAGGGATAAATTCCTTTAGGGGGGTGACTATATAAACATTAATTTTCATTGAGGTATGAAACATTTAGTTTTCATTTTAAATCCACACTTTTATCAATTTAAACGCACCAAATAGTATAAGGATGGGTTCAAGAGTGTCTAGGGATCGTTTCAATCCTAGATATCATGATTTTGGAGGAAACAACTGAGCACCATAGTTAGTGTAAACCATAAAACCTATCCCTTGTGGGTTGTTGTAGGTCCCCATAAAGAGGAGTGTCTAGGCTACACACATTTTTTATAGTCAAGTTTTTTAGCCCATGAATGGTGTTATCCATGGGTATAGATGGATTCACCAGTAGATCATGGTTATAATTTCCATTCTATCCCAACCATGTGGGCCACCATATATGGATAGTAGATAACACATGGTTGGGGCACGGTTTGGCCAACCATTCTAGAAAACCATGAGCCTATTTAAAATTGGGTGATTTTACATCTTTAATCCTCTATCACTATAAACCCAATCCATTTTTTTCTCCTCCAGTGGACATCAGGTTATTCTCCTCCTCTCCCTTGGAATCTCTCACCCACACCTGAACCTATGCTTGGAATTTTTTTCTTAATCTAATGTATGATTCAACTTATTTTCATATCATTGGGTCCATCTTGGAAGGGCCTATATTCTGTTGCATTCTTTCCATTATTTATAATGTATTTGATGACACTTTTTTGGTTCGATATCTTATTCCCTATTTTATGGGAAACCATATATTCTTCCATTTTCTTCTGATCCTTCCCAAACTAATGGCTGATAAAAGATAAGAGTTCAACTATAGGAATATGGTAGGTTATCTAGGACATTTCCCACAATGTCTCTACATTTTTAAATTGTTTCCATTATTAACACACTTTTTCATTTTTTGTTTCTCCTTCAATTAATTTTCATAAGATTAAAACAATTCAGTGTAATCTAAATCCCTAATTATAGCATTTAACATCATTATAATTTGATACCTTAATTCCATCCATCCCTTTAGGGTGCGTTCCTTAATATCCATTACTGACTAGTGTCATGAAAACCAATAACATCATTTGGGTGTGCCTGACCAGACCTTTACAATGAAAATTAATTTTTTTAAACTAAATTAATTATATTCATTAAATAGAATGTATAAAATTATATATATTATTTATCCTTGAAAAATTATAATTTATATGAGAATTATTTTGATTTCCATGTTCACCATATCATGTATAATGAAATGTAATGGAATGAATCTAATAAAAAATGTAATTGTTAGAATTATTACATGGGATTAAATTAATTATGATATAGATTAAATTTATAAGGTTCTTGGGGAATATGGATATTTTTTATCTTAATAAGAATGGACAAACATGAATCAACTGTAGATTCCCTAGGGAGTGACTTAATCTCTTGGAGGATTAAATTATGATTAATTGACAAGGTTTCCATTGGATATACCCAATTTGAAACATGTTATTTATCTATTAGCGTATCCTGACATGATATTATTGGATCCCTTTACTTTCTCTCAGCAAATTATAATTCCTTAGATGCACTCCTTGGATTCATCTTGATGCCTATGAAATGTGACACCTAAGATCAATCTCCAAAGGTCCATTCTGAATTTTCTTGAGATTTATTTTTGATGTTCTCCCAAGACGTGGTCATAAATTATTTTAGTGGAATTCCACTGTTGTCCCCTTTGGATTACACCTAGTCCCTTATTCTAGGCTTCTTGGTTTTTTACATTGATAAAGCTCAAATTTTAAGGTCATGGATTCCTTGGTTTCACATTGAATCCTTTTTTTACCTATATATTTTTCTATACTATTTAATTTTTTATACAAACTTCAATTTACAAATTTAATTCTAATTAATTAAATGGATTCACGTTTAGAGACAGTAGGTGATGCTGAATCAGGTATCTGTTTTTTATATTTAAACTTGTTTATGTTTTATATATGTGAATGCTTTTACCATATATATTCACAGACTGGATTTGTATAGAAACAATTGATAGTGGTGTGATAATATTTATCTCACACCTAATCCAGGATTCCATTGGAACCTATGATGATAATATATTCATAGGTTAGAGGAACGGGAAGAAACCCTCTTTGGACACCTGAATTATATCTTAGGATGGTATCTTAGTGGAAGATGATTGAGCTAGTACATGTGATTCTTGGTTAGTTTTTCCTTATTTTTATTCTATTATATATCTTGTATTGTACTATATTTCTACTAATATGTATGATTTTTTTTCCTTTGTTAGAGATATTACATCATTTTTATATATCATTCAATTTATAGCTTTTGGTGATTATTTATTTCTATTATTCATAGGATTGTTTCTGGTTCCATATTAATAATTACTATGATTATATTATATATCCATCATTATAAAAATCATGATCCACTATATCATGAGGAATGTGTCTCCACATAGACACACCAAAGTCCCTAGCTACTAGTTAGAATACTCTGGTGTACATGGAGGAATTCTCGAGGCCATGTGGCCAACTCGGTATGATTAATTAGAAGTGATCTTGTTCTTGGATATCACATTGAGTGAGGTCAATTTTAGTGAAAAACATTACAATATATATCACTCATATGTTATTTTCTGATTACATAAAACACCAATATTCCATGAACCTCTTGTCCATAATTGGTAATAGACTTCTTAATGAAAAAATCTTAATAGAACATTTCATAAATTTCAATGACTAATATAAAAACCCAATGAAGTAAATATATGCCATGATCCTTCCTTAAATAGATACAGGATGACCTAAATTTTATAAATTTACCCATAAGTACAAAAAAAATTTAAATAATAAATATTTTACCTCATTATTTGAGAACCAAGTCGTAGGGTATCCCCAAGGTTCCATCATGTATTATCTCTCATCTAGGATACAATAAAATTAGTAATTTTTATTTGACTCACATTTTCATTATGTAAACATTCTATCATATTTATTTTTCATTGTATCTAATAATAGTATGATTTACATTATTATCTAGGGACATTTGTATGGTGGTAGTGAAAGTTATCATATTTATCATCATAGAGTCGATGATGATATTCACATGTGATCTTCCTTTTGATATTGGGGTCAGTACCCCCTAAAAGTGTGGTTTATTCAATAGAGGAATGGGTAACTCACATTTCATGTATAGATAAATTCATTAACCACTATATACACCTATATTATGGGTCCTCCATCTACAATATTAGAACCCCCCCCATCTTAGAGTTCAGGTAAGGGGTGTTCACTACACTAGGGTAAGTACCCCTTTAACTTTGGTATACCCATAAATGAGGTAAGGATCATAAAATATATTTCTAGATATTTTATATTTATTTATTTTCATTGGATGTTTATATAAAAGATTTATACCACTGTATTGTTCTACCAATGGTTACGATGATCCCTCATATGACAGGAATATTTTCTCCAAGAGATATCTCCCTTTATTAAATTTTAATGGTGGTTTGGTAGTTAGAATGACTGGGAAATGTATACTTCTATTTGTATTTTTTATCCTCTTATCCCATAGGGTTTACTGTATATGTATTATACAACTAGATATCCACATAAAGTATTGTGGATTCTTTCATGATATGATATTTTCTTTTTTTAGAGTTGTATGACTCTATAGGATTTGATATTAGATGAGTGTGTCCTCCCTTATATCCCTGAGAATCCTTGTTGAGGATCATGTCTGAATTATTATTCCATGACATTTTTTTGGTCACAAATTATTACTGATACATTTTTGATTACTTGGAGTTATAGTTTTCTCAATGGTTTCTCTAGGGAACCATCTATTCTACAAGTTGATCTATATTACTAATATGTGTTTCCTTGGTGGTTTTAGGGAATCATACTCTATATTCTTATAATCATCCATACATGGGTCTTATATCCACACACATTTTTTATAGATTTAAAGATACTCTAAGGATATGTGGAGTTGATGTGGCCAATTAATTGATGAAACATGAGGATTTTGAGTGATAAATTATAGATCTTGTTGATTTATGAGGGTTGAGGTGTCCATTATTGTAAGAGTTTGATAAATTAGTACATGTATCCTAGTGGATATTATCAGTTCTATATATTTTAGAGAAAATATCGATATTCTTTTTTTAACTACACCTTCTTTCTTTGTGGTTACGCTTTATACCTAATGTTTCTTGCATGTGTTGTATAGTGTTTATTTTATTATATTTATTCATCACTATGGTGTTTCTATCTATTTATATGAATTGAATATATGTATCTATTAATGGTGTATTTAGTCTAAGGACACTGATATTATGAGATATTCGAATTTGGTGGTAATCACATGCATATAGATTATTTGAGGTGTTATTAGAGTGGTAATATATTCATTCTTCTAGTGGGCCCAGTCAAGTCAACGTGGTATCAAAGTGATTTTTCTTAGGAATAGTATTTTTAGTTAGATTTCATGGGAAGACATGTTTTGGAAATTTGGGAAATGATGTTTAATGGGTCTCTTGTTTTTTATCATTCTAGAGAGACAAGTATAGTTTCATTGGCTAATATATCCTTCCTCAAGGACTTTGAAATGTTATTTTAACCCAATACCCTAATGAAAACATTATTGGGGTACAATGGAGTTGGTAAATTCATAATATATTTGTCAGTAGTGATATTTCATCTTCTAACTATATAAAATTATCTAGATATTTTCAAATCCTTATGGGTTCATGTTAAAAACAAGGTAACCAACTTGGTGTTTGATAATGAGTTATGAATGTTGCCAATCAATATGATTTGAAAAAATAATTTGTTTTTAGGGATATTTGTAGTTGTTTATGGTGGTCTGACATTTATTTATAAATTGTTTTTATGGTGTTATCTATATTTTTTAGCATGGATAACTACTGTTTTTAATAGTGTTAAATGAATTTATCAAGTTGAAAAAATTATTTCCAAGATGATGTAATGAAAATCATGAAGTCTAGTAGGCATCCTATATAATAGAGTTCACTTTTATTAAATAGTGATGTTCAAGATTTGAGTGAATGGTGGGTTTCAAAGTTAATTATAAATATTGAATAGTTAATCATGTGGACTACATAGGTGAGTATGTGTTTCATTAATTTTCCACATGGTCATAAGGAGGTATTTTTTGGGCCATGATCAATTGGAATAACACTTTAACTAAGGCAAAAATTTTTAATGACACTGATTTCAAATACGTGGTTTACAAGGGTGGTTTATGGAGATAAATTTGTAGGTATTGAATAGTAATTTAAAGAATAAGGGGGTTTCATGATGGTATTTTCCTATAAATATGCTATTAATGCATTTATTAAGAAGCTGGACAGTTTTTAAGGTAAATTTGGAAGTAATTTGAAAAATTTATAGAAGAATCATATATAATGATTTAACCAAGAACTAGGTATGTGGTCCAGGACAGTTTAAAATGTGATTTTCTATTTAAGGAATGTGGATGACAATAGTGGTCCACATAGGGGAGTTAATAGTACCCATGGTTGAGTACGCGATCTTCAAGATGAGTAAATTATAGTGTATGTTCCATTGGCTTACGTCACAAAATAATAATTTAAGAAGGTATTTTCACAAGAAAATTATAAAAGGGTTTTTCAAGAGACTGAACTACCCATTGGGGAATCATAAAATGTCTAACAGAATTAATATCAATGTGAACAATCATGATTAAATTATAGATACCTTCATTTCATTAAATTAATTCTTACTTCACCAAGCTTAGTACATCAGGAGGAATCCAAAGAGTTTATTCAATGGAGTCCCTGTGCTATACCAAAATTCAATGAAAATACAATGTAGTTGGAATTGAGTGACCCTGAATATTTTTTCAACCCACAAAAATTAGTGAATATTTTTGAAATATGGAAGGACTGGAACATCATTGACATATTCCCCTTGGAATATCCCTTAATGGTAATCTAATAACAAAAATACCATGACATTATTTAGTTTTTTCATTTATGGTTATGATGAATGTGCTAATCCATTAAAAAGGTTATTCCAGTTCCTAAGAACATTGTGAAAATATTTGATAAATCTAATGAAAAAGTTTACACATTGATTAAAGTCTCCCCTATTACGGTTTCCAAGTGTTCAAAATTTTATATTTGATTCTAGGTTGTCAAACACATATATATTTTCTAATGGATGTTAACATGGAGAAAATTATTATTGTTATGGTGAAACCTCTGATTGACAGTATTGGATATCAGATATAAAATATATGATTAACTCGCATCTTTAATCACCTCAGAAAAAATTTATCTTTGATGCACTAAATGGGATTGAGGTGATTTTATTGACATGAATTTCTATGATTAAAACTGAAAAACCAACTACTGGATTCTAATTAGTTTTCTTTTTGTGCATTCATTGGATCTCTTCTAGATCATATCCATATCAAATTGATATTTTTAGTAGGTCTATGGACATGTGGGATAAATTAGATAATATTTTAAAGGAGTTATAAATGTGAAGTAATAAAAGATATTATTATTGATAACATGTTAGACGATCCTAAAATTCATCTAGAAAATTAATTTAGACAAATTGAAAACTCGAACCAGAGAGTTGGTTCTAGCTAATATGATAGTAAGATATGAATTAAAAAATATTTATATAGTCAAACATATATTATGGTGGTTTACCCATTATAGTCCCCATGTTTGTTCTCTATAAGATATTTATTTGACCAAACTATGTCTAGATGACAGTCTTAAGAGTCTTATGAATTAGGAGATTAAATTTGAAATAAATGAAAATTTAACACCTAATTATGAGTAAATTATTTACAAGGACGTGGAAATGTTGAACATCAAGGAAGATTGAAAATTTGATGTTGTGGAAGATCATTTTCTGTCAATAGTTCTTATAAAATTAAAAGTGGAAAGGGAGTATATGAAGAAATGAACTCCTTGGAATTATTTTGATATGGTAATGTAAGTCACACTACATAATTATTTCAAAAAACAATCGATAATGATGAATTTGAAGAGGATTTTATATACAAATCCTACAAAACATTTCCTCTTAGAAAATACTCTTAAACATGGAGTTCTACTAGATTAAATTTTCAAAGAAATATCATGATGATTATAAAATATGGTGATGGGAATTTTATAGAAGTAGTTGGTACATAATTAAAATCATATGAAGAAAATTATTTTATGGAAACTATTGATTAAGAATAAGAAATAAATGAATTTGATAATATATAAAAATTTGTTTTTGAACTGAATTAAATTAATAAGAGTGATCTAAAAGAGAATAAAAATCAAAAAATGAAAAATAAAAGGATTAATAGTTTATTAAAATAATCCTCTGAATATGTTTATCCGTTCCAAAATGAGATAAACCATATAGAGATAGAGTTTAATAATCTATTATTCAACTAGGTTGGTCTATATAAATTAATAAACCTCAAGATTATGGCCAAATAACAAGATATAATCATTGATTATTTTAATTATAACCTATAGAAGTGTTCTAAAAAGATTGATTCGCATGGAAAATAGGTTTGGTGATTTAGAAAAAGGTGATTCAACATTAAAATTATGTGATTTGAAAATGAATATACAATTTTGGTGTTTTGTAAATGGATAATTTATATAGTGGTTAATGTGTGGCTCAAATGGTGTAAATAGTATTCTGAATGAATAGAGACCCAAATTTTGGGGATAAATTAGAATTGGATATGATACTAAAACATAAATAGTAATAATGATGACAGATCATAATAATGGAAAGTATAAGGCTATTAATTTTGGAGTTAAACTAAATTCATTGGATTTTTGAAAAATGATTGCTCAAAAAAATGGAAATCAGAGGGATAAGAATAATCGGTAATACTATAAAAAATTCAATTAATTAGTTGTCATAATAAAGGATGGTAAATGTTGGGAGAATAAGGGGAGTAGTTTTTCATCATAAATTATTTCAATTTCATGACTACCTTGGTAACCTATTTTCGTACAATTAATAGGAAAAAATGTATTTGAAAGGGGAGGCTTTAGGTAGCCCCCAATAGAGAATGGGTCCCTTTCATTTTCTAAAGTGTGTAAATAATTTAAATGTTTATTGGTTTTGTTGTAATAAATATAGGGATAAAGAAATGAATTATAGAAAAATTCAAAGTGGAAATAGTAGCTATAGATCATAGAGACAAATGAATAAATGTCAATCAGGAAAAATTCTTCAGGAAAATAGTTACTCTCTATTAGAAGTATAAAACATGTAGGATTTCACCATTTGTATTGAGAAAAATAGAGAGAGGTTTTCATATAAATATACTTAACAAATTATTTCATAGAAGGAAAAAGTTGATTTAAATGTAAAAATTCTGAGAAATTTCTCTCTATGATACAAGAAATATCATCAACTAGATTATCGATAGATGTTAGTCATCATTTTTGAAGTAAATGTAAATATATAAAAAATGATAATGTTAGTGTTTGTGGAACCATTCAAATTGTAAATGATGGATAATTTAAGATCAAATGATTTGAAAATAATCATTTGGATTTGGATGAGATAAATAAGTCCTAAAATCTATATATTGATGGGTTACACCACAACATTATTTGTGTGATTCAACTTTATGAATTGAGAATTGAGATAAAATTCAACCAAAAAGGGTTTGTGATCCTAGGGAGTGTTTGAAAATCCATTATTAGATGATGGATAACTAATGGTAATCTATACCATGTGAACATTCATGAAATTAAATTTCTCCTTTTGGTTGCTAAAGTTAAATCTATTGAAAATTGGGGTTAGTCACATCCATCAATTATGCATAAAAAAATATCTTATATTAGACATATAATGTATATACAATGTCTAAAGAGTAACATTGAAAATTCATCTAATGATTTTAAGGGGGTAAAAATGGTACAGAATCCTTATCTTATGAAGAAAAAGGGAGCATAAAATATTCTAGATCTAGTCCACATAGATGTACATATCCTGATGAATATATCTGAAACATAGAGGGATAGATATTTATTTTCTTTAATTGATGACTATAACAAAACTTTGTGATCCTTGTTTATGCAAAGAAATATTTAGATCATCATATTAATGAAGATGTATTTTGAGAGATTAAAAAATGTACCGGTTTAACAATTAAGATATTGAATTATAATAATGTTATAAATCACTCATCTCTTTATTTTGTGAAAAATCTCGAGAAACGTGAAATAAATCATTAATTTTTATCTGTGATAAATCCACTATACATAATAGTTGTTGGAAAAAAAGAAATCAGATAATGGAAAAAATATAAAAGTGTTTAATCATTGTATATGGAATCTGTATCTACTATTGAAAATATTTATTTCAAGTTATAGAGTAAAATCATAATCAGGCATTTCTCAGCCCTAGATAATATAGGGCCCCATATAAGAAGTGGAATGGAAAAAATATTTCATTTAAATAATATCAAAAAAATTAGGTTAAAATCTATATAGGAATCAAAAAAAGGAAATGAAGGAATATATAGTTATGTTACATATTATGGGATATTCTATGATACTCACCCAAGAGTGAGGCCAAAAAAATTTAAAGCAACAGGTTTAGAAAAATTCTAGAGAGAATCTACATTAATATTATTTAATATAACAAAGTGGGGATGTCTTGAGGCATATTATTTTCATTCTCTATGAATAATAAGAGGAAGAAAATGGAACAAATATGTTTTTAAAAGTTGATTCGAGTTGTGTGTATGGTGAATATTTTAATGTACATTACGAGGAGGGAATAATTACTGAAGAAGAATAATGTACTCTTCAGAGGAGGAATACGATAATGAGGTGTAACCATCAAAAATAATATTGATTTATTTTCTCTAAATATGTCATGGATAATGAAAATTGTAGAAAAAGTGGTATAACATTCATGTGTGGTACCATAATAATTCATTGATATAATAAAATATAAATCATGTTTTATATCCATGAATGAAGAACTATAAAAAATTGATAAGATTTATAAATTGGAATTGGTAAAGGAACTAGAACATCATATTGTGATTTAAATTAAGTTCAATTTTTCGAATGACCATGATGAAAATGAGAATGTGATCGGAAATAATGAATTTTTTGTGTTTAAAGGTTCTACAATGAATGAATGTATCAATGCGGATATAAATTTTTTACCAGTGTCCTAGCCTGATCCAATTAGCTCTATCTAATATTGACAATAAGGATATGGTTAAAAATATATTACATCGATGATATAATATTTTTTTAAATTATTTTCTTTCAAAATTGGTCAATATTAAACATCCAGTGGATATTCTTATTATAAAATATGAAAAAATATTTTACTACTTAATGATGTCCTTTTATGGTATCAAGATGCAACCAAGAGTATTTTATTCCCTACAATACATGTATAGAATAATTCTTGAGTAAAAAGGGATGTTGTTCACCAAAATCAATTAATAAAAAAAATAATAGTTCATTTTGAGGTTTATGTGGATGATATCATATTTGGAAGAAGAAAATTGAATCCTATAGAAACTTTTTCTACATTGATGCTATTGGATTTAAATCTGTCTATGATAGGTGAACACAATTATTTTATGATGCCATATGTGAATTAAAAAATGAGTTTTATATTTTTTTTAACAAATATAGTGAAAGAGATTTGGTGTATATTTAACATGCATGAATCCAAAAAATAATTAAATCTGAATATGGTTGGAACCAAACTTTTAAATTAAGGGGATGTATAATCTATGGATCCCAAATTATATAGGTGGATAATTGGAACAAAATTTTTTTTTACTATAACATGTCTTGATATTTTCTCTTTTACGTGTCTAGTAGATTGTTTATAGACTAATACAAAGGAATAACATCTCAACACAATTAGAAAATATTAAGATACATTTTAGGTTATCCTAAGTTTGGCTTTCAAATTTATAGAGTAAATTTTATTTAAATTTTATAATTTTAAATTCCAAAATGACTGGTGATTTGGTCAATAAAAAATCATTGAATATTGGTGCCTTCTTCATCGAAAACAAATGTATAGGCTTGTCAAACAAGAAAAAGGAAATAATTTCACTATATATGGTAGATGTAGATTATATATCTCTAAATAACGAATGTACTCAACTTATGTGGATGAAAAAATAGTTAGAATATATTTGTGATGGTTCAAATCAGAATATGGTTATTTTTTATGTTTTATAGCATATTATCGATCTCACTAAAAATACAATACAACTACCCTATCTCAATCATTTTAATCTAATGTATCACATCACTAAAAAAGAGGTTGATCAAGGAATATTCAAGTTATAACATATTTAAACTAATAAAAATTTGGAATAAATCACGAGAAAACATTTTCCACTCATGTTCTAGAGAATCATTGGTTTAACCGTGGTGTTCAACCGCCATCCTTCACTTGAGGTGATTCAGTTTTGACACATATTGTTTTGATAATTATTTAATTGTTTGTCCATGAATGGAAGGTTCCCTATCTAGATGGTTTTAATTTCAAATGGAAAGATTTTTTTTGAAATTCATTTTTGTGATCAACACTAAACAATGTCATTCTATTCAATTATTTGGTATAAATGTTAAGGTAAATATGATTAATGGGGTCATGGAGTTTGTGTGAATGTAATGAAAGTTTAATAAACATGATTATAGAGGTAGGTTTTGTATTATAGGATTTCTTAAGTCAATGAATTATTATTTGGTCTCATATTTTCTACATTGATCAGTACATGTGTATACTTGGAGTGAATGATATGTTATTCCACTATAATATATATGAATAGAAGTATATAGGTAGAATTGAGTTAACATTGAATTTCCGAAAACCCAAAGACAGATAATGTTTGTTCCAAGGTGATATGAGATGATTTAGTATTGTTATTTCTATTTGTTTTCAATCATTTATTATATTTGAATTGGGGGGGGGGGGCGTTAAACAAATATTCTTGCAATTTTTTGAATCCCAAAATTCATTTTTAATGGGTGTTGTTTCCTATTATTTAAATTTTTTTTTAGAATGAAAAATTGAGTTTGGAAATGTTCCTAAATGTTTTTAAGGAGAAATAAGTCTTTGTTAGAAGCTGGAACAAGACTGGAAAAGTCAATTATGTGAACCACATAGATCATTTTGTTGTTTTCATATATGTATGTTTATGGAAGGAAGGGAAGTAGGATAAAAAAATTAGTATGTGTCTTCCATAGCTAAGTATGCGGAAATCATACATAATTATGTTGTTATTCAATGAAACATGCAATCATGAGGTGGTATTTTTTGGTCACCCTTAAATTAATCCATATTGTGTCATATGAGTGATTTTTGAATGACCATGAAGTCATGTATGTTTTTCCTGGGGTGGTCCTTGATGTGTGCCATGTAGTTTTTGAACAACAATTATAAGTATTATTGTCTTTCATGTGTGGATTTTCCAATAAATATACCCCTGATACAATCATTAATTTGTTGATCATTTATTAACTTAAATCTAATGTTCATTTATAAGATCAATGTACGAATTAATTTTCATGTTTGAAACATGAATTGAGTGTGTATTCATTGTGATTGAGTATGTAGTTTGTAAGGGTTTGGAGGAAGTGATATTTATGGTTATGTCCATGGTATGCAGAGAGATTACATGATTTAAGAAAGGTATTATATAGTAGTGGTCCATGAAATAGAGTTCCCAGTCAATGAGATTGATTTTACAGTCAATATGGTGATTATGTAGGGTAAATAATTCCACAAAGTTACATCACATAATGATTTTTAGGGAAGTAATTTTTCACCTGAATAACAAAGACATGTATTTCTAGATACTAAGGAGGGTTCTAGATCATTATACTCATGGAATCATGATAAAAATAAAAAATATATTCCTGATCATATGAATGAAACCATCATGTTATTAAACAGAGGTGGATTTCATCTGATTTAGTTCCCAAGGAGGAGTGGATAAAGGTGATATGTGGCTGGTAATATGCAACCCCATAACTCATTGTTATGATAGTTAACTTGTAATGAAGCAACCATGAATGAACATTTTCAGTCAACAGAAACTTGTGAGTATTGATGGAATATAGTATAAAAACATCATCTATGCAATCTTCTAGGAATATACCATTATAAAAAACAACATAAAAATTATTTCATTATGATTTATGTTTAAAATTTATGCTTTCTAGGAATTTATGAATCCATTAGACATGATTAACATGCTGATACCAAAATGGGAAAAAATCCTATTAATCTAAAGAAAATGTTGACACACTGATTCACCCCCCACACTTAGGGTATCACAAGGTACAAAAATTCACTCCATCGAATGATGGGTTTTATATTATGATATCTATATTTTATATTTTGTTAGGTTCATATGATCCTATTCCTATATTTGGTAATCCCAATATTATTTAGTGTAGTATGAGTACTTTTTTTTTCTATGTTTCATTTGAGATATGCACTTTCCATGTTATGTGATGTTGTCTCTCCCACACACTTATGACTTATTCAAATTGTCATCATAGAAAAAATTGTAGTTCATACAAATTTTACTCAGACTACCCATATAACATAGAATATACAGTCATTCAAATATAAAGGACATATGAGTTTATTAGTTGAACCATATCCGCATGTGATATAGGTTCCACTGATATTTGATATTTGATCCAAGATGAATTCTTTATATGAGGTTTTTGAACCCTATATAAGGTGACATATCATTGTTCATGAGTGTTTCAAGGATTGTAGACCTCATGAGGTGTTTCAAAAACATTTTTCATATTGTAATTATTTTTATCTTACTGGCTCAGGATAAGACTCCATTGGAGGAGTTATGATGATGTAGCTGTGATTTCAAAAAGACACATTTGGGTAGTTAAATTTAGGAAGGGAGTTCATAAAATTTTATCCATAAGATGATGCATGTGATGGATGGATATAGTCAAGAATAAATAATTTCAATTCAAGGAATGATTCATGATTATTCTTCATGGTTCATAGAATATGTTCATTCTAGAATGATCTATATATCCTACATAATATGTTCTAGTGCTAGAAATTACAATAATAAAACTATCTAGACTTTGGTTTGAAAGAATGTTACTTTTGATGGTGAAATTCATTCTCCCCCCACTTTGAGTGAGGAAGGAAAATCATTATTAGTTAAATAGATCTTTTAAAATAATTCCTCATGAAATAAAAGAGGTATGGTGGTATCCACCTCATCAAGGATTGATTATATTTTTTTGGGGTGACCAGGTGATTGTAGGTAGTGATGATGGTATAGATCCTTTCTATAATAGTGAGTGAGATATAATTCAGTTGGATAATCAGGGATAAACCATGTGTAGTTAATATTAAATACATAGTTTAATATTATCAATGGATTTGTGTCTCATTTATATGGATGTGAATTTTATTTCTATGATCATAGAGTTATTCTGAGATGGTGTTGAAGTGTACCCTATTGTTTACCAATATCACAAGGAAAATGTATGCATTTTATTTATTTCAGTGGATAACGATCAAATGTTTCTTCATACCCAGCATGGTTTGTGAGCATTTGGACTAGACCCTCTAGAATCTAGTTTATGGAGGATCCTACTGGGAATTCTCAATATTTTTAACTATATTACTATGATACAATTTGTTTTGTAGTAAAATATACAAACCTGAATTCCTAATTCATGTGTATATGTTTTCATCATGAGGTTAAATGAATGAAAACTTGTAAGATCACTGTATTATTGTAGAGGAATGGTGTTTGAAACTTCTAGAAGAGGACATTGTTCCTGGATAGTGGGGGATACACTTAAGAATCTATATTTATGGATATTATTTCTCACATGTAGGGGAGATATAGCTCACAATTTATTGATAATAGGTACTCATATACTCTTTTATTACATATTATATTCTTGTACTGATAACATTGAACCTATTTTCTAATATTATCAAACATTCTTATGTGATAGACCGGTATGTTTTCCTATAGGTGGAAATCTAATCCACCTTTTTCTAGGTGTGTTGTGGTTATTCCTTCATGTTTGTAGTGAACGTGAAGATGAATTTCATGATTGTGTTACACATAAGTAAAATTCAACCCGCAATGTGGATTTTCTAGTGGAACATTGTGGGTGTACCCTATAGGACCCCAGGACACCCTGGGAGGGGAGGGGTGAATCAAGCTGTCAATGTAATCTTTAAAAGTACCTGATCTTGTTCCCATGTTGGTAAAAACTTGTTGAACCTATATAGTGGATATTAACATCAATTAAACAATCACATGCAACGAGACCACACAAAACTTTTATATGGTTCACCACAAATGTATAAGTCCAATGAGCATAAACTAACAATGTGTCAGTCATACCAAAATCCAGTAATCTTTAGTAGTTGGGGAGTACAGGAGTTCGGACACAGTCACTGTGTTCCGGACACACGACCTTTATAATCTTTTTTGAATGGACCAAAGGCGTTCTTTTTTACTGATTTTCTGATAACCCCCCTTTCAAGGGATTAGGGGGAACCCTTAAAAGTCTTGTAGGATTAGGAATTACATTTCCCATAGGCTTGGAGACATTACATGACCCGTAGGTCTTAAGGAAATATTACAGACTATGACTACATGAAACTGCTCCTCCCCAGCATCTGCATCGTGATCAGCTCTCCACATATGCTTGACTGTTTGGCTAGCATGTCCATGTGCAGGGGTGCACATGTGTGGTACCGATGGAAAATTCCATACCCTCTCAATCTTCTAAAGTCTGTTTGGCCCTGCTCTGGTGGATGTGCCCTACTCTTTCCTCTTCTAGAGTGGTTCCATGTAGAATCTATCTATGCAACTGCAAAGTAGGTGGCCTTGAGGACCTTGATGTTCCCCTAAGGCCTTACTAACCCAAAGGACTTGGGTGGCACGAAGGCCTTAAGGACTCCAAGCCCTAACTGGCGGCCCATGGTGAATAGTTCCGTCTGCTACAGTACCAAACAGTAACTACTATAGTGCCTGCTATAGTAGCTTCTACAGTATTGTGTCCCTCAAAATACATAGTTGACTCCCCCTTGCTTAAATCCATAGGAGAATTCTTAATCAGTTTATTGACAAGACGGTCTCTTTAATAGATTTTCATTTAAGTCATTGTCTTTGTCCATCATGAGACACTACTAGCATCAAAGTCCTGAATTGATTCCCATGAAGGCACTGATCACAAAAACCTGATATTCAAAAGCATATCATAATCATAACACCACACTTACGGTCAATACCTCAACTTGTTCGCATGATTTGGGAATTGTTGTGAAAGATGACTTTATGCTACCTCTTTTTTTGTGAAGACCTTTTCTTTAGAGCATCTACACCAAAGGATTCACTTGGTATTTTTTGACTAAAGTAACAGTTTGCGCAAATGTTTAACTCATTGAAATAGTTTTGTGCACAAATATTTTATACATCAGAGAAACCGGATTTTTGGTGGAAAATTATTTTTTTCATCCATGGGGTAGCAGCCTATTTTTAAACATAAATAACTCTACACAAATGTTTTTGGTGCATCTTTGTCAGTACGATCAAGATTCTTCCTTACCACACAAAAACCCTTTTAACATCGCATAGGGTGTGTAAAATTCTTCCATGCTACACCATCATTCACGCACATTTATGTCCTTCACAAAAAATTTTCCATTTCCATATTTTGACACACTGAACATAAAACAATCCTTTCATCTCGGGTTTTAAAAACCCATCAATCTTTCACATTACTCACATTTAAAAAACACTTTTCTCCATATTCCAATTTTCAGGAAAAAAAAATGGCAAAAACTAGGAAACAATGCCACCATCAATACTGTTTTCGGCTTGAATAGTATAATTTCATTCCAAGAAGACATTCTAAAATTATAATAAGGATTGACAACAAACAAAAACCACACTCCTTTTCCTGCATAGAATGGTCATGGTTCCATTAATCACCCCATCTGGGTTTGTTGAAAATCTCGAAAAAAAAATCAATAAAACACAAGCCACTACCAACAACCTAAAACAAAGAATATACTCAGTCAACACTCTAAGTCTACATGAACAATTCTCGGTGTAGAAAACAAGAAGGAAATATAGAATTGGGTTCATGTGTTTGTAAATTCCTAAAATAACCCATGTTATTCTCTTACTATGTCATAGAAGCATTACATTTCCTTAATTTTTTCCTTCCCCTCCTAACACCGAATTATCATCATGTCATAGAAGCAAAAAATGTGTCACAAAAGATATACATGACCCGAATTTATTCATGAAATAATTCATTCTCCCCCATCATAAATAAATCCAAAGACCCATATTTGTTAATTGTATAGCATAAAACACACTCCTCATTGATAGTATCTCCCCCATTAACCTGAATCACATCCAAAAATAGATAAAAAATAGTTCACATAACTAGGGCATGGGGAAAATGTGGCCTCTTTTTCCACTAGGAGTTGGATAAACACCGAGATTCAACTGATGTTTCTCAAACACTTCCGCAGACAGTTTCATGGTCATGAGGTTAGTGACTTGCTCGTTCATTCCCACATGGTCCATTTTGATCATGACTTGTTCAATTTTTATTGATGATGTGATATCTAATCTCAATATGTTTCATACGATAATAATGAATATGATTATTTGTAAGGTCAATTGCACTCTTGTTATCAGAGTAAATCACCATTGGTAATTTCTCCTCATCGCCTATGTCTGCTAGTTTCTGGTTCATCCAATGTAAATGAGTGCATACCTTGGTAGAAAAAATATATTCATCTTCATTAGTACTTATAGAAGTACTTTTTTTCTTGCATAACCATACTACACATTTCTTCCTAATATAGAATGCTCCCCACTGATAGATTATCTATACACATCATTTTCATCCTAGTCAGCATCAGAAAATACTGATAGTTCACTCACTCTTCCTACAAAAATGGATAACCCATAACTATGAGTACCTTGAATGTAACTCATGATTCTTTTTCACTGCCACCATATGATCTTCCTTTGGATTACTCGGAAAGTGGGCCACTAATAATATTGCAATGACAATATCTGGCCGTGTCTCTATTAGGTACAGTAGGATTCCTATGTGTGTCCTATACATTATGGGATTCACAAACATCCCATCCTCATGCTTTCCGAGTTTTGTTCCAACCATAATGAATGTCATCCTTGGTTTGGAATCTTGAATATTTATTTTATTCATCATCTCTATTGTGTAGTTTTCTTGAGAGATGAATGTTTGATCCTTCTTATAAATTACCTACAACCCAATGAAATATGTGAGTTCACCAATCATAGACATTTCAAATTCTGACGTCATGTGAATGGAAAATTCTTCATATGATCTCTTTCGGATACCACCATAGATAATATCATTCACATAAACTAGCACCATGAAGTGATCTTTTTTAAAATTCATCACATAGCGATAGTGATCTACTCCTCCTCTATCAAATTCCAACATCCTGATATATGAATATTGCTAGGAATACCTTGCTCATTGTACCTTCTTCAAACCATATAGGGATTTATTTAGTTTGGAAATCGTCGTTTCATAATTACCAAGAAATAATCTCATAGGTTGTTCAATGTATTCTTCTTCTTCGAAGAAAAAATTTATGAATGTTTCCTTGACATATATTTGATACACTTTATATACTATTTGGATTTCCATTGCAAAAAACAACTTGATTGACTCCATTATTTCTATTGGAGAAAATGTCTCATCAACATCTCTGCCTTCAATTTTTTAATATAATTTATATCACAGACATTCCTTATTTCTGATCACATTTCCATTCTTATCAATTTTTTTCATGAAAATCCACATAATACTATTTCTGAAGCTTTCGTCGGGGGAATAAACATCTGTCTATAATGACGTACAACTATTTCCCCAAATTCCTTCTTTCGAAAGGTGGGTGACATACATTCCTTGTTCAGGGATGTTTTCTCCTTCATCGAAACAGGGTGATGGGATGCCAGTATTTCATTCCGTGGATTCCTCCTTAGAACTCGTTTCCAAGTCTGGGTCTCCCTTATAGATTAATTTGTGGTTTATGAGTCTCGTTCCCAGTGCCATATCCTTATGGACACCGATTAATTACACTACTTCTATCACGTCATTCCATGGGGTCTCAACATGGTAGAAACATTCTGTCAGAGTAGATGACAACATGAGGCATGTCGGGGAATATTTGGGAGCATGGACAAGGGAGAACATATATTCTTCCTCATAAAAGGGACTATCATGAGTGAAAAACCTATGGAATCCCACATCAGCCATGGGTATCTTATGCTGCGTGAATATCTCTGATGTTTTCTTCAGCTTCCCATGATTTACATGGGGTACAACGTGAGTTTAATATATTGCAGAGATGGTTACGCAAAATCCATGTCTTCCATAGTTTTCCTAAGGCATCTCAGGTTTATCACAAGGTAGGGCGTGAGTTTAACGTCTAACAGAGATGGGTCAGACTGATCAGAACACTGACTAGAGTGGATCGGATGGATGCGACCCCTGAAGGGAACAACGATGTTGGGGAAAACGTGTGGCTGGATTCCCTATTGATGTTAAACGGAATGGGGAATGGGGTGGCATGATCCCACCGGGATGTGGCTGCCAGGGTGAGAATCAAGATTGATTATGGATGGTTCCGTGAAGTGGATGGTGGATGGGATGGAACCATCATGAGGATGAAGATGGTTTTGGGCTTGAGCCTCGAAGAGGCTTCCTAAGTATCCCCTTTGTAGAGAATCAATGTCCATTTAGTTCATCTGATGATGGATTTCTGCCGATTGGGGGTCTCATCTGCTTTCCAATGGATTAGGTCACAATGACTTACCACTGGATTAGGTCACAATGGCTTACCACTGGATTGGTTCGCAATGGCTTCCCACTAGATGGGGTCGCAACGACTTACCGCTGGAGAGGGGATTCAATGGCTTACCGCTGGATGAGGTCGCAATGTCTTACCACTAGATGGGTCCCATAGTATAACGTCATGCAGGACAGGGTCGAACCGTTGTGATGGGGGGTCAGAACTACTAGGTGTTGGGCTTGATCCTCATAGAGGATTCCTATGTACCTTTCCTTAGCATGGATCAAAGTCCACATAGTTTAGGATATTGAGAAGGAGTCGGTGAAACGACGTGAGTGAGGACCTATGGTCTAGGTGGATGGTGGGTCTGAACCTTAGGGAGGCTTCCTACACACCCTACCTTGGAAAAGATCAAATAACACATAGTTTAAGGGGGAATTTGGGGATTACGCTCTGAGGCGGCCAAAGGTGTTGGGGAACTGACGTGAATGGGGTTGGAGCAACCTATGAGTGGTGATCTTTAACCTCATGGAGTCTTCCTATGTACCTTTCCTTAGCAAGGATCAAAGACTTCATAGTTCGGGTTGTCGGGGATTGGTGCACCGATGTGAAGATGCTTGGGACCAATGGACGGTGGTGGGCTTGAACCTCAGGGAGGCTTCCTACGTACCATGGTTTGGAAAAGATCAATGTCCTCGTAGGTTTAGATAGTCTTGGGATTACACTCTAGGCTTCCCAGGTGTTGGTGAACCGTGTGAAGGGTTTCAGAGTGACTAATGGGTGGTGGGATTGAACCTCGTGGAGGCTTCCTACGTACCATGCCTTAACAAGGATAAAAGTCCTTGTAGTTTGGGTGGTGTCGGTGAAACGATGTGAAGGAGGACCTGGGGTCTAATGGATTTTGGGCTTGAACCTCGTGAAGGCTTCCTACGTACCCGATCTTGGAAAGGATCAAAGAACACGTAGTTCAGGGGGGGCATTTGGGGATTACGCTCTGAGGTGGACCAAGGTGTTGGTGAACCAATGTGAATTGGGTCAGAGCAACCAATGGGTGGTGATCTTGAACCTCATAAAGGCTTCATACATACCTTGTCTTAGCAAGGATCAAAGACCCCATAGTTCGAGTAGTGGGGGCTTGGTGCACCGATGTGAAGATGGTCGGGACCAATAGACGGTGGTGGCCTTGATCCTCAGGCAGGATTCCTACATAAAATACCTTGGAAAAGATCAAGGACCTCGTAGTTCAGATATTGTGGGGCTTATACTATAGGCATCCTAGGTGTTGGTGAGCCGATGTGACGGGGGTTGGGCCGACCAATGGGTGGTAGGCATTAATCTTGTGGAGGATTCCTACATACCTTGCCTTAGCAAGGATCAAAGACCTAGTAGTTCAGGTTGCGTCGGTGAACCAATGTGAAGGAGGACCTGGGGTCCAATGGGTGGTCGAATTGAACCTCATAGAGGCTTCATACGTTCCTTGCCTTAGCAAGGATAAAAGGCCTCGTAGTTCAGGTGGTGTCTGTGAACCGATGTGAAGGATGACATGGGGTCCAATGGGTGGTGGGATTCAACCTCATGGAGGATTCCTATGTACCTTGCAATAGAAAGGATCAAAGACCTTATAGTTCAGGGTGGCATGGGGAATATAATCTATCCTCCCCATGGTGTTTCTATAGAGAGGCAATCATGGATGGTGATTACGCAAGGAAGCATCCTGAAGGCCGCTGTGGAGCGGTAATGGTGGATGTGGCTTACGTAAGGAAGATGCTTGGGAAACACTATGGAGAAACAATGGTGGACGAGGCTTATGCAAGGAAGCTTCCTGGGTGCCGCAATGGAGTGGAATTAATAAATGGGGCTTTTACAAAGAAGCATCCTGGGTGCCGCTAGGTGGCGGCAACAGTGGATGGGGCTTACGCAAAGAAGCAGCCCTGGGGCCGCTATAGAGCAACAATGATGGACGATGCTTACACGAGGAAACTACCCAGGAGCCGCTATGGAGCAGCAATGGTGGATGGGGCATACACAAGGAAGCTGCACGGGTCTCTCTATGGAGTGGCATTGGTGAATGGGGCTTACATAAGAAAGATGCATGGGTGCTGCTATAGAGCGGAAATTGTTGATGGGGCTTACGCAAGGAAGCTACCCGGGTGCCGCTATGGAGCGGAAATGGTGTCTGGTGATTATGTGAGGAAGCTGCCCGGGTGCCTCTATAGAACGACATTGGTGAATGGGGCTTACGCAAGAAAGCTACCCAGGTGCCGCTATGGAGCAGCATTGGTGAATGGAGCTTACGTAAGGAAGCTGCCCGGGTGCCGCTATGGAGCGGCAATGATGTATGGTGCTCACAGAGGAAACTGTCCGGGTGCTACTATGGAGCGACAATGGTGAATGGGGATTATGCGAGGGATCCACCCAGGTGCCTCTATGAAGTGAAATTACTGAATGGGGCTTATGCAAGTAAGCTTCCCAGGTGCCGCTATGGTGTGACAATAGTGGATGGGGATTATGGAAGGAAGCTGCACGGATGCCGCTATGGAGCGACAATGGTGGATGAGGCTTACTCTAGGAAGCTACCCGGGTGCCGCGATAGAGCAACAATGGTGTATGGGGCTTACACAAGTAAGCTTCTCGGGCGCCGCTATGGAGCGACATTGGTGAATGGGGATTACGCAAGGAAGATGCCTGGGTGCCGCTATGGTGCGACAATGGTTGATGGGGCTTAGGCAAGGAAGTTGCACGGGTGCCGCTAAGGAGTGACTATAGTGGATGTTGCTTACGCAAGGAAGCTTTCTGGGTGCCGCTATGGAGGTCCAATGTTGTATGGGGCTTACACAAGGAAGTTTCACGTGTTCCGCTATAGAGCATCAATGGTTTATGGGGTTACACAAGGAAGCTTCCTAGGTGCTGCTATGGAGCGGCAATGGTGTATAGGGATTTCACAAGGAAGCTGCCTCGGTGGCGCTATGGAGAAGATATGGTTGATGGGGCTTACACAAGGAAGCTATCAAGGTCCCACTATGGAGTATGGGTCTTACACAAGGAAGCTACCCAGGTGTGCTATAGATCGGAAATGGTGGATGTGGCTTACACGAGGAAGCTACCCGGGTGTTGCTATGGAGCGACAATAATGTAAGGGGCTTATGCAAAGTAGCTGCCCAGATGCTGCTATAGAGCGGCAATGTTGGATATGGCTTAGGCAAAGAAGCCGCCTGTAATTTCTTCCTCATGTTTGGCCATGAGGGAATCCAAACATACTGGTGGGTTAAGGCCTTCGCCTTTGTGCTAGTGCACAAGTGGTATAATGCCAAGGGGCATTGGAATCACTCCGAACAAAGGGGGGTGAAAAGTGTGAATCACATTCCAGACATTCGGAAGGTAATGAGGGTGGCGTGGTGATGGAGGATAACTATAGTCTGTTTTCAAAACACCGCATCCATATCATGTTAGCCTGAAATGAGGACAAGAAAATGAGGGTCTATTGTTGACCGTGTTCTAAACACATGACCTGACTCGAAGCGTTGTCCAACGTCTTCTGAGGCGTTGGACTAGGATGGTGGGTGATCTGATGGGGCATGGGACCATGCCGTTAGGGGGTCCATTTAGACATGGAAGTGTATGAAGATTCTAATGGAGGATACACAAAGCGTGAGGTGGAGTGATTAAATGTTCAAACGGATTCCAACGCTCTTTAAATTACACCATTGTAATCATGGAATTAGGCATCTTATTCTTGGAGCATAAGGAATCTCTTATATCGAGTAAGAGTCATCCTATGTTTGAATCAAAGAGTGTACTATAGTTTAGAGTCATGTATAAAGGACTCTTGCCATCTAATGCTTGGAGCATGAGGCATATCTTATATTGAGTAGGAGGAATCCTATGTTTGGAACACAGGGCACACTACTGTTTAAAGTCATGTATATAGGACTATTGGCATCGTACACTAGGCACGCAAGGCATATCTTGTTTGGAGAAAGAGGCTTCCAATTATTTAATGATGGGGAATGCTGTAGTTTAAAGACACATAGATAAGACTATTAGCATCTTATGCTTGGAACATGAAGCATCTCTTACATGAATCAAGAGGCATCCTATGTTTTGAACATAGGGTGTACTATAGTTTAAAGACATGTAGATATAATTGCTCAAATATAATGTTTGGAGCATAAGGCATCTCTTTTTAGAAGCAAGAGGCATCCTAGGTTTGGAACATAGGAATTACTATAGTTTAAAGTCATTTAGATAGGACTATTGGCATATCATGCTTGGAGAAAAAGGAATCTTTTATATAGAGTAAGAGGAAACCTATGTTTGGAACACAGGGCACACTACAGTTTAAGGTCATGTATATAGGACTATTGGTATCATAAGCTAGTCATATAAGGAATTTAATGTTTGGAGCAAGAGGCATTCGATTATTGAATGACGGGGAATGATATAGTTTAAAGTCACATAGATAGGATTATTGGCCTCTCTTTCTTGGAGCATAAGACATATATTGTTTGGAGAAAGAGGAATCCTAGGATTATCATATAGGGATTAAAAGAGTTTAATGTCATGTAGATTGGACTATTGGAATCTTAATCATGTCACATAAGGCAAGTATTGTTTAGGGAAAGATGCATCCAATATTTGGAACATACAGAATACTATAGTTTATAGTCATGTAGAGAGGACTGTAGAATATGGTGCGTAATAATGGATTGTTTTGGGACATACGCAAGGGCGGCTCATTCTGGTTAAACTTGGCATAAGAGTCAGGTGATGGGGTTTGGATGAGTTGGCTGAGGAATGGTTCGACTCAAGGTACTCGGGGGGATTGATGATAGGAATCTCATCTCACGTCATGGGAAATAGACCAAGAGGAATATGCAGATTCAAGGTGTTTCATTGTGTATGGAGGAGTATCTTAAATCAATGTATCCCATAGGTGGAAGGAGGCTATGCATAAGGGTACATTGGAAAATGCTGACGTCCCTGCCCAAAAAGTTCGTGGTGAAACTCTCCATTTCTCATGGGGGTCTGTGACAGTAGCGAAGGGGCTGGCCTGCAGGGCTGAGACCGCAGCCCGGAACTGACCTCGAGCGTGGCTGTGGGGGCACTACCTATAATGCTCCAACCCCAACTACCCAGAGTCAGTGAATTATCATAATACATTGGCATGATTATAAGGAATCAATTCCCAAAGAACCGATTGGTTTTGCAGTCTTGGAAAATAGATTACATATATGAATGTTACATTACACTTTATAACATACAACACAACATACATAATCCGTTATGAAGGACATTATTCCCTTATCTTAAACCTACATATCAATCACAATACACTTCTTAGAATCCTGAAAAAAAAAACATTGAAAGGGGTGTGCTCAAACACTCAGTAAGGGTATGTAATACAGCAGAAAATGACATAATTATTAAGCATGGTGAATAATTGAAACCATATGATTTTACCAATAATAAACAAGAATAATTTTATAGCATGAATATGAGCTGAATAAATAATTCCATAATAAAACATAATCATGGTTATTCTACTAGTCGAATGACCACATGAACCATCAATATTATTTCTATAATGAGGTAATGTATAATATCAGACATTCTGAAACAATTTGTCAAGGCCTCAGCCAAGATGTCTAAAAATGATTAAGGCCTTGGCCAAAACCATAAATCAAATTGGAAAAGGGCCACAGACAATTACACATGTATTTATCTCGTGATACCTACATATGCATCGAGAAGCTATAGCAGGCTCCACCCGTCAGTTACTAAGTCCAATACATTCCTCATATGAAAAGGTTTAAACATATCATAAACATTCGTAATAAAACTATCATTTGAAATGTCAATAATTTAACCATAAATCATGAATGGTATAAAAATAGCACATCCATAGTCAAACATATCACAAAACCTTCCAAACAATATTGATGTTTTGTATCATAATAAATCAACTTCAAATAATCTAAAAATCCATCAAATGATGTTGACATAGATGAAATCAAAACCCTTTTTAGAGAAATACCACTTTCTATTTTGAAATAATTTAAGAGTCACATAATTATAAAATAAAACATTTACTTTTAAAATATTATTATAATCTTGTAATGGAAGCTTCGATGAGTTTATAACGATAGAAAATAGCCTCACCCTCCATATAAGTTAAAAAAAGACATTCTGACCTTAATTTTGTCGAAAAGGATAAAAAGGACCTTGTTTGGAAAACGACAGAAACATTCCTTTATAAACATCTTATAAAAATTCATACAAGGGTATAAATTACTTTAAACCATATTATGTAAAATAGTAAGAATGAATTGAAATACATTTTATGAAACATGGATGTGGATGATAATGAGGTCCCAATAGATAATTATGTATAAACAACCTCAGATAATGATGAGATTGTGAAATAAACCCTTACCTTGTAATTTTCCTTGATTGAGGGTATGTTAACCTCCTATATAATGGTGAAATAATTATTATTAAATTATACAAGAATCATATACATTAATTCGATATCATATATGATCTTTTAACATTTCTTTGTTAATATTATCTTAGTATTATCGTCATTTCAGGTGTTAACTTACTCGTTTTCTTTTGTATTTTTTGTTACATAATCCATGTTTGTTATGGATAGGTTGTATCTTATTAATATCCAGAACGATATCAAGTCCTTAAACATTATTTTTAATCATAAAATGAGAATTATACTTGAATGTATATGATGGGGAATGAATCTCATCCCGTTCGTGGAGACGGTAGTCCGTACGTACGCAGGAGCGACAATATCACTCTTTTGAAATTAAAATAATATATAATTGTATTATATCATATATAAAGAATAATTATCATGTTATATTAATTATTTACATGAATTAGACATCATTATTATACCCATCCAAATAATAATGTATTCAATGACAATTACACCACGACGTGGAGACAGTAGGTCGTATGTACGCACGTATGGTGACTAGTCATTCAAAGCGTGGATAGAATATTGAATATGGTTGTACCATATTTATAATAACATTACAGTTTATATAAGATAGTTGAGTTATTATTTTCTAATGGAAATAACAAAGAATGAAGTAGTTGAAGAAGAAAGGAACTTGAAAAAGGATGGTAAAAACATTACCTCTTCTTCGGGTTCTTTCTTTTGATTTGATCAAAAGAGTTCCATAGGCTGGCTTTCTGACGAAAGTAAGGCCTATATGATGAAGGGAGGATAGTTGATAGTGTATTTGGTCAGATTTTGGCCGAACCAAAAAGTTTTTATGCTATGAAGAATTGGTTAGAAGTGGGGTCCTTTTATAAGGGGTGGGGGAGGGGCTCTTTAGGAAACACATAACGTATTAATTTATAATAAATTCATATTCGGTTTATAATGGCTAAAAAGTGGATTATTAAATATCATAGGTGGATATGGGTCTAAATCCATTCATACAATTGATGTTAGACAGGTTTGGGTCACTATATTAACCTTATCATTTATATTTTACTCTTAGTTAAATAGTATGACATTTACCATGTCACTTTGTATTTTTATATTATATGGTTAATAAAAATACAATATACATCCAAGAGACCCCCAAGTGGACCATGAATGATACCAATATCATGATATAAATCCATTGGAAGATACATAGATTTTTAGGAATAGAATATCAATTAATAATATAATATTTGTTTTAAAAACTCTTTTATGTCAATTTTGAGACTATTTAATAATTGATTTTTTTTAATTCGTAAAAACGTTATTAATTCTAAAAAAATTGATTTAAGAAATCATAAAATTTTATATTAATCAATAAAATTCTTTTATGGTATCAAAACATTAAAATTATATTTATTGTAACATTTATGACAGTAATTATTTGATTCTTTCATTAATAAGGAAAATACTACATCATTATTGCGTCATAAATAAATTTAATTATTAAATGCCTAAAAATTATAAATAAAATACCATTACGTATGAAACATATTTATCGTTCTAATGAATATTTATAGTCGAAAATAAATCATATATCACCCTATGTAAAAATTCTTTTGCTAAAAGATATATGCTTTTGTACTTTTTGTATATAGATTAACTTAATTAATATAAAGTGTCATTATCACTTACAAGTGGATCTATGGGGTCCCAAAATCGACCCAAAGATGAAAATGGTAGGACATGTATCAACCAATAGGTTTAGGACATGTTTTAGTGTAATTTAATTTATTATAATATTATTTTTTACCCTTATTTACCAGATTTACCCGTTAACCGTGGTAAATAAAATATTTACCGAATAAAATTTTCAAAATGTCTAAAAATAAAAGTTACCTATTTTCAGAATTTGTACCTCCTGATTCTAAATATTGAATCCATTTTTCCAAATTCAAAAAACATAAGTGGCAGAAATTAATTTAAAATTAATTCTCACTATCAAAACAGAAAGCGTGTTTTTATGAAACAACAACTATCAAAAGATTGACAATTGTTTATGTCTGGTATAAATGTGAAATTATGTACAATGGAAAAAATTGGATTAAATGGTAAAACAATATTATAAATATACATTGAAACCATGTGAATTCATTATTTATCACTATTAATTATCTCGATTAAAAAAGTTGTTTTTATTAAAATTTAGTAATTTTCAGTATTCATCAAAATATGAAAGTTATCAGAAAAGTGCCAAAAATTCACCCTAATCTAATTCTGATATTACTAATCTAAAAATGAAGTCCATTTTGAATCATAAAATGTATAAAATTTCAAAAAGTCGGTATTACTATTCATAACGGTTCGTATGATTGGTTGTGGTGTGTGTTAGAACACGAAGTTGCATACAACACACGCTACTGTATTATTTAAAGGGATGAGTACGGTGGAAACATGGGGTGTTACATTATACCCTCCTTCAATAAATTTCTTCATCGCAATTTATTCTATGTATTGGAAACTTGGGGTTGACATTTCAAAATATCTTAGTTGAAATTCCAAATCGAAAATGGATTAATGAGGCCTCTTTTTAAAATAAAGAGTGGTAACTATGAAGGTTACTGAAAATAAAACATACTACGGTTCCATGTAGGAAAACATGGATATGGAAGAGAAATATAACCATCAATATCGGATAGAGAGTGGTAGAGAAAATGGCTCTGAAAAGGACAATAATCACAAAGCCATAAATTTGTGATGATCTAAGGTACCATCTAGGACAACGTTTTTTATCTAAGTTTCATTTCTTAACGTTGAAGAATTTATTTATGATATTGGATAAGATCATAAGGAGATTTAATTAATTTATAATTAGAGTTTTATCCATTAATAAATTTCTACCACAAACTCATCTTTCACCCCAGAACATAATACAACTCAAAAATACTCTATTTATCCTAATCGTATAGGGTTCCAAATATAATGAATTTATAATTTACATATCCAACCCATTAAAAAAATAAACTACATTATAACATCCAGGAACACCATGTAGTCTAGTGGTAGGAGATAAATCCAAATGGCACAGTGGTTGTGGATTTGATTCCAGCTGCTTTGTCAGACACGACGGGTTGTCACACGGTCTTCTTGTTGTCCATTTATAAAAATCCAAAAATAACCTTTCAAACTTAATCCATTTCAACATTTAGACTTATCCAAAATAATTCTATCCAAACTCATAGTCCAAAATTTATAAGGAAGTTAAAGACAATGATGATCTTTTTTTCCATGTAATAACATGTGAACACATTCATCAAATATTATTTTAAAACATGGTAACATCCTAAATTATGATAAAACCTTATTGATTACATTCACGCTCCCTTATTCTTTATAAGAAAATGGATATACTACTTCTATCCAAAAATGTTGTAAACTACAACAATTAAAGGTCATTAATAAGTTTCATGGTAGTCAAGAATATCCAATATAATTTATTCCAATCAACCATCACTTCTTCCAAAATCACTACCACATTATTGGGACCATATTAAGGATTACCTTTCCATAAACCATATATTTTACCAAAAGTGTAGCACACTATTAATTCACTTTTCTTAGAACCATATAATCTCAATTCCTCAATAAAATAGTACTACAGTACAATCCTTATTTATCTCAATAATTCATATAACCAGTATATTGTTGATACATCATTTAAATGAAATAATCCTATAATAACAACATAAAAACACTAGTCATTCTTCTTCATCTGAGGTAGTATCATAACATGATTATTATCCAATATAATCATTTGGGGCATACTCTGATGAATTGGACATTGGTTCACGTAGTTTCCCAACTCTTTATAGACGAAGCATTGTACATTTGAAAACTTTTTCATACCCCTGAAATCACGTACTTGGTGTCATTTTTCTCCACACTTATAACAAACTCCAATTTCCTTCAAGCAGTTTCCAAGGAGATTATTTCCACATTTGTCACATATAGGAAAATCCTTCTTTCCACTATTCCCTTTATCCATCATTCTCTCTACCATCCTTTTCTTTTCTTACTTGCTTTCAAAGCCATAGGACCCAGAGAATTCTTTACTTATATTAGTATCACATGATATTATTTCTTCATATGTTGAGAATACATGGGAGACTATTTCCCTTCTAAATTTTGGCTTAATACCATGAATGATATGAACCTTTTTACTCTATGGATCATAGGTATTTTTAGAGTTATCATTCCTTCTACTGGGCGCCATTTCTAAACAATGGCATACACTAGGTCAGTTTATGAATCAAAATTCATAATTCCAAACATGTAAAATACCTAACGTAAATTTAACATCTTATTGATAAAATCCATAATAAAAAAAATATATTTTCTTGGAGGAGTTATATACTCATAAACCCTTCATAGTGGTTTGTAAAGAAAATGACAATTATCCTAAGCATATCCCCATGGAGTTTCATAACCAATAGTGCAACAAGGCCCGTTGTCATGCACCAAATCCCGTTTGAGTCTAGCTCAAAGCGGTGGTTTTGGGTTTTACCCCTAGGTACATCTGTGCCAGAGCCGCCTCTACCTGCTCTTATCCAGACCGGGATATATTGCTCGGAATACTCAAAAAATCTCTAAATTTCCAAAATCTTGGGAAGTTCTTCTATACTAATCCTCAAAGCCAGTCTTAGGGCTATGTGATCTAATCTGAGTTTATCTAAATCTAGTTTCCAAGGTCATTTCTAGACTTTCTCTGATACCAACTGTAATGCCCTGACCCCAGTTATGAAAAGTCGGGGCATTATTTTAATACATTGGCATGATTACCAGGAATAAAGTCCCGAAGGACCGATCTGTTTAGTAGTCTTCGAAAATAGATTACATACATGAATGTTACATTACACTTTATAACATACAACAAAACATAAATAATCCTTTATGAATGACATTATTCCTTTAGCTTAACCTTTCATATCAATCACAATACACATCTTGGAATTGTGGAAAATATAAAACATAGAAAGCGGTGAGCTCAAATTATCAGTAAGGGTAATTAATACACCGGAAAATGACATAAATATTAAGCATTGTAAATAGTTGAAACCACATGCCTTTACCAATAATAAACAAGAATACTTTTATGGAATGAATATGAGCTGGGTAAATAATTCCATAATAAAACATAATCATGGGTATTATACTAGTCTAATGACCACATGAACCATCAATATTATTTCCACAATGAAGGAATTTATAATGTCGGACATTCTGAAACATTTTTTCAAGGCCTCGGCCAAGACGTCTAAAAATGATTAAGGCCTCGGCCAAAACCATAAATCAAATTAGAAAAGGTCCTCGACCAATTCCACGTCTAGTTGTCTCCTGATACCTACCGATGCATCTAGGAGCTATAGTGGGCTCCATATGTCACTTAATAAGTCCAATACATTCCTTATATGAAAAGGTTTAAACATATCATAAACATTCGTAATAAAACTAGAATGCGAAATGTCAATACTTTAACCATAAATCATGAATGGTATAAAAATAGAACATCCACAGTAAAAAATATCACAAAACCTCAATACAATATGGATGTTTTGTATCATAATAAATCAACTTCAAATAAACATAAAATCAATCAAAGGATTTTGACATAGATGAAATCAAATCCCCTTTTAGAGAAATACCACTTTCTATTTAGAAATCATTTAAGAGTGACATAATTATAAAATAAAACATTTACATTGAAAATATTCTTATATGATTGTAATGGGATCTTTGATGTGATTTTAACGGTATAAAATAGTCGCACCTGCCGTATAAGTTAAAAAAGACATTCATACCTTAATTTTGTTGATAAGGTTAAAAAAGACCTTGTTTGGAAAACGACGGAACGATTCCTTTATAAACATAATATAAAAATTCAAACAATGGTATAAATGAATTTAAACAATATTATATAAAAAAGTAATAATGATTCGAAATACATTTTTAAGAAACATGGATGTGGATGATAAAGAGGTCCCAGTAGATATTTATGTATAAACAACCTCAGATAATGAAAAGATTATGAAATAAACCCTTAGATTGTACTTCTCCTTGGTTGTGGGTAGGTTAACATCCTGTATAATGGTGAGATAATTGTTATTAAATTATACAATAATCATATACATTAATAGGATATCATATATGATCTTTTGACATTGCATTGTTAATAATATCATAGTATTATTGTCGTTTCGGGTGTTAACTTACTCATTTTATTTTATATGTTTGGTTACATAAGCCATGTTTTTGATGAAAAGGTTGAATCTTATTCATATAAAGAATGATATCAAGTCCATTGACATTATTTTTAATCATAAAATGAGAATTAGACTTGAATGGATAAGATGGGGAGTTAATCTTATCGCGTTCGTGGAGACGGTAGTCCGTACGTACGCACGTGCGACAATTTCACTCTTTTGATATTAAAATAATATATAAATGGATATTATATAATATATACAGAATTATTATCATGTTATATTTATTATTTAAATGAATTACACATCATTATTATACCCAACCAAATAATAATGTATTGAATAACAATTACACCACGACGTGAAGATGGTACGTCGTACGTACGCACGTATGGTGACATGTCATTCAAAGGGTGGATGGAATACTGAATATGGTTTTATCATATTTATAATAACATAATAGTATATATAAGATACTTTAGTTATTATTTTAGAATGTAAATAACAAATAAAGAAGAAGTTGAAGAAGAAAGGAACTTGAAAGAGCGTGTTGAAAACATTACCTCTTCTTCGTGTTCTTCCTTTTGATTTGATCAAAAGGGCTCCTTAGGTTTTCATTATGACTAATTTTAGGCCTCTAGGATTAAGGAAGGATAGTTGAGAAGGTATTTGGGCAGAGTTTGGCCGAACCATAAGGCTTTGAAGGTATGAATAATTGGTTAGAAGTGGTGTCCTTTTATATGGGGGAGGAGGGGCTGTTTAGGAAAAACTTAAAATATTAATTTATAATAAATTCATATTCGGTTTCTAATGAATAAAATGTGGATTATTAAATGTATACGGTGGGGATGGTTCGAAAAAATTTCATCCAATTTATTTTAGATAGGTTTGGGTAACTATATTAACCTTATCATTTATATTTAACTCTTAGTTAAATAGTTTTACATTTACCATGTCACTTTGTATTTTTATATTATATGGTTTCTAAACATGCAATATAATTCCAATACACCCCCAAGTGGTCCATTAATTATAAAACTATAATTATATAAGTAATTTTGCAGAACAATAGATTTCTACGAATAGAATATCAATTAATAATATAATATTTGTTTTAAAAACACATTTATGTCAATTTTGACACTATTTAATAAATGATTTTTGTTAAAGTCTTAAAAACTTTATTAATTCAAAAAAAATTAATTTAAGAAATCATAACATATCATATTAATCAATAAAATTCGTGTATGGAATCAAAACATTCAAATTATATTTATTGTAACATTTATAAATCTAATTATTTCATTCATTCATTAATAAGGATAATATTGCATCGTTATTGTGTCATAAATAAATTTATTTATTCAATGTCTAAAAATTATAAAAAAATACCATTATGTAGGAAATATTTCATTATTTCTAATTAAAATTTATAGTCGAAAATATAACATATATAACACTATGTAAAAATTGTTTTTCTAAAACATATATGCTTATGTCATTTTTGAATTTATTTTAATTTAATTAATATAATGTGTCATTATTGCATAGAAGTTGATCCATGGGGTCCCAAAATCGACACAAATATTCCCATGGATGAACATGTATCAACCAATAGGGTTAGGACACGTTTTAGGGTAATTTAGTATTATTATTATATTATTTTGTACCCTTATTTACCGGATTTACCCTTTAACCATGGTAAATAAAATATTTACCGAATTAATTATTCAAAATGTCTATAAATAAAAGTTATCTATTTTCACAATTTGAACCTCCTGATTCTAAATATGGAATCCATTTTTCCAAATTGAAAATATAGAATTGGAGAAAAATAATTTAAAATTAATTCCCGTTGTCAAAACAAAAAGCGTGTTTTTAAGAAACAATAACTATCAAAAGATTGACACTTGTTTATGTTCAGTTTAAATGTGAATTTATGTCCAATGAACAACATTGGATTAAATGGTAAAAATATATTATAAATATACTTTAAAACCACTCAAATTTAGAATTTATCATTTTAATTATTTCGATTAAAAATTTTGTTTTTAATTAAAATTTAGTAATTTTCACTATTCATCAAAATATGAAAGTTATCAGAAAAGTACCAAAAATTCACCCTAATCTAGTTTTGATATTCCGAATAAAAAAATGAAGCCCATTTTGAATGATAAAATGTATAAAATTTCAAAAAGTGGGTATTATTTTTCATAACGGTTAGTATGATTGGTTGTGGTGTGTGTTAGAACTCGAAGTTGCGTACAACACACGCTACTGTATTATTCAAAGAGAAGAGTACCTTGGAAGCTTGGGGTGTTAAATTACCCTCTTGTAAAATAAATTGCATCCTCACAATTCATGCTTGGTATTCATAACATGGGGTTTACATTTCAAAATATCATAGTTGAAACCCGACATCGAAAAATGGATTAATGAGGCCTCTATTTAAAATAAAGAGTGGTAAGAATGAAGGTTACCAAAAATAACACATACTAGGGTTCCTTTTAGGAATACATGGATATGGAATAGAAATTTTACCATCAATATCTGATGGAGAGTGGTAGAGAGCATGGCTATGAAAAGGCCAACAATCACAAATCCATAAATTTGTGATGATCTATGGTACCATCATGGACAACGTTTTTGTTCTATGTTACTTTTCTTAATGTTAAGGAATTAATTTATGAGATTAGATAACATCATAAGGAGATATACTAAATTTATAATTATAGTTTTATCCATTAATAAATTTCTACCACAAACTCATCTTTCACCCCAAAACATAATACAACTCAAAAATACTATATTTATCCTTATCGTATAGGGTTCCAAATGTACTGAATTTATAATTCCCATATCAAACACCTTAAAAAAAGAAACAACATTATACCATCAAGGAATGTCACATAGTCCAGGGGTAGGTGATAAATCCAAATATCACAATGGTTGTGGGTTCAATTCTACCAGCTTTGTCCGACACGACGGGTTGTCACACGGCCTGCATGTTATCCTTTTATAAAATTCCAAAAATAACCTTTCAAACTGAATACATTTCAATCATTAGAATTATCCTGAATACTTTTATCTAATCTCACAGTCCAAAATTTATAATGATGTTAAAGGCAATGAAGATCTTTTTTTCTGCGTAATAACATATGAACACCTTCATCATGTATTATTTTAAAACATGGTAACATCATGAATTACCATAAAACCTTATTAATTACATTAATGATCCCTTCTTCCTTATAAGAAACTAGATATAGTCCTTCTACCCAAAAATTTTGTAAACTCCAACAATAACAGATCATTAATCAGTTTCAAGGAAGTCAAGAATATCCAATATAATTTATTCAAATTAAGCATCTCTTATTCCAAAATCACTACCACATTATGGGGATCATATTATGGATTACCTTTCCATAAACCATATATTTTACCAAAAGTGTAGCTCACTATTAATTAACATTTATTACAACCATATAATCTCAAATCCTAAATAAAATAGTACCGCAGTACAATCCTTATTTATCTCCATAATTCATATAACTAGTATATTGTTGATACAACACTCAAATGAAATAATCCTATAATAACTACATAAGATCACTAGTCATACTTCTTCATCTGAGGTAGTATCATAACTGGATTATTATCCAATAGCTTCATTTGGGGTATACTCTGATGATTTGAACATTGGTTCACATAGTGTGCCAACTCTTTACAGATGAAGCATTTTATATATGAAAACATTTTCTGACCCTTGAAATCACGTACTTGGTGTCCTTTTTCTCCACACTTTTAAAAAACTACCATTTCCTTCAAGATTTTACAAAGGAGATTATTTCCACATTTATCACATATGGGAAAATCATTCTTTCCCCTATTCCCTTTATCCAACTTTCTCTCTTCCATCCTTTTCTTCTCTTTCTTGCTTTCAAAGCCATAGGACTCGGAAAATTATTTACTTATCTTACTAACAGCTGATATTATTTCCTAATATATTGAGAATACATGGGAGACTATTTCCATTATAAATGTTGGCTTAATACCATGAATGATATGACCCTTCTTACTCTATGGATCATACGTATTGCTGGAGTTATCATTCCTTCTATTGGGAACCATTTCTAAATAATGGCATACACTAGGTCAGTTTATGAATTGAAATTCATAATTCCAAACATGTAAAATAACTAATGTAAATTGAAATGTTTATGGATATAATCCATAATCATAAAAATGTTTTCTTTGAGGAGGTATATACTCATAAACCCTTAATAGTCTTTTGTAATGAAAACGATAATTATCCTAAGCGTATCCCCTAGGAGTTTCATAACCATGAGTGCAGCAAGGCTTGTTGTCATGCACCAGTTCCTATTCGAGTCTAGCTCAAAGCAGTGTTTTCGGGTTTTACCCCAAGGTACATCTGTGCCAGAGTTTCCTCTACTATCTCGTATCCAGACAGGGATGTATTTCTTGGAAAACTCACAAAATTTCTACATTTCCAAAATCCTGGGATGTTCTCCTATAATAATCCTCAATGTCTATTTTAGGGCTATGGGATCTAATCAGAGTTTATCTAAATCTAGTTTCCAAGGTTAATGTTAAACTTTTTCTGATACCAACTGTAACGCCCCGACCCCAGTTACCTAGAGTCAGTGCATTATTTTTATACATTATAATGAATACAAGTAATCAATTCCCGAAGGACCGATCGATTTATCAGTCTTTGAAAATAGATTACATACATGAATGTTACATTACACTTTATAACATACAACACAACATAAATAATCCACTATGAATGCCATTATTCCCTTAGCTGATCCCTGTATATCAATCACAATACACTTCTTGGAATCCTGGAAAAAAATAAAACATAGAAAGTGGTGAGTTCAAATGTTCAGTAAGGGTAAGTAATACATCGGAAAATGACATAAATATTAATAATGGTAAATAATTGAAACCACATGCCTTTACTAATAATAAACATGAATACTTTTATGGAAATAATATGAGCTGAGTAAATAATCATGGGTATTGTGCTAGTAAAATGACCACATAAACCATCAATATTATTTCCATAATGAGGGAATGTATAATGTCGGACATTCTGAAACATTTTGTCAAGGCCTCGACCAAGACGTCTAAAACTGATTAAGGCCTCTTCCAAAACCATAAATCAAATTGGGAATGGTCTTCGGCCAATTCCACATGTAGTTGTCTCATGAGATCTACCGATGCATTGAGGGGCTATAGTGGGATCCACTCATCATATACTAAGTACAATACATTCCTCATATGAAAAGTTTTAAACATATCATAAACATTCGTAATAAAACTAGCATACGAATTGTCAATAAATTAACCATAAATAATGAATGGTATAAAAATAGAACATCCACAGTCAAACATATCACAAAACCTTCAATAAAATATTGAAGTTTTATATCATAATAAATCAACTTCAAATAAACTTAAAATCCATAAAATGATTTTGACATAGATGAAATCAAAACCCTTTTTAAAGAAATACCTATTTCTATTTTGAAATCATTTAAGAGTCAAATAATTATAAAATAAAACATTTACTTTGAAAATATTCATATAAGACTGTAAGGGAAGATTTGATGAGTTTATAATGGTAGGAAATAGCCAGACTCGCTGTATAAGTTAAAAAACGTCATTCTTACATTTATTTTTTCGAAAAGGATAAAAATGACTTTGTTTGGAAAATTACGGAAAGATTCCTTATTAATCATCTTATAAAAAGTCAAAAAAGGGTATAAATGAAATTAACCCATATTCTGTAAAATAGTAAGAATGATTTGAAATACATCTTTAAGAAACAAGGATGTGGATGATAAAGAGGTCCTAGTAGATAATTATGTATAAACAACCTCAAATAATGAAGAGATTGTGAAATAAACCCTTACCTTGTACTTTTCCTTGGTTGAGGGTAGGTTAACATCTTGTATAATGGTGAAATAATTGTTATTAAATTATACAATAATCATATAAATTAATATTATATCATATATGATCTTTTAACATTGCTTTGTTAATAATATCTTAGTGTTATCGTCGTTTCGGGTGTTAACTTACTCATTTTCATTTATATGTTTTGTTAGATAAGTCATGTTTGTTATGGATTGGTTTTATATTATTAATATCTAGAATTATATCAAGTCCTTATACATTATTTTTAATCATCCAATAAAAATTAGACTTGAATAGACACGATGGGGAATGAATCTCATCACGTTCGTGGAGACGGTAGTCCGTACGTACGCACGAGTGACAATATCACTCTTTTGATATTAAAATAATATATAATTGGATAGTATATCATATATACAGAATAATTATTATGTTATATTTATTATTAACATGAATTACACATCATTATTATACCAATCCAAATAATAATGTATTGAATAACAATTATACCCCGACGTGGAGACAGTAGGCCGTACGTACGCACGTATGGTGACATTTCATTAAAAGGGTGGATAGAATACTGAATATGGTTGTACCATATTTATAATAACATCGGATTATATAGAAGATACTGGAGTAATTATTTTAGAATGGAAATAACAATGAAAGAAGAAGTTCAAGATGAATGGAACTTGAAATAGGGTGTTGAAAACATTACCTCTTCTTCAGGTTATTCCTTTTGATTTGATCAAAAGGGCACCATAGGATGGATTTATAACAAAATTAAGGCCTCTAGAATGAAGGGAGGATATTTGAGAGTGCATTTTGGCAGATTTTGGCCGAACCAAAATGCTTTGAAAGTATGAATAATTGGATAGAAGTGGTGTCCTTTTATAAGGGGGAGGAGGGGCTCTTTAGGAAAAACATAATGTATTAATTTATAATAAACTCATATTCAGTTTCTAATGGCTCAAAAGTTGATTATTCAAATTATAATGTGGGGATGAGTATAAATACTTTAATCCAATAGATTTTAGACAGTTTTCGGTCACCATATTAACCTTATCATTTATATTTAACTCTTAGTTAAATAGTTTGACATTTACCTTGTCACTTTGAATTTTTATATTATATGGTTACTAAGCATACTATATACATCCAAGAGACCCCCAAGTGGTTTATTAATTATCAACATATCAGGATATATTTCCTTTTATAGAACCATAGATTTTAGGAATAGAATATCAATTAATAATATAATATTAAAAAAAACTATTTTATGTCAATTTTGACACTATTTAATAATTCATTTTGATAAAGTCATAAAAAATTTATTAATTCGAAGAAAATTAATTTAATAAATCCTAAAATGTCATATTAATCAATAAAATTCTTGGATGGCATCAAAACATTCAAATTATATTTATTTTAACATTCATAATACAAATTATTTGATTCATTCATTAATAATGAAAATACTACATCAATATTGTGTCATAAATAAATTTAATTATTCAATGTCTAAAAATTACAAATAAAATACCATTATGTAGGAAATATTTTTATCTTTATAATTAATATTTATAGTCGAAAATATAACATATATAACCCTATGTAAAAATTGTTTTTCTAAAAGATATATGCTTATGTCATTTTTGTATTTACATTAACTTAATTAATATAAAGTGTCATTATCACTTACAAGTGGATCAATGGGGTCCCAAAATCTACCCAAAGATGCACATGGTTGGAAATGTATCAAAAAATAGGGTTAATACACGTTTTAGGGTAATTTATTATTGTTATAATATTATTTTTTACCCTTATTTACCGGATTTACCCTTTAACCATGGTAAATAAAATATTTACCAAAGTAATTAGTTAAAATGTCTAGAAATAAAATTAAACTATATAAACCATTTGGACCTCCGGATTCTAAATATGGGATCCATTTTTCCAAATTCAAAACACATAAGTGGAAGAAATTAATTTAAAAATAATTCCCGTTGTCCAAAAAAAATGTGTGTTTTTAAAAAAACAATAACTATCAAAAGATTAACACTTGTTTATGTCCGGGTTAAATGTGAAATTATGTACAATGACCAACATTGGATTAAATGTTACAAATATATTCTATATATAATTTAAAACCACTCAAATTTACTATTTATCACTATTAATTATTTCAATTAAAAAAGTTGCTTTTAATTAAAATTTAGTAATTTTCACTATTCATCATAATATGAAAGTTATCAGAAAAGTACCAAAAATTCACCCTAATCTAATTTCGATATTCAGAATCCAAAAATGAAGTCCATTTGGAAAGATAAAATGTATAAAATTTCAAATAATGGGTATTACAATTCATAATGTTTAGTATGATTAGTTTTGGTGTGTGTTAGAACACGAAGTTGAGTACAACACACGCTACTGCATTATTCAAAGAGAAGAGTACTGTGGAAGCTTGGGGTGTTACACTGCCCCCCCCCCACAGTATGGACTAGTGGGTGCAGGACTGGATACTATTTCATGTATTAGGACTAGCACGTTGGATGGGTTGTACGCAAGAAGGAAGGGTTGTGCTCAATAAGGGAGGCATGCACGCAATAGGGAAGGCTTGCGCGCAATTGAGGATGTTGTGTGGAAAAAAATGGGTCAACATGAAATCAGGGATATTTGGCGCGTAAAGGGGATGTACAAGAAATAAGAAAACAATTTCCTGCATTTTTGAAGGAATTGCATGAAAGAGGCATTATTTTCGTGCAAAGGGATGTGTTGCGCAATAGAGAAGATGAGCACGCAATAAGTGACAGGGTGCACAATAGGGAATGAATTGTGCACAATATGGGTGCAACACTGGTTCACGGAAATTTTGGTCATCATGGCCCTATTGCACGCAATAAATATGCTTTTCATGCAAAACTAGTTAGGTTGGCCCTATTTCGAGAAAAAGTTGTGTTTTTTGCACCAGAGGGCGAGTTTTATATGTGGGCATGGAAAACATATACTTACGCGCATTAGGGCGGCAGCCGACCTCCAGGGTCCTCTCTGGGACAAGGGGGTGCACTTGTATTTATAGGCGGAAACCAGGGATGTGGTGTGTGTAAAATTCAGCGCACGCAAATGGTTTTCCATGCGCAAGGTGGTGCACGTAAAATTCTGCACCCGCAAGGCAGTCAGCGTAAAATTCTGTGCGCACAAATCCGTGCATGTGGAATTCCACCCGCTCAGGGAGGTGTGGGTAATATTTTGCACGCGAAAATGGGTTTTGATGCGAGATTCCCTTTTTATGCACAAATCCATACATTTCTGCAAAACCTCCCTAGATGTCCATTTCCATTAGCCCGACTTCGAATAGCCATAAAATCTAATTCGTAACATCGTTTGGGCTCTAAGACCAGTCAAATAAAAATCTTGTGGAACGAACTATACTCCATGATCATTTATGGGAGAATTTGGAAAATTTTGGGGATTCGTATTTCAGTGCCAACAAATACCAATCACATTGTGACCTTTAGATCTCTTCACATGATCCTAAGCCTGATTTTTTTTTCAATCTGATCTGATTCTTCCTTCATTAATTTCACCCTAGACTCATCCTTTGAAGCTTATTCAAATGTTTATGGTTCCAAAACTAATATAAATTTATACTATGCAATATTCATCATTATTCTTGTCTGTGTTGGTGCCTTCTAATTAGCAAAAATGTTGGATTGATCAATATCTTCTCTTCTATTTCTTGTTTGCGGTTTGATCAAACTCTCTCCAGCAATGGATTCCTCTTCTAAACCTTCTTCTGAGTTAACATCATGATGTGTAACTTGAGTGTTTTAAACACCTTACTCTACCTATTTGTTTACATTTTATCCTGGTTCACATTCAACCTCTATTTCAATCACATCTGCATAATAATTCCTTGAAGCATTCAATATTTTATCTTCCAAAATATTAATATCAATACTTTCCACAATTCATCCCAATCTATTATTGAAAAACTTTTTGGATTTTCTGTTCATTAAGAATCCATGAAATATTCCTTCATCTGAATTGTCTCCATAGTTCACTTGATTTCCTTCTTTGTTTTAGATGAAACATTTTCTACCAAAAACAAAGAAAATAGTTCAATGTGGGCATCCTTCCATGACACAATTCATATGGTTTTTTTGTCTCACCCATATATATCCCTATTAGATTTTGAATATACACTACAGCTTGAACTGACTCATTACAGTAATGTTGAGGAATATGACCGTCGATAAGCACAGTTATGGCCATGTTGTATACCAGTGGATTCATCTTCTCAACAACTACATTTTGTTGTAAAGTTATCAGAGTAGGGTCCTCATGTTATATCCAATGTTTTTCATGGTAATTTTCAAATTTAATGGACGTGTATTACCCTCCATTGTTAGACTGAAGGACATTGAATTTCAATCCAGAATCATTCTCACTAATTTGTCAATAGATTTTCGTGAAATCAAGGACTTGTCACTTTCTAGGTATAATGATCACACATTCCATTATATTTTAATCATCTATGAAAAGAACAACGTACATTTCACCATGTGTTCCAGCAACATTTATCTACCCACATACGTCTGTATAAATAAGATAAAATAGATTATATGCTCTTTTCTTCTTTGGCCGGTAGGAATTGCAAACCAGCTTCCCTCACATACACGCATTATAGGTCTTATCTTGTTCACACTTCATATTAGGGATATCCACGAATATCATTAGTTTAAATTCCTTTTCTATTTCTTGATGATTGATGTTACCCAATATTTGATGCCATAGATTGTTTTCCCCTTCAACTGTTGGGTAGAAAATGTTCTCTTTGCTATCGACCTGAAATAATTTTCCATCTGTTCTACGTCCATTCATGATAGGATTCCTAGAAAATCCTATTATAGTACAACCATTATGATTGTATTTCACAATTATACCCAAGTCACAGAGCTGGCTCACCCTCGAAAGACTGTGATGCAGACTATTTAAATAATGGACATCAGTTTTCATTAGCTCTCCATTAGATAGCTCAGTACTTCCACAACCTTTTAACTTCAAAACACCATCATTACTGAACCTCACTATTCCATTGACCTTTTTCATGAAATTTGATTATAGGTCTACATTACCCTTCATGTGGGACAAACATCCCCTCTCAAGAATCCCGGTGTTTTTATTCTTAGTATCATTGATGGCTACTTCTGCATGATTGGAATTTTCAATTTCCCTATTTTCATTCCATGAGTTATTGTGTTGAGTGTACGACACTCCTGGCCTTTCAATTCTCTCTTCCATGTACATGGGTTATTTATAATTAATATATTCTTTTATAGAGTAAAACCAGTTTGAATGTGAAAAACATTCTTGTAGATGAACATTGACTTTTCTCTGACATCTATAAGAGGTTCCCATTTCCCTTCCCTACCTGCATTAAATAGATTTATGGACAAAGTGTGAACAAAGAAAACAATATCCATAGAAATTATTTCATCTAATAGAATTAGGATATGAATCTGTTCTCATTTTATGAAATCACATCTATTATCCATTTAAATAAATACATTCCTTTTCGTAATAACACATGTTATGGCCCAGATATCCACAAAACTGACACTTCATGAGAGGAAATGTCTTCTCACTTCTATTTTTCCTTATTCCTTATTCTGTGGGATAATATTTTGACTGAATATTAATCCTATAGGTTTGAAGATAGTCTTTTTTCTTACTTTAGATTTAATTGGGGGTTTCATGTTCATCACTTTAGGTAATTTTCCACATAACCCACATTCAACATTCCTTTATTTTGGTCACCTTTATTTGCAGCATTTAAGGGTTCATCCTCACAACTGATTTAACTTTTTCCCATGTAATTGCGTATTTGATCATTCAAAATCTTTTCAACATAATTAGAAACACTTTTATCACTCTCCAACAACTCACTAGCTGAGAACCATCAAAATATTATTTTCTTTCTTGATTCTTTTGAAATTGATTCACTCTAAATTTTATTTCTAAGAGTAACAACTTCCTATTCAAGACCCTTAGTAGTCTAGAAATTTTCTTTTAGTGTGGAGGTGAGGTCATTGCTGAACTTTTCTTGATCATCAATTATCAGCTTTAGATCCACTATATCATCAGTGCTTTCAGAGATTTTAGATTTACATTAAAAAATTCTCTCAATCACATCAATTTCAGCTTTAATCTGATCATCAAATTTATATGAATAGTTTACAATTTATTTCCACTTATTGAAACTCTTACATTTAATCTTATGCTTACTAACTGGATCCTTAAGTTACAAAATTGGATTATCATTGGTTTTCAAATGATTATCTCCACCATTATCTTTTTATGGTTTTGTTTTTTCAACAGTTTCCATCAAGGAAGCATGTTTTCAAGATTTAAATTCTGGTTCCTCTTACTTATAGAAATCATTATCCTCCTCATTTTATTCTCACACAAAACACTTTTTCTATAGTTTCTTTGAATATTTGATGTTTCCCTTTTTGAAGAACATTTTCTAAGGATTCCCAATGTTTCAACATCACTCTCTTCATCTTCCAATCTCCTTGGGGAATGTGTGGCAATGTGCCCAACTTTACCACAATGAAAACATAACCGAGGTAGCTTGCCTTCAAATTTTCCTTTTCAATACTTCAATTTCTTGTTAATGAGAGAAAAAATTTCATTTTCCTGAACATCCCCACTACTAATATCTCTATATATTTTCTATTTTCCAACAATTTTAAATGCTATTTCCTTTCTCAAACTAGTAGTAGATTCTTCCAGTTTAACTCTCATTTCATATTACACCAGGCTACTCAGCAGATCATCCAAAGAGAGATTGGAGAGATATCATTCCACTATGGTTGACACCGTTGTTTTTTAAAGTGGTATATATCTCCTCAATATTTTCTGCAAAATATCAATTTCTATGATTTGTTCACCTAGTCCTCGATTTGATCCTAAAATTTTAGTAATTCAATTGACGAAGTAGTTGGCATTACTATAAGGGTGTATCTTCAAATCGTAAAACCTATTGTGCAGTATATGATGTTTTTCTTCCATCACAATGTTATCTCCTTAATAGATATTTTCATGTTTATCCAACATAGACATTGCGGAGGTGCAACTCATATCCTTTAGATAAATCTAATCTGAATGAGCTAAGGTGAGAACATTCTTCCACTTATCATTACCATCAAGGATTTTACTATTTGTCTCAGTCATATCCATCCCTATTAGATTAGTAACCTCTATTACTTGACATAATTCATAGAGGACTTCCATTCCATGAGATCATAGATGAGATATCATTATGTTCATCCAAATATGAAAATTTCTTCAATCGAAGACGGGGACACCCCAAACATGGGATGAATTATCTCTGACAGTAATGAATAGATTGAACGTAAGAAACCTCCCATTGGTAACACTAGTAGGACCCTTGGACACCCTGAGCGAGGGGGTGGTTAATTACCATGTCAATAATTACTTTTAATGTATCTGATCTTGTCCCCATGTTGGTAAAAGTGTGTTAAAATTGTATGATGGATATGAACATCAATTAAACAATCACATTCAAAGAGACCACACAACACTTTTACTTGGATCACCCCAAAGGGATACATCCAAGGAGAATATGTTGATAGTGTGTTAGTCATACCAAAATAATCTAATATTTAGTAGTTGTGGAGTACAAGAGTTTAGACATATTCCCTCCGTGTGAGGAAAACTACCTTTAAAAAAATATAGTGATAGATTAGTTCATCCCTCAGAACAATTCTGTCAACTCCCCCTTTCCCACTTCCCTAGGAGAAGTCATACTTAGTTTCATGATGTGAGGGTCTCTTAAATAGATTTTCATTAATGTATTTGTCTTAGTCCTACATGAGACTTCTAGAATCAATGTCCTGAATTTATGCAATTGAAGTCACAAATCACATAAACTTGATATTCAAAACCCTATAAGAAGCATAACAGAACACTTGCGTGCAATACCACAACTTGCATGCATGATTTGGGAATTCTCATAAAGGATAAATTATTCAGAACCCCTACTTTCTGTGAAACCCTTTTCTTTTTCACAACTATACTAAAGGGTTCACTAGGAAATTTCAGACTAAAGGAACATCATGCGCCCAATATTAACTCTTTGTAATTTTTTCATGCACAAATATTCTGTGCATTAGAGAAACCTGATTTTCATTGGAAAATTATTCTTCTCTTTGATGGGGGTAGCTACCTATTTATAGACTTTGATGAACCCATGCACATGTTTCTGATGCATGTTTTTCTGTGCACGCAAGATTATTCTTGAGCATGCAAAACACCTTTTGACGTCTCATTGGGCATGTGAGATTCTTCCATGTAAAACCATCTTTCAGACACATTTATGTCTTGCATGCAGTTTATTCCTTTTCCATATTTTTATGCACTTCACCCAAAACAATCCTTCCATGCATGGTTCTAAATATCCTTCAATATTGTGTGAAAATCCCTTTACCCAAAACAATTGTCTCAATATTCCAATTTTGGGCCCAAACAATTTGGCAAACACAAGTAAATAATGCCACCTTAAATATTTTTTCCCTCTAGAACTATATGAACCCTTTCCTAGAATTTTTTTTCAAATTCTAATGATGATTGAAAAAAACACATACCACACTCCATTCCTTGAATAGAATAATTGGGGTTCCAACACACCCATTCTATATCAACCCTTTCTATGAGGTAGAAGAAGGGGTCCTATCATGAGGTTATGGATTTTTCATTGGATGTGATAGTTTTGTAATGGGGTTAGGAGGAAACATAGAATATTATTAAGAATGATCTATAATATTCAATTTGTATTATAGAGGATTATTCCACACAATAGAATGTGGTTTGATATTGATAGGTTTATTGAGGATGGTGTTGTGTCTCTGATTCTTATCGGTATCTTTCATGAAAAAATTATATTGATACAATACTTCTATATTCATAAGTAAATGAAAAACCGGATTTAGATAGGTATTTGGATGAAGTATTATATAAAATAATGAGGTTGGATAAGAAGTCCTATATCACCTTTGAGTCATGACATAATAACAATGGAACCATTTCCATTTTGGTGGGAGACGTTAGAGAAGCTAATGTGGGATCGAAGGATATTTCTACCTTAAATATTTTTTGATGTTATAGTAGAATTATATCGAGTTTAGGTTTGAGTTTTTTTCATGGATGGGTGGTCCTAAAACAATAACCTTGTGTTACGATGACATTTATATTAGAGGGGTATTTGGTATTGAGTCTTGTAAATCTAGTACGGAGTGCATTCATGTTTTATATTAGCCCTTTCCTCATGAATGTTATATTTGATATCATTATGGATGAAAGAGAACAATCATTTATTATGAAGTTGAATATTGAGTTTGTTTGGAGAGTAGAACATTAGAGCTGAAAGAAGTTCCACCGATGGACTATCATTTTCCATACGAGGTTGTTATGCGCACTTCAATTTGTATCATATATTGTTCTTTCATTTTTTACAGATGATATGATAAATAATGTAGGGAATATATAAGTACTTGAGATTACTATTAAAGGGATATGGATTATTTTTTAGTTTTCAATGTATTATGGCCACCCTATGTGTAAAATAATAAATTAACATTGGAGATGATGTGGTAAAAATTATCCAAGGCTTTTGTTTATTCAAGGGTGTAGATTTTATATTTGGGATGAGTTAGTGAAACATTATGAGTGTTGGGGGGACTTAGATAAAATTTACTGATATTAAAAATACATCATTTATTGTGTGTACATATCAATGATGAAATCATTATATCTCATTAATAGAGAATATGATGGGAGAAATACCACCTTTCTTGAGTGCAGAATTGTTATTTTTTCCTATAATCACAATGAATAGAGTTCTAATTATGTAATTGGGTTCATATCCACACATGTGAGTGATTAAATAAATTTATGTTTGAGGAACCATTGTAATTACACTATTTATAACATCATTATTTAATTCCCAATGGTTAAGATAATATTTATTTCCATTCACACTCGAGAGATTAGTGATTTAGATTAAATATTTTATGGAAATTTTGTTAGATAAAATAATTACGATATATCATGATCGGATTAAAAATTTATTTAAACATTTTATCAAGATGAAATGACGAATAATCCCATGAATTTGAGTGGATTTATGTGATATTGAGTGACTATTGATGTAGTTATTTTTTATTTTCAATTGATCCATTAATTGTAAATTATTTAAGTTGTTTAGATTTTATGATTATCCTTTGACTATTCTCCAACCCCTAATTGTGATTATTAGATTCCAAAAAATGAATTACTACTTTGACCCATCAGAAATATTAGGATGGAAAATATTTAATCTGAATATTGAAATTGAGATGATATGATTTCATTGGTGAAAAAATGTTAATTGAGAGATAGAGAGATCTATATGGGGGTAGATTTATTATTATTTCCCCTATCTTACTCTCCCACTCTTCTCTCTATATCCCTATCAATACCACTATTCTCTCTATTTTTCATGAAAATTAATTGGTAGATCCACAAACTTAATAAATTGATAGAAATAAAAATATGGGATGATGAAAGTAGAAACCATTAGATGGTGGGTCTATGGATACACATGGGAGGATGATGAACATAGGGATCTGGTGGTTGTGGTTGGTGTGATTAGGGGAATCAGTGGTGGTAGCTGGGTGCCATACTAATTATAGGCAGTTAAGTCAGACTATGTGCAGTGACCAGAAAATTCACATATTTGGAGTTGTGTAAAACCATCCCGTTAAAATAGATAATTACATAATTTTTTTTATTAATTTTGATAATGGAGTGAAATGGATGGTTTTAAGGTTACACATGATGGTTAAAAATAAATAAATGGAAGAAGTAAATTAAAATAAATACACTATGTATATGATCTATGTGGTGCAGGTTAGTCATGCTAATTTGGGGTAGTCATGAACCATTGTTCCCCAATCATCAATATATTTATATATATATAATTAATACAAAAATTAGACAAATGAGGGAGAATGAGAGGGAGGGAGGTGGATTGTAGTATGGCCACATGGAAGTGAGCTAATACTGCATGAAATCCCTTTTTTCCTTTGCAATTTTAGTTAAGTATATATATATATATATAATATTTTTATTAATTTTTTGGTTGTTTGGAGTGTATTATTTTTTCAAGACATCATATTTATAATATTTATACAACATAAGAACATAGACATAGACACAACTGATTCAAAACTATTATGTGATACTTAAATTAATATTATAGTGCAGTCCTTTGGTCCTATCATGAATGTCTAATATTTTATACAATGAGGTGCATAATTTTCCTCTGATGCATGTTTCAAATATTTAAATAGCCTCACCTAATTATTTTTCTATATAGTTAACAATTAGAAAACTATTTTTCCATAAAAGCCTATTTGAAAGTAGATACAATTAGAAATCAGTTTTATATCTGTAGTTTTTTATAATGGGATTAATTTGTGATATTTGGAGTGATAATGGAGTTGATACCCCATTGATTATGGAGTCTTCAATTGAGTAGTGGTCCACAACATCCTTTTTATAAATACGGTCAACACAACCATAAACACATGAGCCTTGGGTCCTATATCTGTTGAGTCGATACCCCCTATCCAAGATCTTAGGAAAGGAGTGGGACATCCATGGGGGTCAGTATCCCCTCTATAACTATTGATATAAAATCATAGTATTAATGTATGATGACTTTACCTAACTTTTTTGAAAATCATAAAACATTAGGCAAATAGATTCCCAAAGCCAATATAAGTTTATTTCCTTTGGAAACATGGTGTAACACCCCAAGCTTCCATGACACGTTTCCCATTTAATAATGCAATAGCTTGCATTGTACGCAACTTCGAGATTCTAACACATCACGACCAATAAAACTAGCCGTTTTGAATAGTAATACCCTCGTTTTGAAATTTTATAAATTTTATCTTTCAAAATAGACTTCATTTTTGGATTCAGAATATCGAAATTAGCTTAGTGTGAATTTTTGGTATTTTTCCGATAACTTTCAATTTTTGAGGAATAGTGAAAAAAACAACATTATTGTTTAAAACCAACTTTTTATTTAAATAATTAATTATTTTATTTAAATTTATTTTAGGTAAAAATATATACATAATAACTATATATGTTAAATGTAATTAATTGGATTCATTTTGTAATATTATTAGCTATATAAAATTTTATTGAACTTTTTACCGTCTTTTACCCACCTCCTCGGAGCATTTGAAAATTCACATAAAAAAAACTTTTACCACTTCTGTGAGTATAAATTCAAAAATCTGAGACATATGGTTAATATTAGTAAGTAAAATGTGGTTCAACAAGATGAAAATAATTTTTGGTCAATTGTAACTTTTGACTTTTATTTACCACGGTTAAAAGTAAATAGGGTAATTAAGTGTAAAAATGATATTATTGTTACCCTAACACATATCCTGATTCAATTGAATAAGTTTAATTTGACCAAAAAAACAATAGGAATAATATATGATTGTTTCTGTCCACTTGGATTAGATTAGGACATTTATTATTTTTTTATTTAAAGAATAGTTAAAAAAGTTAAATTCAAAGTTTAATAATTGATCCATTTTTAATATAGGGTTATGAAAAATTTCAATACGACTATAAATGATCATTATAAATAAAAATATATTTCCTACATAATTAAATTTTATTTATAATTTTTTTACATTAAGTAATCTAATTTATTTATGACACAATGATGACGCAATAATTACCAAAATAATGAAATATTAAAATAATTGATATAATAAATATCGAAACAAATGTAAATTGAGACTTTTGATGAATTAAAACTATTTTCTAGGTTAATATGAAATTTTAGGATTGAATATATGAATTTATTTTGAAGTAATAATGTTTTCAGGACTTTAACAACAACCATTCATTAAATATTTTCAAAATTGGCACAATTGAGTTTTTAAACAAATACTATATTATTAGATGATATAATTTTCCAAAAAAATTATGGTTCAGCCAAAGGGACTAAATAATATTATATTTGTTCTTAATAAACCTATTGGGGTTCTCTTGGTAGTTTATTGTATGTTTATCTACCATATAATATAAAAATAAAAAGAGACATGATAAATATCAAAGTATTTAATTAAGAGTTAAATATAAAATAAAATGTTAATATGGTTACCTAAACATGTCCAAAACCTATTGGTTGAGCAGTGTTTGACCTATTCCCACCATATCCTCGAAATAAATTATTTTGGAGCCATTATAAACCGAAAATTGTTTTATTATAAAATAATATTTCAATCTTTGCCAAAGGTGCCCCTCACCCCTTTTATAAAAGGGAACTACCCATTATCTCATATTATCACCATCAAAGCAATTTGTCTTAGCCAAACCCTGCCCAAATATCCTCCCAACTGTCCTCACTTCATTATAGAGGCTTTACTTTGGTCGGAATGCAATCTTATGGAGCCCTTTTGATCAAATCAAATAGAAGAACCTGAAGAAGAGGTAAATATTTCATCACATCATTCAAATTCTTTTCTTCTTCCACTTTTTCATTAGTTTTTGCTTCCATTATAAAATAATAACTCCAGTATCTTCTATATAAAATGATGTTATTATAAAAATGGTACAAACTTATTCCTTATTCTATCAGTCAAATGAATGATAATGTCACCATACATGCGTTTGTACGACTTACCTTCTCCACATCGTGGCGTAGTTTGTTATAAAAACACTTAATAGTTTGGATTGGTATAATAATGAGTTTAAATGATGTAAATAATAAATATAACTTGTTAATGATTCGTTTTATATGATATAACATTCAATTATATATGATTTCACCATCAATATAATGATATTGTCGCTCGTGTATAAATACAGATTACCGTCTTCCCGAACACGATGAGATTCATTTCCCCACTGTAACCATTCAAGAATAATTTTCATTTTTTTATTAAAAATAATTTTTAAGAACTTAATATAATTATGGTTATAATTAAATATAGCTTATCCATAACAAACATGACTTATATAATAATACATATAAAGGAAAACAAATAAGTTAATATCCGAAACGATTCTACTACTAAAATATTTTTAACAAAACAATATTATAAAATCATATATGATATCATATTTACGAATATGATTATTTTATAATTTAATAAAAATGTTTTAACTATTATACCAGAGGTTAACATACCATTGACTATGGAAAATTAAAAGGTAAGGGTTAATTTTACAATCTCATTATTATCCGAGGTTGTTTTTAAGTAAGTAGCAACTTGGACCTCTTTACCATCAACATTTATGTTTATTAAAAAAGTATTTCAAATTTTGTTTAATATTTACTAGACTATGGTTTAATGTTATTTGAACCCTTATTTGAAAACATATGTTTTGAAATGAATATTTCATTTATTTTTAAAACAAGTTACATTATGACCTTCTTGACAAAATTAAGGTAAGAATGACTTTTTTTAACTTATATGGTTGGTGCAGCTAGTTTACATCATTAAAACATCGTCTAAGCATCTCATACAATCTTATAAGAATATTTTCGAAATAAATGTTTTATTTTATAATTATATGACTTTTAAATGGTTTCAAAATAGTATGATATTTCACTACAAAAAGTTTATATTGCATCTATGACAAAATCCTTTTATGGATTATAAACTTGTTTGAAGTTGATTTATTATGAAAAAATCACCCATATTGTATTCAAGGTTTTGGGATATGTTTGAATTTAGATGTGTTATTTTTAAAATATTCATGATTTATGGATAAATTATTTACATTTCATATGACAGTTTTTATACAAATTTTTATGTTATGCTTAAATCATTTTATATGAGGAATGGATTGGACTTAGTAAGTGACGGGTGGAGACCTCTGTAGCTCCAAAAACCATCGGTAGGTCTCATCAGACAAACCAGTGTCTTGGAAAAAATCCTTGAAAAAAATCTTATTTGTAGTCTTGGAAAAAGGCCTTGACTATGTGGTTATGAAGTCTGGCATTATTGATTCCATCATTATGAAAGTGGCTATTGATATTGCATGTGATTATTCGACTATTAGAGTATCCATGTGAATATGAAAATAGAATTATTTGATTTTATCTTTGCCATGTTATTCTGAAGATTATGTTTAAAAATATTTTTTTAGTCATATACATTGCTTTAAATGTTTATGCTTAATTATTAATTTTTCTGCTATATTGTAATTCTTACTGGGCATATGAGCTCACCCCTCTCTATGTTTTATTTTACCCAAGAGGTGAAGATGATTTTATGGGTAACCTACAGGGATAGGCTAAAGATATAAGTGTGGTCAATGGGGACTAAATGTTTTTGATGTTTTTATTTCACAATGTAATGTAAAACTTATGACAGTATCTAGTACTTTTAAGGAAACTAAACTGATTATTCTTTCAGGACATGATTCTTTGTATCATTCCATTGTTATGTATTAATGCACCGACTCTGGGTAATTGGGGTCATGGCTTACATTTGTTATCAGAGTACGTTTAGAACAGACCTTGGAAACTATATTTAGATAAACTCTGATTAGATCACATTATCCTAAGATAGAATTTGAATATTGGTAAAGAAGAACTTCATAAATTTTTGGTAATGTAGAGATTTTGAGTATTTTCTAGGGAATACATCCATGTGTTGATATGAGAAGGTAGAGGCGGCTCTTGCATAGATTTATCTTGGGGGGAAACTCCGACACGGAGTTTCGGGCTTGTCCCGGGGTATCCTGGTACATGACAACGGGCCTTACAACACTCTTATTTATGACACTCCTGGGGGATATGCTTCGGATTATTCACATTTTCTTTACAAACCATTATGAAGGATTTATGAGTATATACCTTTTCAAAGAAAACAATTTTTTTATGATTATGGATTGTATCCATAAATTTTACAGTTTATGTTATATTTTTTAAAAGGTTGGAATTATGTATTGTGATTCATAAACTAATACATTGTATGCCATTGGTTAGAAATGGATCCTAGTGGAATGAATGGAAACAGCATCAATGCATGTAATCCAAGTAGGGATTTCCCTCTGACTGAAGATAATTATACTGGAGATGGTGACACAACTAATGCTAATCAGCTTATCCCCATACAAGGAAAACTCACATTGGTTAAAAATAATAACCTTACCTGTATGGAGCATCCTGATCCACAATGTGGAGGATCAATTTTAGTCCTCTTCATGATGCAACCTCCACCAACATTCAATGGGAGTACAGATCCATTAGTAGCTGAGAAATGGATAAATTCGTTAGAGAAAATATTTCATTCTTTGGGGAGTAGTGAAAGAGAAAAAGTTGTCATGGTATTTTATCGCCTCACAGGAAATACAGATCAATGGTGGTTACCAATTAAAAACACAAAGGAAGATGAAGAATTATAAATCAAATAATGGAGGTAGTTGAAAGTTATTTTCATAGAAAAATAATTTCCACATGACCATCGATAGGATATAAAAATGAAAATTATGATACTGATCCAAAAGGAGGATGTTAGTATCCCAATGTTTGAGGCCAACATTACAAGGTTAACAAGGCATACATCAGATTATATATGTAACCCAATGAGTAAGATTGATCGATTCATTGAAGGGTTAATACCATTTCTCTGTTGAGCATTAGTCTCACAATGCTTCTCATCGTATGAAGATGTTGTCTAATGCGCTATGATGACAGAAAAGGAATTCACTAAGTCTTATGACATCCAAGAGAATGAAGAGATGAATAGATCTACTGATCACTTTAGAAATAGAAATAAGGGGAAGAAGGGAAAAGTTGAATATCCATCCTATGGTAATTGTGGGAAAAAACCCTCGTACTTTCATGAAGGGAATGTAAGTCTGTTACAAGTGTGGTGAAAAAGGCCACCAATCTCGTGATTGCAAGGGAAAGAAAGAGGATGTCAATGATGAATTCTACAATTGTATAGAAAAGGGACATTATGCAAATTAATTTCCTATGAGCCAAGGGAACTTGCCTTAGAAAAGGCCAAGGGTGAAAGGAAAAGCTTATGCAATCATTACTACTATTTTTGAAGCTCCGAAATACTTAGTGGAAGGAAATTTAATGGTTTCCTCAAGTTTAGCCAATGCTTTATTTGATTTGGGATCATTGCATTGTTTCATATCTACCCAGATTGCTAAAAAAATTAGATATTTTCAATTTGACTTAACATGGGAGTTTTCAGTCAAAACTCTTAAGGGATATATCATCGCAACAATTTTTTGTGAATTAGTTCCCATTAGGTCATATAAATGTTTTTTATCTACTGATATCATCGTCATACCCATGATTGAATTTTATATAATCCTCAGAATTGAATTTTTTCTGGACCATGATAAAAAAATTTATTTTATGAAGAAGGAGGTTACAATTTTGGATGATGATAAAGAGTACCTTATCTTTAGAGCCTAAATGTCACCATCTGATTCTTATCTAGTTCCACCCTCATAAGCTCTACTAAATTAATTATTGGGGAGGAAGAGAATGAAATAATAAGAGTGAGGAAAAGAATGATCAAATAGATGATGTACCTATTGTGTAAGAATATATTGATGTGTTTCCAGAGGATTTACCTAGACATCCTCTAGAACAAGAAATTATGTTTTCCATTGATTTAATTCTTGGTTCAAGGCCCATATCTACGACCCCTTATTGAATGGCCTCTGTGGAATTAGAGGAACATAAGAAAAAACTATAGGAATTGAGTAATAAGGGATTTATTCGCCCACGTGATTCACCATGGGGATCCCCTGTCTTTTTTGTTAAGAAGAAATACAGATCTATGAGGTTGTGCATTGACTTGAGGGAGATCAATGCTATAACAATAAAGAACAAGTATCCCATACCTCGCATTGATGATTTATTTGACCATATTCATGGAGATCAATATTTTTCAAATATTTTCCTTTGATCTGGATATCATCAGTTGTGTGTGAAGAATGAAGATATTCTGAAAACAACATTTCGAACTAGGTAAGGGAATTACATGTTTATAGTAATGCCTTTTGGGCGGACTATTCCCCCCTATTTGTTCATGGATCTAATGGACATTGATTTCAAGGAATATCATGATGAATTTGTAGTGGAATTTATTTATGATATCTTGGTATACTATAAATGCTACGAAGATCATGAAAATCACTTGCGCATTATACTAAGAACTCATAGAAGAAATAAATTATATGGGAAGTTTAGCAACTGTGAATTATGGCTTCAGGATATTTATTTTCCTGGCTCTATTTTCTCTATGGATGGAATCTCTATTGTTCCTTCTAAGACAAAGAAATACAAGAATGGATAACACCATCGAGTATAATTGAGGTATGTAGTTTTATTGATTTATCATGTTATTATTGATGTTCCGTCATGCATTTTTCCCTGTTGGCTAACCCCATAACCTAGTACCCACATAAAGGGGGTTAAATAGTTTATATGAAATAATGTGAAGAATTTTTTGAAGAACTAAAGAGTAGATTAGTCAACGCTCCTTACTTGACTATACCATCAAGGAAGAAGGAGTTTGTTATTTATAGTGATGCTTCATAGAAAGGAGTTATTTGTGTCCTTATCAGAATGATAAAGTTATTTCCTATGTATCATGATAGCTAAAAATTAATGAGAAAAACTATCCCACTCATGATCTTGAGTTAGAAGCTGTAATCATTGCCTTGAATATATGGAGATACTATCTCTTTGGTGAAAAATATGAGATTTATACTGATCAAAAGAGTTTGAAGTATATTTTCTCACCAAAAGAACTCAACATCAGGAAAAGGAGATGTCTTGAACTACTCAAGGATTATTATGGAAAAATACACTACCACTGGGGGAAGGAAAATAAGTTGGACGATGCTTTGAGTAGAAAGGATCATGGATTTTTGGAAAAGATGACATCTGAAAGGGATTATATTTTCTTGTATCTAGTAAATATTAATATTGGAATAATGATGGAAGGTGAAACATCAATACTTTTTCAAATGCTTTCCAAACCATCATTACTATAAAGGATAATAAGTTCTCAGACAAATGGTGAGGATTTTTTAAAAAGGATTAAATCTATAAATTATAGAAGATAGAGTGACTTCATATATAAATATGGAATTTTGAAATTCGGGAAGAGAATTTGTGTTCCCGATTGTAATGGCACAAACCCTCCTGGCCCATTACTTTTCCAAAAACGAGGCTCCACCCAAATAGTGGCACCGTAAGGGTGGAACCGTGATAGTGGCACCAGTCACGGTGGCACCATGACGGTGGCACCGATCAGGGTGGAACCGTGACGGTGGAACCGTGAGGGTGACACCATGATAGTGGCACCGTGAGGGTGACACCGTGAAGGTGGCACCATGTCCTCTTCATTCTTTTCCAGTTCCCAACCTTTCTGCTCCAGCATTAATTAATTATTTTACCTTTATTAAAGCCCATAATGAATACCTAAAAATCCCGAGTAATGTCCCCAATGGGGGATATTAAATAACCACTTAATACCATCACGTGTTACCACCCAAACCATGATCTGACTTTCTAGGCGTTCAAAATCCCCATATCCCGTAACAATGGGATTTTATCTATATATCGGAGAGGAAGTTATTCGTTCTCTTCTTCGTTTTGGACGACTCCTCTCCTTCTCCCTGGTGCGCCAGCTCCCGAGTCATCTGCTCTTCCATGGAGTTCCTGATGCCCCCTGCAAATCGTGCATCCCTTGTTCATGGCGCATAGAGGAAAACGTCAATCCTTGATCAATCAGGTAGGGATTTCACCATCGTTCCTTCTTTCTGTGTATCATGTTGGGTGGGTAGGCTACTACTTATGTAGGAATGGATGAACCAAACATTAATGAAGATAAAAAACAGATTCTAAAGAATGATGGGGAGGGGTGTGATCGATGATGCTTTCTTGTTTTCTTCTCTTTCATGATTAATTGTTTCTGAATTTTTTGGGCTTACGCCTACTGAAAATCATGGTCATTGGTGGTCTTTCTCTATGCACTAATGAACTCCTACAACCATTGATGGTTAAATGGTTTGTATTTTAGTTTTCGACATTGTGTTGTGAATTAAATTGGTTAATTACGTATATTCTGTTAAATAAATTGAAACAACTAGGATCAAATCCTTTTCTATGATAACCCCAGTTTAAGCCCTCTAGAATTGAAACCATGGAGTGTGTTAAATATTTTAAATCTAAAATCACCTTCTTGGGCCTGCTTTGTGTTGGTAGTAGTGGTTTGGTTGTTTTCTTCATATGGGCCAAATACGGGTGAACTTATGGTTTTCTGGGATAGGGTCTTAGATATCTGGGGTGATGTCGGTGAGGATGGGATCCTCTGATGTGGCACAATTTCTGGTTGTGAATCTAGGGTTGTGGATGCTCTGATTATATCCTGAATTGGGGTGGAATCCTTTTCTGTTGTGAAACCATTTTATCCATAGTTTTGGGGATGTGGGGGCTGTATCATGAAGCCTTCTTTGGTTCCAATACTGGGAGGGATCTCACATTGATGTGAATTTACAAGGTAACTGGGTGTGAGTGTTTAAATTTCTGTTGGCTGTAACCTTTTCCCCTCGGCTTGTTCTTGTGCCTGTTAGTTTCCCAGAAGTGCAGAATTTACTTAAATGGGACCTTGTGAACATGAAAATAAGAATGGGTTAATTGGGAAATTTGATTCTGGGAATGATTTGTTACTCGGTTGTGAGTAGTATTCTTTCTATGCGTAGTGACTAGACTGTTCGTGCTTGGGTTAGGTGTGGATCCCTAGGTTGGGTTTAGTGCTTGTTACCTATACATATATAATTGTAGTTCTTGTTTTTTTTATTCGCCCCCCACTGAAGTTTAGAATTTAGTGCCGAACACCCCAATTTAATGGGGGTGGGTGTTTTTTAAACACTCCTACGAGTGCCTTGTTATTAGCTCCTTTTCTGCTCCCTTTCCCGAGTAGCCCATGACTTTTCTGGCAGGCTGTGATGGACTGAAGTCCATTATTAGCCCAAGAACCTTCAGGCATGACAGTTTAGTGGTTGGACAGGTGTTTGTAGCAGGTTGTTCCCCAAGTTTCATTGGGATGAGGCCCAGGTGTCTTCAAGAGTAGTTGTTCTGACCCAGGTGTTTTCGGGTGTGGTTACGCATGGTGGTTGTGGTGCAGGTGTCTACGGGCGGGATAACGGTTATGGAATAGGTGTGTGTGGGCGGGGTTTAGCAGTGGGACTGCGGTGAGAATGGAGGGATTGGATCGATGCATAGGATGTCTTCAATAACCAGTGGGAAAGTGGTGTGGGGTACCCAAATATCGATGTGTTGTTACTATACCTTACTTGTCGTGCGTTATTTGGGGAGTGTCCCTTAGTGAGAATTAGGTGGATAGTTTTTCCGTGCTAGGTGATTTGGTTTTCTTTTCACATAGGGAATTATAATGCATCTCCAATTATGCACGAGATTCTTTGGTTTTCCCTACTGAGTGTACTTGTATGCTCACTCTACGTATATAAAATGGTTTTTAGGTTTCTAGGAAGACTTCAGGGATCGTTCGGGACCATACTAGCTCGGACTTCGGGGCAGTTGCTGTTGTCGTTTCCCTTTTCATGGTACTATACCTTTGGAGTTTTTGAGGCTTGTATTATTCTCCATTGAACATGAATATGGGAATGGGTTACTTTTTTCTTTGCCTTTACTTTCATCTTTGGTATTGTTGGGGTTGCTATCTTATCTATCATTCCTATAAAAAATAAAAAAAGGGTAATGCCTTACACTTTGTGTGAGATTATATACCCTTGGTTCTAGTCGCCACTCTGGGACCTATTGAAGGCGGGTCACGGGGGTCATTATCTCTACTTCGACTTAAAGAAGGGAGGGTCTGGAAATCTGTTGTCCATTCCCTCCTTTTGGTGAAGGAGGGTCATGACAGAATGGTATTAGAGGTACTGGTTTGAGAGATAGGATGGAGTCTGGAGTAAGGCACAGTGAGGATTGCATGGGATGGTAGGGAAATAGTGTTTGGTGACCTTGGTGCGTGAATTAGGCCAGGGAAGACCAGCTAGGACATGGTATTTTAGGTCCCCTCGTGATCCTATGCATAGACTATGGAACTATCGAACGACCAAGTGAGGCCACGCTGATTGCAGGGTAGAGACCCTAGGAAAGGTACATGCATCATAATGACTTGTGTTCTCGTGTTTCATCGGTTTCTTGGGGATTCAAAATAAATGAATAAGTCTAAAAAAATTTAAGGACAATGTTCTACACTACTCGGGCTTAGGCCTTCCTTGTTTACATTTTAGCTATGTCACCTGGGAGATGACCACGAGTATTACAGACGATCGAGTCCAAGGAGGATCACTTGGCCGATCGACAGAGGATTGACCCAGAGGAGGAGGATAACCAGTGGAAAAAGACACTTTGAGATTTTCAGCAAAAGAACCTCAGGAAGTACGAGGGCATCATCTCAGACGTGGAGACAGAGAGTTGGCTCGAGGAGCTAGTGATTGCTTTCGGCTTGATTCGGGCTCCGACAGAGTACTTGGTGCCTCTGGCCATCAGCCAGATGTGGGGAGCAGCGCGTCCATGGTGGACACATTATCTTGGAGAGAGGAGGGAGACTGAGGTTACATGGGACGTCTTTTAGAAGGAGTTCCGGGAAGAATTCCACTCATCCATGATGAAGGCTGAGAAGAGACATGAGATACTCTACGTCTAATAGGAGAGTATGTTAGTGAGAGATTTGGGGATCACGTTCAAGGATCTCGTTCGCTTTGCTCCAGACCTCTTTCCGGATGATGAGTATCATGAGAGACGTCAAGAGGAGGCACTCCGACCCCCTCTTCAGTATGATGTTGTTCCCTTTTCCTTACCGATGTACCTGGAGGTGTAGAAGAAGGCTGAAGTGGTGGAGAGGATTCACATGCTAAGAGGTGTGTCACGAGAAGGGATCCCATTGGGCCCGTCGAAGGGGAAAGCCGTCAGAAACAGGCCCCTGGCATCAGGACCCTCTAGGGTTTGACTGGAAAGAAGCAGGCCTCAGTCGTTCCAGTTCCGATCCCCTGGTCCTCACCCCTTCCTTTTAGGCCTAGGACTGGGGTGCTTCATTTCTGTAATCCATGTACATCTTCGAAATTAGTGCCCCGACAGAGTGCATTACATCAGGGGTGGGCAGGTTCAGTGCCAACTTCAGCCACAACAGTTTCAAGCCAGGCCCTTTCAGCAGCAGCAGGGGCAGTAGGCTCCCGCCTATCCGAGGGCAGACATTGCTGGAGGAGGCTGAACTCAGGGTGCTCCTTAGGGACCTCGACCAGGGCATGGTCGGGGAGGTGGTCGACAGCCGACAGGTAGAGGAGCCGGGTGCGGGCAGTTGCACGCCACAGAGGCTGCAGTTCCAGTAGGACCAGAGGTCGTTCGAGGTATAATTAGTTTGTTCAGTACCCTTTCTTACATCTTGTTCAATATAGGAGCTCCGCACTACTTTGTTACACCAATTTTGGCCTGTTCTTTGGGTCTAGATTCCGAGAGACTTCAAGTTCCCTTGGATCTGAGCACACCGGTCGGAGTTCAGACTGACTTGATATATGTTTTTCGAGGATGAAGACTGATGATAGGGCCACATCAGTCAGTCAGGGACCCCTTATTATTGCATATACACCCATAGGATGTCATCCTAGGCATTGACTGGCTGTTCATTGTATGTGCCATAAACGACTGATTCTGAGGAAGGGTCGTGTTTTCAGACATAGGCAGCCGACGTGTTACTTTCACCATCGAGCGGGGTGGCTAGAAGGGTAGCATGTGAGAGGAACCCCTCCTCTCCTTGTTAGCTGGGCTATCAGTGGAGTCCGCAGATGTAGAGATGGTGGAGGGACCAGTGATCGTCAGTGAGTTTATGGACGTCTTCCCTGAAGAGGTGACTACTCTACCTCGTCAACGTGATGTCGAGTTTGGGAAAGACTTGCAGCCTAGTGCTCGTCTGATTTCGATGGCTGCCTACTGGATGGAACCATCAGAGCTACGAAAGTTGCATATTCCGATTGAGGAACTGATGAAGAGTAGTTATGTTCAACCAAGTGTGTCACCGTGCGGTGCTCCAGTCTTGTTCTCAAATAAAGAAGATGGTGGAATCTGGTTGTGCATAGACTACAGGAGGTTGAATTAGGTGATGATCAAGAATCTCTACGCTCTTCAGAGTTTATACAATCTTTTCATTCATCTAAATGGGGAATGATGGTTCTCGAAGACAACCTGTGGTCTGGATATCACTAGATGAGGGTGAAGGAGGGTGACATCCCGATGACGGACTTCAGGTGTATATATGGGAACTTCGAGTTTGTGGTCATGTCGTTCGGCGTTACAAACGCACCATATGTGTTCATTGGACTCATGAACTCCATCTTCCAGGAGTACTTGGACCGGTTTGTGGTCGTGTTTATTGATTACATCTTGATCTACTCAAAATCAGAGGAGGATCACGCTGAGAACTTGAGGATGGTTTTAGAGGTCTTCCGACAGCACCAGCTCTTTGGAAAGTTGTTGAAGTGAATGTTTTGGACGTGAGAAGTAAACTTCCTTGGGAACATAGTGTTTGAGAAGGGAGTAACGGTGGACCCATCGAAGGTCGAGGCGGTTGTTTCTTAGGAAACACCCAAGAACGTGGCATAGGATCGTAGTTTCCTCGGGCTGGTAGGTTACTAGCAGAGGTTCATACCCAACTTCTCCCGAGTTGCAGCACCTTTGATAGCCTAGACCAAGAAGGACCAGGCTTTCATGTGGAATGGGAAGTGTGATGCAACCTTCAGTAATCTAAAGGAATGGATGTTAAATTCCCCAGTGCTAAGGTTTCCAGATTAAGGGGCGGCGTATGAGGTGTTCTGTGATGCTTTAGGGAAAGGCCTCGGATGTGTGCTGATGCAGCGGCAAGGGGTGATCTTCTATAGGTCTAGGCAGTTAATCACCATAAGGATAACTATTCCACCTATGACCTAGAGTTTTTAGCAGTCGTGTTCGAACTAATGTTGTGGCGGAATTACCTTGTTGGGGAGCACTTTGTAGTCTTCACGGACCACAAGAGCTTGAAGTATATCTTCTCCATGCTGGCCCTGAACTCGCAACAATAGAGGTGTATGGATTTCCTTCAGGACAAAGACATTGAGGTTTCCTATACCTTTGGAAAGGGTAATGTGGTGGTCAATGCCTTGAGCAGAAAATCACAAAAGGATGCGGTCCAGTAGTCGGCAGATGCTTGGAAGGAAATGGGGGAGTTGCCTGCCCTACACCTAGATGGAGGTATGTAAGGTGGTAGAGGATTCATGTATCAGATGAAAATGCAATATTCTTAGTTGTGGTAGGTAGAAGAGTCCCAATGGGGAGACTTAGACAGTGAGGTGATGTGTGACCAATTTAACCAAGGGGATGCTCAAGAAGGGTGGACGGAGGATTTTCAGAATCGGGTGCTTTTCCGAGGTAAGCTATTTGTTCAAGGGGAGATGCACGAGAGAGTCCTTAGTGATTTCCAAAACTCACCCCTAGTAGTGAAACTGAGAGTTTCCAAGATGTACTAGGGCTTGAGGGGATAGTTCTGGTGACCCGGGGTGAAGCGGGTGGTGGCAGAGTTCGTGGCCATCTTCTTGGTATGTCAGCCGGTGAAGGTTGAACACAGCATTCCAGGCGGTTTGTTGCAGCCTCTTGATGTTCCCGAGTGTAAGTGGGATGACATCCCGAAGGATTTCTTCACGGGACTACCAATGGATCAAGGAAGTTGTGACGCTATCTGGGTAGTGGTGGACTGGTTGACGATGTCAACTCACTTTCTGGAGATCAAGGAGTCTGGTGCAGTAGATGCTGAAGGTACGTGGATGAGGTGGTGCAGTTACATGGAGTTCCGAGATCCATAGTCTCGGATAGGGATGCATGGTTTACCTCATGAATCTAGAGAGGATTGCAACATGATTTTGGAACCCAGCTACATCTTAGCATTGCTTTCCATCCCCAGAAAGATGGACAGATAGAGCGCACCATCTAGACCTTGGAGGATATGCTGCAGGCAAGTGTTCTGGACTAAGGAGGATCGTGGGTGCGACACATTCTTCTCTTAGAGATTGCCTACAATAATAGATATCACTATACCATGGGCATGTATCAATTTGAAGCCCCTATATGGAAGGTTGTGTCTCTCACTAGTGAGCTGGACTGAGGTTGGCGAAACAAGAATTCTTGTCTTGGATGTGGTGCAGAGCACGGCAGAGAAGGTTCATCTTATATGGGAAAGGATGAGGGCGGCCCATGACTGATAGAAGTCTTATGCCGATAGTAGGAGGAGGCCCTTGGAGTTTGAAGTTGGAGACCACGTGTTCTTGAAGGTCTCCCCTCCCCGTGGACAATAGAGGTTCAGTAGAGGGAGTATGCTTTCTCCCAGATTCATTGGACCGTTCGATGTGTTGCGGTGGGTCGGTGAAGTGGCTTATCAGTTAGCGTTACCACCACCGCTATTGAGGATACATGTTGTTTTCCATGTGTCCCAGCTCCGTCGGTATCTACATGAAGATTCACACATCCTCGGCCGGGGACATCGAGATATCGAGGACGACATGACCTTTGTGGAAAGGCCAGTGTAGATCGGGGATCATGAAGATAAATTTCATTGTGGGAGAACCATCCCTTTATATTGAGTGTTGTGGAAGAATGGTGGGATTGAGGAGAGTACCTGGGAATGGGAAGCACATATTCACAGCAAGTAACCAGAGTTGTTTTGAGTATTGTGATGTTCTGCTTATACTTGTTTGTGATGGAACGCTTCACCTTGTTGAATGTGGAATGTGTGGTTTTCCTGTTCTCTGAATGTGTTTGAAAAGACTGTCTATGGGGAGGGAAGGAACTGATCCCTAATCAAGACGCATTATGGTGGATACGATTAATCCCATGTGGGTGAGTCAGTGCCGTCCAAAGTGGATAGTATATATACATGGGTGAAATACTCCCCAACCCATAGGACTGGGTAGTTTCACCCTGGTATGTTTCTTGGTTCTTGAGAGGGAGGTGTTTCTAGATAATTAAGAGGTTCAATCCTAGGAGGTATCTTTCGTGGTGGTTGTTCGGACCCTATCTTCTCTTCTGGTTTGTTTTGATTCTAGAGGGTGGGAATAGTTTGAGAGGTATATAATGTAATGGCCTAGACCCTCCAGGCCCATTAATTTTCCAAAAGTGAGGCTCCACAAAAATAGTGGCACCGTGAGGGTGACACTAGGACAGTGACACCGTGAGGGTAACACCATGACGGTGGCACCGTGTCCTCTTCGTTCTTTTCTAGTTCCTGACCTTTCTGTTCCCACAGTAATTAATTAAATTACCCTTATTAAAGTACATAATTAATACCTAAAAATCCTGAGTAATGTCCCCGATGGGGGATATTAAATAACCAATTAATACCATCGTGTGTAATCGCTCAAACCACGATCCAACATTCAAGGCGTTCAAAATCCCCATATCTCGTAACAACGAGATTTTATCTATATATCATAGAGGAAGTTCTTATGTCTCTTCTTCCTTTTGTCCGACACCTCTTCTTCTCCCTGGTGTGCCTGCACTCGAGTCGTCTGCTCGTCCTTGGAGTTCCAGACGTCCACCCCTGCAAATTGTGCATCCCATGTTCATGGTGCATGGAGGAAAACACCGATTCTTGATCAATCAAGTAGGGATTTTACCTTCATCTCTCAATTATATGTATCATGCGGGGTGGGTATGCTACTTCATCTGTAGGAATGGATAAAACAAACATTAATGAAGATAACAAACATATTCTAAATAACGAAGGGGAGGGGTGTGATTGATGATGCAGCTCTGTTTTCTCATCTTTATTGATTAATGATTTATGAATTGTGCGGGCTTACGCCTACTGAAAATCATGGCCATTGGTGGTATTTCTCTGTTCACTAATGAACTTCTACAGCCTGTGATGTTTAAATGGCTTATATTTCGGTTTTAGACCTTGTGTTGTGAATGAAATTGGTAAATTACGTATATTTAGTTAAATAAATTTCAAGCACCAGGATCAAATCCTTTTATATGATAAAAGTGGTTTAAGCCCAGTGGAATTTAATCCATGGAGTGTGTAAAATATATTATATCTGAAAACACCTACTTGGGCCTGCTTTGTGTAGGTAGTAGTGGTTTGATTGTTTTCTTCACACGGGGCGAATACGGGTGAACATATGGTTTTCTTGGATAGGGGCTTAGATTTCTGGGGTGATGTGGGTGAGGATGGGATCCCCTAATGTGGCGCAGTTACTGGTTGTGAATATGGAGTTGTGGATGCTCTGCTTATATCAGGAATTTGGGTGCAATCCTCCTCCTTTGGGAAACCTTTTTATCCATAGGTCTGGGGAGTGGGGGCTGTATCTTGAAGCCTGCTTTGGTTCCAATACTAGGAGGGATCTCACATTGATGTGAATTTACATGAGAACTGGATGTGAATGTTTAAATTGATGTTGGCTATAACTTTTTCCCCTAGGCTTGGGCATGTTCCTATTAGTTTCCCAGTATTGCAAAATTTACTTAAACGGGATCCCGTGAACAAGGAAATAAGAATGGGTTAATTGGGAAATTGATTCTGGGAATGATTTGTGGCTCAGTTGTGAGTAGTATGCTTTCTATGAGTAGTGACTAGTCTGTTTGTGCTTAGGTTAGGTGCAAAGCTCTAGGTTGGGTTGAGTGCTTGTTACCTATACATATATAATTTTAGTTCTTGTGTTTCTTATTCGCGCACCACCCAAGTTGAGCATTTAGTGTCGAACAACCCCATTTCATGGGGGAGGGCGTTTCCCCAACACTCTTACAATTGGCTGGTTATTAGCTCATTTTCTGCTCCCTTTCCTAAATAGCCCAAGACCCTTCGGGTAGGCTGTGATGTCCTGAAGTCCATTAGTAGCCCAAGAACCTTCGGGTTGGATAATGTGGTGGATGGATAGGTGTTTAAGGGAGGTTATTTCGCATGTGCCTTCGGAATGAGGCCCAGGTGTCTTCGGGCATGGAAGTAGTTGTTCTGACCCAGGTGTTTGTGGGTGTGGATACGCATGGTGGTTGTGACCTAGGGGTCTGCAGGAGGGATAACGGTTATTTCCCAGGTGTGTACGGGTGCAATTAGGCAGTGGGACTGTAGTGAGAATTGAAGGATTGGTTCGATATGTATGATTTCTTCAATAACCAGTGGGAAAGTGGCATGGGGTACACAAATATCTATGTTCTATTACTATACCTTACTTTCCGTGGATTATTTGGGGAGTGTGCCTTGGTGAGACTTGGGTGGATAGTTTTTCCTTGCTAGGTGATTTGGTTTTCTTTTCTCACAGGGCATTAGAATGACTCTCCACTTGTCCACGAGAGTCTTTGGTTTTCCCTACTGAGTGTACTTGTATGCTCACCCTACGTATATAAAACTGTTTTCAGGTTTCCAGGAGGACTTCAGGGATCATGCGGGACCGTACTATCTTAGAACTCAGTATTGCTGCTATTGTCATTTCCCTTTTCGTGGTACTTTACCATTTCAATTTTTGAGGATTCTATTATTTACTATTGAAAATGCATATGGGAATGGGTTACTTTTGGCTTTGCCTTTACTTTCAGCTTTGGTATTGTTAGGGTTTCTATCTTATATATTGTTCCAATAAAAAATAAAAAAAGGGTAATTCCTTCCACTTTGTGTGAGATTATATACCCTTGGTGCTAGTCGCCACTCCGGGACCTATTGAAGGCGGGTCTCAGGGGTCATTATCTCTCCTTCGACTTAATGAAGGGAGGGTCTGGCAATCTGCTGTCCCTTCCCTCTTTTTGGTGAAGGCGGGTAATGACACTAATATAATTGATCTAAAAAAAGAATTGTTGGATGATGCTCATAGCTCTATTTTCTCTGTACACCCTGGGATCACCAAGATGTATTGAGAATTGAAAGGAAATTTTTGGTGGGACAACATGAAGAGAGATATTTATGATTTTGTGTCAAGATGTATGGTTTGTCAATAAGTGAAAACTGGAAGACAACATCCTATAGGAGACATGCAACCCCTCCCAATACCATAGTGGAAATGGGATGGTATTACGTTGGAATTTTTCATAGGGATAACAATAACTCCTAGATGCAATTGCAATATGGGTCATTGTTGTTCGTCTTACCATGTTAGCACATTTTTTTTCTATAAGATAAGACTTACAACTTGAATGTCTTGCACTACTATATATTAATTAATTTTTAATACTCCACGGTGTACACCTATCTATTGATCCTGATAGCGATCCATGTTTTACATCATGATTATGGTAAATTCTTCTGAAGGCCTTGGATACTGAACTACGTTTGAGCACTACCTATCACCCTCAAACTGATGGACAATTAGAACAGACTATGCAAACCATATATGACTTGTTGAGATCTTTCTAAATTGACTTTCTAGGAATGTGGTATCAATATAAGATCTGGAGAAATATTCATATAACAATAGCTTCCATTAAAGTATTCATATTGAACCATATAAAGCCTTATATGGAAAGAGATGTCGAACACCAACATGTTGGGATGATGTTAGTGAAAGAAAACTCATAGGCCCGGAAAATGTTGAGGAAATGATGTAAAAGGTGAACATTATCCAAACCCACATCAATGCAGCACAAAGTATGTAGTAGACTTTGGCCGATAACTGATGGAAGGATTTGTAATTTCAGGTAGGAAATCATGTTTTCTTGAAGGTATCTCCATGGAAGAGAGTTATATGTTTCGGTAAGAAGGGTAAATTAAGTCTTAGGTACATTGTACCTTTCGAACTTCTAGAACAAATTGGGGTTGTAGCTTACCATTTTTCAATGCCGCTAAGTCTTTCCAAAGATGACGATGTGTTCCACTTATCCATGTTGAGAAAAAACATGCCTGACCCAACGCATTTACTCACCTATAAGGAAATTTAACTAGAACCTAATGTGTCTTATTGTGAAGAGACTATCAAGATTCTAGATACCATAGAACAAGTTTTGAGAAAACGGATGACTCGTCTGGTTAAAGTTCAATGGAGAAACCATAAGATGAAAGAGGTACCATGGGAACTAGATGAAATTTTGATGAAGAACCACCCGAATCATATTTTATAGTAGTATTCTATAAATTTCGAGGATTAAATTATTTGAAGGAGGGAATAATGTAACAACTCAAGCTTCCATGGTGCGTTTCACTTTGAATAATGCAATCGCTTTAATTGTACGCATCTTCGTGATTCTAACACTCCCCGACCATTCAAACATGCCGTTATGAATATCTATACCAATTTTTTGAATTTTTTTAAATTTATATCTTTCAAAATGGACTACATTATTGGATTCATAATATCTAAATCCTCTTAGAGTGAATTTTTGTAATTTTTCTAAAAAACTTCAATTTTTTATGAATACTGAAAAACACTACATTGTTGTTTAAAACCAACTTTTTATTTAAATAATTAAATATTTTATTTAAATTTATTTTAGGTCATAATAGATACATAATACTTATATATTTTCAATGTTATTCATAGGATTCATTGTGTAATAATATTAGATATATAAAAGTTTATGGAACTTTTTATCATATTTTACCCACCTCTTTGGAGCATTTGAAAATTCACATAAAACATAAGTTTACGGTTTCTGTGAGTTGAATTTCAAAAATTCGAGAAACAGGGTTAATATCAGTAAGTAAAATGTGGTTCAATAAAATGAAAATAATTTTTGGTGAATAGTAACTTTTGATTTTTTTCACCACAGTTAAAAGTAAATAGGTTAATTAAGGGTAAAAATTATATTATTATTACCCTAACACATATCCTAATTCTATTGGATAAGTTTAATTCGACCAAAACAACCTTAGGAATAAAATATGATCCTTTAGGTCCACTTGGATTAGATTCTGACATTTACTATTATTTTATTTAAATAAGAGTTTAAAGAGTTAAATTCAATGTTTAATAACATAACAATTTTTAATATAGGGTTGTACATAATATATATTTGACTATAAATATTAATTAGAAAGATAAAAAAATTTCATAAATAATTATATTTTATTTATAATTTTTCTACATAAAATAATTTCATTTATTTTTGACATAATGATGACACATTAATTACCTTAATAATAAAATATTAAAATAATTGATATTATAAGTATAAAAAAGTGAATTTAGTCTATTGATGAATTACACTAATGTTTTAGGTTAATAAGACATGGTATGATTCAATATATGAATATAGTTCGAATTAATAATGTTTTCTAGGACTTTAACAAAAATAGTTAATTAAATGATGTCAAAATTGACATAATTGAGTTTTTTAAACAAATACTATATTATTGGTTGATATATATTCCTAAAAATCTATGGTTCGGCCAAAGGGCCAAAATAATATTATATATTTCATTAATAAACCTACCGTGGTGTTCATGGTATTTTAGAGTATATTTATTAACCATATAATATAAACATACAAAGAGACATAGTAAATATCAAACTATTTAACTAAGAGTTAAATCAAAAAGATAAAGTTAATATGTTGACCTAAACCTATCCAAAACCTATTGGATGAGTGTTTTTTGACCAATTCCCACCATAGCCTGTAAATAAATCAATTTGGAGCCATTATAAACCAAAATTAATTTTATTATAAAATAATATTTCAATCTTTTCTTAAGGTGTCCCCACCCCTATTATAAAAGGAATCTTCCCATTCATTCAAATTCACACCTTCAATGACATTTGGCTCAGAAAAACCCTACCCAAATATCCTTATAACTATCCTACCTTCATCATATAGGTCTTATATTAATCAGAAATCCATCCTAAGGAGCCCTTTTGATCAAATCAAAACGAATAACCCATAGAAGAGATAAATATTTAATCACCTATTTCACATTCTTTTCTACTTCCACATCTTCTTTCTTTGTTTTTTACATTCTAAAATAATAACTCCAGTATCATAAATATACTGTGAAGTTATTATAAAAATTGTACAACCATATTTGATATTCTATTCATTATATGAATGACAAAGTCACCATACCTGCGTACGCACAACTTACCATCTCCGCGTCGTGGTGTAGTTTGTTATTCAAATAATTCAATATTTGGATGGGTATAATAATGAGTATAAATGATTTAAATAATAAATATAACATGTTAAGGATTTTGTATATATGATATAACATCCAATTATATAAAATTTCACCAACAATATAATGATATTGTCGCTCATGTGTACATACGGATTATCATCTCGATGAACACGATGAGATTCATTTCCCCATCGTAACCATTGAAGAATAATTCTCATTTGATGATTAAAAATAATGTTTTAAAACATAATATTATTCTGGATATAAATAAAATACATCCTATCCATAACAAACATGGCTTTTGTAACAAAACATATAATGGAAAATGAATCATTTAACATCTGAAATGAAGATACTACTAAAGTATTATTAACAAAGCAATATTATAAGATCATATATGATGTCATATATATGTATATGATTCTTTTATTATTTAATGACAATGTCATAACTATTATTTAGGAGGTTTGGCGGAGAATGAAAGATACCCGACTCAGGATGTTCAAAACCTAAATCAGGATAATCGAAACCCCTATTCAGCCCTGCGATCTTTCGCCGGAGTTGTTGCCGGGAGCACAATCGCGAATTTTGAAGCTCCCTCAAATGATGTCTTGTTACCTCCCTCTTATGTTAACCCTAAAAATTTCTATCATCGTAGACAACCAGTGATTTCCTTCTCAACAAAAGAGGTACTTTCTCTTGCATCTGATCTTTAATTTGTTCTTGTTGGGATGTTTTCTTATTGTAAACCATCACTGAAATAATTAAGAAATGCGCTTGAAACCATTGGATTCTCATGTTTTCATATCGGCCTCTTGAACTCATAAAATTTCATATTTTTTCTTTCCTCATAGGATGATTACTATAGATTATGGGGGAGACGTTCTTGGTTCATTGGGGGTTACTCTGTTAAAGTCATTAAATGGACCCCCAATTTTGATCCCTATACTGAATTTTCTATTTTTCCGGTTTGGATTGGATTCCTTGGACTCCCGTTACATCTGTTCAAGAAACCTGCATTGTTCCCAATCTCCATGCTCATTGGTAATCCATTGAAGCTTGATTCTGCAACGAAGAGTCTTTCAAGGCCATTAGTTGCTAGGATATGCGTTGAAGATAATGTTTCTTAGAATCTTCCTTCTCAAATCTGGATCCAAAATGGAGAGTGTGGATTCTTTCAGGAGGTTATGTATGAGAGACTTCTTGAATACTCCCATTTATGCTTCAATATAGGACATTCTCCCAAGTATTTTGGACAGAATACTGTAAGACCAGAGGCCAAAGCTATTTCGGTTGTGAGGGAAATGCCGGATGAGGTTAAGGTGACCGAAATGGTTGCTGGACAACCTATGCTATCTGCTAATGAGAAAACTCCAGTGTGCAAGGTGGACAATTTGGAGCATCCTGTTGAAACCATGAGAATTGATTCCTTACATGATTCATGTGACACCACTTATACAACTACTTTGACGAAGGAGCGGGGTAATAAATTGGAATCACAAGATGAACGAGACAATGAGAAAGGTGAACTCTTGGATTCTAGTGAGCTCTCACATGGATATGATGATCATCCCAATCAGATTGAGGAATGTTATCTAAACTCAATGTCCAATAAAGGGAAAAAATATATTGTTGAGGTTGATGGATTCATTACTCCAAATCCTAAGAAGACTGAAAAGCAAGGAGATTACTCTCAGCTGGAAAGAACAATTGTCAGACATTCTTTAGACTCCTCTTAAAAGGAAATAGTTGGACCCTCCGAATCCCAAGATGTGGTGATTCACTCAATTGATGAGGAGACATCCCAGAAAAATGATGAGGTGAATGAGGATCTGGAATCTCAAATGGAAGAACGAGATGAATTATCCTACCAAAGACCCAAAAATGGAGAAATTTCTGCAGATACATACCTGGATATTAGATGCAGAAGGTTTAGTCAGTGGTTGGTGCAGGAACCTAAGAAAACACCCTGATGTTATATGATTATTATCACAACTTCATGTGCACATCCCGTTATTTAAATCTACTTCATGTAACTTTCTTTGGCGTTTTCTTTCTCTAATATACTTATTTTAAACTCTGGTTAGTTACTGCTGTTTGACTGTTGGATTTGAGGACTTTCTATTGTGTCTGCAATAAACAGAAACCTCTCATTGGTGAATTTTTTCACTGCTAAATGAGCTTATATTGGCAGTTGACTTTGTTCTGCTGGTTGACACCCTCTCATGCTTTTTGATTCAAATTTTTCCAGTTTATTCTTTCTAATACTCGTTCATTGTCTCAAGAAAGAATCACAATTGATGACCGCTATTCGAAAAGCATTTTAGAAAGCCATCACCACTCCCACCCATCATCTTGAACAGCTTTGGAGGGAATATGAACATTTTGAAAATATTGTTAGCGATTCCCTGGTGTAACAATATAAGTTTCATCAGAAAGGTAAATGAGAAGAATGGTACAGAAGGCTTAGAAGAGACAAGGTATGCTTATGACTTATGCATATCTATGTTGGGGTAGATATAGGAGATGGTCCAGTTTCGATGGAATACATTAAATTTTTATTGTCTTTACCAGCTTTAAACTCTCAAGACATGCTCAGGTTTTCTTTTTCCCTTACTCAAAACTGTATAACAGCGTGAGAGAAGCACTTCATGTTGATAAAGAAGCAATGTTGACCAGCACTTTAGATCTACCATGGTGTTTCTTTGTTAGCAATTCTCAAAATTATGGCTTGTGTAAATTCATTACACCTCGTGTTTGTAATGCTACTTTTGTTTTTAATAAAATTCCTTGGGGCGTGAATTGGGTGACCAATTCATGTCACCACTTTTATAAAAAAAACCCTATTTCATCCACATCCATGTTACTTAAAATGTGTTTCAAAACATTTTTACTATTTACTAGACTATGGGTTGAAGTCATTTATACCATTTTTTGAAAATATATGTTTTTAAAGTAATCTTTCCGTCATTGTACAAACAAGTTAATTTATGACCTTATTGATAAAATTAAGGTAAGAATGTATTCTTTTAACTTATAAGACGGGTGTGGCTATTTTTGGCTATTATAACATCGTCGAAGCTTCCTATACAAGCTTATAATAATATTTTCAAAATAATTTTTTTATTTTATAATTATATAACTTTTATATTATTTCATAATAGAATAAGATATTTCACAACAAAAAGTTTCGATTTCATCTATGTCAACATCTTTTGATGGATTTGAACTTGTTTGAATTTTTTTTATTATGATACAAATCTTCCATATTGTATTTATGTTTTTGTGATATGTTTGACTGTGGATGTGTTATTTTTACACTATTTTTGGATTGTAGATAAAATATTGAAATTTCATTTCCATGTTTTAATAGAAATGTTTTTGTTATTTTTAAAACTTTTCATATGAGTAATGCATTGGTCTTAGTAAGTGACGAGTGGAGTCCTCTATAGCTCCTCGATGGATAGGTAGGTCTCATGAGACAAACTAGTGTCCTGGAAAAATGATTTGAAAACAGTCATATTTTTATTCTTGACACATGGCCTGGACTATATGGTTATCGAAGTCTGGCATTATGCATTCCAACATCATGAAAGTGGCTATTGATATTGCATGTGATTATTGGACTAGTAGAATATCCATGTGAATAAGTAAATGGAATTATTTGATTTTATCTTTTCCATATTATACTGAAGTTTATGTTTAAAAGGCTTTTGTTTTAGTATTATAAATTTCCTTAAATGTTTGCGCTTATTTATGAATGTTTCTACTATATTGTTATGAATACTGTGTATCTGAGCTCACCCCTTTCTATGTTTTATTTTTTCCAGGAGATGAAGAAATATTTAATAGTTCACCTGTAGGGATATGATAAGGATATAAGTGTGGTCAATGGGGAAAAATATTGTTGTTTTTTTTATTTCAAGATGTAATGAAAAACTTATGAATATATATACTACTTACAAGGTTGCTAAACAGATTGGTCTTTCAGGACCTGATTCCTTGTATGATGCCAATGTTATGTAATAATGCACCGCCTCTGGGTAACTAGGGTCGTGGCATTACACATGGATTCATAAACACTTATACATGACTGAGATACATTATCTCCCACTAGGTTTCCCTAAGATAGAATTCTTCTTAGACAAATCATAAATGAAATATATCTTTATAACCTGGGGAGGGAAATCAAAAAAAGGGGTGATATCAAATGCTTAGTAAGGTTAAACATGGGATATAAGTAAGAATAAAAATGGGAATAAGGTTTGAAGAACATGATTATAACATCAGATGATTATACCCTAAATTTCAATGTTCCTAAACATGAATCATGGAATAAACATCAGCAGTTCATAATTCATGAATAATAGAAAAATAATGAACATAATAAATGGAATAATAACATAGGAATAAGACATAGAATTGTGGCACACAATTCTATGTAGAAAATACTATGTCTAGGACACCTACCAAGACATTTATAACATGTTATACCCAGGATAATAACTTATGTACTTACTTCAGGATTATGATGCCCTCTTGTGTGCCATCTTTTTTGGGGCTTGGGATTCCCTAACATTTACCCTCTTATTTTGGGCATAGGATTCCCTAAATGTACCCTCTTATTTTGGGATTAATATTACCTCTTGTTTCTGGCTTGGTATTCCTTCCTATGTACCCTCTTGTTTTGGGCTTAATATTCCCTCAACATTTAGGCTTCAGATTCAATCCCATGAACCCTACTAAGCTCATACCAAATTTATAGTCACCCAATGCATTGGAGGGAGATATAGGTCCCACCTTTCAAAAATTAAAATCATTCCCACATATTCCACAATATATCAACACTTTCATCATATCATGACCCATGAATAAAAAATTGGTTTTATAAACATCCAATAATGACCCATGAAATGAAATGGGAATCATTTAAATTTCATCACATCATAAACTAAGGAAAATAGATCGGTTAACGAACCATTTCATTAATGAATAACCGATGAAAAGTGGTGTGGTTAAAATTCATATAACCTGTGGAAGAGAAAAATGTTTCCAATGAATCATTCCATAAAAAAATAATCCATTAATGAAATAATATGGTTGGAATATTTGGATTATTTCCAAGAAGTGAATGAGTAAAATTAATTGATATCATTATAGATGGAGAATAATTCTGATTTTTATTTCAAAAAAATCATATGGAAAATATAATTTATTTCATAAAAAATTCTATATAAAACTTAATACCCTTTTGGAACAATTTTACATGAAAATACATTGAAAACATATAATGAAAACTTGTAATAATATTGGAAAAACCTTTCTGTTAAAAAATCTAAAAAACACTGAACACTTTTTAAAAAAAAAATTCTTTGAAAATACTTTAGAAAACTAAAAAATAAAATTCAAAATCATTGAAATACTTTTCTTTGAAACCATTCTTTTGAAAACATACTTTAAATATATAATAATCAAAAAACATTTACGAAATCCTTTTTCATTGAAAATAACATTAAAACAAAATAATTTATAGTGTATTTTGAAAACAATTTCTTTTTTTTTAAATAACTTTGTAATAATGTAAATGAGGCTTCAAGGGAATGATGATCACGATAGTGGGAAAATCTGTACATACTGAAAATTTCTTTTGCATTGAAATATGTTTAGAAAAGTACATCAACATGAAAATGACAATAATATTCCTTATAAAAAAACTTATGTTAACAACTAAAAAAATGGTTAAAATTTTATTTTAAATGTCATATGATTGTTGTAGAAATTTTTGGAAACTCATTTAGATAACATGGAATCGATGGAACAAAGATTTCAAACAGAAGAGAGAGGTGATGTTGTACTTTATTAAAAACACATTCTTGATAATCTTATGTCCATATAGTTGGAAAATGGGAACATTACGTGGATATGACATGAATCAACATATGGTGAGAAAAATAAAGATATTTCTTGATATATGGATCATAATATTTCATCAATTGGATCATAATCATAAACAATGATGAAAAATGGTGAGATTATAACTATAAATCATTACCAATTTGGTTACATTAAAGAAATACACCTAAAAAATTACATTACATGATGCTTATGATCTCATAAAAAATAATTATATTCTTTATATAACACATCCTAGGTGTAATATACACATTATAGAGAAATATAGCTGCATAATATGCCATGTGTCTCAAATAAGGAAAACAAAAAAAATGTACTTTACTAATTTGGAAATTTTGAAACATAAACACAAAAAAATGAATATCATCAAATGGATAGGTAAATAACCATAAATATAAAAATAATAATAATAAAATACATCAATTGGAATTATAAACACCATAAAAAATAAATTATTGATGAATAAGGCATGAATCTCATAAAAATAAAAAGTAATATAAAATTCCATACCTTATGTGTTGACTCCGTTTGCACTTATAAAAACCTCCTATATAATAAATATAAATCTTATATAAAAATTTTAAAATACCATATTATTATATATAATACCATAAATGATTTTATTATGAATTTATTTTACCTACTTTTAAATAATTCTATCTTATGTTTCCATTTCAGGTAATATACACTTTGTTTTTCAAAAGTGTCTTAATTTGTTAAATTTTTTGTCCTCATACTTATATCTTGATTTATAGGATGTAAAACATGATATAAATATCATGTATTATAATTATATAAATATTTATAATAATATATATAATATATAAAAATTTAAATGGAATACACTATTCATAGAGACAGTAGGCTGTATGTACGCATGAACGATGATTACTTTTTTTCATTGTAATATTGAATGGGATAAAGTAAATCAAATATATGTCTGTATATAAATAATATCATTAAATAATAATTAATAATATATATTTATCATATATTTTCACTAAACCAATCCTTAATACATTTAATGTAGTCTGTGAGTGAATTATATCGCTTTGAGGGGCGGTAGTCAACACATCCCCAAATGAAATTATAAAATTTACACAAAATGGAAACCATGTAGGTAGGATTTATATAATAAAAAATAAGTAAAAAGTACATCATATATATCATATTAAAATATAGTGACCATCATAATTCCAAACCATCATAGGAGGTAAAGGTAAAACGAACGACACAATTTTGTGAGGTGGTAGTTGGTTGTACATTAAAATGGTATGTTTTGTACCCCTTAGACGGACGTGTCTGTATAGGTTGGTAAAACCCTTATAATAAAAAAATAATCATATATTGTTAATTATTATGTTATTATATTATAATAAAATAATAATTATCGATGTGGTGGAGAAAGAAAATAAAATAAAAGGGTTTGAGAAAGGATGATACATCTTCTTTGAGAAACTCCTTTAGATTTTCACCAAAAGGGTTTTCCTAGATGGATTAAAGAACAAATAAGGATTCATGGATGAGGGTAGGGAATTTGGGAAATGTATTGGTCATATATTGGGTGAAACTATGTGTTTTAATAGGTTTGATGGAGGGGGATAGGTGGTGGCCTTTTATCGGGAAGGGAGGGGACACACATGGAATTTTTAAAAACTATTTAGGTGTACCCACGGTTGTACCTAACAAAGGTCATAAAAAACGAAATATCTAAATAATGGAAGTTTTGTGGAAGAAATATGTCCATAAAATTGGTTTTGGTTATGTTTATAGGTCATTTGGGCCCATATGTTTAAGGTTATTCACTTGTTAAGAAATATTTTACCATAATTGTTGTAACTAATATTAATCACTTTAACAAATACTATTGGTGAAAAATTAAGTTGATATTATATGACTATAAATATGAAAACCATTATAATCATTTATGTTTGTTTTTCTAAATTAAATTCATAAGACTTGAAATATTATGTTTAATGCTAATCTCATAGATGTGGAAAGAATGTTGGTTTTCTAAGTGATAATGCTCAAAAGTTTATTTATATTATATATCTAAATTCAATATGAAAAGATTCCAATAAACTAAATTGTATTAATAGATTTATAATTGATCTAATGAGTCTTTAAAACCAATATAATATAAAATTTAAAAATATAAATAAATTATATGAAAAACATTTTGGAATTAACATTTAGTATTTATCACTATTCATCCAAAAATGATGTTTCCCAAAAATTCCCAAAAATTCACCCTAATCAAAATTAGACAATTCGAATTAAGAAATTATATTTGTTTTATAAAATTGAATTTGAAAAGTTTCTAAAATTAATTTTAATATTGTTCATAGAAAGACATAGAAAGATGTTCTTTTGAGAAAATAATATTTTTAAATATTTAATGACATTATAAAAAATTATAATTTTCACTATAATAATTAGAAATAATATTTTAAAATTAGTTATTAATATTAATATTACTAAAAATAATTACTAGGTTATAATTATATTCCTTCAATAATTATAACAAATAAAATTATGTTTCACAGAAACACAGTGTTGCGTGTAATGCATACCAAGTCAATGTTGCGTGTAAGACAAGCCATGTTAGTGTTGAGTATAGTCAAAAATTATATTAGGGTATTATATAATGAAAACACTACATGGTGTAGGTTACAAGGAAACAATAACTTAATGATTTCATATAACAAAAGATGTATTTAGTTTTACATGAAATTAAATATATCAAAAAAAGAATAAATAAATTCGACAGAAATATTTCACAAAAACTGAGGTTGTAACATTATATGCCTAATAAAATAACATTTTTATCCAAAAATTCACCTGGGTTATCAAAGATTTAATACAATAAATACCAATTCATGGAAACCAACATTGTAAAAATGAACACTAAATCTTCCTTTAAAAACATCGAAACTTAACAGTTACCCAAATTAACACGTAAATAGGTTTCCACATAAATGAACATCAGTTGAAAGTTAATACATGGACATGGAATAGAATTATATCTTTAATGTTATGGAGGATAGTGATAGATAACTTTTTTGGAAAAATATAAAAATACAAAGTGTTAAATTTATGAGGATTTAAGGGACCATTTGATTCATCGGAAAGAATAGTACTATGATAACCTTTTTGGTTTCAAGATTATTTTTGTAGATTTGAATAATTTTCGGGAGAAGTTACACTTGATTTTATTCCCTTTAAAATGTAATATCACACCATATTTTTATGTCTTGACCAACTGTCACAACACCTCTTTCTCCCAAAAGGAAGATGAATTTTTCATTCCGGAATCACGAACAGATCATGAGATCCATGATAGTCATCCCATATCTCTTTACATATCATAAACATAGGGTTTTTATAGTAGGTTATCAAATATACATAAATCCTCATGTGGTCAGATAATAATTTAATCACACAGACATAATCGTAATTTCATAAATATATTTCCTAAAATGGTTAACCTTATAACCCTTCTAAATGACGGAAATCTAAAGCATTATAATGATGGTCACTATATTATCTTAACTCTGATCCCCTATATATTATAAAGTTGATCTTTATTTTCACATTCCAAAATTGTGAATTTCCTCATCACATATTCTCTTTAAAAATGGTAATAACCAAAATAACCATAAATCATTTTGGAAAAATTGTATGTTATCTTTATTCTAGAGATTGCATGATAAATTCCATAAATCTAAGAATTTGTGAACTACATCCATGATAACATAAACCACATTGAAAAAAACCTCTACCATTTATTTGGTATTCAGTACCATCCAATTTTATTATTCTTATCCAACATATAATTATCCAAACATCATTATCTCAACAATATGAATAAATCAAGTGTTTTCTTCACTTAATAAAAATATAACCTTCCCCTAAAATCAGTTTTCTACCTCACCAGTACCATTAAACATATCCTATCAAATCATAAATTAAAAAGTTATACATAAAATATTTATAATTTACCTGATTTATAAAATATAATCATGGGAATACATAGCATATATAGATTAATAATCCAAATTTATTCATAAACCATTACTCATGTTTTATCAACTTATTAGGTAATACCTCCTTACTGGAATCATAAATACGAATCATTTCATCAAATTTATCAAAATAAATATAATCATTCTTATAAATAATAATATCGTAATAGTAACTACATTTCATATATCATTCATGGTCTCTTCATCATCATCAAAAATCCATTACTAGAACCACCTTGATAATTTTATTCATATTCCTTTTGAAAATGAAATCAATTTCTATAATTCCCCTACATTTTATATTTTAATTAGTCATTAATTTACTATAAATTAGAGAGGACAACATTCTCAACCATTATGTTAGCTGCACTTTTCATTTTCTCTTTCTAGTTATTTGTTTTTTGACCATCTTTTCCTTAGTCAAAACATCTTCTTGTTCCTCTGAGACATTAACATGGGTGTTTCATCCTACATTATTTACATGTTGGAAACTATATTTTCTTTCCATTATGGTATTTATTATGAAAACTACCCAGGATATCTATATTGATTCCATGATCTGGTTACGGTATACATCTTTAATCATGTTGTCTATGAACTGATTAATAATTATTACAACTTCTTCCACTATAGTGATCATCCCATATGACTTCTCATCAAAAGAAATTCTATCACATTCATCATTTACCCAGTTACTTCTGGTGCCCACCATTATCTTAAAACAAAATACATTGAAGATGAAATTGTTGTTATAATGAGTAACCACATAATCATCAAAAACCACTTTTAGGATGCCTAAATTATGAAACATTCTTTAATATATTACATCTTAGTTTTATAAAATGTTATTCCCTGAGATATTATTTTTAAATTTTCCATGAGGGTTTGTGAAGATATTTTCAATTCCCAAAGCACATCCCTCAAAGAGTATCAAAATAGGTGTGAAGGAAGGCATGTTGTTGTGTACCGGGTTACACAAGGTGGGGCCAAACACACCATGTTATATTTGTTAATACTTAGTACATTTATTCTAAAGACACACCACTTGTATTATCCAGATATTAATGTATTTCTTAAAATCCACTCCCTCTATCCTTTACTAACATTCCAAGAAAATTTCCAATACATTTCTACATCCTTAATATTATCCTTAAAGACATCCCTAGACATGTCTTTAGAATTAATACTTGGGATCTCACTTAATATTTCTCGTCCTTGATTCTAATGGTTAACTAAAAAATTTACTTTGATGAAAATTGTAAAGACCCAGAAATAGCATACAAGAAAACTAAATCACGTTTGTAGAATACTTAAATAATTACTAAAACATACACCCAATGACTGTACTAGTTTAGTTCCTTTGGAAACATGGAAACATAATCACTTGTAAATTACTGAGATATATTTTCTCACAGTAGGTTATCTAAGACTATCACCATATTTAGACATATCATACACTAAATATATCTTCATAACCTAGGGAAAAACACAAAAGGGGTGAGATCAAATTCTAAGTAAGGGTTAACAAGGTGGATATGTAATCATAAATCTGAGGATATGGGTATGAGAACACAATAATAACATTAGAGTATCATACATTGTATTTCAAAGTTCATAACCATGAATTATTGAATAAACATTTGCAATTAATAATTCATGAATCATAAGAAAATAAAGAACATAATCCATTAAAGAATATCATAGGAATAAGTCATTGAATTGTGGAATACATATAAACAATGAAAATCATATGTCAAGGATACCTAAAAAGACTTTAAAATATATTATTAATGGTTTAATAACCCATGAAAAATCATTTATCTTGGGATTCCCTCCCATGTACCCTATTATTTCAGGATTGGGGATCCCACCTGTTTACACTTTGATTTTAGTCATTGGATTCCCTCCCATATACCCTCTTGTTTCTTGCTAAGTATACCCTCTTATTATATTCTTGGTATGAACACTCATGTAGCATTTTGATCTCATAAAACATTTATCATTACCAAATTCATTATAGGGAGATTTTGGTCCCACCCATCAGATAATAAAATAATACATAAATTTTCCACAAGTTAAAATCAATTCCTCATATTATGACCCAAGAAAGAATTATGGGTTTTATAAATATCAAACCATAACGCATGAGATGAAAAGGGAATCACTAAAATGTCATCACATCATAAACTATGGAAAATAGATAGGCATTATAATCATTTAATTAAATCATTACCCATGAAATGAATCAGGTTTCAAAAGGATATAACCATTATAAAAGAAATAGGTTTTTTAAGGATCATTCCATCAAAAAATATATCATTCATGATAGAATATGAATTGAATTATTTGATAATTCTATATAAGGGAATGATTAAAATTAATAAATTTCATCATAGATAAAAAATAATTTTAAAATATCTTTTAAAAACATATCTTGAGGATAATATAATATCATTGTTGAAAAGGGATATTTAAAACCCAAATCCATCTAAAAAGTATTTTCATTAAATTTTTTTGAAAACATAGAAAAAAAGCATGAAATAATTTTGATTACCTTTTTTTAACATAAAAAAGGATACAAAAAAATTTGTAATTATTTTACATAAAAATATATTGAAACTTTATAAATTAAGATTTTTTATCATTTTATTCATTTTATTTGAAAACATCATTTTGAAAACGTCATTAAAATAATTTTTAAATATAAAACCTTTTTGAAAACCCTTTTCATTGAAAAATGCATTAAAACAAAAAAAATCATTATATTTAAGAAAAATACTTTTTTTAAAAAATAAATAACACTATAATCTTGTAAATGGAATAAATTGAATTATGGTTATAATAATGGGTAAATCCATACATTTCGCACATTTCTTTTACACTGTAAAAAGTACAAAAAAAATTCCCCAAACAGAAAATAACAAGAAGATTCCATTTTAAAATCATTTTTTAAAAGAAAAGATATTGGTAAAATATTATTATAAATATCATAGCTGAATTGTAGATTATTTTTTGAAACTCTTTTTCAAAACATGGTATTTATCGAATAGAGATTTCCAACCTATGAGAGAGTTAAATTCATACATTCTGAAAACTGCATTTTTGGTCATCTTATTTACCAAAGAGTGGAGAAATGGAACCATTAATTGGATATAACATGAATAACTAGAGTTTAATAAAACTTCATAGGTTTCTTGATATATGGATCATATTGGTTCCCTAATGGGGGCATAATCATATGAAATATTGATAAATGGTTAGAATATAGATATAAACCATTACCAAATTTTTATCGTTGAATTGTAACACCATAGAAATAATAAAATTACATGAGGCATAAAATATTATGAAAATAATTAAATTAATGATATAGCATGTAAATTTCATTATATAAACCTCATAGAAATATATATTTTCCAAACATAGCATGTGTCATAATGAAGGCACCTTGAGAACAAAATTAAATTACCGATTTGGTAACATTTAAAACACAAACCCCATGAAAGGAATATAATAAAATGAATATTTAAATTCCAATATATTAAAGTTCAATAATCATAAAATATATCTATGGTTTGTATACACTACACCCAAACGAAATTAGTGGTGAATAAGCCATTAATCTCACAAAAATGAAAAGTGAGAAGAAATTCCCTTACATTATGTCTTAAATCTCATTCTAGTCATACAGACCACATGTTTAATAAATATAAGATTAATATATATCAGTTACAGAACCATGTTATTATTTCTAATAACTTATATGATTTTATTATTTGTTTATATTACTATGTAATTAACAATTCTGAGTTAACATTTCACTTTTGGTAATATCAACTTTATTTTTTTCATTGGTTTTAATTTGTTAATTCATTGGTCCACATACGTATATAATGATTTAAAGAATATAAAACATGATTCAAAAATCAAATATTATTTTTATATATTTATTTATAATTAAATTTATTACATAGAAATATGAAAATGGAATCCACTGTTCATGTAGACTTTAAGCCTTATATATGCATGCACGATGTTTCTGTTTTTCATTGTAATATTGAACAAAGGAAAAAAATTAAATATTTATTCATAATATCATTAAAGTATATATATTATGTCATATTTATAATATAATTTCAATAAACCCATCCCTAATATATTTTATGTATTTTGTGAATGAATTACATCATTTTAAAGGTCAGTACTTCACACTTCCCCAATAAAAATTATCATATTTAAAAAAAATGGAAAGAATGAAGGTAGGATTTATATAATAAATAAATAATTTCAAATGAATCATAAATTTCATAAATATCTTATATAAACTATTTTCCATCATAATTGCCAACCGTGATGGGAGTTAACATTAAGATAAACAACATCTTTCGTGAGGTGCTAGTTTATCGTACAAAAAATTGGTATGTTCGTAACCCACTAAATGGATGTTTATGTAAGTGAATATAAAAAAATTAGAATAAAAAATATAATTATATTGGGGATAATGGTGTAATTATATTTTCATTTAATAATTATAATTGAGGTGGCAGAGAATGAAAATAATGGAAAGGATCATAAGGAATGATGTCACCTCTTCTTTGAGTAACTTCTTTTCGTTTGCACCAAAGGGATATCGTGGTTGTATCTCATAAAAAAGAGAGTGTTAAAGGTGGAAGGTATCGATATTAGGGATTTCATTGAAAATTAATGGCCAAATATAATTTTTTTTAGGTTTATATAGATGGGGGAGTGTTTGTGACTTTTTATATGGAATGAAGGTGATAAAAATGGCATTTTTAAATACAAGTTTGGTGTACCCATGTATTTACCTAAAAAAAGTAATAAATAATGAACCAAACTCAATAATTGAAGATTTATGGTTGAAATATGTCCTTAAAATTTATTTTTTACAATTAGATATGTCATTTTACACTAATGTTTATGGTTTATTCCCATTTTAAGAATAATTTTACTATAATCATTATAAATAATCTTAATCACATTCCATAATATTTCCTGTAAAAAATTAAGTTGATATTAATATACTATAATTAAAAAAAATTGAACCATGTTAGTTAATTTTTGGAAATTCAATTCACATAATCTGAAAAAATATATTTAATGCCAATCTCATAGATGTGTCAAGTAACCAAGTTTTTAAAGTGATAATGCTGAAACTTTTACTAATATTTTATATCTAAATTAAATATGAAAAGATTAAAAAGAGATAAATTTTATTATTATATGTTTAATTAATCAGATGTGAATTAAAAAAAACTCAAAAAATAATTTCACTATATATATAAAGTTGAAAAAAGAGTTGTTTTGAATTAAAATTCAGTATTTTTATCTATTCATCAAAAAATGAAGTTTATCAAAAAAATCACAAAATGTAACTCTAAGATAATTTTGAAATTATTAATAAAATAATTATATTTATTTTAAAATATTATATATCTAAATGTTCCTAAAATTAATTTTATTATTTTTTATAGAAAGACCTATAATGAAGTTCTTTTAAGAAAATAATATTTTTAAAAATTTAACGACTTCACCAAAAATTTAATTTTTCATTATCAAAATTATCAATTATATATGAAAAGTAGTTATTACTGATAAAATTATTAAATATATCATCTAGGTTATAATTATATTTTATTAATATTTATAACAATAAAATTATGTTTCTATGAAACTCAGTGTTGCATGTAACTCAGGCCAAGTCAGTGTTGCATATAACACAAACCATGTATGGATTGGGGGTTGATAAAACATTTATTGGTGTATCATATAATTAAATCATAAATTTCTTTATAATGGAATAAAAAACATGGTTATTTCATATAATAGAAGATATATTTAGTGTTATGTGTAACGCCCCGACCCCAGTTACCTAGAGTCGGTGCATTATTACATAACATTGTCATGATCACAAGAAAGATCAAATCTCGAAAGACCGATCGGTTTAGTAGCCTTGGAAACACTAGATATATTCATAATGTTTTACATTACATCATAATGTGAAAAACTACTACAACAACATAGTCTCCATATCCCACACTCAATCCCCACATACTATCCCTGCAGGTTATTCATAAATTACTTCTTCACATCCTGGGAAAATTAAAACATAGAAAAGGAGTGAGCTCAATTGCCCAGTAAGGATAACAATTTAGTGGAAACTTTCATAAATAATAATAATCATTTAAGGCAATGTATAACTTAAAAAATTCCTTTTAAACATTAACTTCAACATAGTATGAAAAAAATAAAATTTAATAATTCCATTTACTTATTCACATGTATATATTCTACTAATCGAATAATCACATGAAATATAAATTACCACTTTCATAATGATGGAATGCATATTTCCAGACTATCATAACCACATATCCAAGGTCTCGTGCCAAGACTACAAATAAGATTTTTTCAAGGCCTTATGCCAAGACACTAGTTTGTCTCATGAGACCTACCGATGCATCGATGAGCTATAACGGGCTCCACCCGTCACATATTAAGTCCAATGAATTCCTATATGAAAAGGTTTAAACATAACATAAACATTCGTATTAAACCTAGCATACGAAATGTCAATATTTTCACCATAAATCATGAATGGTATAAAAATAGCACATCCACAGTCAAACATATCACAAAACCTTCAATATAATATAGAAGTTTTGTATCATAATTAATCAACATCAAATAAGCTTAAAATCCATCAAATTATGTTGACATAGATGAAATAAAAACTATTTGAGAGAAATATCTCTTTTCTCGAAATCATTGAAAAGTCACACATTTATAAAGGAAGTAATTTAAAAGAGATTTTTGAATCAAAGAGTCCCATACCACATTTATACTTTTGAAAAGAAATATCATTTCATAACCTTCATGTCCATATAAATAAATCCTTAAAATCATTTTGAAAACATGGAAATTAATTAAAAATATTTAGAAAGATAAATCTTTAAAAAATTTAAAATTATGATCTTGATAAAGAGTACCTTTCAAAAATTCTTAAAATATTCATTTTGAAATAATTTAAAAGTCACATAATTATAAGATAAAACATTTACTTTGAAGATATTCTTATAATCTTGTAAGGGAAGATTTGATGATTTTATAACGGCAGTAAATAGCCGCACCTGCCGTATAAGTTAAAAAAACATTCTGACCTTAAATTTGTCGACAGGTAAAAAGCTCCTTATCTGGAAAATGATGGAAAGATTCCTTTAAAAACACATAATGGTATAAATGACTTTAACCCATATTCTTTTTAAATAGTAAAAATGTTTTGAAATACATTTCTAAGAAACATGGATGTGGATGATAAAGAGATCCTAATAAGTAATTGTGTATAAACAACCTCGGATAATGAAGAGATTGTGAAATAAACCCTTATGTTGTACTTTTCATTGGTTGAGGGTTGGTTAACCTACTGTACAATGGTGAAATAATTTTTATTAAATTATAAAAGAATCATATATATTAATATGATATCATATATGATCTTTTAACATTTCCTTGTTAATAATATCTTAGTATTATCGTTGTTTCGGGTGTTAACTTACTCGTTTTCTTTTATATGTTTTGTTACATAATACATGTTTGTCATGGATAGGATGTATCTTATTCATATTCAGAATTATATCAAGTCCTTAAAAATTATTTTTAAATCATCAAATGATAATTATACTTGAATGGATATGATGGAGAATGAATCTCATCGCGTTCGTGGAGACGATAGTCCGTACGTACGCACAAGCGACAATATCATTATTTTGATATTAAAATAATATATAATTGGATATTATATCATATATACAGAGTAATTATCATGTTATATTTATTATTTACATGAGTTACCCAAAATTATTATACCCATCCAAATAATAATATATTGAATAACAATTACAGCACGACGTGGAGACGGTAAGCCGGACGTACGCATGTATGGTGACATGTTATTCAAAGGGTGGATATAATACTGAATATGGTTGTATCATATTTATAATAACATTATAGTATATATAAGATACTGGAGTTATTATTTTAGAATGGTAATAACAAAGAAAGAAGAAGTGGAAGAAGAAATGAATTTGAAAAAGGGTGGTGAAAACATTACCTCTTCTTCGGGTTCTTCCTTTTGATTTGATCAAAAGGGATCCATAGGTTGGCTTTCTGATCAAACTAAGGCCTCTAGGTTGTATTGAGGGAAGTTTAGAGAGTATTTGGGCAGATTTTGGTTGAACAAAAAGGCTTTTAATGTGTGAAGTAATGAGAATGGGGAGTTCTCTTTTATAAGAGTTGTGAGGGGCACCTTTGGAAAAGCTAGAAATATTAATTTATAATAAATTAGTATTCGATTTCTAATGGCTCAAAAGTTTATTATTCAAAGGTTAATTTGGGTATAGGTCTAAAACCATTAAATCTATATAATTTAGACAGGTTTGGTTTACTATATTAAACATATCTTTTAGTTTTAACTCTTAGTTAATTAGTTTGACATTTACCATGTCACTTTGTATTTTTATATTATATAGTTAATAAACATACTATATACATCCAAGAGACCCCTAAGTGGTCCATTAATGATACACATATCATGATATAATTCTCTTGGCCAAACCTTATATTTTTAGGAATTTAATATCAATTAATAATATAAAATTTGTTTTAAAAACTCTTTTATGTCAATTTTGACACTATTCAGTAGTTGCTTTTTGGGAAACTTATAAAAGAATGATTACTTCAAAAAAAGTCAATTAAAGAAATCCTAATATGTCATATTATCCTATAAAATTATTGTAATTCATTTAAAGTCTCAAATTATATTTAATTCGGTATTTATAATATCAATTTTTTTAATTTTTCACTATTATGGTAATTACTGCATCATCATTGTGTCATAAAAATATTAAATTATTTAAGGTCTAAAAATTATAAATAAAATATAATTATGTATGAAATCGTATTATCTTTCTAATGAATATTTTCAATAGAATTTATCTTCTGTATAACCCTATATTAAAAATGTTTTAGTAAATAAACATTGATTTTAACTCTTTTAACTCTTCTTTGAATTAAATAATAATAAATGTACTAATCTAATCCAAGTGGACCTAAATGATAATATTATATTCATAAGGTTGTTTTTGGTCGAGATACACTTTTACAATAGAATTAGGACATGTGTTAGGGTAATATTAATATCATTTTTACCCTTAATTACCCTATTTACTTTTAACCGTCGTAAATAAAAGTAAAAAGTTACTATTCACCAAAAATTATTTTCATCTCATTGAACCAAATTTTATTTCTCGATATTAACCGTGTCTCTTGTATTTTGGAAATTCTATTCATAGAAGTGGAAAAATTATGTTTTATGAAAAATTCAGTTTTTTAACTACCACTTAGTAGTTTCACTATTCATCAAAAATTGAAGTTTTTCAGAAAAATGCCAAACATTCACCCTAAGCTATAATTGATATCCCGAATTCAAAAATGATTTATATTTTAAAAAATTCCAAACATATAAGTTGAATTAATTAATTTTATAATTAATTCCCGCTATCACAACAAATAGCGTATTTTTATGAAAAAATATATACAAAAAGATTGACAATTGTTTAGGTCCAATTTCAAAGTGAAATTAATTCTAATGAACACCATTGGATAAAATGGTAAAAATATATTCTAATTATAGTTTAAAACCACTCAATAATATAATTTATCACTATGAATTATTTTGATTTAAAAAGTTGTTTTTAAGTATTTTTCACTATTCATAAAATTTGGAAGTTCTCAGAAAAATACCAGAAATTCATCTTAGGATAATTTCGATGTTCCAAAACCAAAAATGAAGTCCATTTTGAGAGATGGAATTTATAAACTTTCAAAAATTAGGTATTACCATTCATAACGGCTAGTTTGGTAAGTAATGGTGCGCTTTAACTCGGTGTTGCGTGTAGTGAAAGTTATTGAATTTTTTTGAAGAAATAACACACTATGAAATCTTGGGGTATTACATTCTCCCATCCTTTAATAAATTGCATCCTTGAAATTTGAAATTGTTCTTCGAAAATAAAAGGTTGAAAATAATAAATATCTTTGTGGGAAAACCCACATCGGAAGTTGGGTTACTAAAATTTAGTCTTAATATGAGGAAAAGAGAAATGAAAGGGTCACCACCAAATTATGATCCCGATTAATAGAAAATTGGTGGAAATTAGAGACATATAATTGGAGGAAAACGTAACTATTCATAGGTAGTGATTGAGGTCATCAATCACAAAAAAGTTTAAAATTTAGGTCCTCAAATTCATCAATCTATGATGATTTGAAATACCATCGGTTCAACAAAACATAGGCTATTATGATAACACATTTTTGGTTTTAGGATTCCTTAATTAAAGTATAAGAATTAATTTCTTCATAGAATAAGGGAAGAAGAAAAAATATATTCTTGACAAGTAGAGTTCCATACTTTATCTAATTTCTACCATAGACTCATCTTTCACTCTAAAAGATAATAGAACTTAAAAACAATATTATATTTATCCTATTCGTATAGGGTTAAAAAATGAATTTATAATTCATCTAGAAGAACCATTAGAAAAAATGAAATTATTCAATCCAGGACATCACGTGGGTCAGTGGTAGGTGATACACCCATGTCGCCCTTCGGTTGTGGGTTCAAGTCTCGCGGCCTTGCCGGACGCGACAGGTTGCCGACCGACCTCCGGGTTGTCCTTTTATGGCAATCCAAAATAATCCAAACTAGAACTATCCAAAATACTTCAGTCCAAAATATATATGGAAGGTAAACACAATAAAGATCCTTTTTCCCGCGTAATAACATGTGAACACCATCATCATGTATTCTTTTAAAACACTACAACATCATGAATTACCATAAAACCTTATTGATTACATTCATGATCCCTTATTCCTTAAAGAATAATAGATATACTCCTTCAATACAAAAATGATTTAAACCCAAACAATGATGGAATATACAAATCATTAATCAGTTTCAAGGTAGTCAAGAATATCCAATATAATTTATCCAAATCAATCATGTATTATTCGAAAATCAATACCTCAGTATCAGAACTATATTATGGTTTATCATTCTCTCAACTATATATTTTCCAAAAATTTATCCTACCATTGAGTCACTTTTCTTTGTTCCACACAATCTCAAGTCCTTAATGAAATAGTACTACAGTACAATCCTTATATACTCCATAATTATTATAACAAGTACATTGTTGATACAACACTCAATTGACATAATCAACATAATAACTCTAATTATTCCTCTTCATCTGTGGTAGTATCATAACTTGATTATTATCCAATAGCATCATTTGCGGCATAGTCTGATGACTGGGACATAGGTTCGCATAGTTTCCAAACTCCTTGCAAATTAAGCATTGTACATTTGAAACCATTTTCTTACCCTTGCAGTCACGTACTTTGTGCCCTTTTCCTCAACACTTATAATAAACTCCCATTCCTTTCAGGAAAGTTCCAGGGGGTTTCTTCCCACAGTTATCACACATGGGAAAATTCTTATTTCCCCTATTCCCTTTATCCATCTTTTCCTCTTCCATCCTTTTCTTATCTTGCTTCCCTTCAAAGCCATAGGACTCAGTAAACTCTTTACTTATCTTATCAACATATGATATTATTTTTTCATATGATGATAATACATGGGAGACTATTTATCTTATAAATTCTGTCTTAAGACCATGAAATATATGATCCTTCTTTCTCTTTGGGTCATGTGCATTACTGGAGTTATCGTCCCTTCTAATGGGAGCCACTTCTAAACAATGGCATACACTAGATTAGTTTATGAATAACAATAACTAATCCCAAACCTTTAAAACACATAACATAAATTAAATAGTTTATGGATATAATCCACAATCATAAAAATGTCTCCTTTGAGGAAGTATATACTCATAAACCCTTAATAATGGTTTTTAAAGAAAATGAGAATTATCCTAAGAATATCCCTTGGGTGTGTCGTAACCAAGAGTGCAGCAAGGCCCGTTGTCATGCACCAGTTCTTGTTCGAGTCTAGCTCAAAGCGGTGTTTTGGGGTTTTACCCGTAGGTACATCTGTGCCAGAGCCGCCTCTACCTGCTCGTATCCAGACAAGGATGTATTGCTCGGAAAACTCACAAAATCTCTACAATACCAAAATTGTAGGAAGTTCTTCTATACTAATCCTCAAGGTCCATCTAAGGTCTATGTGCTCTAATCAGAGTTTATCTAAATCTAGCATCCAAGGTTTGTACTAAACTTCTTCTGATACCAACTGTAACTCCCCGACCCCAGTTACCTAGAGTCGATGCATTATTACATAACATTGGCATGATCACAAGAAAAATCAAATCTCGAAAGACCGATTGGTTTAGTAGCCTTGGAAACACTAGATATATTCATAATGTTTTACATTACATCATAAAGTGAAAAACTACTACAAAAACATAGTCTCCATATCCCACACTCATATCCCCACATACTATCCCTGCAGGTCATTCATAAATTACTTCTTCACATCCTAGAAAAAATAAAACATAGAAAATGGGTGAGCTCAAATTTCCAGTAAGGATAACAATATAGCAGAAACTTTCATAAATAAGAATAAACATTTAAGGCAATGTATAAAATAAAACAAAAGCCTTTTAAACTTGAACTTCAACATAGTATGGGAAAAATAAAATGAAATAATGCCATTTACTTATTCACATGGATATTATACTAATCGAATAATCACATGCAATATCAATTACCACTTTCATAATTATGGAATTCATAATGCTAGACTATCATAACCACATAGCCAAGGCCTCCTACCAAGACTACAAATAAGATTTTGTCGGGGCCTTGTGCCAAGACACTAGTTTGTCTCATGAGACCTACCGATGCATCGAGAAGCTATAGCGGGCTCCACAAATCACATATTAAGTCCAATGCATTCCTATATGAAAAGGTTTAAACATAACAAAAACATTTGTATTAAAACTAGCATACGAAATGTCAATATTTTCACCATTAACCATGAATGGTATAAAAATAGCACATCCACAGTCAAACATATCACAAAACCTTGAATATAATATATATGTTTTTTATCATAATAAATCAACTTCAAATAAGAATAAAATCCATAAAAGGATGTTGACATTGATGAAATCAAAACTATTTTAGAGAAATATCTCTTTTCTCGAAATCATTGAAAAGGCACACATTTATAAAGGAAGTAATTTAAAAGAAATTTTTGAATCAATGTATCCCATACCACTTTGATACTATTGAAAATAAATTTCATTTCAAAACCTTCATGTCCATATAAATAAATCCTTAAAATCATTTTGAAAACATGGACATTAATTAACAATATTTAGAAAGATAAATCTTTAAAACATTTAAAATTATGATCTTGATAAAGAGTACCTTTCAAAAATTCTTAAAATAATCATTTTGAAATCATTTAAAAGTCACATAATTATAAAATAAAACATTTGAATTGAAAATATTCTCATAAGATTGTAAGGGATGCATTGAAGATTTTATAACGGCGGTAAATAGCCGCACCCGCCGTATAAGTTAAAAAAACATTCTTACCTTAAATTTGTCGAAAGGTAAAAAGTGCCTTCTTTGGAAAATGAAAGAATGATTCCTTTAAATACACATAAGGTTATAAATGACTTTAACCCATATTCTATGTAAATATTAAAAATGTTATGAAATACATTTCTATGAAACATGGATGTGGATGATAAAGAGATCCCAGTAGATAATTGTGTATAAACATCCTCGGATAATGAAGAGATTGTGAAATAAACCCTTACCTTGTACTTTTCCATGGTTGAGGCTAGGTTAAACTCCTGTATAATGGTGAAATAATTGTTATTAAATTATAAAAGAATCATATGTATTAATATTATATCATATATGATCTTTTAACATTGCTTTGTTAATAATATCTTAGTATTATCGTCGTTTCAGGAATTAACTTACTCATTTTCTTTTATATGTTTTATTACGTTATCCATGTTTGTCATGGATATGATGTATCTTATTCATATTAATAATGATATCAAGTCTTTAAACATTATTTTTAAATGATCAAATGATAATTATACTTGAATGGATATGATGGAGAATGAATCTCATCGCGTTCGTGGAGACAGTAGTCCGTACGTACGCACGAGCGACAATATCATTCTTTTGATATTAAAACAATATATAATTGGATAGTATATCATATATACAGAATAATTATCATGATATATTTATTATTTACATGAGTTACACATCATTATTATAACCATCCAAATAATAATATATTGAATAACAATTACACCACGACGTGGAGATGGTAAGCCGTACGTACGCACGTATGGTGACATGTTATTCAAAGGGTGGATAGAATAATGAATATGGTTGTACCATATTTATAATAAAATCACAGTATATATAAGATACTGGATTTATTATTTTATAATGGTAATAACAAAGAAAGAAGAAGTGGAAGAAGAAATGAATTTGAAAAAGGGTGGTGAAAACATTACCACTTCTTCGGGTTCTTCCTTTTGATTTGATCAAAAGGGCTCTTTAGGTTAGCTTTCTGATCAAAATAAGGCCTCTAGGATGTAGTGAGGGATGTTGATAGAGTATTTGAGCATAGTTTGGCCGAACCAAAAGTATTTTATCGTGTGAAGTAATGAGAAGGGGGAGTCCTCTTTTATAAGAGGGGCGAGGGGAACCTTTGGAAAAGCTAGAAATATTAATTTATAATAAATTCATATTCGATTTCTAATGGCTCCAAAGATTATTATTCAAAGGTTAAGGTGGTGATAGGTCGAACAACATTCAATCAATAGAATTTAGACAGGTTTAGGTTACTTTATTAACCTTATCTGTTATTTTTAACTCTTAGTAAATTAGTTTCACATTTACCATGTCACTTTGTATTTTTATATTATATAGTTAATAAACTTACTATATTCAACCAAGAGACCCCTAAGTGGTCCATTTATGATACAAATATCTTTATATAAGTCTCTTGGCCAATAATTAGATTTTTAGGAATTTAATATCAATTAATAATAGAATATTTTATTTAAAAACTATTTTATGTCAATTTTGACGCTATTCAATAGTTGATTTTTGTGAAACTTATAACAGAAATATTACTTCGAAAAAAGTCAATTAAATAAATACTAATATGTCATATTATCCTATAAAATTAGTTTAATTCATTAAAACTCTCAAATTATACTTATTTGGGTATTTATAATATCAATTATTTTAATTTTTCACTATTATGGTAATTACTGCATCATCATTGTGTCATAAACAAAATAAATTATTTAATGTCTCAAAATTATAAATGAAAGATAATTATGTAGGAAATCGTTTTATCTTTATAATGAATATTTACAATCGAATTTATCTTATGTATATCCCAATATTAAAAATGTTTTAGTAAATAAACTTTGATTTTTACTCTTTTAACTCTTCTTTGAATTAAATAATAATAAATGTCCTAATCTAATCCAAGTGGACCTAAATGAAAATATTTTATTCCTAAGGTTGTTTTTGGTATATATACACTTGTCCAATAGAATTAGGACATGTTTTAGGGTAATATTAATATCATTTTTACCCTTAATTACCCTATTTACTTTTATCCGTGGTAAATAAAAGTAAAAAGTTACTATTCACCAAAAATTATTTTCATCTCATTGAACCACATTTTACTTCTTGATATTAACCGTGTCTCTCAGAGTTTCGAAATTCTATTCACAGAAGCGGTAAAATTATGTTTTCTAAAAAATTTAGTTTTTTAACTACCACTTAGTAGTTTCACTATTCATCAAAAATTGAAATTTTTCAGAACAATGCCAAAATTTCACCCTAAGCTATAATTGATATTCCGAATTCAAAAATGATGTCTATTTTACAAAATTCCAAACATATATGTTGCATTAATTAATTTTATAATTAATTCCTACTGTCACAACAAATAGCGTGTTTTTAAGAAACAATATATACCAAAATATTGACAATTGTTTAAGGTCCAATTTGAAAGTGAAATTTATTCTAATGAACAACATTGGATAAAATGGTAAAAATATATTCTATTTATACTTTGAAACCACTCAATAATATAATTTATCACTATAAATTATTTTGATTAAAAAAGTTATTTTTAAGTATTTTTCACTATTCATAAAAATTGGAAGTACTCAGAAAAATACCAAAAATTCATCTTAGGATAATTTCGATATTACGAAACCAAAAATGAAGTCCATTTTGAGAGATAGAATTTATAAAATTTCAAAAAGTAGGTATTACTATTCATAACGGCTAGTTTGGTAAGTCATGGTGCGCTTTAACTCGGTGTTGCGTGTAATGCAAGTTATTAAATTATTTTAAAGAAATAACACACTATGAAATCTTAGAGTATTACATTATCTGAAATGTAAAATATCTTGAAAAGTTTAAATTAATTTGAATAAAATATTTCGTAGAAACATGGGTTATAATTATAAATTAATATGGCGAGGAATGGATCTAATAATAAATTTATAGAGAGGTAAAATGTATTTCATTGTATTGGTTTTTCAAATACCTATTTTATGATATGGTATTGGTGGACCAGATGGTGTGGTGATCCCTTATCAAGAAATAACAATTCAATGAAATGTGGAATCACATTTTTGGGTTTTAATAGTGGAATGACGGTTTTAACAACAGATTAATGAAAAAAACATTGAGAATTATGAATAATCAACACCCACAATGTTTCCCTAAAGATTCTTTATACATCGTGATATCCACATCAGTATTCATGGGACCTTCAATGATATACAATTTCTTATTTTCATGTGTGGTATAAAAATCATGGTCAACAAGTAAAATAATTGGTTAGTTCTTCATAATTTTTAGAATTTGTGTGGTTGGAATATTTTATTATTATTTATTTACATTCTATATGTCACTTTTTTTTCAAGAGCATTGATGTAACATAGTGTTATATTTTTATTCATTTTCATCCTCCTGGGAACATCTTGTATTAAGAGTTGACCTTTCTTATTTCTTTTTCATTTCTTCATGATTTTCAATATTTCATAATGGGTATTATTATACTAAACTCTGTATGGGCCTTGTTCCAAAACATGTTTTGTATGTATAAAAATGAACATGTTCTACGATCATCAGTTTATATGAATAGTATGTATAGATTATTTGAAGTTCATATACAGTGATTATTGGTGATTCATTCTAGTTCAAGGTGATTCAGGATATTTTTAGTGACCCTTTTGATTGGAGTTTTTCAAAGAGTATATATCGCAGGGTGGATCTTCTAGATCCTTGTGTTTATGTGACTCGTCATATTTTTTTCCCACTCTATTATTGTTTTTCATGATGTATTAATACACGATATATTTATTTTTATACTTTTTAGTTAATTATATACATTCATCTGGATGTTTTTTTATTTATATGAATTTGAGATATGTATCTAATTTTAGGTTTTCATATTCTAAGGGATCGAATATTTTTATATATTCCGTTTCAATGCTACTCATCTACCCTACCCCTATTGGATATGTTCTTGTGGTTGAAATATCTTCTTAACACTGGCCTAGGTATCCCTAGTTATTGGAGGACAAGCCACATGTCAAATATGAGCAAGGGTCAAATCATTTTCCATCCCAGGGTTGGCGGAATGGGTTTGAAAGTCATAGGATTAGTGACTCACATGTTATTATGGAATCAATTTGCTATTGTAATCTAGTAGTTGTGTCTGGGAATCCAAATGGAAGGGAGTGAACCATTTCGTGTTAAGGGGAATTACCCTTATTGTGATTTAACTTGGACGATCAATGGGGATGATGTTCCTGGTGAATTGAGATTGTGTAGCAAATGGTTTTTTGAGTTAGTTCTTGGTTATGATCAGGATGGTCATACCTATCATTTTTTATGATGGGTATAATGTGGGATATTTAAAATGGGTTTTTAATTTTTTTTAATGACAATAAGAATAATAATATATTAAGCATAATCATATTATTCACATATGAAAGATCATATTATTGGAAGGGTTGTGGATATGATTAGAAAAAAAAAGATATGAAACCAAGTAGCACCTGGGAAGGGGGGTCATATTTTTCCTGGTTCCCTAGTGATTACTAGATTTTGGATTTAATTGTTTGCTATACAGATCTTGGATGTCTATATTGTTCTCAAGATATAATTTTGGTTCCCTAGGAATGAGTCAGATGGGAGGTGCACTGATACTCATTGGGAAAGCATGAATGCTGGTGTTATTATTCATGGAACCAATCATAGAATCACAAAAATATTAAAGTTAACACATTATTGTGGGTGTTATTATGAATCCATGATGCCTTATAGAATTTAGTCATCATGATTAGTATAGGTGATGGTGCATAAATTATTTGGTTGATTGGTTATTATTTCTACTGATTTGTTATTTTTTGAAATCCATATTATACTACCCTAACAAGTATTGTACCAGTAAGGGATCAATCCACATGGAACGAGAGTTATATTTGTATTTATTATCAAATATATAATTTATCTAGTGATGTTTGATACAATTTAGAATTTATTTGATTTTTATGTTTTGATAATAAATGATTTTTTTTCAATTTATTAATAAATTTCTTTAAAGATAAAGAGAAAAAAAAACAGAAAACACCGGAATTTGGTTTTGATTAGAATTTGGAGAGAAATGTGTCGGGGATCTAGATTTTAAAGATTGTTTTTAAATAAAATTTATTACGAGGTTTTGTTGTTCATAATAATTCACATCTAGGGGTTAAGATCATAACAGAACCCCCTTAGTCTGGTGAGTTATTTATAAATCACTAGATACCAATTCCTGGGTCTCACTCTTAATTTTATTAGTTGCAGTCCCTTTTGAAATGAATAAATCACCAAATGTTCAGGATTTTTTTTTCAATCTTAATTCCTTAATGAATCCCTATAAATCCCATCCTTTGTCCGATATGATATTTCTAGTAATATTTATAAAGAGATTATAAGGAATTAGGAGAATGTAGAATAAACAACACGGTTACAACACCATAAATGACAAATTAAAACTCACAATAGTCTATAGCCCCAACACATAGAAAATTTAGATACTCATATAGTAGATTGTAATTAAATAAATTGTTTGACCTGAATACATCGTCTTGAATGCTTTGGAGCCAAGGTTGTTGGGAAGGTAGCATGGAAGCACCTTTGCTCCTCTCTTCTCTCCTCTTCTTCCTCTCTCTTCCTCTCTTCTTGGCTGTCCCCAGAGTACTCTCCCTTAGAATATCACAGAATATATGATGACTAAATGAATTAATCCCTCCCAAACATGGAGTTCTAGCCACTTATTTAAAGGTTTTAGGTTTACACAACAGGTACTAGAAAGTACACAATGTGTACTTCTTGTAAACACGTTTTGGCCATTGTATCCCGGTCGGTAGGTGAGATAACACACTGTCTTTGACATTGAAAATGGTGCTTCTTAGTAGGTGGATGTACAAATCATGTAGCGCCTCCCCACAATCCTTGAAATATGGTTCTTAATCCACTAACCTCTTCTAGAATGTCCATACGACGTGTGTTGGGGTCGTACACATCGTGTAGTCTTCAGCCGACAAAATGGGCATGCACTTATTCTCAGAAGAAAAACTACTTCTTCAATGGGGTACATGACATGTACCAAGACTCACATGGAATGTAATGGTTTTTGGGAACATTGGGATTTACTTGGACAAGTCAATCCTCATCAGGGTGCTGATACACTACATGTTTCCAAAAGTAAACATAGTGTAATTTGGAATTTTTGATTAACATCCCACGATTTGTGTCTTTGGCAAATAAACTACTAAATATCATCATGATCACCAATAAAAATAATTTGAACCAAATAATTATTCATATTTCTTGAAAAAAGTGTTTTTATGATCATTAAAATATATGGAAAATAATACACAAATTGGGTATGTCATTGATCATTTTGAATAATATTATGGAAGAGGAGTACAAAAAAATGTTTTCTGAATAGATAGGTGTATATAGGTGGCTACCACATCAATTTTATTGATATATAATGCGAAGAGTATTTTTAATAGTTGATTCCTATTTTGGAGGTTAACATTACTAGAAATAAGAAAATATAAATGAAGTTGTATAGTTGAGATTACCATAATCCTACTGATGGATCAGTTTATAATGTTATGACGTGTTGATATAGATGGATGTGGATGTGTTTTATCTTAGTATTTAGTGATGATGATGATCATGTAGAATAGATTTTTGTTTATATCTTTCGTTGTGTGTTGTGTCATGCAATAGAAGTGTGTTTGGAATTCTATTAGTGGACCTGATGAGTTGGGTGCCAATTGATGAACATGGTGTATTTTAATTGATTTCTAGGAACCAATTATACCTCTCATGTATAAGAAGTTCCATACTATTTTATTTGAGCTGAATCATATATTTACATCCTCGAATAAACTAGGTAAATTTGATTTTTTGGTCACACTGTGGGAATCATTTTTAGAATATATAATCAAATTAGGATTCCATGAGATGACACATCTTGAGTATATGATTTTAGACATTTTAAAAGTATTGAAATATGTTTTGGGAGATTATGTTAATGTTATATCCATGAGTTTTAATTTGTATTAAAAATGTAATTTCCCATAGAAAAAATCATTAAATAATTTTATGATAGTTCCTTTGATCTCAAGATGATACTTCTACCATTATTTAGTAACTTTTTCAAATGTCTAGAGGGTAACATTTATTGAGATAATTTATTCCTATTAAATAAATATAGGTTCTTAGCATAAGACAAAATTTTGATATAACCTTAATAAAACATCAATGTTAAATTATAACATTGCGGTTGAGTTTAGATTTTACTATTTTACCTAGGAGAGTTATAAATGTTGTTCATGTTTTATTCCATGGATTAGAAATTTAAATTGGTATTTTATTTACAATATTATTTCCCTCAATTCAAATTATGTGGAAGAGAAACTCCCCTATTACTTTAAATTTCCCAATAGAGAGGGGGACGCACTAAAAGATTCTTTTAAGGATCCTAATGGATAATGATGGGGATGTTGTCTTTATATAGGGTGGATTGTTATCATTCGACCTAAAATATTTGAGGATTCTATATCAGGTAGTCATATTGTCTTTTATTTTTGTTTAAATTCCAATTTTACATCCAATATCAATTTATATTATTTTGTTTGGACTATTATTGATATAATAAGGTCCATGTATGGGAGATTTTTAGTCTAATGGGGGTTTTGGGTGGTTTTTAGGGTTTTTCTATTTGGGAAATAAAATCACACGATGTTTAGTTAAAGAACACATGTCATGTATTTCATTATCACAATGAAGAATATAGATTATTTCTATTTTTTATCATGGCAATATAAGAATTTTAGGTATGTCTATCGATCAAAGACATAGGGTGGGGTTGAGTACACTGCTAGAATCCCCATGTGCGGTATAAGGGAAGAAAAAGTGCATGACACATTAGGTTTTAAGACACGAATTGAATGAAGGTACACATCTCGGTACCCCTTGTGTATTACATGTTACGTGTTACCATAAAACACACATGCATTTTGGAAACACATGTTGATACATGCATAGATACATGCTTAGGGTGTGTAATTCAGAGTATACACTATTTACACCATCCTATGCACCATGTGATTAGGATATTATCTTCGAGATGGGAAGAGGTATATGCCCATAGTGGGTAATTGAGTGTGGATTCCCTTCACACCATTGTATATTATACATAATTTCCCCTAATATATTTTATTAAAATTTTATAGTCATAGGTCATTAACTAGTCTATTAATTGGACCATTCCATGTTTCCTTCTCTGTAGAATGAATTTGTGGGAATTTCAATTCTATTTTATGTAATTAGAAATAAAATTTATACTTGATGAAATATAGAATGGATGTTTTTATAGGTTGTGGGATGATAAATTTCTCGAGGGTGAGGCAAAATGAGACGTAGGTGAGGTTCATGAGGGTGTTTTATAAATTTTCATAGTATTTCAATGGATAATAGTTCAAGATACATCATGACTATACCTGAATAGCCAGAATGAGTTGGGATGGAAGATATCGGATGATTATTTTAAACTAAATCTTGATGGTAGGGTAAGAGAAGGTATTTTTAGGTCATATAAACTTGAATGCGGGGTTTGTCAAGGTATGTTGCTGGTGAGTAAAGAATAATACGGGTCCAAATGAGCTTAGTGGAAATCCTTATAAGTGATATAAGGAAGTCGATGCGTCCAATTTGAGGTACTTGTGATTATTATATGGTCATTAAAGTCTATCAGATGTCTCTATTTGGATGCTAAAGTGTGCTCCATGGTATAAGGATATCCCTCAAGTGACGCTTATCCTTGAAAAAATAACATTTTCTCATTCGAAAAATTATTATGCCTCACTGTCACCACATGCCTGAACCATATGTGAATACTAGATGATGAGATGGATGTTGGTCTATTATATAGCAAGGAAGATAGGTATTGAGATAAAGATGAGTGGTTTCCCTAGAGTAGTGTTATTTTTGGAACATAACATGGGTTCCAATGAGTTCATGTATATATATGGTGGTTCTGGGTAGAGGATACACCCCTAGTTGATATGAGATATTTTTCCATGTGAGAAGTGGGTATGTCCCTAGATACTAGATGATATGAGATATGATTCAAGGAAGCGAGAAGGTGTGATCCCATGTATTAGAAAATATGATATATGATTCTAGGTATGGGTGATTATGCTACTAGATACTTCATGACATGAGAAATTATTCTTATATAGGAACTTGTATTACCAATGGTAAAAGAAATTATTATATATTTTATAAAACATGGAGGGAACCATTCCACCATATAAAAAATTTTAGATGTTTTATTGGGGGAAAACATTTCCCCTAAGTGTTATAAATATGAGATGATCTGGGAGGGGAGCCATCCTCCCCATGTGATTGAATATATCTGTGATATTATAGTAGTATAACCATTCACCTAGATTTTATTATTAGATATTATGGGTGGGTATTCATTCTCCCTGGTATTATTATGAAATATTATGGATGGGTTTCATTCATCGATGATATAATGTATTATATATTTTTTACTAGTGCACCATTCTCCAAGAGAATTATGAATGAGATTGTAACTACGGGGATCTATTCCATCTATTATGATGTATGATATTCAAATGATTATAATATTCCCTCTATGTGATAATATATGATATATTATAGAGATGATGTTTATTAGACCCATGTTATAGATATATGACATGCTCAAAGGCATCCAACACTGGATGGAGTAGGTATAATCAACCTCGAGGGTCACATTAGAACCTTTGTATTAATTGTGGTTTATTTATTACATTTCTAGTTATTTATTGATTAGTTTTTCCATATCATATGATCATATAGATTTATATCATAACATATATTAGGGAAATTATTTGGGGTACCCTACTAAAATTTATTTCAACCCCCCCCCCCCCTCGTGGGAACCCTATTGTGTCTTCAAACCATATGTATTGATTCATGTTGAGAATAAGATATGTTGTATACTTTGATGAGGTACTATGATTGGAATTTAGATATTGGGATTAAGCAGCGGCTCATAGATGGAAGAGGATCCCCTTTTTAAATTTATTTAGTTTAACTATCTTTTATGTGTCTAATCTAATGTGAACTCATCTGCGATATACTACAATATTATGATATTAAATTATTTATATCATGAATTTGATTATTTATTGTATAAACCTTTATTTTTTTTATGAACATTGATTGGTTATTCATAATATTGTTTTACTTTAATTTTTTGGGTATAATCTACGCATAGTAACACCTTAAAATCTCACAGCTTGACGGTAGTCTTTATCATATGGGGAGAAGCACCTAAAGTCATGCAGTACACTTTCTAGAATATTGGTTAGTGAAAAATGACATGGATGTAACAAATATGACTTTTTATATTTATTATACCAATATAGTTCGCCAATACACAGTTTGATCACCCTAATACTCCATGAACCCCGACATGTAACAAATATGACTTCTTAGATGGATTGTACCACAAGAGTGCCTCGAGACATAGTTTGATCACCCCAATACTCCATGAACCCCCAAATGTGATTGAATCAAAACCTATGTAAAATTGGTGGATTATTGAACATGATATATATGTGTGTGTGTGTGTGTGTAATTACCGAAAGGTTTTTTTAAAATTGGGAAATTTCTAGTTTCTCTAAATATGAAACATATTCACCTAACCACGAAGTCACACTAATTCCTTTGATCCATGTAAAAGATTACTTAATTAGAGTTTCACCCTACCACCAAGGGATCACCTTGTAGATTCCAACCAACACCTAGGTTCTATTAATATAGTTAGATTCCCAAACCATAGCCAAGGTTAATTAGTAATGAACCCATGTTTATTAAACTCAGTCCCATTACTATACCTTCACTGGGTAAAAGTATCATGAAAAAAATCAATTTAACTCATATAATTTCCCACAAAATAGAAAATGTCAATTCTATAAGGTATTTCCCCGATATCCAACGACCATGTTAGTGATGTAATGTGGTCTCAAGCCTTTCCCATAATCCATCAACTTCTATAAATATATGTTATGAAATTTCATGATTCACGACATGAAAGTTTCATCCCAGTTCAGACATTATTAGGGTTACAAAACCAAATATTTATTAAATGTTCCCAAATATAAATTATCTTATTAAAATATATTTAAAACCTAAAATTGCTTCATTTTTTATTCAACTCTTTATTTCATCAATTTACTAAAGATAATATTCTCCTATTGGATAACTAAATACATGTAGTTGAAATAATCATCTTGGTTTGTGAAAAAACATGAGTTGAGAGAAACCCCTTGGTTCAATATATTCATTGAGTCAAGATCCTCTTCATAGTTGAATAAATCTCCTTAAATATAGAGTCATATTTATTTTGATAAAATCATATGAGTCGATACACTCATTGTGGTTCCATATGTTCCTTGAGTCATGATTATCCTCTTAGTTCCCTCCAATTACATAAATCATGACACCCTTCTTTATTTAATCAAATTACAAATTATTTATTTACTTCAATTGGTTCTAAAAAATTCATTCACCTAAATCATATATTATATTGAAATAGAATAGTATTATTTAACATAAGTCACATACCAAACCATTTATTGGCCCCTTTCACATAGTAGTCCACTAAGCTTGACATTATGGTATTTCATAGTGGTCAGGGTTTCTTGAACCAAAAATCGACCACAATAAAACATGTCACATGACCTCGAAATTAACATTATTCCATGTTAAATTGATCCAAATGACCTGGATTTAAATTAACATCATAGGGATATGTCTGATTCCCCCTTCATTGTTCTAATTACAACATCACAATATCTCCCTCTTCTTTTCAGTGGAGTGATAATTATCCACACATGTAGATAAAAATTAGATTGAATTATCTTATAGATTTGAACTATAATGTAAAAAATTATTTAGATCAAATATGAGACAATAAATGACACATAGGTACTCTTCTCTTAGATGTATATTTTAAATCAATCACATTATCAAAAAAATGTAACCAATATTGTTAATAGGAATAATTTCATTAACATATCAATAATCTATGAATGAGTGTAGAACCTAGAAACAAGACACCTCATGGGAGAGGTCAACCACCCATATTCTAGATTATTAATAAGGATATCAAATAACCATGAATTTATCCAAATAATGAAACTAATAAAGTCATGTGAGACCCAAAAGGAAAAAAATAATCCTTATAAAATGAAACATGTCAAAAAATAGTGAACTTTTTATGAAATAATCTACTTAAAAAATAAGTTAATTGTCCACAAATTATCATTTTTTATAATGAAATAGTGGGTTTCATATTTCTCCCATAGATCTCTAATAGGCATGGTATTTAGGTGGGGAGTTTTGGATCAAACACATTCTTAATATTGTGTATCTATAAACTTTTTCTGTGTTGGAGTGGGTATAATAGGAAGAGTCCAGATATCAGGTTTTAGGTAACTTGTGGAAAATGGATGATATTTAATGATAGATTATTATAAATAGAACCCCATAGGGAGGCCACTAGAATTTTTATGGTTAAGTTAGTGGCTGGAAGGATTCCTAAAAAACCTCATTGGAGTGGAACTGATGTGTGGCACTAGAGTTATTTTTGGAGTCTACTAACTTTTTATTTAAAATATTATTTTAATTAGTTAATTAATTAACTAATAGATATAAGTAATGAGTGAGAGGAGAATTTGGTTAGGAAGAGGAATGATGCCTTCCCTATATCATTTTCTCTCCTTAAATGGGTTCTCACCATGATGTATTAAATTCTTCATGTTTTCAATCATAGCATGTCACCTTGGGTAATAAAGATCATTCATTATAAACTATTTATATTTTAGTCACCATTAGAGAATGGTCAAACTAAAATGTCCAATTTTGTTCATTTTCTCTAGATTACCTATTTGTTCATTAGGAGATAAATTAGGATGTAGAGTTATATGTTTAGGATTATTTTAATACAATATAGACAGTTCATAAATATTTCTATTATTATATGTGTGTGTTTATATGTAGTGTAATTTAAGGGCATTCATATGGTGATGTGATTGAGATGTAATGGAACCAACTGCAGTTTCAGTAAAACAAGGGAGATGTCTAGTGGTAGTTATTTGGGAGACTACGTAGGATATATCATGATTGGTCTATATTAAGTTGATGAATCTAGGGATTTAATGTAATTTCACCACATGTTATTGTGTTCTTGTTTATGGGACGTGTAACTTAATGTGGTTCCTTAGGAATGTGAGAGGTGTGAATCATGTGGATAAAGGGTGGAATGCATTACTATCAAGGTTTTATGGTAATTTAACATTCATTTATGGTTCTTTATTTTTATTTTAGTATTAAATGGGGTGGTTTTGACCACTACTAACGGTTTAGATTAAGGTTTTTCAAGTTATGAACATAAGTGGTCAAAGATGGCACTCACTGTAGGGAAATGTTTTCAGGTTTGTGAACATAAAGTGGAGCCGATGAGTTCATGTTGAACAATAGAAGATTTTTTATCCTTTTATATTGATTATATTAATTTAATTATGTCTATTATAAAACATGTAATGGGGTATTTCATAGACATCTCAAATTATTTTGTGGTTAGGGTGATACCCAATTTTGTGAAGAATAATCATTATGCATGGAACTATTCTGGTCTGCTGAGCTAAATAGTTTGGGGGATGGTCATGGAAGAGGGATTGTTTTAGAAAATGGTGTTTTGATTCCACATTAACCTAGAGTATATGGGTATGAAAATAATATTTTCATCAAATATGTTGTGAGCAATGAAGTGTTGTCCCCCCTTATAGCCTATATTGACCACAGGTGTATCTTCCCACAATGTAATTAGCTAAATCTGTTATATAAATCTCCCATGGAAGGTCTAACATAGTTTGGAGTGGGTTGAATTCATTATATTAGTTATTAATTCAATTTTTTACACTTATATGCATATGGATATTTTCTAATGACATATTTAGTAGTTTCCAACTAGGTTCTGACTCCCACATTATATGGGACCACTAGGATGCGTGAAAAAATTATATATATTTTTAATATGAAATTTGAATCACCTATGATTGATGTGTATTTAGGTTGAGTTTTTTTATATGCATGGGTGAAGCCTTTATAGTTATTGATGTGGGATTTGGCAGATCCCCAATGATTTTTTTGATTTGTAGTTTTTCATTTTTGTCATGTATAAAAACAATTGGCCTATGAGTGATCCAGATATTTGAATGGGTTGTATATCATTATATATGGTCATTACATAAAATATAATTTGTGTATTTATTGTGGTTATCACATAGTCATTATTCTTAAGTAATTTTTCCTATATTTTGACTCATATTTATAATTATTATAATAATGATTTTGTGTTATATACTGATTCTATAATATCTCTGTGATTACACCATAAAACATGACCACTAGTTGATATAATTTGGTGTATATAGAGGCACAATTTTGTTTTTTTGGAATATAATATCATGGTCCATTTGGGAAATTAGGTTCGGTGATGCTATAAAGTGGAATCATAAAGGGTTGTTATAATTTGTACTAAACATGTATTTGTTTGGTTATCAACTTATGGTATATGATCTTTTAGGATATATGTAACATTGAAACACACCATATATAGGTCAATAAATATATAGTATTTAGGATACATGCACATTACAAGGTATTATGATTAATTTTGGTATTTTTATTACTATGGTTCTGTGATTATGGGAAGTGATGTGTATATTTTTTTCATTTTGGTTTGTGATTGACTCATTGTAGTTAAAGTTAAGATGGTGCATGTGTGTGTTTCTTGTATTATTTAAGGGATGTATGGATCTAATGGAACTCTTGTTCTTTATTGTTCATGGTGATTTTATAATTAAAATAATGGGTTTAGATGATTAATGTTTTAATAAAAATCTTTAAAAGGTTTCGTTATATATCTTCTTTATGGAATACAAGTTAGCTAATGGGTTTGTTGATTCCTTATGCTATCATTTATATGAATCATTTATGGTTCTGGTGTGTATGTTACTTGAAGATATAATTTTTAGGTGGGGCTATAAGGTAGGATGTTATGTGTCTTGGGTGTGGGTAGGGAAATGCATGGAGTAGTGGAATGTTTTACCTATTCTAACATTACTTATCAATGATGTTTGGACTATTATGTATCTGTTTCTAAATGAATTTTTTAGGGATATTCCACCTCAATTAGCTTCATTAATGCATTAAAATGGTTGAGATGTGGTGCCACAATGGTGTGAAATAGTGAAGTCCCCTAATGGAAGGGATTAGTATATATTAGAGTTAGTGACCTAGAATAAATTTTTTTATACATCATGATAAACTATATTTATTGTTTTTATTATTTTTAAATACCTTATCACCTAATTATTGTTTTTTGAAAAACATAGTATTGATAATTTCCAAAAGTACTTTTCACACAAAATGGTCATAACATTTCCCCTATATAATGAAAACCCAGAAGTGCCCACCCATTATTCTTAAATATATGTCTTATTGCTAGAGGAAATCATTTGAGGGTGAAAATGATATAAGCTATTTAGGGTGGATACTCAAAAGACACTGAGGACCTTTCTCATGGTGTATTACCTTGGTTATATCCCTTGTAGGTTATTATAAGAATGTGACCTACCAATAGGAAATCCACATTTATATGTTCCATTGGATGTTCCTATCTATGAACAAGGGAATTGATCCTTACACTTTAATATTATTATTAATGAGTATTATAAGTCGCATATATTTATGCATTAATAAATCTGTGATTAAATATGCTTCCAGTGTGGTAGGATATATTTGGTGTGTCACAAGTAATATTTCATTAATGAATAATGTGAGAAAGGATTTTCACATGATTAATTTAGAATAAGTATATATCTTTTCCACATTGATGGAAATTTTATAGTATAAATAAATCCATTGACATGGTTTTATGTATGCATGTTTGAATTAATTAATGTCATAGAAAGAGACATCAAGAATATAGGTTGATGGAACCATCTTGGGAAATTCATGATTATAGATATCATGCGAAAGGGATTATATTACACAGTAGGAATTTTTATTTTGTTTTCTGTCATTTCACTATTAACTTCTTTATCAATTGTTACCTTGTCATGCTGTGAGAATGTAACCTTCGATATTGGCCTACTTCACTTAATGAAACTAAGATAGATGTATAGAGGTCCAAAGACTAAGTGTATCTAAAACATCTGTAAAAAAATAAATTTACTTATTATTTAACAAGTTGAATAAATATTATTCCCTCACATGGTTTAATATTTTTCATGTTTTCTTGATGATATATATCCAATCACTAGTTATTCGAGATAATATTTTATAAGTGCAATATTTATTATATATTTATTTCATATTTAGTGAAATTAATATATATTTATTTATTGGGGAATAATTTTGTGATATTTTTTTATTAAATAAATTGTCACTGTTCAAGGTATGAAAAATATTATAGAGTTATGATGGAAATAGTTTAATGGTCTGGTGAAAAATAATATATATTGAATATTATTTGAAAAAATAATATTTAATTTAATTCTTGAGATTTGAATAAATTATGAACTAATAATAATATTTTTATTTTAATAGACATGGGCTCTCACAGAGATTTAGAAAAATAATTAGGGCACATATGTGACTGTTATTTTATAACACTAGTGATATTGAAACCCATTTATTATATTTCTCTATGGATCTAATTCATTTTTTATACATAATGACATCCGAAGAGAATCCCCTTGATGACCTATTGGGCTCCCTCTCTACAAACACTTTCATGAACGGAGAGTGATCATCCTCTATCACTATTATCATGTTTTGAGATATCAAAGAGAAAATTTCCTGATGAGATTTTATAGAAGATCAAAGGTGAATTATGTAATCATTAGGATCTACTATTCTATCACTAAAAGACTCATAAGCCAGAGTGTAGAGGATTGTGAGCATGTGTGGGTCACATAAAGATGGAATCTACTCTTGATTTGTAAAATGAAATGACAACATGAAATTGAGATGTTTTCTGATCCACCAATGTGGAAATAATATTTTCACGAAAATTATTTAATTACTTAAATTAATTACATATATTATGTGGTCATCCTGCTCTTTGGTTATGAGGTTTTCTCTCATCAATATTTATTGAATTTATTCCATTGATCATGATGTATATCATCATGTAAATATCATACTAATTATCTTTTCTAAAAAAAGGTAAGTGTGGTATTCCTAATATGGAAATCTCACTATGCTTGAAACCTTCATGTAGTATCATAGAAGTAACATAATTAATTTTAATTATTTAATGATTATGTTTTCATTTATGATTTTTTCATTAATTTTTCAATTCCATTTTATTAACTATTTAATCCAAATCAAGAGATCTTATATTCTAACTCTTTTTATCAAAAATATAATCAAATAAATTAATTAATAAGAATGATATAAATACAAAGAACTCATTTGATGGTGCCAAAGAATTTGGTTCATTAAGACATGAGTACACACTATGTAGGTTATCTGTAGAAGCTGTGTAATTGTGTTTAATTCAACCAGATGTAATTTTTAATTAATTAAATGGATTGAAATTTATTACATATAGTGAATTTAATTACACACCATGAGTAACTTACATGAGATGTATTCATATAGTCATATATGGGACATGAATCATATAGCACATCCTACATGACCAATGACCATGTAACTTGGAGATCACATGGCATATAACCCATGTACCCATAGTGTAATCCATAATTTCAATAGAACAATTATACAAAAAGTCCCTAGGAATGTTCCATTAAGAGATAGTGATAAATATAAACATTCCTAGCCCCATTCTCTCCCATATCTCCCCCTCTCACCCTCACATTCACTCCACATATGGTTTCCTTCTGAAACTATTCACTATGGATTGGGAGTGCATCTCCATCCTCCCTTTCTTCCCCTCATTTCACCAACTTTTGCATTCTACCTACATATTCATAATTCTCATCTATGGGATCTTCAGCCGTGTTTCATTTTTTCTTATTCTCATCACTTTTTTCATTCTTACTTTCCTTGTTTCCTAGGGTTTCTCACTAGTGGGAAAATATATGCCTCTATCAAACACTCTTTTTCAAATACCCTACACATTAAAATTCAATTTTTGGTTTATATGTGGGTGTTTCAAATGGTCTATGTTGGCGATGGTGGAGAGATAAATGATATTCCTCTTCTCTTCCCTTGTAATCCCACCCATCTTGCCCGACCCCATCTTTTTCAGGATCGATGAGGGTTTCATGATTTCTTATTATGGTTTTAGGGGACCTGTAAATGGAATCAGTGATTTTTCTTGTTTAGAATTGTTTTTATTATTTGTTTGGATCCTTTACTTTGTTTGGAATCTCCAATTCTTCTTTTATGTTAACGTCTCTTAGTTCAGTTGGTTTAATTTTTGATTAATTTTATTTTGTTCAGATTTTTTTTGTTTTGATTTTTTTTGGTTTTGATATTGTATACTAATAAGATTTTTTTCTAAGATGTTGATTTTGATGCATCTTGTGTTGTATATGATAAAGGCATTTTATTGTTTTTGAATGATGTATGCAACATATATTATTGTTTCTAAATGATGATAAGGTTATGATTTTTTGCTATGATTTGAAGTCAATGACTTTGTGTTTCTATTTCAAGGAGGATCGATTATCTCTGGCATACTTGTGTGTGTTTGAATGGTGATTATGAAATTGTTTTTTAGATGGAGACGATGATAGTGTTGATTATGATGATGTTCTATGGTCATTTGAGTTGAATAATGCAAGAAAATCTTGGATCATGATACGCACAACTTCTATGATCACAGTATATCTTTTTTATTCTAAATTATTAACATTGTATCTTTTCTTGAATTTTGAATTTCGTATCGAGTTTCCTTTAATTTTTCATCCTTCTAAGTGTGATAGTTATCACATAACCATTAAATGGATTTTTGAAATACAAATAACAATTTAATGTTCTGTCAGAAATATACATGTCATGTAGTTAGATTTTATATGTCGTGAATATTTCCAAATTAAAAATAAATTTAAAATAATTTATTAGACTACTTAAAAATTCTCAACATATCGTCCATGCGGTCATTCAATTGATAGTACATTCCATGTGATGGTTTATATATATATATATATATATATTAAATGTCTTATTAATTTTTTTTGTAATTATATGAAATGTATATCATGTATAATCTATTATAAAAGTATTACACTACATGCATCAAAATATTACACACTATGTATGTAAAATGTGATCCATTTGGTCATTAATTTTATAGTATATTCCATGACTTTTCATGATAATTATTATATATTAGATTCCACATGAGTAATTAGTATACAAATATAATATGTGTTTGGAAGTTTAGATGGGTACTCATTGTGTTGCCTCTGAGGTATATTTTTTTGTAAATTTATTATTTTAAATAAATTTATTTAATTTTTTAAAAATTAAAATGGATGACAATGTCATAGAAATTTGGATGAGAATTAAGATAAAATCACAGTTTAATTAAAGAACACAATTTATTAATTCAAGTTTGATTTATCTTAAAGAAGGGTGATTATAATATAATTCTAGTTTTATTAAATGTTTAATCAATTTCAGTTATGTGGGTGATCATGTTAATAGACCAAACATTTTTATGTTATTGGTTTCATTTAATATGTTATTAAATTAATTTTTTATCTTGTGTTTCATCCCTCCTCTCATTATGTAAGCCTCTACGTGCTATGGTTTCTTTTATGTAAAACCCTAAACCAATCCATTGGTTCTACTAACCAATATTTTAGTAATAGAATATGTAATAGATAAATATCCCAAAATTGTGTATTTGGTTCAAGGTAGGATCCAAGTTGAAACCAATCCATAATAGATGTATAGGTAGGTAGGTGGAATGCTACAACATGAACCATAAAATGGATCAAGGTGTTTTCCATCTAGGAAGATGGTTAGTTTATAATCCACTAGATAAAATAACTATTAGTATAATACCTTGATCATACCACATTATTATTTTATTTCTACCAATTTTCCTGGTTTTCTCATTATGGATATTTTTTAATGATCATATGAATCAATGAATTTAAAATAATACAATACAGAACTTAAATAAATTTTATTATGCATAAATTTTTTCCAAGGCGTGTTTAAACAGTTAAGTAAATTCAATTAACATTAAAAAGCATAAAATAATGTTAAAAATATGCAACATACACACAGAGATATATATATATATATATATATATATATAATACCACAATTATATATATATATATATTAATCAGGTTTAGCCTTCAAATAATTATGTTAAAATCACACCGTAGTTCAAAGTCCCTGGAAAACAAAATTTACGGTTCTTATAATTATCTGGTAATTATAACATAATTTTTTTCATTTAATTATCATAGTTCACGTCAAGGGTTAACCAGCAATTAATGGATTGGTGTTTCTAAGAGGAAATGGTTGTGAAAAAACATTCTATTAATTTTACGATTGGGGAGTCCACTCAGCAAATCAAGTAATTATGAGTTAACAATGTTTTAGTTTGGAATTCTTACCTAAAACCCTTAAAATTAAAATACATTCTAAATTTTGGTCGATGTGAAATGGAATATGGATCATTTCCAATAGAATCTCCAAAAATCATGATATTCTGTAACCATTGGCGATGTCCACTAGTTTCAAGAATTTTTTTGGAGTTTAATAAATTTATTTTTTATTATTTTTCAATATTTTATTAGATACTGTACTAAATATTTTATCATATTATTTGTATAAATAGTAATAAACATGACATCAAATATTTTTTTGTGAACAATACGTGAGAAGGATAGCCTCCTCATCTGAAATATTTTCTAATATTGTTAAAGTCTCTTATGTGTTATCCAATGGAATGAAAAAGAAATGTTATGTGCTATAAGAACTTATTCTTTGTGTTCTTGGTAAATAGGCTAGTGAAGAACTTATATCACTCTTTGTGAAAAAATTTCACAATGCTACAAATGTTCAGTGTTTCATGCTATCATACATGACCAATGGTCCTCTAATAAAACATGAGGACATGTATGCATATATAATTATGTCACAACTTCATGATCTAAATCTATATAATCTGAGATAAGAGATATATGGTATCTCAAACACTATGTTTACAACAATGAATGCAGAGTTAGTGGTGGCTAGACCTCATAAAGTTAGACTTATTGGCTATATTGAATGATGAAAAATATTAGGGATTAATTTGAAGATGAGTTTCAAAATGAACTCATTTTTTCTTTGATACATTTTTATTTATCTAGTTGTCTTATTATTTATAACATGGGAAATAATTTGAAGAGTCTTTAGTTGATAATTAATATCATTATCTAAGTGGAAGAAAACATAGAACATGAAAACCCGACAATCCTTCTAGTGATTAAGAAAAGGAAGGACCTGGAAAAACGTCCAACGACTAATAAAAAATATTAATCTCTCTAGAACCATAATTCTAAGAAGTGGCAAACTCAAATGAAGGGAATGGAAAACGAAGTAGTTTATTCATGTGGAAAACAAGACAACTTGAGGAGGAACTGTACCTAGAAGAAAGGGTATGCTAAAGGTTCATTCATTAATGAGTGTAATCATTCAATATATACATATTGGGTGTTTTATTGATTATATGGTGATCAAATATATAGAAAAATGGTGAAATGAAGTAGATTCGAAAATATGACTATAGGATAAGTGGATTTTCAATCTTCCTATGGTGTAATGTTGGTTACCCAAGCCATTGGACACTACCTTCATTAATTTATATTATGAATGATATGTGTTTCATTGTATTGTTATTATTTACAAAAAAGTTACCAAGAACACAATGTTAATGTACTTCCCTGATAAATATTATTTAATATTCATATTTGGAAATATATTTTCATTCTTTTATAGAGAAAAAATATTTCTATATATGGAACATATATATAAAGGTAGTAATGTGTAAAATTATGAAATTCAAGTATTGTTAGATGATAAATTATCTTGCTTTCAAAACTCATTAAACACCCAACATTGTAATCAACGTCACATTCATGAAAATGAGAATAATTTGAGTAAGATATCTCATGATTGATATTTAGAATCTTTTATGCTAAATTCACTTGATAGATTTCATGCTTTTCTAGAATAAAAATTGAAAAAACGCCATTAAATGTATATAGTGAACATGACATTGATATTTTAGTGCATGAAAACCCAAATTTGTGTGAACCATTTCTAGTAGAATCTATAAGTGGGTATTATTACATCAATAAAACTTATTTTTGACTAGATTACATATGGTGAAGTATATATGATGGGGTATAAGTTTTACTCCAGTGATAAATTCAAATAATTTAATAATGAAGCAGAGAATCTACATGGGAAGAAAATAAAAAAATATTTGATCAGATAAATATGGTGTATATCTTAACCATGAGTTTATCAAAATTTTATATTAGTTTTTTATTCATTCCCAACTCACTCCACCTTACACACCATAATGGAATGGTGTTATTGAATGGATGAACCATACCATGAGAGACATGGTATATTGCCTGATGAGCCATATAGATCTTCCTTTGCCATTTCTAGGATATACAATTAAAACTATGGTATATTCATTAAACTAAGTACTAACTAATGTATAAAATGGAATTACCTTTGAGTTATGGAGTGTAATGAACCATGTTTTATCAAATACCTATGTATGCGGTTGTTAGGTGTTTGTTTATGCCTTTTAAGGGAAAACACTATCACCCTGGGACACAATGTGTATCATTATTGGGTATCCTAAAAAATGGGATACTACCTATATAAACCCTTATAAAAGAAGTTTATTATCTATAGAAAACCCATATTTATGGTAAGGGATAACATCCTACAAAGGATATTTGAGGAATAATTGAATTCTAAAAAGTTAAATCTGATGAATCCTAAAGACCTAGTTCATGAATAGATTGCATAAGTCCACATGGAAGGTGTAGTTCCTAAAATATATCAATTATGTATTAGAACTTGGCAGGTAAGATAACCAGATAGATATAGTTTTCGAATCACTGAAGATGATGAATCATTGTTGTTTGAAATGATGATCATCTATCCAACAAATAGATAGTATTGATCATAGAATTTGATGATGGAAAGAATCCATGAATTTTGAAATAGATTCCATGTATCATAATAAAGATGCTATTCTATTTGATTAACTGGTTGATGTAAAATTATAGGGGGAAAATGTGTATTCATGTAAAAAATGGAGATGGAATTTAATTTAAATACCTATTAAGAATGTTTGGTGGATAAATGGTTTATGAATTATCAACAAATTTACATTGATGAAACCTTTTCAATTGTTTCCATATTTAAATACATCATATTTAAACATTCTATAATATCTTTACATGAACATAAATTTTGGAACATTGATTTAAAAACATTCATCATTAATGTGACCCTTCAAGAATATGTTTATATTACAAAATCAGAAGGTTTTATGACTCAAGGTGATTCAAAAATTATTTCCATCATTCATAGATCCATTTTTTTATTGAAGAGTTCATGAAGGATGTATACCATTCTATTTTATGAATCTATAATATAATTTGGTTTCATCAAGAATGAATATTAGTCAAGAAATTACTAGTAGTTTAGTGGGAAATTTGGTCGTTATCCTAGTATAATATATTGATGACATATAAGTTATTGGAACTGAAATACCATTATTAGAATACTTTAACGAATGGTTAAAAATGTTTTCCGAAAAAGGACATAGGTGTATCATCCAACATTATAGGGATTATGATCATCCTTGAAAGGTCCAATGGGATTCTTGGACTAACTCATGCTTCATATATTTACTATACACTAAATATATTTAGTATGTAATAATGAAATAGGGGATTGGTTCTAGTGTAACCTAGAATAAATCATTCAATGAAAATGATTCCTCAAACACAATAGGAGAAATAAAGAATGGGTAAAATCCCAGATTATTAAGAGATAAGCTAAATCAAAAATTCCATTTTATTTAAAAAACATCATGTCTCCAAGTCATCGAGCATGGTAGGAAGATACAAATATAATCAATATGAAAATCATTGGTCTTCTATTAGGTACATGATTATGTATCTAAGAAAAAAAAGATATGTTTGTGGTGTATGGAGTAGACAAGGAGTTAGTCATGAGGGGTTATAAAGAAAACATTTTTTAGAAAGATCAAAATGATCTAAAATTTATGTGAAGATAATTTTTCAATCTCAATGGAGGATTTTTGAGATGTAATAGTTCAATATAGTTAGTTTTTGTTGATTCTATAGTAGAGTCCAAATATATAGTTCCTTTTAATGACTCCAAATAATCCAATTTCATTAGAAATGTTATCTAGGATATTTATGTGGATCCTAGTAATAACTGCCAAATTACATTTTATTATGATAATTCTGTGGCATTGGCTCTTGAAAAAGATCTAATGTCACCCAAATGTACAAAGAACATTCTCTAAAAGAATCACATATTGATACAATTTTTATAGAGTTGTAAAGTTAAAATAAGAAAAGTTTCCATGAACTAAAACAAGGAATACCCATTTAATAAAGGATTATCTTAATAGATTAATGAGTATCATGTGAGAGATAGATTAATAAAGTTTGTTAGTATATGGATCTAGAGAAAGGGGGTTCTGTTAGATTTTCTTCACTAGAACCAACATCTTTGTACATTATGATAAATTTTATTCATTATTTTGAATATTAAAAAACACTTTATCCAATTTTGATTATTCTTATGATTAACCTAGTATATGATAATTTTCATTGAGAGGTGTTTTCATAGAATGGCCATGGAAGTTACCCTCTATGATGAGATCCCAAAAGTTCAATGATAGTCTTCATTAATATATGTTTTGTATCTATACGAAAAATATGAGGGAAAAATAAATAATACAGGCTATCATGGGTGGATACTCATAGACCATTGATTAACCTTCTCATGTGGAATTCACATGGTATTATCCAGTGTAGGATATAATGAGGACGAGACCTTACGATAGGAAATCTAGGTTTATATGTGTTACAAGAGGTTCATATCTGTGGAAGTGAATATTGATCATTAAATTTTATAATTATTATAAATGAGTATTATTAGTCATGTAATTTCTTGTATTGATGAAAACTCTGATGATATATGTTTGTAAATAGGTAGGATATGTTTTTTTCATTTGGAGTAATATTTCATTAATGAATAATGACACAAAGGATTTTCCCATTTTGTTTGATAACAAAATTAGATATATCAATACCTATAATGGAAATTATATGGCCTAAATAAATCTAGGGACAAGGTGTTCGGTAGGAAAATTTTATTTTAGGAAATTCCCATAAAGATACATTCAGCACATATGTTAGTGGCACTAGCATAAAACATTCTTGATTAGAGATATCATGATAATAAGATTATATTAACAAGTAGGAATCTATGTGTGAATATTTTTTATTATGACATTAAATTCTATTTCAATTTTTTCTTTAGTGTATTTCTATATGATAAATTTGGAACATGGTTTTATTCATCTAATGTTATTTGGAATGTGCACTAGAGGGTCACAAAATAAGTGTATTCATAACCATAGTAAAATAATAATAATAATTACTATTTTATAAGATGAATAAATATTATTCCAATAGACAGTTTAATATTTATTCATGTTTCCTTGATCACATATTTTCTATCAACAGTTATTTGGGAGAATATTTAGTGACAATAATATTAAATAAATATTTATATTTTATCTAGTAAAAATAATATTTATTGTATAATTGGATAATAAATATTATTTATTTATTTTTTTGAAAAATAGTCATTATTTAAGTTATGATAAATTTTGTGGAGGAATGGAGGACTTTGGTAAATAGTATGGTGAGAAATAATATATATCAAATATTATTTGATTAAATAATAATTAATTTAGTTTTTTAGTTTATCATAGGCCAATAAATAATAGTAATTTTATTATTATAGGCATAGGGTTCCGTAGGGATTAATGGTAGTAATAAGGGAACATATGAACTTATTATTTTCTAAACCGAGTGATATATTTAACCAATTACATTATTTCTCCATGGAGCCAATTAATTTTGTTGTGAACTAATACATCTGGATAGAATCCTCTCGAATCCCTAGAATGTTACCTCCCTAATAATTCACTGATGAATGTAGAGATATCCTTCTCCACCACCACTCTCATGTTTATAGATATATAATAGAACCCATATATGAAGAGGATAAATAATATGAACCATACAACAAAAAAGGATCCTCCTATTAGGAGGAGCATAAATAGACCCCACCATATGAAACAATATCTTGTTCTCATTAGGAGTGCATACTCTCCTCAATCAATATTTATCCAACTGATGGATAAGAGTATTGAGAAAGAAATTTTTTATAAAATGTAAATCAATATTTCTATCTGTATAATATCATCCTGGTCTATTTAGTTTTCATATATTTTAATAGATCCAACATCTAATTAGGATAGAAACATCTCTATGAACTATTTTTATACTCAAGGGGATAATAAATTCTCTATCCCAATGGTAGATTATATAGAGGATCTTAGAGAACCAATACCTATATTCAAAGAGGTAATTTATAACCTTATCAATACATATCATGATATCTATAATTCCTATAATAGTGATGATAACTCTATCGAAATCATGAATCGTACAACAATACATGAGGAAGGAGTGTGTTCCATGTGTCAAAAGCAGATCCAATCATTGATGTCCTCACATAGATATACATCACAAGCTTCCAATCATACAATTTGGGACAAGGAAAAGAATTTTTATATCCTATGTACATCAGCCACATAAAGGTTTCAAATCCATATTTTCTAAAGAACATATCAGCTTAAAATTGAAAGAAAATGAAAATCTCTTGAAAATGGTTGTAGGGTTACATTAAAAAATTCTTGTTTAAAATGTTTTTTATGAAAACACTCCAAAATTCATTTCTTAGATCCATCATACAAAGTGGAATAATTCAAGATATAATCAAACCTGAGGTTGGGGGTGGAATCATTGTTCAATAATATTAAAAAAAAACATTATTACATTTCCTATTAGAACAGTTGGGGCATAGATTATTATAGAGACTCTTACATTTCATAAATTAATATTACATAATTTGAAAGAAAAACAACATTAATAGTGATTAAAATCCAGTATCCAAATGTTTAGTGACTTGGGAAAATTAGGACCATACATAACATTTATATAATAAATCATAAAAATTATTTAATTACTTCTTCTCTCGATTATTATTATCCTTTGAGTTATCCTTCATACAAGTAGTCACCAGAGGATATACATCAATGAAGGAGGTGATGTAAATCCTAGTAAGAGAATAGATAATAAGATGAATAAATATAAAATTGGTTGATAATAATAATAATCATCATACCATAATCATGGTATCATCATCATAATCCACATATGAAGCATTCAATAAATGTGGGGAATGTGTAAATTTATAAAAATAAATCACTCTGTATTAATGGTTAACTACCACACATTGTTGTGAACAATTATAGAATCATGATCATGCATATTTCAATTTATCACATGATATTCATAACATTACCCAAAGAATTGATGTTCTATATTATTTTAGGTGCACCCATCACATCATAACATTTACAATGTACTATATAATTTCATGTTCACCCTCCACATAATAACATTTATATTATTTTTCATGCCACATAGAATGTGTATCAATATTAGTCATAAAATAAACCATGGAAATGAATGGTATTCATTTCCTAAATAAAAAATTAATGATTATAAATTGGGAAATAAAAAATGGAATATAATTATGGGTCTTGGAATCATCGATCTTAAGTGAAGAAGAAACAATCCCAACAGAAGTAAAAGGTGTTTTTTAAGAAAGAAGAGTTCTTTTGGAAAATCATTATATTTGTCATAAAACAATATTAGACACATATATATCCCAGAATAGAAAATATAATAATAATGAAACTATATTTTATGGTTATTATATTAACATTCACACTAAAATTTGGCATGAAAGACAAATAAACCAGAGAAATGAAATTGGGTTTGGGAATCCCCTTAGTTTATGTTTGAAGGATTTCTTCTCTATATTGTCTTGGTTAATTACATTAAATTCATTAATTAAAAAATTAATAACCTCTCATGAATGTATTTATTTCATTATAGTTTTATTAAGTTTGTTTATGTGATTTTTGATGAGTTATAGAGTTTAATTTCATCGGTCAGTAGTGTTCCTTTTCTTGATTTTCATGATCGGTTTGCTTGTATATGAGTATGGATGTTCAGGTAAATAGAGGATAATTATACAAATATATTATTATACATTTTTAATTAACATAGAGAATACTAAATGTTATTATAAATAATTTGGTCAAATGTAATGATAAAGAGTCATTAGATAAATAGTTAATGATAATCTGTTAAGTTAATTTTGGTAGTTTTTTAACACAACGAACTAATTTTGTTTCATAATTTAGTATTATATAAATAGGATAGTTCCATAACATAAAAAAATTATAACATAAATTATAAATTTTTTTTAATAAATATATTGGTTTTATTAATAGATTCAAATTTTTTAAATGGAATTTAAAGTTCATTATCTCTAATGTTGGTAAATTCACATATCACATGCGAAGATTTCATTTTTAGAATAAAATATATAGAGGGAGGAGTTTATTGATTAATATTTAATTAACATGATAGAATTAAGTTATATAAAATATATAGGAGTTATCATTCTTATTTTAATAGTGGAGGTGAGGATAGAATAATAAAAGACAAGAACATTAAAAGAAATTAATTGAAAAGAAGGGGGAATTTATCTCGTAAATTTCTCCTCCCTCAGAACCTCCTTAGAGACATTTTTTTGGACTTTTTATCAAAAAATGGGCTTGTAGATTTTGGGAAGGGGATTTTTAATTGTATTTTATATAATTTGGAAAAGTCTCAATGATTATATGGTCTGAGGGGAAGAGTTTGTGTGGGGGTGGTATTTATTGTGGAGGAGATGGGTGTTTTCCCAATACTTTTTCATTAGTTTGTAATTTTTTCCCTACACTATGAATAATTTTGTAATTATCAATATATATTTAAAAAATTAACTAGGGTTCAAAATTACGGACTAAAATCATCTAAACATTATTTATAAATCAATAATTCAATTAATTAGGGTTTATCATAAATTATCATATTTATTATTCAATAAAAAATAGCATAATTTAGAAAAATTAAAGAAATTCACCCTATTTTTTTGATATGTAAAATTAAAAATTGAAAAAAAAATTGAAAAAAATTCTAAACATGAGACATTTAATTTTGGATTAAAATCATCATTTACATGGTAAATAAAGTTTTTAAAATTATAACTGATTTTATAACACTTTGAAAATTTTAAAAAGTATAAGAAAGATATCTTAAACACATCAGAAAACAGAATATTAATTTATGAATAAATTTTATCAAAATAAATAGTATTTTAAAATTTTAAATTATAATAAAATTGTAATTAAATATTAAGAAATTACAAAAATACATGCACTTATTTAATAATTTTTAAATTATTTATTTAATACTTCTATGATATAATTATATCATAGTTTCATTTATAAGATTCCTGATTTTTGTTTACACTTTAATGTGTGAGGTTACTATTCTATTGGCCGGTTTAATATTCCTAATGGTCATATTAATACTTTTATGGTCATGTTACACAGTCATCAATATAAGATCTTTTTTCTTCTTTAAATACTTCTTATTTCATTCATTATTAATTTATAATGTTTTTATTTTGTTCTCAAAGTGATTTTATATGGTTTATACTATATCAAATAATAATAATATGGGGATTTCTGTTGATAAATTTTGGTTCATTACATTCTTCCCCCCTTATAAAATTACACCCTCAAAATTTCATTATATATTTTATGTTCGAAATAGGTGATGGAACATATTCTTCATCACTTCCTTCCATTCTAATGTTTCCTCTTCATCCTTATTTTTTTCTATAGTACATTGACTAGGTGAGTAGTCTTATTGTGTAGAACATTTCTTATATATTCCAATATCTTCATTCGTCTCCCCTCTTAAGAGAGGTCATTCAAAATTATACCACCACTAGATTAAGTACTTGTCAGAGATCTGGTATATACATCACCAAGAGGGATACATGGTATGTGGAAGCGCCAATCGATATGCCATAAATCTAACATGATCAAGGATCTTGATAGGTCATATGTGACTGAGAATATAATTCCCTTTATTCCCAAATTTTAGGATCCTATTCCATGGAGATATGTGGAGGATTAACATGTATCTAGCCTTAAACTCAGGGTCCAATTAATGATTATCTATATAGGTATTTTGTAAAATCTGACCAGCCTTGATGTGATGTTGAATGGTTTTTTCATTTTTCAACAATTTCTTGTACTATTTCTAGTCCTAGTTCTGACGTTCACCGACTTCATTCCATCACATTGTTGTTCTTCATCTTTTCTCATACATGACTTCAGATGGTGAAATTTGGATGCTCGATTGTGAACTGTTATACTAAAATATCTTAACCAAAGGAATATGTTGGTCCTGTGATCCTTTAATTCCAATGGAACATTATCTCAACATTTCATTCAGTATCTAAATAGTATATTCATATTGACCATTACTTTGAGGATGATAATCTGTAATGAAGTTATGATCAGTGTTTAGAGCATGTTAGAGACTTTCCCGAAACCTAGAGGGGAATCATGAATCATGATCGGATACAATCAATAGTGGTACCCCATGAATCCTTACAGGTTATCTGATATATATATATATATTTGAATTGATATACTGATAATCCTTATTTAATGGAGATAAATTGAGATTTATTTGAATGACGATCGACAATAACACATATGGCATTGATTCCTCTGGATGCCTTCTGTATTTTAGTGACAATGTCCAAGGTGATGTTTTCGCATTTGGATGATGATATGGGTAACGGTTGCATCATATCATTAGATTTCATTTGAAAATTATCTTTCTAATATACCATGCACTTTGATGTATATTTAGTGATCTCCCTTTTCATATTGTACCATAAAATGTTCTCTAATAGATCTTGATATATCTCTGTGCTCTATGTTTGAGTTGATAAGGATTAGATATGTCTCACATTTTAAATATCCTTATTTATATCATGATCATATGGTAAACATAAACATGAACTAAATATTACAACTCCTTCCTCATCAATTTTTAATTTTGAGGATTTCCCCTTTTTAAATGTTTCCACCTACTTCTGAATGTCCACATCATTTAATTTAGAATCATTTATTTGGTCCATAAGGGATGGTTGGGAAATTATTTGATAAAGGATTTATGGTGTATTTTCTTCAATTATTATCATTCCCATCCTTTTTAAATCTAATAAGATTCGATCCTTCTCAATTCACATCAATGATAATGATTATGGATCCATTATACTTTGAGCATCTGCTAGTTTATATTCCTTACAAGGATGGTAGTGTATTGAGTAGTCATCATCCTTGATGAGCTATAACTATATTCATGGTTTCATATTAATATATATCTATTTCAATATATATTTGAGGATCGTATGGTCATTATATATCTGAGACTTCTCCAAATAAAGATAATTCCATCAGATATTCAACTCAAAGATCACATATGCCAACTACCGATCATGCATAGGATTGTTTTACTCATGAATATACAACAGTCCTAAAGTGTAGGTTTTCACTTCATTATTTTCACTTAGTACAAAACCTAATATCATCCATGAAGAATCATTTTATACTATAATGTGTTCCCCACTTGTTGGTAGTGTGAGAACTAGTTCAGTGACAAGCCCCATCATCAACTCTTTGAAGCATTCTCCATATTCACAGGTCATGAGATACTTTTCTCCCTTATGAGTCATTTTTTTCAGTGTGTTTGATAGTCATGAGAAATTCTTCACAAATTTTCAGTAATTCTAGATAGAATACGAAACTATGGATCATTGTTATAGATGTTGGTTTGGTCCAATATTTTAATTCAATTTTCTTGGAAAGTTCCACAAATATGTATTTCTGGTGATAATATCCCCAAATAATAATACTTCCTCTATAAAGAACTCACATTTACTATACATTAAAAAAAATATCTCACATGATAAAGTCTTTAAAACAATATTCTAATGCTCCTTATAATCCTCCTTGCTCTTGGGTAATATCATAATATTATCCATAAAGACCAACACTATTTTTTTGAGGTAATCCCTACTGAATAAATTAATTATGGACATTATTAATGTTATAGAACTAGTGATTCCAAAGGGAATCACTATGAACTCATTGTGTCTATACCTCTTTATAAATCATATCATGGGATTTATTCATTACAAACCATTAATTGGTGATATCTCGATTGACGGTCCACTATTGAAAATTACTTGTCCCCATAGAGTTGATCAAACATATCATCTATCTGAGTTATGGAATAATTGTTCCTTTTCGTGATTTTTTATCTCACTACAATCAATTAATAAGATCATTGATCCATCATACATCATGATAAGAAAAATTGGTACACCACATGGTGAGGAACTCGGGCATATAAAAATAGTTTCCATATTTTATTATAACAACATCTTTAGTTCCTCTAACTCAATGGTGTACATTCTATTTGGTGAGTTTGATTTAGGTAAGGATTCTTTAATAAGTTTAATTGAGAAATCAACCACTCTTTTAGGAGGAAGACTAGAAAACTATTCAGAAAACACGTCACTTTAGTCCCTTACATGGGGTATATCTTCAAGCATGATTTTATCCATTGCCTTAATCAATTTATATAGATATATATTTTCATAAGGTAATTATATCCACACTTGAGATGATGAATCAAAAGTAGATTCATCCTTCCCCATAAACATGTATAGAATTGGGGGATGCTTCAATATGTGAAGAGTGATCTCCCTTTCCTGATAGTTAATGTTGGATTTGTATAATTATTTCCAACCCATTCCCAAAATTGCATCAAAACCCACAAAAGTAAGTATGAACCAATTTTTTGGGAGGTTCTATCCAAAAACATTAACTGGTAGGAGTACAATACATTATATGAAATAATTTCTCCATTTTTTAAAGAATAATCAACATCTATATTATTAGGTGGATATTGAATAGTTCTACTAAACTTATATGATAAGAAAGAATGCACATAACTATAATCAATTAGTACATTCATTATTCTTGAATGAATAACCAGTGTACTCGTCAACACATCATTTTCAGGATCCACCCTAGTAGTAGTGATTTAATAATCCCTTACTTGCTTCTATGTCTTTGGAGAATAATAACATTGATTTCCCTTGAGGGTTCAATGTTTAGTGAAATGAAATTCATAGTTCCCTTGATCCATACAGTTAAATCATTGAACCATGGGTGGTGCTCTCCATTCCTCCACCGCATTAACCTACTTCATTGTGAATATCCAAAATTCATGAGCATGGTATCCCTCTCGCATACACTTATAACATTTCCCCATACCTTTGAGTATGTTACATGATTATTCTTAACACATTTTAGGCATGTCTGTGGTTTGGATTTCATTCCACCATTCTTTTTAGATCCCCCATCTTGAAACTCCATCTTTCATTTCTTATCACCAAATACATGGGATCGTTCTCTAAAATCCATCTCCACATTTACATCACATAAACAAAATTCCTCATAACTCCTAATGTCTTGAAATTATAAATCCTTTTGATGGGGAGGTTTTAAAAAATTATAGAATATATCAATTTTTCTATCATTATTGACAACAATCCCCAAATTATACCTTGCACGCCTGGTAAAATTTTCTTCATATTCTATTATTGATTCTCATTCCATTTATTTAGCTCTATTAATTATATCTCCAACATTGTATAGAGAGTTAAAGGGAAATAATTTTTATGAAACGTTATCTAAATTACTTCCCACTCAATCTCTTTAAATTTCACCCTTCATCTTGGTGTTCTTAATTAATTCCCACCATTGCTCGGCCTCTCCGTCTAGATGATAAATGGCCAGAGTCAAAATCATTATCTCAGAACAATGAAGTATATAAAAGATATTCTACATTGAGTTAACCCACTATTCCATGACTAGTGGATCATAAGATCCGTTAAATTCTACTATTTTTTGTTTCATGACTTTATTTCCATATTTTATTCCTTAGGTGAAGTAGGAAATTCCAAATTATGCCGGTCATTTTTAATATCCTTTAACAGTCGGGTAAGAATCACCATTAACTTTTGAAATCCACCTCCCGAGGCATTATGAATGTTGTTTTAGAAATCACTAAATTTTACCTCACACAAGTTGTTGTCCTAGTTTCCCTTATTTCCCACCAATTTATACAATTTATATGGTTATAAATTAACATAAGACAACAAGTTCTAAATAAATAATTTATTCATTTTTTTCAATTAATAAAAAAGGTTTATCATGTGGGATCCATATGTCTACAATTCTATATAAAATATTTCTTAGGTTTTAACATTAACTTAGTATTATATTAATGGTTTTCACTTATTATATCAAGCATAATTCAAAAAAAACTAAATTATTCTCTGATACCAATTATAGAAACACTTTTTTTTCCAAACATTACAATTACTTATTTTTAAAGAGAAAAAACCTAATTGTGCCATAAATCTAGATCAAAAGGTTTATTGTATTGGTAAAGGAAGGACCATGCATAAAATTTACATAATAAAATATAAATATTATTTAATTATTTCTTCTCGTGCTTATTATTGGTAGATGAGTTATCCTTAGTACACGTAGTCTCTTAAGGATATACATCAAACAATAGGGTGAGATAAAATCTTAATAAGAGGATAGATAAAACATGAATCAACATAACATGTTGTGAGAACAATCAGCATAATCCTAACAAAATCATGGGTTCATGATCATATTCATGGGAGTATGTAATATATAAAGTCATGGAAATTTTCAATTCTTAAAAACAAAAAATTATGTCTTAGTGGTCAATTACCACACATAGTTGGGAAAACATATAGCAACAAGTTCATACATATTTCACTTTATGTCCTGATATTCGTCACTTTGGCCAATGGTTTAGAGTTCTGTATTATTCCGAGTGCACTCATCACATCATAACATTTATATAGCTCTCCATAATTCGGGTGCTCACATCACATCATAAGATTTTCATTATCATGCATGCCACATAGAATGTATATCGATAATAGATATAAAAAACACATAGAATTGAATGGGTTTCATTTAAAAAATTATATATTCATAAATAAACATCAGGAATTAAAAAAGGAATAACTTTCTTGGTAAAGGAATCAATGATCTTGAATGAAGAAGAAACAATTTCAACATAAGTAAAAGGTGTGATTTATGAAAGAATAGTTATTTTGGAAAATATTTAAATATGTCAAAAAAATTAGATACCTGTATATCCCATAACAGAAGAGGTAATAAAAAAGTCAAAATAATTTAGGTGTATTAATTGAATATCCACAGTAAAATTTCACATGAAAAAGGAATAACTACAATAAATGAAATTGGGTTTGGGAATCCCATTACCATATGTCAAAACATATTATTCTCTTTAATATCATGTAAAATAATATTAAATTAGTAAATTAAAATATCCAATAATTTTTATATATTCATTTATCTCATTATAGTTTTATTTAGTACATTTATGGGATATTTGATGTGTTATAGTGTTTAATTTCATCATTTGGGAGTGTTTTTTTCTAGGTTTTCAAGATCAGCTTTCTAGTATATTATTTTGGAAGTTCATGTAAAATGGGGATAATTATCGAGAATTGAAATTATATGTTTTTATGAATTTATTTAAGATTAAATGTTGTTATAAATTATCTTTTTTACATCTAATGGGGATGAATCATTAGATAAATAGTTAATGATGATCATTTTGGATAATTTTGGTGGCTTTCGATCACAATGAAATCTTATTGTTTTATCATTTAGTATTATGTAAATATGTTATTTATAGAATATAAAAAAATATATATATAATAAATTTTACAATCTATTTAAACAATTTTAAAGGTTTTTTTAATATAATATAATGTGTTTATGGAAAATGAAAGCACATATTCCACGATATCTACAAATTACCACATCACAGGTGATGATTTGATTTTTAGTATAAAATATAGAGAGGATGGAGTTTACTAATGGATATTAAATTAAAATTATATCATTACATTATATAAAATATAATATATTTATCATTCATATTTATATTGAGGATGTGAGAATAGAATAAGAACAGAAAATAACTTGAAAATAAATTAAAAGAAAAGAATGTAGAATTTACCTCTTCAATTTATCATCATTGAGAACCTCCATAGAGAAATGGTTTTGTCTTTTTAATGATATCAATAGCTCATGAAAATTTGGGGGGCTTGGGAAGAGGATTTAGAAAAATTTGGACAATTCTCAAATCATTGAATGAGTGAGGGGAAGAGGTGGTGAGGGGGTGTATTTATAGTTGAGGGGAGGGGTGTTTTCTCATTTTGTTATTAATTAGTTTATTATTTTGGATCATGAACATTAATATTTTGATAATTATCACTAAATATATTAAATTAATGAAAGATGGTTCGATATTATGGTTTGACATTATCTATACATCATCTTTCACTCAATAATTCAAGTATTTAGTTTTTATTATAAATTATCATATTTTAATATTCACAAAAAATTCACATAGTTTAGATAAATCGCTAAATAAATCACCCGAAATATATTTAAATGTTTAGAATTAAAAAATTAACTCCATTTTACTATAATACGTTTATAAATATGAGAAATTTAATTTTTAATTAAAGTCGTCATTTACTTGAAAAATACATATTTTAAAATTATAACTGATTTTGTAACACTTTAAAAAATTAAATAAGGTCCCATAGAATTATCTTAAAATCATAAGCCAACAAAACAATAATTTATGAATACATATTATGATAATAAATTTTCTTTCAAATTATTAAAATTAAAATAAAATTTTATATAAATATTTATGACTTACAAAAAATTCCAACACATAGTTAATAATTAAAAATATATATTTACATATACTATTATTTAATTATATCATAAATTAAATTATAATATGGATAAATTTTAGTTGAACTTTTATATGTTAGGTTACTATTCATTTGTCTGGTTTTCTATACATATAGTTCATATTACTATTTCTAATGTCAAGTTATTATTTTATCAGTACATGTATTTTAACTTATAGAAATACTTATTTCTTCATTTATTACTCATTTATAAAGTGCATGTTGTATTATAAAAATTATTTTATTTATTTTAAACTATATTAATTAATATTAAGAATAGAATTTACATTGATAAAATATTGTTTTTTTTATTTTCCAAATCATATTCAAGTGTCTGAAAGAAAGAAAAATATGGGAGATGCTATTTATACAAGTTCAATAATGAATAAGAGTAGTTATTAATTACCATGTAAGGAAATGAACAAAAAATATATTCTATACTATAATTTTATACTTTTAAAAAATGGTTTCTCTTGATAACAATCATGATCCCATGTGTGGTCCCCAACACATTATGATTCCAGATAAAAAACAATCCAAAATTCACTGACAAGTTATGACCTCATTCAAATTGTAGCTCCTTCATGGTTCATTATACTATATATATAGAAAATATTAATCGTATTGAAGTAACATTGCAACACCAATAATTATTTCCACAAAATGTAACTCTCATTGAATGTCACAATTCTTATTTCTTCTTAAAGTCCTTCATATTCACATGCTACTTTCACAAAAATGGGAAATAAGATCTCATTTTCCATTTTATTTCACTTTAAATATACCTATATGATCATTTCATATGATCTATCCATCTGATCATGTCCATTAGATGCATGTTTATGCAGTGACAGTTCATCCTTTCCCTTTTATTCTTCTTTCTTGGGGTAGCTACTCATCAAGTACTTTGTATATGATTATGTTCATCTAGTTCCTTATTCTCCCTTCTAATTGTTCCTTAATTCTAGTGAATGACACTTATGGGTCATGTAGCACCACCTATTTCATGTAATTAACCCTGTATTTATTTATTGTCTTTATTTAATGTGTTTGGGGTTATTTTGGTAATGTTTTGATGATTTTTTAAAGTTTTGGGGGTTTTATGGTGGTACATGGCTTGAGCATGGTATGTATAAATGGTGTTAATCCTACAAGAATTCATAAAATGTGATATAGTTTTATGTGGGTAGGGAAATGGATATGTTCACAATATGGATAAATCATAAATCCACCCTATATTAGCCATTCATATAGAAATAAATGCATACAAACTGTAAATGAATGGTTTTCTTAACCGACATACTAATTGAGTGCGAAAAAAATAGAGCTGAAAATTCTGGATTTAATTTGGGTTTACCTCTAAAAAACATTTCTTCTCTTAATTCTATCTCAAATTGGTTTCTCTCCTCCCAAATTTCATAGAGACTCTTCCCTTTGATTAAGAAGTAATATGTTTGTTTTTCTTGGTGCATTGAAGCCCTGACTCCTTTATAAATCTTCATTATTGGTTGGTTTTATTATATCTATTCTTCTTCTATCTCATGGATTCAAAAATATATTCAATTGGAGATAGATATATTATATTTTATTCCAATAATGTGGATATTAAGTTTTTCTTTATGATAGGGAATGATATCTAAGCCGATTTTTCATAGTTTCAAACTGGTTTTGTTGAAGAATTTATGAATTAGTTTCTTTTAACCATAGTTTTTGAGGTAGGTGGATTCACTCTCAACTTCCATTAGAAGATATAAAAGACTTGATTTCAAATAACTTAATTATTTCTTTTAATTGTTAAATTATGATGAAAATCATTGTATAAACTCTATTTTGTGATGGTTTTTTGAATTGACAAAATAGGTTATTGTGAAAAGGTCTATGTTTAATTATTTTAAAATAATGATTTTAAAATAGGAACTTGTTTTGATTCATTGAAATGGTTTTATAGTAATATTTTAAATACATTAAATGATTTATAGAAATAGATTGAAATTCTTTATCTAGGATTGGTTTTTGATATAATGGTTGGAGTGTGTTCATATGAATTTCGGATTGGACAAGTGTATGAAGTTTCCCCTATCAAAAGTAAGATGGATAATGGTATGAACATTACCCCTTTAAAGTGGTTCATTATGTAATGAATGGGTAAACATATCACTAACCACTCATGAGTATAGAGAGGTTCGGGGTTTCATGAACTGTTAGAGGCGTGGATACATGTAATGGAATGGGTTATTCCATAATGGTATTTGAGAAATTTGTTTGAATAATTGGTTTGTTTCATTCTATGGATGTTGTTTTAATATACTAACCTATTTTGGTTTGAAACGTCTTGGAATTGATATAAACTATTAAAAATATTGTTAATATTTATATATAATATATTTATATAAATATTATAACATGTTATATCAGTGTCTAATGAGTAGGGAAATTATTGGGGAAAACCTATTGAGTTTTACGGACCCCACATTCTTGGAAGCATTGTGTGTTTGCAGAAATAATTATTTAGGAAAAAGTTAATGGAATTGTATCACATTTCATTAGTGATGCGTCACGATACTTGGTAATGTATTGTGGAGTTTTTTTTAGATTATGTTGATAGTTATTGTATCAGAGTATTTGGAGTCTTTTATTTTTGTGATTTTTTCTTCCACATTTTACTCTAATATGGATCTTAGTTTTGTAGTTGGTATTATGGTCAGTTTATTTTTACACTGATTTTTATTACATTTTACATGACGAATATATTTTTTGTTGTTTATGGTTATCTTGGATAGTTTTTTGTGTTAAAAAGTGAAAAACATCCCTTGACTGTTTGTGTTTACCTTTTCATTTATTTCCATTTGAGGGCATCGTATGGTTTCCTCCTATGGCAAACTAGAAATTATTCCTTGGCATATGATAATGAAGAGGGGAAACATGTTACATATTTGGTGAATATTATTTATTGGTTTCATTGGTACTCCATTTGATGTATTCATTCCACTTGGTACTCCTTAATCCATATAGTGCCACTCCATCAGCTACTTTGAACCGAAAGAAAATTTCTCTAGATCCTTGTGTTTTCATCTAATTTACAGAACATAACTTCATTAATAATATACACAACAATAATATCTATTATAATGAATTACATTAGAAATCTTTTATTATAATATAAACTCCCCTTTATATATGAACAGTTTCTCTATATTCCACGGAATAATCATATCATTTAAACTCAAAATTCATGTTTAAACAAAAAAACAATCATCTTGAAACATTCAAATAATAAAAACATTTAAAATTACATAAATATAAGAGTCAAAAAATATTTATAGAAAACAACATTAGATATCAGTGTCCAATTTATTCTTTAACAATCGAAAAATATTAGCATGAATCTCATTCTCCCTTAAGTATTATCAAAACATTAGATGTCTATCTTAGTATCATCACATTTATTATCAATACAAAATAATAAAAATGTTCTTAGAACATTCCTTCTAACACACTTCATTCAAAATCCTACATATAGGAAACATTCCCATGTGTTCATTCTAATCCTCATAGGAAAAATTGAATCCAGTGGTGTTAAATATGATATTACCGTATTTTGTAGGATTCACATGTTCCCTATCTTTGGAGCTCATCAAGTAAATATATCTGATGAATCATTCAAAATCAACTTCAACTATTGCTTCCATATAAATTTCTATGATTGGTGACTTTTAATGTGTTTTTCTAGTTTATTCCTTTTCTAATGAATATGTTTAATGAAGTCTCAAATTTAAACATAGCATACTTTCACAATGATATTCCTATATCTGATGGATTCTTAGATTATAGTTACTTTTCTTCCATCATAGGAACCATCAGAGATCTTCTCAGATCCTTCTATTTGATGAATTTGAAAAACTCATTCAAATGACTTTTTTAATTCACTCTCTGTTGTATTTGGACAGTCTGTCTAATGAGATCAATATGTTAATTCATTATGATTCCTTTCATTGGAATCTTATGTCTAATGAAACTCATATGAGACCTCCGTTAAATGACATTATATAGATACTTTTATCCAATGCAACATTATTTATAATTGTATCCATTTGATGAAATTCACATTTTTCCCCTATTTGGTAAATTTTCAATGAATAAATCCATTTGGTAATCTAAAAAATGTGATTGATAAATATTATATGGTTTATTTAAATTTTAATACGATATTCTTCATACATCCACTCATCAATTAAAACATTGTTAACACTTTTTTCACTTATTATTGTGAACTTTTTCACCTCAAATATCGATCATTATACTATTCCATATGAATGAATTCCTATAGTTACTTATTTAACTTTACTCAACACATTCCAATGTTCAAGAACCATAATTCCATCAGGTTATACCCAGTACATCCTATAAAAAACAAAGAGCTAGAATCAGGAAAGACATCATCATGATGTTTGATACATTAAGGATCAATAATGTATCACCAGATTTAATATTCATTTATAAAGGTTTTTTCCTTCTTCCAAAATTTATTATTTAATAATATCCACAAGAAATTGTTATGTTAAAACAATGAATATTTTAACATTGAGAATCAACTGATAATGTTTATATGATGATTACCTATCAAATGTGTCTAAGAATATAATGACTCAAACATGTATTTCCACCCATCGTCTAATCTTCAATGTTCATTCACATCTGTGCAACGTGACTGTGAACATTCAATCAGTGAACACCCAATTTCTGATCTTACTAATAAACATTACATATATATCCATATAATGAATTATGTTTGATGAATTTCCAAATATTTGACTAATGGACTTCATTATGATAACCTTATAAAATTCTATTTGATTGATACTCTATCTAATCAAATCTATATGATGAACTTATTCTGATCATCTTCTCTATATCCATCCATTTTTAATTTTAATCATTTAATGAAACACAATAATGTTGACAAACAATTTTATAATCTAGAAATCAATCATTTATCTGAGACATTATGAATATCTCATCCATCTCACAAGTAAACTCAACATATTTAATGAAAATTTTCCATTCTATAATCATTCTCTATCTCTAATAAATGAAATAAAACAATTTATTTGTTTCATAAGATAACATGACTTGTGTTGTTCATTTATCATTCATAAATTCATCCAACATATATAAAATTTACTTCCATTCATGGATACTTCAATCAAACATTCCAATAGACTGTTTTTATATAACTTCATAAACATATTGAGGATAATGAAATAATACTATTTTATTGAAAATTATTTACATCAATTTAAAACTATTGTCAATAAATATATCTCACTCAGAAAGAGGGATATTCAATCCCCACAATTGTATATATTTTCATTACTATCAATATTATTTCCAATTTTATATTTCAAAATGTGAATCATTATTTTCTTTCCATCCCTATCTATTCATTCATTCTCTCGACATTATATTTCCATGTAAAATTTCATTTCACAATGTAAGCCACTTATTTATAAGAAATACAATGCCCATGAATAAATATCATCAATAAATTATCTTAAAATTATCTATCTATCATTTCACTGTAACTATATGTGATCCATGATTAGTTTAGAGAAGAATAGTATTTTATTTATAAAATTAAACTCTCCATTTAAAAGGTATTGATACCTCATAGAATGAAAAATCATAATGATGTACTCACGACATGTCAAAATTTTTTCAAGTTGAATATACCCATTGAGATATGAAACATTTTTAAGATAGATCATTCTAAAACTCATGCACTCACACCAATACACATAATAAAAACATTCAGGTGCAACTAGTAGGATAATAATCCATAAATCACTTTCATTCTTCCTATATAACTATTTTTTTATTGCATCAATTTATCCCCCTTTATGTTATACTTTTTATTTTAAGTAACTAAGGATGATTGAATTATGAAATACATACCTTTATAAATGAAATTCCTTTTGGAAAATTATATTATATTAATATTTATATGAAGAAACCATTCGGGAATTAACTTTATCATACTTCCCTTATCCACCCATGAATGATACCTTCATTAAAATCTTTATAATGATTAATTTTTTCAATATATTGGCTTTCAGAAAATTATGGTGATAATACAATAGAATGGACCATCATTTTGTGGTTTTCTAGGCTTTTGAAAATTTTCATATCTCTATAATTGATAGTATTTTTCAATTTATTACATTGGAAATCGAAATGTAACATCAAATCAATATGGATATTTTTTCACATTCCAATAAAGTGTTAACAAAAACTATATTAAAATCATTTAATATAATCCTCTTAATTATTTTTAAATAAATAAACATAGGAAAAATTCTAGGATAAAAACATCTTTATCTTGCATATCCAATGTTTGCATCCATTTATCCTACATAGGTCATCTCCCTCATATTCTATTGTACCTTAAATTCATTGTTTGGAAAGTGAAAATAAAAAAATTATAATGGAATTTATTGGATTTTCTTTTATGCTAAATGTGAATAATAAGGTTGACATAGTTTTCTTAAATAAGATCCCCCACCTCCACCAATCTCTGAGCTTGGACATCTAAACTTATGTTGTAATTTATCTTTAGGAAACACGAATCATTTCACATTCTATTTTTTAGTGGATAAATTCTTTTTTTAACATACTTAGTGGATGGTAAAAATATTATTTATTTATAGATTGATTTTTACTCAACTGGAATTGTTAAACATCATTTTTCACTATGTCCCACTTTCTTACATCTCTCGTATAGAACTTATGCAACACAAGAACATTATTTTGTTAACAACCAATAAAAAATATCAACTTTATCATATGGAAACTTTTATTTTCATTTTTTGTAAGTTATTTCTTATGTTCCTTATTTATTATCCAACTATTGTGCCTTTCATTTCATAGTATCTTTAGATACATGTGTAGATGATAATTTTCAAACCATGTCACCACAACTTCTGTATAAATCATATATATTTTCTAAATTTCTCAATCTATTTGAAATATATAGTTTTTTAATCATATGATGTTTCTTATTGATATTCATCCTTACATATCATTGGCATGGGATTACACTATGTTATATAATTTAATGGAATTTTCCAACAATGTAATCCATTGTAACGAACCTATATTTCATATCCTTGAAAATAAATATTGTGTTTTATAAGTTTTGACACATGCTAAAACCTATGTAAAAAACGAAAAAAATTTCAGAAGAAATTATTAATAACTATAAAAGAAATACTAATTTTGTAAACTATTAATAGTTATTATCTTTAAAATGCTAAGGATTAATATAAATTAAAATAAAAATGGTTGTTTTCAATAAAATCCATTTTCATTATTTTATATATATATTTTAAAAACTAAATTTAAAAATTTTAGAATTTAAATTTTATATTGTAAAATTATTTTATTTTTGAATTCACTATAAAAATATTGGGTTTTTATTTAATTTTGATATTGTCCAATAATAATAGGGTTTTATGTTAATAGTAAAAACTTTATTTTTCTAATATTATCATTTTTTTGAATTATTTGTTTTTGAAACCATTTCATATAAAATAAAATATTATAAATAATTATAAATTATTTTAAAATACTATGTTGAATATATTAACCCATGCTAAACATTTTGAAAATTTATATATGCTCTAATGAAAAAAATCGAATATTTTCCTAATTAATTACCACATGATGAACACAATTTTTTAATTTTAATTAATTTTAAATAAATTAAATATTTTGATAATATTTATTTTAAATTATTTATAATTAATTTAATTGATAAATCTATACCAATCAAAAATTGTTTTCTAAAATATACTTTTCAAAGAAATGGTTTTTATCTGATGCATGTGCCAATGTTATGATTAATATCCATTAATTGTGAAGTTAATTTGATAAAATTATTCTTATATTTTATATAATAATTTTCATGCTATATATTATTGGAAATTTCAATTCTAGTTTTAAAATTTATAATACTATGATCAATATTAATTATAGTAAAAATGATGAAATAGTTGTTTTAAAATCATTATTTTATTAATATTACATAATATACATTGAATCGGGTAAAATGAACTAAATTAAAAAAAATATAATATTATATAAAATAAAAGAGATACATATATTATCACTCATTTATTTTTTAATCAATACTCAATAAAAATATGAATCCATAATGATCAAAATGCCTTTTTTCTTAAAAAACTTGTTTTTCTACACATTATATTTTTTAATTTGAAAGTAAATTTTAAAATAATTAGAAATTTATTTTTATTAAATATATGATAAATTTAGATCCTTAGCAGTCAATTTTTTTATATGGTTTATCTAATTTGTTTAGTATTAAATAAAATTACATCTTCAATAAAAAGTTACCTAGTTTAAAATTAAAAAATGAAAAATGAAAAATCTTAATGGAAAACACCCAATAACATGTTTAAAACTTATTAGGATACACTGTTTTGAGACATTATATACCAAGAAATACCCGAAAATACTTTTTTTAATATTTTGATCCACTGACTTCTGAATTGAATCATGGCATTTTAAAAATAAAAAGGGTGATTCTAGAAGATCCATTTTCCTCTATTATAAATGTGGATTATATAAAATCTTTCATATTCACACCAATAATTATAATTCCACAATTAAAATCTTAAATACATGTATAAATAGAAAAAAAATACCACAAAAATCCCATTGTAAATTATTCTTAGTATTATACGTTTAATATCATGGGATCTTCCATGGAAATATCATTTCTCTATCATATGTATTATATATTTTGAATGTTTTTCAACATAATAATAAATTCCCTTATATATTGTCTAATAACTCAGATTTCCCCATGTATTTAATTTGTAAAAAAGTGGTGACTAGGGTGTTTTTAGAGGAAATGGTAGATAATTTCATGTGTTTTCTAAATTTCCAGTTTCCCATCAGTAGGTTACTGTGTTGGTATGTCAATGCGTCAGAATGTCGGGAGTGTCAGCAGCGGTGAGTCTGGGTAATTGACATTAGTGAGTTAGGGGCTTTAAAATCATTCAATCATGAGAATTGGTGTTGGCGAGTCATGGGAGTCTGTATCAGTGAGTCAGGGCGATGGTAGATCAGGGCATTGGTAGTTCAAGGTGTCAGTAGGTTATAGAATCCATAGGTCGTTGAGTTAGTAGGTCATTACGTATATGGGTCTTCATTGATATCTCATTGCATCATTAGGTCATAATGTTGGTGGGTCTATATCAGTAGCTCTATGTCAATAGGTGGTGTCGGTAGATCACCCGTCAGGGGCTCCGCATCCGTGACTCACCCATCAGTGACTCATTTGCAGTTTTTCTGGTAATTCTCTATTTTCTAATTCAACAGATCTTACATTTTAGTTTTTATAAACCGAATTTATAGCCTTATTTGGGTTTTTTTAAAATATTTTTCAATGGTATTATGTTTATTGTTAATATCTCAATGTTAAAGGGGATTATAGATACTCAAACCATGTAATCTTGACCACGATCCCACGTTAAGGGACTGTGAAACCGTACTTCCTTTAAAATAGGATTTTTCTCATCAAAGCCATGATATTTATTTTGTAGTATGTTTTTCATTCCACCTATGTGTTCTTAGGGCCTTCCTCTTGAGGATATTTGTGCACCTGTTCTAGAGATCTCATGCTCAGTTTTCATGGAGTTCTTTCCTACAGCTCGAGTGATCCCCTATTCTTGACGCAAAGAGTAGTTTGGTTGCTTGTTACATCATGTAGGGATTTATTCATTCGCTCTTTAATTGAAAATCATTTGGGGAGGGTTTAATAATAATCCTTTGTGAAGAAAAGATGATTACTTTTCTAAATAAATAAATAAATAGGAATGTAATGTGATCAAAAGATAACACATTTAATAAAATAATGGACTTGGAGTGTTTGGATGTTGGAACATCTGTTTTATTGTGTTAACCTTGTTGATATTATGATATGTTGTGTCTATATGACCTTATGAATATCATGGTTGTTGGATTTATTTTACTTCACAATGGTTGGGTTCTGTTTGATTTGATATGATGTTTTATAGTCAACCATAACATGAAAACTATATAAACACCTACACTTGGTAAATTGAAATAGATGTCCTGGGATGAAAACCCTTATATGATCACCCATGTTTATCAAGTGGACAAAAGAACATTGTTTTCCAAATATTAATATATATATATATATATATATCATGTTGATAGGTGTGGATGATTTTTTTGTTCTATGGGGTTCTATCCTTGGGTGGATTGTGGGTACAAGGGTGGACAACAGAGTTGGTTCTGCGAGAAGGGTGTGGTAACGGTGTGCAGTAGGGCTATGGTTTAATGGTAGATGTCATGGGATTTGTGTGTGGTGAAATGTTGGTGGTGTGTTGTTATCCCAGTTTGAGAGAGTGATTGATTGTGGAATGTATGGACTTGGTGACTGCTAAACAACCTTTGTTTATGTCTTGGCCATCAAATGATGTTGGGAAGTGGGACTTTGGTGTGTTTATAAACTTGTATTCAGTGGGACTACATCTATGAATTGTTATTCATTGGGGCTATGGGTCTAGGTTGTGAGAGATGGTTTGGGCATAATATTATTGATGAATGATAGTTGGTAGTGGTTGAACGGGGGCGTTCCTTGGGACTAAATTTTTTTTTGTAATGGTTGGGGGTGGTAGTTTCCCAGTTTTGTTGGAATAAAGTAAAATTTATTCCCATGACTAATAAATTGAGAGTGGTTAATGAAAAGGGATTGTGTTATTCATTGGTATTATATTTTGTGTGATTATTCACATAGGGGTCGCATAAACATGGTATTGGTGGTCTTCTTTGCTTGGTTTTTTGAAACCCATAAGTTGGGTTGAGTGTTTTCTTACATATTTGTATAAATTTTAGTTCCTTGTGGTTTTTTACACACCCAAACCCCATTCAGCACTATTTTCTGAACACCTCCATTTCAGGGGGAGATTTTTTTTCCAAACATCATGGTGGGAGCAGGGATGACTGGTTACTAGCATTCTTCCTCACACGCTCTTCCAGGTTCTTACCGCTCATGCATATCTCGGAAGGCTGTAATGGATTGAGGCTTACTATATCCAAAGATCCTTTAGTAATGGTTTTGTTATGGATGAGAGTCCTAGGTGTTTTTAGGTTAGGAAATTTTTTCCATGTATCATCGGTATGAGGCCTAGGTTTATTTGGGTGAGAGGTGTGGTTTTTGTGTGATAGGTGTCTGAGCGTGTGATTTTTTGTGGTTTAAGGCCCTGGTTTTTGTGGGTGGGTTGTGGAAGTGGGACTACCACTACAAAAAAATGGTAACGGAAGTGCTTCCCTTTATCAGCGCTAAGAAAAATGCACTAATAAAGGGGTGGGCCTTTATGGGTGCAATCTAAAAGTGCTGAAAAAAGTTTTTATTAGTAATTTATATAAAACTATTATTTTTCGATTAAAAAATAATTGTTATTTGTAAAAATTAAATAAAAAACAAAGGTTAATAATTAATATATATTTTTAAAAATTAAAATAATTGTTTATAATGTTTTAATTGAACATGAATTTATAAAATTATATTTATATAAATATATATAATTAAAAAATTATAATATTATAATGAATTAAATTGAATTATAAATATATTTATTATATTTATTATATTGATTAGATTTATTGGATGAATACAATATATTTTTTATATTTGTTATATTTAATATTTAAATATATTTATTTTCTTTATAAATATTATATACATTTTAACTTATATATTTATAACTAAAATTGATCAATATATATATGTTTTCTAATGAATTTGTTCAACGGAAAAAGGTGCTGATAAAATATGTATTTATCAACACTATAATTTAGGCACTGATAAAATACCTACTTATCATTCCTATAATGTTATCACTGATAAAGGAAAATCATTATCAGTGCTAAAAAAGGTCTGATAAATTTATGTTTTATCAGTTCTATTATTTTAGAGCTGATAAAAAATCCATTATCAGCACTTTTGACTAGCGCCAATAAAGGTTCTGGCGGTTTTTCTAAATGAACCCTAAAGGCCCCTCCACCCTCACAACCGTTCAAGACTTATCAGAAGTCGAACCATGTTCTTTCGACCTATGCTCTACCGATACCACCCCCATCCTCCTCTGCCACTTCTTCCTTTTCATCCTCCTCTATCATGACCTTGTTCCTCCTCCTCCTCCTCCACCGCTGCCTCCTCCTCCTTCTCCTGCTGACTAATCCTCCTCCGTCTTGGCCACAACCTCCTCCTCCAACACCTCCTCCTTATCCTCTTCTTCCTTGCATGATCCCCTTGTCCATGAGACCTAGTACGGTGTTCCCTCCTTATCGAATGACCGTCCTGACGTCCTCCTCTACAGCACATAGATTCCCCCGTACGAGTCTCTTTTTTAATGAATTTTTACACTTCTACATGAGAAAGACAATTGGTGTGCAGATTTAGGTCTAATGGACCCTATAATTTTATTGGTTCATGTTATTAATTATAAATATCCATGGTTAAAACTGAATGAATGGGATTTAGATCAATAATCTTTCAAGGCTCATGGGTGGAGGTTTCTATGAGGGAAGAATTATGGTATTATCATGGAATGTGTATTTATATGGATTATTAATTGGGGTATGGTGATATTTTTGTAAACCTTATTGGTAAATAAAACACATTTACTAGATATTTGGCTATCATGTGTTGTGTGACATTGTGGTAGTACCACATAGTGTGATTGGGGGATGACTTGTTGGGTACTTGTGATGGAATAACCAGTGGGTAGGATGTTGTGTGAGATATATGATGGATTATTTTAAATCATATATCATGTTGATGAAATGGTTTGTATTTATTATCACACAAAAAAATATTTATCATGGATATATGAAATTGTGACATCTCCCATAGAATATTTATAGGTACAATAAATAGAAATGGGATTATTATGATGTTTTTGGAAATGATAATATGGATTCCTTATGACATTAAGGGTAGGGAAATCCACAAAGGGGGTGGTTTAGGTTGGTAACTAAATATGAAAAAATATATTTCTTTTTTATATATTTGTTCCTATATTTCTTGGGTTCATCATGATATATATTTTAACTATAGTATATGATTATGATGGATTAGTTTAGTGAGGCTAATTAGGTTGGGTCCTGTATGAGCTTCTTATGTAATAGACTCTTGCTTGATGCTAGGTATCAATCATTTTCTAGCTATGATATAGGATGAGGCATATCTTCCATTCATGTTCATTATATCTTACATGTTATTATATATCTATGATTGGGATGAGTCTAAGAGGCCTTGGGATTGAAATGTAGAGATACTCCACCAAGGGGAACATTCTTTCAACTTTTTAATGTTTATGTTAGGCTATACATCATAGGGTATATGCAATTTTATACAAGAAATAAATTATATTAGGGGATCATATTGTGTAGTAAGATAGCTATGTTTTAACCTCTCTATGATATTATTTATGTATGTTAATTTAGACAAGTGATATGTCTTACATTGTTACTCTTTCTCAGGACAGTAAATTCACTATTTTATGACATTCTTCGGATCCACTTCTAGTATATCTTATTATCCGTGTTGAATACCTTGCATTAGTGATATAGATTGTGTTAGAGCTTATATTGGTTATTCCTATTTAGGAAATACTTTATGAATGTGAGTTTACCCATGGGACTTGCCTTATGTTAATGGTTTGGATTATGTGGGAGGTGCACTATGTTATTCCCTCCAGACTATTTTTTTGGGGGTGGATGTTATTCTCTGAGGCATACAGTCCCTTCATAATTCATTATCAAGATATAATGGTTCTGCCGAGGGGAGGAGTGTTGCAGTGTTTATGTTATGGTAATTCAACAATGTTACATCATAGGGTTTACTATACAATAGACCATTAGGCTACACCATAATGTACCTTAGTATTGAAATGAAAAGACCTTTCTTTAACCCTTTTTATAAGGCCCCCCTATTCCTTATTATCAACTCAAACCCATCACCCAAACCCATCATCCCGATAATTTTACCCTCTCAAAAATCACTCTTTAGGATCCCTAATGGTCATTTCATATTGGAAATCAAACCCCCTCCCTGGATAGCCCACACCTCATACCCCACACCCTTGCAGCCCACTACCCCACGGAAAGCACCCCCCCCCTCCTTGGGAAAACCACACCTCCCTCCCCACACCCTTATAGCTCCACAACCCCTCTAAAACCCCCCTCCCCCCCCGAAAAACAGAAATGTTCCCTTGGGCTTCTCTGTAATAGTGGAATAATTATAAATCATTAAGGGGTAACTTTGTCATATATTTCTCCTCGATTTATTTTTGTTTTTTCATTCTGTTTCACTGCAATCTTGATTCTAGTATTACATTTGGGATCTAATACATGAAGGTGAAAGGTTTTGAAAGGTTTTTAGTCAACATACACCTCTTTAAGGTTCGTTTTAAAATTTAAATATTTCATTTTGAATTATTATTTTTTACTTCATTGTAAATTTATTTTTATTGAACGTATGTATATATTTAATGATTAGAAATAATATAAATTTGTTTCTTTTGAATTTCTTGTTTAAAACTGAATATTTTTGTTTGTAAGAATATATTAACTACCATTGAGACCATTGGAAATGGAATTATTGTTTTGTGATATATTTTGATCAGATTTGATTATTTGGGGAGTGAACAAAATTTTTTAAATCGGAAATTGATTCAATTTTAGGTGTTGAACATCACATGTTTTAAAATGTTTTTTCTGATGAATTTGAAATGCTTGATAGAAATGAGGGTGTGGATTTCCCCTTAAGATAATGAGTTAATTGAAATTTTAAAATTGGTTTGATGGAAAATGAATGCATTGGGAAAGGTTAATGATTTAAAAGATAAATATTTATGCTTTTTTGTGGCAGCTTTGAAGTGTTTTAACTCTTATGTTAAATTTATATCATTTTTTAAATAATTTATCATGTGGTATTTTATAAAAAGTAATAGAACATGGGATTCTGAACCATGTTTTAGTATTAAATAAATATTTTGAATTTCTTTTAAATGCTTGGTGGTGAAATAACATGATAATTTTTCCATTGAGTTGTTTATGAATTGTGTGGATTTTTTGGATAGGTTTAACATATGAGTTATCATTTTATGTTTTATTTTTCAATTGGATGTCTCCTCTATCTCATGCCCCTCCTCTTCCATGAACGCTCTTCTGCCACACACTAAAAAACACCTTCACGGTGATTTTTCTCCCCTTACTCATTGGTTTCCTAATGTTCTCATGTTAATACTATTTGATATTGGTGTTTATGTTATGAAATGTAATGGCTAAATTCAATGTTGAATGTCATTGTCGTTTGTGTTCCTTGTTTTTTCACTAAATGAATTGCATATTGGTTGGTTTCTATTGAACTTTTAAATATAAATATTTGTAATTTATGTATACTTGACTAAATAATGAATGCCCTAAGATGATAAAACATCTATGATAACCCCTGAATTAACAAACATAATTGAATAGAATATGCTTTATAAAATATTAAATATTGTTTGTTTGGTCTGTATGGTTTTGAGATAGTGAGCACGAATGTTTGTTTGCATGGTGTTGCAGTTGTTGGCATGATTAGTATGAATTTTTTTTCTATCTTGTAGTTCCTCCACCATAGAATATAAATCAAAACATTACCCATTTCAATGGAATCACCACATTGTAAAAATTGCAATTCCACTAAATCTAGAAAGACCACTTCAGTGGTGGACTCTATGATAAACATGTTGGACACCCTAGTCAAATAACCTTAACAACACATGTAATGAATCCTTCAACCCACAATCACTCTATTGAAAATAATACAAGATATTATTTTAGTACCATAGATAATGACTCAAGACATTTTGTTTCTATAGAATCACTAAAACCGGTTTACAACAATTCTTATAGATCAGATGTGGGATACTAACACATTCTACTGAAAGTGCTTCTCATAGAAAGTTACATTGATCGGGTGGTTGGGAAGATGGGTGTGATCTACTTTGGTACTGAGTAATTCTTGTATAAGTAAGGGTATTGTTTACCATAAATAGATCCATTGATTATAGATGGATGATGACCCTAGATGAACATATTTTGTGTAATTATTTTATGAAATATAAATATAAACGTTTCAAATAGGATGAAAATTAATAAATAATGGATGACTCTGAATCGGTTTTCAAAAGAGAATGAGGATGGAGTGAAATAGTTTATCATGTTTTCATAATATCATACATATAAACCTTCTCAAATCCTTTTTCTGTGTTTACACTATTGTTATTCAAGACATATTAGTTCAGAGCCGCTAGAAGAACACCTGATCTATCACACAATAGATTGATGTTATACATGTTGGAATAAACACATGAAAAAATGACTGTAGGTTGGGGATGGGATAGCACAATGTTTTCTAGATCATCTGATATGATTACAACTGTGAACAATGATTATGATCATACAGAGGATGTGATTATAGATATGAATAATGATGATTATTGTATTGAGGAAATGATAATGACAATTATAGATGAACTTAGTTATTACCGAAAATTGTTTGAGGAGTTAAAGAGTTGTGCAAAGACACCATTGTATACAAGTTACACTAATATTACAACATTTTTAACCATACTAGATCAATATAATTTGAAAACAGGAAATAGGTGGATTGATTCCAGTTTTACAGAGCTACAGCTCTCCTAAAATGACATGTTTCTAGAAGATAATGAGATCTCGAGCAGAACATACGATGCCAATAGAATGCTATGCTCGATGGGTATGATCTCTAAAAGAATATACACCTCCGGAAATGACTATATATTATTTCGAAAGAACCAAAAATCACTTCAGGAATTCCCAATGTGTGGTTCTTCTCGTTAAAAGATAGTTGAATCCAATACTCAAAAGTTGTATGGTAATTTCCAATCAATCCAACGTTTAGGCATCTATATGGAAGTGAGGATACTATCAAACAATTAATATGGAATACATATACAAGAATTAATGATGGGAAACTACGTCACCCAGAATACTCTCCTCAGTGTAATTTCATTGAACATGAGCATCCTGAATTTGGAAATGAGTTAAGAAGCCTTCGTCTTGAATTATCTATATATGGAGTGAATCCTTTTGATTTTAAAAGCAGTAGTCATAGATCATGGACATTTATTTTGATAAATTATAACTTACTATTGTGGTTATGCATGAAATGAAAATGCATCTAATTATATTTTCTTATATCAGGACCAAAACAACTGGGTAACGATAATGATGTTTATTTGTCTGCATCGATTGAGGATTTAAAATTATTGTGGGATTCTAGTGTTATGTTGTATGTTTTTTTAAAATATGAAGATTTCACTTTGAGAGACATGTTGTACGGAATGATAAATGAAATTCATGCTTATGGATGTTTTTGAGGATATAGAATTAATGGAACTCAAGTTTGTCCTATTTGTGAACAAGGTACATAGTCAATTAGGTTGAAACATTCATTGAAAACTATGATTCTAGGACATTGCGATTTTTACCCTGATGATATAAGTACTGATCTTGGACGACATCATTTGATTGAAGTTTAGAAGAACATATAGTACCATCTCCACTAATAGGTGATCAATTTTTTTGAGAAAGTAAAATATGTAGAACTACATTTGATAGGCAATTTTAAAAAATCCATACTAAAACCGGTTTGAAAAAGAGATATGTTTTTTTTGAATTACCATATAGGAATTGTTTGATGTCAAACATTCTCTGGATGTTATGCATGCTGAAAAAAATGTATGTGATAGTGTCAGCGGCATTTTGGTAAATTCAACAATCAAAACAAAGGATAGAATTAAGGCTAGATTGGACATGGTTGAGAAGGGAATACAAGAAGTGTTGGCACTAGTGAAGGGTGAAAAAATAACATTTCTTTCTCATACTTCCTATACTCTTTCAAGGTACGAGCGATATTAGTTTTTCAACTTCATGAATAACAGGATGGTTCTAGAGTGGTATTCATCAAATATCTAGAACAATGTTTCAATGAGAGATTTAAAAATAAAGGGTCTAAAATCACAAGTCTTCCATGTTTTGATGAAAGATCTAACTCCTATAACATTACGATTCATTTTCCCAAGAATGTTTGTCATACAGAAATGACGATATGTTTCTTCGTCAAAGCTATATGCCATAATGTTTTAGACCAGGTGAAATTTCCAACTATGGAATGTGAAATTTCTAGTATATTATGTGAATTTGAAAACTTTTTCCTACCTAAATTCTTTGATATAATGGTTCATTTTTTTGATTCATTTGTTGATAGATATTCAACTATGTGGTCCTATAAATTATAGATGGACGTACCCCATTGAATGGTATATGAATATTGTAAAAGGATATATTAATAATCCAAGTCATCTAGTGGGTAGTATTATGGAGCAATATATTTTTGAGAAAACCATTGAATTCTATATAGAATACCTTCTAGTGTGGAAAACAATGGCCTATGTAAATCTCTTCACACCGAGTGGCATGAGGGTAATGTAATTTCTAGAAGAGATGTTGTCACAAACAATATTACAGATCGAAATCTAGACAACCTTTACATTTTGCATAACAGTTTCGAATTTTAACCATACGTTCAACCACAAAATGAAATTCTTAGGCATTTCAATCCATTTAAGGCAGGAAATGTTGTTGTAGATACACATAATCGACATTTTATATGATGGATTCAGGACTATTTTTATGAAATTATATGAAAATGCCGACTCAATTTCAGAATGACTTCAATGACTTGCTGGGGGACCAAGTGTGTATGTATTATCTTACAATGCTTATGTAGTTAATGGTTATACATTCTATACTCATGAACATGATGAAGACAATACCATGAAGAATAATGGGGTTACCCTTGTAGTTGATGAAATGAATCTTTCCAATGCTATGGACAAAAATCTAATTTATGCAAATATGTCATACTTTGGAATCATAAAACTCATTTGGGTGTTGGATTATATGAAATTCAGAGTGCGCATTTTTCAATGAATGCAGGTTGATAACTGGAGAGCTTTAAAAATAGCTAAATTAAGATTCATGAAAGATGATTTTTGTAATTATAGGGATAAAGATGAACCGTTTATAATGGCATCACAAGCATTACAAGTATTTTATGCTCCAGATCCCGCAAACTGATACTGGTCAATTGTTCTGTTATCGACCAAAACAACTTAAGGGTCAGATGAATGTTCAACGGTACATAACCCTTTCATTGATACCTCACAATCATTTCACCACGGTCCCAATGTAGATGAATTTTTTTATGTTAGAGGATAGCACAAATAATAGACTTACATATTTGAAATAGAGGTCAACTCTATTCAGACTTTAAATTAAGATATTCCAATAATTGGGTAAATTTCTTATTGTAATATACATTGTGTTGTGATATGTTATTATCTATTCGCTGTTGATTTTATGTTATATAAATTAAATGTTAAAAAAATTCTATAGATAATGACTTCTGCACCTACTGATGTGCCAAATCTCGAGACACAATATGTCTCTCATCCTACTGCTACTGGTCCCAATGCAGACCAATAACAGGTTTCTCAAACTATTGATGATGGTCCCTGTGATAAGGTACAACAAGTTTCCCAACCCGTTGATGCTGGTCACAGTGCCGATTCTAGCTCTCTGAAGGAACATAATTTTGATTCTTCCAAGTAAATGGTATGAAATTAAACCCTAACAGAACAAAAAACAAGAGTGTCATTGTCTTATAGTGTTAGGAAAAATACACAAGGCAAAATAAAAAGGCATCAAATATGGGTTGGGATGGAATAAGCAAGGCCAACATGTTAACCCCAACAAAGCCATCATTAGTTTCTACATTGGAATATTCACTCTAAAATTCATTCCTATTGATGTACAATCATAGAACCATGTTGTCACTGTGATTAAGACACTTATATGGGAAGATATGAAGATAACCTTGTGATATCATTTCATTAATTTATTTAAATAAAATAAAATACTAAAAAATGACTTACACTTCATCATCAATTATATAGTGAATTTATAGTAGATGTCTTTCTGAATGAATATTTATTAATAGTTTCAAGAAGGATTCATAGATGCTTCCACACAATTTTAACAAAATAAGATCTTAAAGATACTGAAGGGAAAATCATTCCACACCATTTTTCTCTTTATGCACACTTGATATCCCAAGGAGCATGAGATGAGGTTAGTATCTATCATGTGGAGATGGCTTTTCAGGTACATTGTGTCTAGTAATATTCTGTTTGACGTTTCTTGTATTCATCAATTTCATTTATAGTTTTTTTCTATGAAATAGCAACTGAGTGCTGAAAATAATGAAGGATCCACAAAACTAGCATACCCCTACCATAAAGCAAGGATGGGGTATGCTTTACTTGAGAAATAATTGGTACCTATTTTAAATCCACTGTAATACATTTATGTGACATAAAATTACACCATAACCATGTTCCTATATTTATATAAAAATTGATGAATCGAAATTGAAATCCGCATCCATCTATTGCCATGTGCTATAGAAGGAGGCTTGTGTAAATAAAGAAGAGATACTGATAAATGAAAACACACAAAAGGTGTGGGAAACATGCAAAAGTATGAAATAATAAAAAATTTATTTTCTTTAAATCACTATTACATAACAATGACTATTATTTTTCCTATATTTTATATCTAAAATAATCATAAAAATAAATAACACATGCACCAGATGTCGAGATAATTTCAACACCCTTCATGCAGCCGTATCAGTATGGTCGCGTCCTAGGTGCGGGTTTTGGGGTGATACCTCGAACATATTTTCAAAAAGAAAAAGAAGAGGATGATCAAACTAAGGAATGAAAAAGACGAGATAAAAAATAGCTATGTTTAAAGAAAAAATACAATATTAGATAGAGGTGATAACAGGTTTTATGGGGGGAGTAAAGAAACAAATATAAAACAACCCATGCGTGAAGATCCCGCCCCACACCCGACCAGCTTTGAGGAGATCCATTCCCCACAAAAACCTGACATAGATGAGGAAATGAATGTTCTAATAATTGTTTCTATGAAATGAGAATCACATATACACTAATTTATTTCCTATACTAATATTCTACATGGTGAAAATGAATGTGATATATATCTATCAACTCCCACCAATCACATTTTTGTTAGGAATCACAGTTCTATATGATGAACAACATGCTACACAATAGACAACATTAAATAGAACATGTTAGAGTGTTTCTTATCATAGCTAATGAGCCATTCAACATGTTACCTATTCCAAATGATGATGATGACATTCATACTGTTGAACAACCTGTTAGAACATTCATCGCATAGCTGTCAATTCTTGTAAAAAACATTCCTACAAGTAGGTATTCATTTCCAATTTATTATTTAGGATGAATGTTTAATGTTTGATGAAAAACGTCTCAACCGATTAATGATATTTGAGGAAGGCAAAGAGAAGGGGTAAAACTGAAAATTGGCTCAGAACTAACTAACGGATCAACCAACCGATTGAAATGATCTACTGAGGGAACCTTCACCCCACCTGTTCTATATACACATTTAATATCATTGCAGGTTCATGTGGATAAAAAGTTGAGAGAAAACAATAATCACATAGTTGATTTTAAAAAAAAATATGTTTGGAGAGGAAAAATCAGATTTCATTATTTCTTAAATTTTAATTAAATCTTCATGTATTAATGGCTAGGCGCCTCAGTTTTAAATATATACATGAGGAATGTTTTCATGATTTGATTTTAAAAAATCTAAAAATCTATGATAATTATGACTAAATACATTTCATATTTTCTGAAGGTGTATATATGAAAAACAATTGAAGGGATTTATCCATGAACCGAAATTTGGAATCGTTAGTCCTCACATCTCCTATTCAAAAAAATGAATAAATTCTGATAAAGAGGGTGAAATAATGTCATCCCTACTCAAATCATTTGAAAACAAAATTATGGATGACAGGCTCTTTTTAATACAAATGATGTATGGTTAAATCTCTACAAACATATCAACTATATTTTCATTTCATTCATTACTTTTTACTTTTTTTGTTTTTATGAAGCATTGGATGCTGATTACGGTCAATTTGGACACTCCTATGTTTTATTTTCTTGATTCAATGCATGGATATGCAAAAATACGACCACAATTTAATTTAAAATACATTAGATAAAACATTTTAGAACTAAACTTCTATTTATAAAATTTATATTATACTATAATGAGGATTCTGTTATGATAGGGTGGTGCATCAATATCATCTTATTCATGGAATAAATCCAAGTCCTAAGGACAAGAACTCCCACATTATCTAAAACTGGATAGATATCATGGTATATATAATAATACATCACTTTCCTAACACATATAAAAATATTACTTATTTATCTCAATTTTTTTGCAGTGTCCAAAACAAAAAAATGGAATGTACTGTGGTTATTATGTTGGTAAATTTATGAAAGAGATAATATTTCATAAAACAACTATCATCCTGGAAGAGGTATTTTTGAAAATAATTACTAGTGCATTTAAAATATTTATTAATCCTTTGTGTACATATATTTTTTCAGTAATACGATGACTGTCACAAAAACCCATATTCAAAAGATGATATAGATGTGTTTATAAATGAAAGGGAAGCATACCTTATGGAAGATTGTACACAAATTGTATGAATGAGAATTCTAACTACTTATGTTTTTCTTATATGATCAATTGATATCTCCCTTGTATACACTTATTGAGCTTGTATGATAACCCATTATTATGTTTTATATCCTTAGTTTATAAAGAATGGTTTTAGAAATGATTCTTATTTCTAGAAAAGTATACCATAATGAGAGACTCTTATAAAATAGTTTTTTTGTTTCCATGTTTCCAAAAGCACTAGACCTAAAATATTATTTCATGGATCATTTATATTCTATATTTTGGTCATTTATGTAGGTGTTTATATTGATTATTGTGTTTGAAGAATATTGTATGTGTGACACTCACAAATTTAATAACATAAATATGGATTCTTCACTACATTGGGTTAACTACTGCTGACTATAACATCTGATCTGAACTTAAGATCCAGCATGCCCATGATTCTCTGATCCAAAACATTCACTGTGATGTCATAGATATGGTGTTAGATGAGAGAATCATGGGGACTCCAGATCGGAATTTCAAATCAGATGCTATGGTAAGCGGTAGTTAACTAACTGTAGTAATGGTCACAAAGAATCATTTGTTTTGTTATTATAATATATCTGGACCATAGAATCCCTTTGGAATGATGTAATGGTAATGTTTTGATATAATATGTTCATTTTAACGAAAAATTATATAATTAAATATTAACTTGATTTTCATTATGTTTTGCATTGTTGGTTTATTTTAGAAGATTTCTGTCCATGTGACATGCCATTGTAGGAAGTGCAACGATGCAGTGTATGCTTAATCATAATGGTTATTTGATGTTTTCACAATAAAATAATTTTTCCTAGATTTAATTAATGGTATTATATTTATGTTTAATTTATTTCATTTATGTGTGGAATATTAATCAACTCATATGTGATAACAATGTATGATATGTTTTGGTCATTATAGTTGGTATCAGTGTAACTGGCCCTCTGACCATGTCCCTAAAATCATGATGGTCAACACCATCTCAAGTCTCTATGGACATGAACTTGTCCTTATGACATCATAACCTAAAATACTAATCACCTAGTCTCTTTAAATGGGTTATTATCATCAATCCAGGTATCTGATCCAATCCCCACCCAACGAACCACATCGCCTCAATACAGACTATCAGCACCAACCTCAATCCTAAGGCTAAGCCCATTACATTCCCATGGAATCATGTAAATAATATAAAAATTATATTTTATTCAAATTTACACTTTTCTTAAACATTCCATGTTAGTCCAAACCAATTACACAGATAAATTAATCACAGTGGAGCAAGATCATGCCCATATGATTCTCCTATAATCATTAGAACAATTTGTGAAGCATTCATTTAATTAGTTAGGTTCTCACTCGATCAACCCACACAATTAATTTGAAGGCACCCCCAAAACACTCCCATAATCATGGAGTAAGCTTGGAACCACCTACCTTGTACTAGTATGAGCTCACTCATTTCATATAGTCCTCATAATAGATTCAAATTGGAAGAAAATTGTGTTTTAGAAGAATGACCTGAAAATACAAAAAAGGGATCCCAAGGATTTACCGCCCTATATGGCGAGATAAATATAAGAGAGTCTTGAAAAAACATTCATAATAAAATCCCGCATCTCATAAATTTCTCAAAAAATCCCGTATCAAATATACTTTTGCATACCCATCTAAATCTAGGTGCCTACGCAACTCATATAGAACCTTCATCACATCAATGCCCAGATTCATACACACCTCACATTCAAATCTTCATTTCTTTGATTTCCATATGAATTTTTATTCCAAAACACTGTATATATATATAAACATCTCACATCATAATTGATCGCGACCTAGTAACCAATTCCTTGTCAGTCCAAAAACTATACGCATGCACCTCATGCACCAAAACTGGCCAAATCCACAATGAAAGAAAAGTGTGGTCACACAAATAAGGTACCACTTATAATCAATAGATACCATTCCTATACTGACCCTAACAACATGATAGCTTTATTTTGTCCTGATACCTTAATACCTATGTTCTGGCCTTCCTGCGGAGCACTTCCATCCACCAGCCACTGATCCCACTACTGGGTCCCATTATCTTTTACAATACCTCCATGTGTAGCTAAATCCCATCTAACCACTATAGGTACTTCTCTCAGTCCAACCATTAATCCACGAGTCTTCCCTAATCCATGGCTCCCACATGTCAGATAAGGATTTCTACAGAACCTCTCCAAATGGCTCATCTAGTAGCACGCATGACACTCATTGGGCCGTAATTGATTCCATATGAACTTCCATATTATTCCCTTCAGGCCATGTATGCTTCACCTGGGTATTTGAGAGAATAATCCTACTTTTCCTAATGCTGTATGAAATGGACCAAGGGGTATGGAAAGTGCCTTGTAGTGAGTTGAGGTGAATGAGGCAGTCTATTTCATCTTCAGCGATGACAAGCCCCCCTGCTGATAGAGGGAAAGGCCTAAATGGAGGGAAAGGTCTCCTACCGGGATGGAGGTACAAATTCCAAAGAAAAATGAGATGGCGTACCCAAAACAGCCCCTAGAATCATGGACCACCCCTCCAACCTTCATGATCCCCTCAGAATAGGAGCCCTATGTGTTGAGCTTCACACCATAGGAAGGGGGATTCCACCAAACCCAATTTCCATGAGGGAAAGTAGTTGGAAGGCCATGGAGAAGTGGTTGTAGAAACTGGAGAAATATAGCATTACTCCACCACTTAATGTATCTTAATGGATCGAGAAGAAGGCAGTTGATGCAGGAAATGATGGTCCACCCTGAGGAGATGATCCCTTCATATCATGCTTTGTTCCACGCTTTCCAAATTCACTATGCACGTGTATGCAAAATGACATCCTTGGTCGTCTGTTGCACCACCTTATCACTAAAGCCCTAATGCTAGTAGGAGATAAATGACACATCATTTGAATCACATTTAAGAACATCAGTAAATTCACCAATGGTATTATATTCCTCTTGGACCAAAAAACCCTCATATAAATGATGTTCCATAATTTCCTCTTTATGATCATTTCAGCACGAGTAGAGGGAAACAATCAGGAAAACAGATTTTTTTATATTATTGTCCATGGAAAGGGATCCATTCGTCAAACTCCATGTAAGAAAGTTTCAATTTTAAGGGATGAACTTGATCCAAATAAGATTGTTCCATTGATCATTTTGGGCTAGTGGAATGAGGATTTTATGGCTGAAAATAGAAGAGACGGCTTACAATAAATCTCATTGGAACCACATTGAAACCACATGTTTGGATTGGATGATAGAATGAAACCAAATCAAGATAATTAACAAAACACTATTTCACTTCTTTGCTGACACATTAAACAGTCAAACTCCACTTAAATCAATCTAGGTTCCCAATGAAAATCCTAAGAAATCATACATCATAAGTGACTATGTGCCAATTAGGATGTGTAGTCAGGCCTCCCATGACATACTGACCAAGAGTCAAAATCCACATAATAGCTAAATAGCACACCCATGTGTTCCACCTGAGGTGGAAATCAAATCAACTAAAAAAGAGAAAAGTAAAATGTCAATTTATGGAAATTGGAAACATAGTATGTCCCCAATGGATAGGGATGAAAGCACCCAAACAAAAGATATGTACGTAGTGTATACATACTGAAAAGAACAAGTGACATAATATAAACCATGAAAACCCATTTAAATTAATTTAATATTTTATAAAATGTTCTATGACTCATTTTTGACATATAGGAATCAACCCCACATCTATACGACCTACAGTGTGACCGATATAACTCCAAATGTGTATTTTTTAATTAAAAATTATCATTTTATTAATATAATTATTTAAATTAATGATTAATTTATTTCATATCTATATTACTAACATAATATTTGTATTCTTATATAGGTTTCATTTTTTCTTGGGTTCAGACACTTTGTTCGATAATTAATACCATGGACTACAATTTTGGAGAGGGGGTCATAGATTCGAAATGGAAAAAAAATTAATGTTTTTAACTGTTTGATGGATAATTTCAAAACATTGTTGGATATGTATATAGAAATATTTTTTTGGTATTCATGATGTCAATTAAAATTATATTGAATTTTTTAAAATCCTGTGCATCGCTGTTATTTCCTTCTATGTTGTGTTTGTGTAGGTGTTATTTTGTGCAGCTGCCTTGTGTGTAGGTGATGTTTTGTGAAGGTCTTGGTTTTGTGCAGGTGAAAAAGTGTGTAACTGTGCAGGTTTGAAGGTGTGTAGGTGCTATGTAGGTGTTGTGCAGGTGCTGGGTATACTGTTAAATAAACAACACATCATAGGCAACATGGCCTTTATCGGTTCTAATTAAGTTTTGATAAATTAGGCCTTTATCATCACTCAAAATAGTGCTGATAAGTTGGACCGTCACTAGTGCTCGAAACAGAGCTGATAAATTGGGCATTTATCAACCCTCAAAACAGCATTGATAAAGGTCACCAACTATCAGCGCTTTTTTTACGCTTTAAGGGACCCCCCCATTATCATCATCGTGATTAATAGAACATTTCTAGCACTGTAAAAGGCAGTTTCTAGATATTTTAAAACACATATTTGTAGTATCATGCATATGGGACATGTGGTAGTGTCAATACATTATCTGTTAGGGATGAGGAGTTATCCAATGAGAAAGTGGTGCGGGGTACCCAAATATCGATTTTCTTATATTACTACTTTACATGACTTGCGGTACTTGGTGATTGCGCCTTGGGGTGGCTGGGATGGTTAGTATCCCTTTGGATTTGGTTCGAGATTCAACTGTTTTCTCATAGTGACATTAGTATGTTCCCCCAAATTTTCATGGGATTATTTTTTTTCCCTACTATGTATGCTCATATGGACTCCCAACATATATAAAACTATTTTTAGGATTCCATGAGGATGTTTGGGACTTTTCTAGACTTTACTAGAAAAGGAATCAGGATTAGTTGATGTTGCATCTCAATATATATTCTTTTGGTACATTACCTAAATTATTATTGTACTTTGTATCATCTTTACTTTTGAAAATGCATGTGGAAATGAATCATGGATTTACTTCTACATTTAGTATTCATAGTTTTTTGGGATTTACAATTTTATATACTGATATTGTTCTATAAAAAGGGTAATTCCATCAATATTATGTGAGATTATATACCCCTGGTGCTAGTCATCACTCCGAGGCCTACTAAAGAGGGGACTTAGGGGTTATTATCTCCCTGTAATCTTGAAGATGGAAGGGTGTGGTACTTTTTCGTCCCATCCCTCATCTTGGAAAAGTTGGTTCCTGACCAAATGGTATCTGAGGAGATTATTTTTGGAGTTTGAGAGGTAGGATGGAGTTTTCAGTTAGGAATAGTGAGGATTAAAATGGATGGTAGAGAAAAGGTTTTAGGAAATCTTGGTGCATGAAATAGGGAATGGAAGACTGGCTAGGACACTGGATTTTAAGTCCCCTCATGAACCAATACATGGGCCTTGGACCTACTAAAAAACCATATGAGGATCCACCGATTGTTGGGAAGAGACCCTAAGAAAGGATCATGCATTATAATGAATTTTATTCTAGTGTGTTTTGGGTGTTTGGGAAATTTAAAATAAATTATGAGTTAAATTGAATCGATAAAATAATTTACACAATTAATTGGCTTAGGAATTCCTTGTTTAATTTTCATCTATGTCACATCGACATCATCCATGTGTGGTACGAGAAGTGGAGGCCCAAATGGTTGACTTGGTAGATCAGAAGATGGATTAATGAGAGGAGGAAGATGACTAGAGATTGAAGATGATTCGTTCCTTCCAGCGAAAGACTCTAGGGATGTTTTAGGGCAGCGTCTCGGACATGGAGACAGAGAGTTGGCTCGGGGATCTTGTGATCACTTTCAGCATGATCCAGGATCTGATAGTGTACTGGGTTCCAATGGTAGTGAGCCAAATGAAAGGATTAGCATGCCAATGGTGGACTGTTTTCCTTCGGGAGAGGAAGGAGACTGGTGTTTTGTCACCTAAATTTGAGAAGGGGTTCTGGGTGGAATTATTGTATTCTGTATAGAAGGATATAAAGAGGCAAGAGAAAATCTCCTTCTAGTAGGAGAGTATGATGGTGAGGGAACATTTGATCAAGTAAAAAGATATTATGTGCATTGCACGAGATCATTTTTCAGATGAGGAGTCCCGAGAAAGATGCATAGAGGAGGCACTATGACCTTATCTTTAGTATGTCATCACTCCATTCACCCTACCTAAACAACTAGAGTTCTGAAGAAGTCTGAGTTACTCGAAGGGATACACTAGCTGAAAGGTGTGTCGCAAGTGGGGAACATGCTGAGTTTGTCAAATGGGAAATTTTTTAGCATTAAATCTCCCGCGTAAGGAACATCCGGGTTTCGGCTAGCAGTGATTAGGACATAGGAATTCCCGTTTCTATCTCCCGGTCTTCACCCTTTCCCCATGGGCCCAGGGCCATGTTGCTTCTTCTATGGAGGTCGTTGAAATCTTTAGAACCAGTGACCAATTCAAGTGTTGTAATGTGGGGGTGGGAAGGTTCATCACCCACCTCAATAGTAACTGTTTCTGGTTACCTCCTTCCAGCAGTAGGAGAAGTTATATCCCACTCCACTGAGGGAAGACGGTGTTGGGGGAGGAAAACCTTAGGGTATTCCTCAGGGACGATGACCATGGAATTTTCAGAGAGGTAGTCCATAGCAGATTGGAAGGGGATTTGAGAATGGGCAGTTTCACGCTGCAGAGATAGTTGTTCCAATAGAGCCATAGGTTTTTCGATGTATGATTAGTCTATTGAGTAATCATATGTGTTTCTTGTTTGATTCAAGAGATTTGAACTCCTTTTTTAAACCCAGACCAGCCCATGCTTTGGGAATATATTTTTAGATACTTACCTTTCCCAAGGTGTTCAGTACCCTAGTTTGAGGCCAAGAATATTTTTTTGATTCTTGTCAGGTATGTTGACTGATGTTGGGACCTCATACGTCTAATGGGTATCATCTTTAGATATATATGTAGCCATATGATGTCATTATAGTCATATACTAGTTGATTTTAGTGCATTATATTACCAACTACTTTAGGGGAATGGTCATGTTTTCAGATATGGATGGTAACCATGTAGCTTTCTTTGGTGAGCAGAGTTGTCAGGAGGGAATCCTGTGTGTGGAGCCTCTTCTTATATGAATGCTATGATTTTAGTGGAATCAGAAAACATAGATATGGTGGATGTTATGGGGGATTCTAGTGAGTTCCTGTATGTCTTCCCCGGAATGGTTGGGATTCTACCCACTTGACGTGACGTTGAGTTCGCGGTAGACCTAAAACCCAGTGCTTGTTCAATTCCAATGTCTCTATATAATATGGCCCCTAAAAAGTTTCATGAGTTGGGGATTCAAGTTGATGAATAGATGATGAAGGGTTTTATATGGCCTAGCGTGTCACTATGGGCCACTCCAATCTTTTTCGAGAAGAAGTCAGACGATGGAATAAGACTTTTTTCACACTATCGAAGACTTAATTAGGTGATGGTCAAGATCCATTACCCCCTTCTAAGGATCGATGATCTTTTTGACCTATTAAAAGGGGTAGTTTGGTTCGCTAAGATCAACATGATGTCTGGATATCACCGGTTGTGGTTAAATGAGGGTGACATCATGAAGACTACTTTTTGGTGAGTTATGGGATCTTCAAGTTCGTGGTTAGGCTATTCTGAATTATAAACACGCCAACTATGTTCATGCAGATCATGAACTCTATTTTCCATGATTAACTTTACTGGTTCGTCATTATGTTCATAGATAACATCCTCATCTACTCAATGTTAGAGGAAGAGAATCTTGATCATTTTAAGACTATCTTGGAGGTCCTTCAACACCACCAGCTCTACGAAAATTTGTCCATGTGTAGGATCTAGATGTGAGATGTGAACTTCCTCAGACATGTGGTGTCATAGAAATGGATAATGGTGCACCCATCAAAGGTTTAATCATTTATTTATTGGGTAGAACCCATGATTGTGGTGCAGGTTCGTAGCTTACTAGGTCTAGCAGGCTATTAATAGAGGTTCTTACACGAATTCCCTCAAATTATGGATCTATTGAAATCTTTGACAAAATATTCTAGACCTTTATGTGTAGTGAGATATATTAGGTCACTTTCATTTAGCTAAAGGGGAATCTGGTCAATACCCCAATACATATATTTCCACAAGAATGGGTGATGTTTGAGGCATTTTGGGACACTTCTTGTCTAATCTTGGGTTGTGTACTTATTAAACATCATGGAGTAATATATTATGCATCTATGAAGTTATTTAATCATTAACATTTCTATTCCACCCATGATCTAGAGCTTATAGTGGTCATGTTAATGCTAATGTTGTGACAGAATTATCTTATCTAAAAAGGGTTTTTGGTCTTTGTAGATCACAAGAGCCAGAGGTATATCTTCTCCCACCGATACCTGATCCTATGGTGGTGAAGGTGGTTGGAATTTCTCGATGATTATGACTTCATAACCTCATAAACCCTAGGGAAGGGGGAATGTGGTGGCTGATTCCTTGAGCAGGAATTCATAGAATGAGGTAGTTCGGGAATCCCTTAATGCTTGGAAGGAAATTGGGTAGTTTTCCACTTTTTAACTAGATGAGGGGGAGGATCATGGAAGAGGAAATTTGTTTCAAGTAAAAATGCAGTCTTCCTTGGTTCTATAGGTAGTGGAGTCTCTATGGCGAGGCTCATAGGCTGATGTAATGTGTGATCACACTTCGGAGGGTGATGCTATGAACGGATGGTAAGAGGATATCCAAAATTAGATCATGTTTTGTGGTATTCTATTTATCCAGGAGGAAATTCATGAGGGACTTCTCTATGAGTTCCATAGATCACCACTATTGGAACACCTAGGTGTTTAGAAGATGTATAGAGGTTTGAGGTAATGATTTTGGTGGCCCAATATAATGTGTGAAGTGGTGGAGTTTGTGGAAAGGTGCATAGTGTGTCAGCATGTGAAGGCTGGACACTATGTTCTCAGTGCTTTGTTGCCACCCATAGATTTTCCAGAGTGGAAGTGGGATGGAATCATGATGGATTTCATCATAGTATTACCCTAGGTTCAGGGTGGATGTGATTCTCTTTGGGTAGTGGTGGATCGATTTACGAAATCCAATCACTTCCAGGAAATCAATGAGTAAAAAACCGATAGATGCCATATCACAATGGTATGTAGATGAAGTGGTGAGGATTCCTAGAGATCCATGACCCATTTTATTGGATAAGGAAACTGGTTTTACATAGCAATTCTAGAAGGGATTTCAGCATGCCATTGGCCCCTAGGTATTCCTCAACCCTACTTTCCATCCTCTGATTGATCGGAATATAGAGAGGAACATTCAAATATTGGAGGATATGTTACGATCATTTACCCGGACTTCATAGGATCATTGTAATGAAACTTTCTCCTAGTATAATTTACCTATAATAGTATATCTCACTCTAGAATTGGAATGGCATTGTTGTAGGATTTATGACTGTGCCTTTCACATGTATGTTTGATAGAGGTAGGGGAAGTATCCCATATTGGACCTCTAGTTTTGCGGACCACAACTAAAAAATTTCATCTTGTTCAATAGAGGATGAAGGTGGAAGAGGACCAAAATATGTCCTATGTCGATCATAGGAGAAGCCCCTTTGAGGTCAAGGTTGGAGACCATGTGTTCTTAAAGGTTTCCCCTCTATGCGGATGGTGGAGGTTTGGAAGAGGAAGCATGATATCTACAAGGTTCATCAGACCTTTTAAGGTGTTGATATGTGTTGTCGAGGTGGCATGTTCACTTGAATTTCAACATTTATTAGACAGAATCCACACCACCATTCATGTCTCTCATCTCCTCTGGTATGTACATGATGTCTCCAACATCCAAGATTGGGGAGAGTTGGGTGTCGAGGGTGAAATAATGTTTGAGGAGCGGACAATAATAATTGAGGATCACAATGAGAAGGTGCTTTGTGGGTGGACCCTTCTATTGGTTCATGTGTTATGGAGGAATGGTGGCCTCAATTTTAGTACTTGGGAGTGTGAAGAACAGACGTTTTCCATGTACATATAGTTTATCTGAGATTTCTCTTCTGTTTTTCTTTGTACCTAGATTATGATATAGTGTTTGACACCACTTGCTATATGATGATATTTTTCCTTGTTCTATGATTTTTTAAACAAATATTGACTATGGGGAGAGTATAACCTGATCCCTAATCCAGACACATTAATGTTGATGTGATTAAACATTTGCAGGTGAGACAGTGCGGCCCAAAGTGGATAGTATATTGACATGGATGAAAGAGCTCTCTAAACATGTGTCTAGAAATCATGACCATTACTATTGGTGTAGATTTTTGGGGTAGTGGTGCCTTAGTTTTTCTAAAATTCATTAGATGATTTATTGAATGGAGGTGTCCTTGGATGACAAGGTTTTCACTCCATCATAAAAAATAACACAAGGTGGTTTGTTCCTGAGATGTATCTTAAGGGATGGTTGTTCGTACCTACATCCTTCTTGGATATTTTTTAATTCTCTAGTACATTAATATTTTGAAAGTGGTTAATTAAAAGTATTTGGTTTATGCCTTAGTAGTGGATGTTGTGTGGTTAGGCATATTGGGGTAGTAGAAACATGGTACTGGTGGGAGTTTTTGTTTGGTTGTTTGAAACCATTAGGTTGGGATGAGTGTTTTCGTACCTACATGTATAAACTATAGTTCTTTATTATTTCAATACACACACCACCCTTGTTGAGCTATAGGTTTTGAACACCTCCATTACATGGGGGATGGTTTTTTTTCCAACATCCAAATGGGAAGATGGATGGCTGGTTACAGACATTGTTCCTCACACACACTTCTGAGTTCTTACCACTCGAGCATATCTGGGCAGTCTGTAATGGATTTTGGCTTTCCATAGACTAAGATAATTGGAGAAAGGTTATTTTATAAATTATATTTGTTGGTATTTGTTGGTGAGTATTGTTTTACCATGTATATTCGGGATGAGACCTAGGTGTCTTCAGGTGAGAGGTGTTGTTGTTGTGTCCAAGGTGTATGTGGGATGGATTATTTTTGGTTCGAGGCCTAGGTGTGTTTGAGTGGTTTGTGGTAGTGGGACTGTGTATTGTAAGAGTGGTAGTGTAAAGAAGTTATCCATTTGGGATGTTCAGTTAACTAGTGGGAAATTGGTCAAGGGTACCCAAAAATTTTTATTCTTATACTACGACTTTACTTGACTTGTGCTATTTAGTGAGTGTGACTTTGTGATAATGGGCTAGTTAGTATCAAATGGTAGGTTCTTTGAGGGTCTACTATTTTTACATAGGGGAATTAGTATGTTTCCCCACTTGTGAATGATTTACATTAGTCTCCCTACTGAGTATACTCGAATGCTCACCCAACATAAATAAAACTGGTTTTCCGTTTTTAGGGAGGAATTGAGGACCATGTTTCACTTTACTAACTTGGTCGCCATTATTAGTTGTTATTGTTGGATAGTCACTATTCATTCGGTACATTAGTCGAAGATTTTTTGTATATTGTATCAGCTTCACTTTTGAACATGCTTGTGGAAATGAATCTTGTATTTACTTCTAATTTTAGTATTTGGTGTTTCTTAGGATTTACCATCTTATCTCCTAATCTTCCTCAATAAAGATGGTAATTCTTTCCAAATTATTTGAGATGTTATACGCTAGGTGCTAATCACCACTCTCGGGCCAACTAAAGTTGGGACTCATTGGTCATTATCTCTCCTAAATCATAAGGAAGGGTGGGGAACATTGTTGTCCCTCCGCTCATCTTGAAGAAAGCTCGTTGTGAAATCTTATTTAACACCCCAAGATTTCATAGTACGTTATTTCTTCAAAGTAATGCAATAACTTGCACTACACACTACACTAAGTTCATGTGCACAACCACTTACCAAACTAGCCATTAAAAAGCTATAATGATTAGTAGTAACTGAATTTGTTCCTTTATATAATCCTTATAATTTTAGAATCCATATTTTGAGTTTCTTAAACATAATGTAAGAACAAATACATTTTTTATGATAAATGATTTATTTTTAAAAAATATAAATTTGACCACATTTTAATGGTGAAACCTTTTTAAATGCAATATTTGAAAGTTTTATATATTCAATTTTACTAAATAACTTTTTATTTTTAATTGAGACATAAGAATTTAGTTTTAATAAATTTATGGTGTTTTTCTGATAACTTTCATATTTGGGTGAATAGTGAAAAATATTATATTTTAACTGAAAAAAACTTTTTTAATCAAAATAATTTGTAGTGTTGAATTATAAATTTTAATTATTTAGAAGTATAATAAGATTATATTTTTACCAATTAATCTAATTATGGAAATTTTAAGTAAGTTCACTTTAAAATTGGACATAAACAAGTGTCATTATTTTAAAAGTTAATATTTCTTAAAAATACGCTTTTAGGTTTTGACAATGGGAATTAATTTTAAATTAATTAATTAAACTTCTATGTTTTGAAATTGGTAAAATAGAATTCATTTTTGAATTCGGAATATCAAAATTAGCTTAGGGTGAATTTTTGGAAATTTTCTGAAAACTTTCATTTTTTGATGAATAATGAAAAACACTAAGTTATAGTTTAAAACCGATTTTTTATTGAAATAATTATTTATTTTATTTAAATTTATTTTTGGTCAAAATAGATACATAATACTGATATAAGTTCAATGTAATTCATTGGATTCAGTTTATAATAACTTTAGATATATAAAAAGTTTATTGAACTTTTTACTCTCTTTACCCACCTCCTAGGAGCATTTGTAAATTTACATGAAACAAAATTTTACTGCTTTTGTGAGTTTAATTTCCAAAATCTGAGAGAAACAGTTGATATTAGTATGTATAATGTGGTTCAATATGATGAAAATAAATTTTTGTGAATAGTACCTTTTTCCTTTTATTTAACACGTTTAAAAGTATATAGGGTAATATAGGGTAAAAAAGATATTATTATAACCCTAACACATGTCCTAATTATATTGTAAAAATTTAATTCGACTAGAAACAACCTTAGAAATAATATATGAACCACTTTTGTCCACATGTATTAGAATAGGATATTTATTATTATTTAATTCAAAGAAGAGTTATAAAAGATAAAATCATTGTTTAATAACTATTTTTTTTAATATATGGTTACACATAAGATAAATTCGACCATAAATATTCATTAGAAAACTAAAAAAATTCCAACTTAATGGTATTATATATATATTTTTTATACATTAAATAATTTAATTTATTTATGACACAATAATGATGCAGTAATTACCAATTTAATGAAATATTAAAATAATTGATATTATAAATATTCAAATAAATTTAATTTGAGTCTTTTTATGAGTTAATCTAATATTCTAGGTTAATATGACATGTTAGGGTTGGTTAGATTAATTTTTTTCGAAGTAATAATGCTGTTATGAATTTAGAAAAAACAAAATACCAAATAGTGTCAAAAATGACATAAAAGGGTTTTTAAAATAAATATTATATTATTAATTGATATTCTATTACTAAAAATATATGGCTCAGCCAAATGACTTATATAATGATAGATGTATCATTAATGAACCACCTGGTGTTTTCTTGGATGTTTATAGTATGTTTATTAACCATATAATATAAAAATACAAAAACGCATGGTAAATGTCAAAGTATTTAACTAAGAGTTAAATCTAAAAGATAAGGTTAATATATTTAACCAAACCTGTCGAAAACCTATTGGTTGAGTGGTTTTCAACCAATCCCCACCTTATGCTTTAAATAATCTATTTTGGAGGCTTTAGAAACCGAAAATGATTTTATTATAAAGTAACATTTCAAGCATTTCCTAAGGTGCCCCTCACCCCCCTTATAAAAGGGCACTCCCCCTTCCCTAAAATTCACAATTTCAAAGCCTTTTGGCTCAGCCAAAAACTTTTCAAATACCCTATAAACTGTTCTCCATTCATCCTAAAGGCCTTCATTTAGTCAGAATGCTGACCTAAGTATCCCTTTTGATCAAATCAAAATGAAGAACCCGAAGAAGAGGTTAATATTTGATCACCTCTTTCATGTTCCTTTCTTCTTCAAATTCCGCTTTATTTGTTGTTTTGATTCTAAAAATATAACTCTAGTATAGTCTATATACTGTGATGTTATTGTAAATATGGTACAATCACATTCATTATTCTACCCATCCTTTGAATGACATGCCACCATACGTGCGTATGTTCATCTTATCGTCTCCACGTCATGGTGTAATTGTTATTCAATACATTATTATTTGGATGGGTATAATAATGATGTGTAATTGATGTAAATAATAAATATAAAATGATAATTATTATTTATATATGATATAACATCCAATTATATATTATTTTAAAATCAAAAGAATGATATTGTCGCTCGTGTGTACGTACGGATTACCGTCTCCACGAAAGCGATGAGATTCATTCTCCATTGTATCCATTCAAGACTAATTTTCATTTGATGATTAAAAATAATTCTTAAAGACTTGATATAATTCTATATATGAGTAATATACATCCCCTCCATAACGAATATAACTCACTTAACAAAGAATATAAAGTAAAACGAATCCGTTAACACTCGAAATGGTGATAATACTATGATATTATTAACAATGCAATGTTAAAATATCATATATGATATCATATTAATTTATATGATTTTTGTATAATTTATTAAGAATTATTTCACCATTATAGATGAGGTTAACCCACCCTCAACCTAGTAAAAGTACAAGGTAAGGTTTAATTTTACAATCTCTTTATTATCCGAGATTTTTTTTATGTAAGTATCTACTGGGACCTCTTTATCATCCACATACATGTTTAATAAAATTGTATATCAAAACATTTTTACTATTTACTAGACTATGGGTTAATGTTATTTATACCCTTGTTTTAATTTTTATAAAATCGTTTGAAAGGAATATTTTTGTCGTTTTCCAAAAAAAGTACTTTTTGACCTTTTCGACAAATTTATGTTAAGAATTTTTTCTTATCATATACAGAGGGTGTGGCTATTTTATGTCGTTATAACATCATCAATGTTTCCCTTGTAAGATTATAATAATAATTTAAAAATAAATGTTTTCTATTATAATTATATGACTTTTAAATGATTTCAAAATAGAAAGAGATATATCTCTAAAAAAGATTTTGATTTCATCTATTTCAAAATCCTTTGATGGTTTTTAAGCTTATTTGATGTTGATTTATTATGATAAAAAACGTCCACATTGTATTGAAGGTTTTGTGATATTCTTGACTGTGGATGTGTTATTTTCATTCCATTCATGGTTTATGGATAATGTATTGACATTTTGTATGCTATTTTTAATACGAATGTTTATGTTATGTTTAATGATTTTCATAGGAGGAATGCATTGGACTTAGTAAGTGATGAGTGAAGCCCACTATATCTCCTAGATGAATCGGTTGGTATCATGATAAAAAGTAGTATCTTGCCACAAGTCCTAGACAAAATATTATTTGTAGTCTTGGCCCAAGGCCTTGACTATGTGGTGAAGAAATTCTAGCATTATGCATTCCATCCTTATGAAAGTGCCTATTGATATTGCATATGATTATTCGACTAGTAGAATATGCATGTGAGTAAGTAAATAGAATTATTTTGATTTATATTTTCCATATTATGATGATGTTTATGTTTAAAAGGATTTTGTTTTAGTTTTATACATTGCCTTAATTGTTTATGCATATTTATGAAAGCTTCCGCTATATTGTTATCCTTACTGAGCATCTGAGATCATCCCTTTCTATGTTTTATTTTTCCCATGATGCAAAGAAGTATACTATGAATGACATAAAGGGATAGTCTATTGAATATCAGTGTTTTATATGGAAACAATGTTGTTGTAGTTTTCCATTTCTTGATGTAATGTAAACCTTATGAATGTATCTAGCACTTCAAAGGCTACTAAACTAATCGGTCCTTAAGACTTGATCTTTTTTTCCATGCCAATGATACATAATAATGCACCTACTCTGGGATTTTGGGGTCGGGGAGTTATAGTTGGTATCAGAGGATGTTTAGTACTAACCATGGAATCTAGATTTAGATAAACTATGATTATAAGACATGACCGTAAGATAGAATTTGAGGATTAGTATAGAAGAACTACGTAGAAGTTTGGTATTGTAGAGATTTTGTGAGTTTTCATGAAAGACATCCATGTTGGGATACGAGCAGGATGAGACAGCTCTGGCACAGATTTACCTAGGTGTAAAACCTGAAAACACCGCTTTAAGCTAAACTCGAATGAGAATTGGTGCATGAAAATGGTCCTTGCAGCACTCTTGTTGAAGACACTCCCGAGAGATATGATTAGGATAATTTTAATTTTCTTTACAATTTATTATGAAGGATTTATGAGTATATAACTCCTTAATGAAAATATATTTATGATTATGGATTATATCCATAAACTGTTCAATTTACGTTAGGTATTTTACATGTTTGGAATTATTCATCGAAATTCCTAAACTGACCCAGTGTATTCCATTGTATAGAAATGGTTCCCAATAGAAGGAATGTGAACTACTACAATATGTATGATCCAAAGAGTAAGAAGGATCATATATTTTATGGCATTAAGCCAACATTTATTAGGGAAAAGGTCTCCCATGTATTCTCAACATATAATGAAATAGTATAATGTGTTAATAATATAAGTAAAGAATTCTATGAATCCTATGGCTTTAAAGGGAAACAAGATATGAAAATAATGGAAGAGAGAAATATGGATATAGGTAAGAGTGAAAATGAGGATTTTCCATTTGTGATATCTATGTAAATTATCACCTTGGTAAATCCTTGAAGGGAATGAGATTTTGTTATAAGTGTGGAGAAAAAGGAAGCCCAGTACGTGATAGAAAGAGTGAGGAAATGGTTACAAATGTAAAATGTTTCATCTGCAAGGTGTTGGAACACTATGCGATTCAATGTCCCAGTTCTCAGAGTATACCACAAATGATTCTATTGGATAATAATCATGTTATGAAACTACCTCAGATGAAGAATAATTACTACTGTTCTTATGTTTTTATTTTATAATTATTTCATTTAAGTGTTGTATCAACACTATACTGGTTAAATGAATTATGGAGATAAATAAGGATTGTACTACAATACTAATTTATTAAGGATTAGATATTATAAGGTTCTATAAAAATTGACATAATAGTAAGCTAAAATTTTCGAAAAATACGTTGTTGAATGAAAGGTTATCCTTGATATGGTCCTAATAACGAGGAAGTGATTTTCAAATACGAGATGGATGATTTGGATTAATTATATTGGATATTCTTGACTACCATGAAACTGATAAATGATTTGTATATTCCACCATTGTTGGAGTTTATAAATTTTTTTATAGAGGTATTATATCCAGTATTCTATACGAAATAAGGGAGCATGAATGTAATCAATAAGGTTTTATGGTAATTCAGGATGTTGCAGTGTTTTAAAAGAATACATGATAAAGGTGTTCACATGTTATTACGTGGAAAAAAGGATCTTCATTGTGTTTACCTTCCTTATAAATTTTGGACTGTCAGTTTTCATATAAGTATTTTGGATAATTATTGTTTGATATTATTTTTGGACTTCAATAAAAGGACAACCCAGAGGTCGAGCGGCAACCAGTCGCATCCGGTAGGGCTGCGAGACATGAACCCGCAACCGATGGGCGACAAGGGTGTATCACCTACCACTGTCCCACGTGATGTCATGGATTGAATAATTTAGTTTTTCTTAAAAGTTCTGGAAGATGAAATATAAAATCATTTTTTGGAACCCTATATGAATATGATAAATAGAATATATTTTTATGTTCTATTATCTTTTAATGTGAAAGATGAGTTTGTGGTAAAAATTAAAGGATGGAAATCTACTTGTCAAGTATATATTTATTTATTCTATTATTCTATGAAGAAATTAATTCTTAAGCATTTGGTAAGGGATCTTAAAACTAAAAATGTGTTTTCTTAATACCTTATGTTTTGTTGAACATATGATATTTTAAATAATCATATATTGATGGATTTGATGCCCTTAATTCTACAATTATTTGTGACTGATGAACTCAATCAGTCACTATAAATATTTAAAATTTCCCTCTAATTATGTGTCTCTAATTTCCACCAATATTCTCCTAATCACGATCATAATTTGGTGGTGAATTTTTCATTCCCCTTTTCCTCTTATTAAGACTAAATTTTATAAACCCAATTTCTAATGTGGGTTTTCCCACAAAGGTATTTTCTATTTTCAAACTTTTAATTTCAAAGAACAATTTCAAATAGCAAGGACGCAATTTATTGAAGGAAGGAATAATGTAACACCCCAAGATTTCATAGTATGTTATTTCTTCAATGTAATGCAATAAATTTCACTACATGCAACACCGAGTTCAAGTGCACCACGACTTACCAAACAAGTCGTTCAAAAGCAGTTATGAGTAGTAATAATTGAATTTTAAACATTATATAAAACTTATAATTTTAGAATCCATATTATGAGTTTATTCGACATAATGTTGGAAAAAATTCATTTTTTTCAGATGAAAGAGTTATTTTTCAAAAAAATTCAATTTTACTGCATTTTAATGGTGGACCCTTTTTAAATACAATATTTGAATATATTATATATTCAACTTGTCAAAATTAACTACTTATTTTGAATCAGGACAAAAGAATTTAGTTTCAATAGTTTTTTGGTGCTTTTCTAGATAACATTAATATTTTGGTGAATAGTAAAAATACTATATTTTAACTAAAAACAAATTATTTAATCTAAATAATTTATAGTGTTTAATTATAAATTTTAATAGTTTGTAAGAATTATTAGATTATATTTTTTCCATTTAATCCAATGTTGAACATTTTATGTAATTTCACATTCAAATTTAACATAAACAAGTGTCAATCTTTTGATAGTTATTATTTCTTAAAAATACACTTTTTAGTTTTGACAATGGGAATTAATTTTAAATTAATTTATTCAACTTATATGTTTCGAAATTGGTAAAATTTAATTCATTTCTAAATTCAGAATATCAAAATTAGCTTAGGGTGAATTTTTGGTATTTTTCTGAAAACATTCAATTTTTGATGAATAGTGAAAAACAATAAGTTATAGTTTAAAAAAGAATTTTTATTTAAATTTATTTTAGGTCAAAATAGATACATAATACCTATATATATTCAATTTAATTCATTGGAGTCAGTTTATAATGACTATAGATATATAAAAAATTTATTTATCTTTTTACCGTCTTTACCCACCTCTAAGGATAATTTGAAAATTTACATAAAACATAATTTTACCGCTTCTGTAAGTTGGATTTCAAAAATCTGAGAGACACGGTTGATATCAGTAAGTAAAATGTGTTTCAATAAAATGGAAATAATTTTTGGTGAATAGTAACTTTTTACATTTATTTACCACGGTTAAAAGTAAATAAGATAATTCAAGTAACAAATAATATTATTATTACTTTAAAACATGTCCAAATTCTATTGGAAAAGTTTAATTCGACCAAAAAACAACCATAGGAATAAAAGATGAACCTCCTTGATCCACTTGGATCAGATTAGAACATTTATTATTATTTAATTCAAAGAAGAGTTAAAGTTTTAAAATCAATGTTTAATAACTAAAACATTTTTAATATAGGGTTACACATAAGATAACTTCGAATATAAATATTAAATAGAAATATAAAATGATTTACTAAATAATTTAATTTTATATATATTTTTTAAACATTATATAATTTAATTTATTTATGACACAATCATGATGTAGTAATTTCACAATTAATGAAATATTAAAATAATTGATATTATAGATATCCAAATAAATGTAATTTGATAATTTTTATGATTTTCAATAATTTTATAGGTTAATATTATATGTTAGGGTTGGTTAGATGAAATATGTTCGATGTAATAACGCTGTTATGAATTTAGAAAAAACAAAATACCAAATAGTGTCAAAATTGACAAAAAAGAGTTTTAAAAATAAATATTATATTAAAATTTTATATTCTATTCCTAAAAATCTAAGGCTTGGAAAAAAGACTTATATAATGATAGTTCATTAATTAATTAACCACTTGGGGTTCACTTGAAAGTTTATAGTAAGTTTATTAACCATATAATATAAAAATATAAAGAGACATGGTAAATGTCAAACTATTTAACCAAGAGTTTAATCTAAATGATAAGGTTTATATAGTAACCCAAACCTATCTAAAACCTATTGGTTGAGGGATTTTAGACCCATACACACCTTATCCTTTAAATAATCCACTTGGCAGCCATTATAAACCGAAATTGATTTTATTGTAAAATAATATTTCTAGCATTTCCTAAGTTACCCCAAAACCCTCTTATAAAAGGGAACTCCACCTTCCCTCAAATTCACAAAATCAAAGCCTTTTTGCTCTTCAAAACCCGACCCAAATACCATTTCAATAGTCCTACCTTCATCCTAGAGTCCTTCCTTTAGTCATAAAGGTATCCTACATATCCCTTTTGATCAAATCAAAAGGAAGAACCCAAAGAAGAGGTAAATATTTCATCACCTCTTTCAAGTTCCTTTCTTCTTACACATCCTCTTTATTTGTTGTTTCCATTATAAAATAATAAATCCAGTATATTATCTATACAGTTATGGTATTATAAATATGGTACAACCATATTCATTATTATATCCATCATTTTAATGAAATTTCACCATATGTGCATATGTACGGCTTACCGTCTCCATGTCATGATGTAATTGTTATTCAATACATTATTTTTTTTGATGTGTATAACAATGATGTGTAATTGATATAAATAATAAATATAACATGATAAAAATTATGTATATATGATCTAACATCAAATTATATATTATTTTAATATCAAAATAATCATATTTTCGCTCGTGCGTACGTAAGGATTACCATCTCCACGAATGCGACGAGATTCATTCCCCATCGTATCAATTCAAGAATAATTTTCATTTTATGACTAAAAATAATTTTTAAAGGCTTGATTTCATTCTTGTTATAAATAAGATACATCCCATTCATAAAAAATATAACTCACATAACAAGGAATATAAATGAAAAATGAATCTGTTAAAACCAGAAACGAAGATAATACTAAGATATTATCAACAATGCAATGTTAAAAAATAATATATGATATCATATTAATGTATATGATTATTTTATAATTTAATAACAATTATTTTACAATTATACAAGTGGTTAACCTACACTAAACCACGAAAATTACAAGGTAACAGTTATTTTCATAATCTCATTTTTATCCGAGGTTGCTTTTATGTAAGTATCTACTAGGACCTATTTATCATCCACATCGATATTTTGAAAAAATGTATTTCAAATAAATTTTAATATGAACTATACTATGGGTCAATGTAATTTATACCGTTTTTTGACTTTTTATAAATTTTTTTAAAGGAATCTTTCTATTGTTTTTCAAAAAAGGTGCTTTTTGACCTTTTTGACAAATTTATGGTAAGAATTTTTTTAACATATACGGCGGGTGCAGCTATTTTATGCAGTTATAACATCGTTGATGTTTTCCTTAAAAAATTATAATATTATTTTCAAAATAGATGTTTTCTATTATTATTATATGACTTTTAAATGATTTCAAAATAGAAAGATATATTTCTCTAAAAAAAGGTCTTGATTTCATCATTGTCAATATCCTTTGATGATTTTTAAGAATATTTGAAGTTGATTTATTATGATTCAAAACATCCACATTGTATTGATGGTTTAGTTATATGTTTGATTGTGGATGTGTTGTTTTCATACCATTCACAGTTTGTGGATAAATTATTGGAATTTCATATGCTTGTTTTAATACGAATGATTATGTTATGTTTATACATTTTCATATTAGGAATGCATTGGACTTAGTGTGTGATGAGTGGAGACTGCTATAGCTCCTCAATGCATCAGTAGGTCTCATTAGAAAAACTAGTGTCTCGGCATAAGGCCTCAACAAAATCTTTTTTGTAGTCTTGGTACAAGGCCTGGACTATGTGATTATGAATGTCTGGCATTACGCATTCCATCATTATGAATGTGGCTATTGATATTAAATTTTATTATTCAACTAGTAGAATATCCATGTGAGTAAGTAAATGGAATTATTTTGATTTACATTTTCCATATTATGATTAAGTTTATGTTAAAAAGTATTTTGTCATATTTTTATACATTTCCTTAACTTTTTATGATTATTTATGAAAGTTTCCGCTATATTTTTATCCATACTGAGAATATGAGCTCACCCCTTTCTATGTTTTATTATTCCCAGGATGCGAAGAAGTATATTATTATAGACCTGCAGGTGTAGTGTATGGGATCTCAGTGTTTTCTATGGAAAAAATGTTGTTGTAGTTTTCCATTTCATGTTGTAATGTAAACCTTATGAATGTATCTAGAAATTCCATGGCCACTAAACTAATTGGTCTTTTGAGACTTGATTTTTTTGTGATCATTCCAATGATACGTAATACTGCACTGACTCTAGGTTTTTGGGGTCGGGTCGTTAAATATTATCAAAAAATAATACGATGAACTCAGTATCATATTTATACTTATATTTTGTTATATAATTTTTGCAACCCTTATTTAGGCATTTCCATAAACTTTTATGTACATTGGAACCACAATTGTGTGTGTGCATAGACTACCTTCTCTATAAAGAATCATTTTTTTAAATTTCTCCTTTTGATATAAATTATTTATCCAAAAATCATAAAATATTTTTCAAAATCATAATATAATCAAACAATTATCATTATTATTCTGTTGTAAGGATATTTTGTCAAAATAGTGACCTTGTAAAGTGGTTTTGTGAAAAAATTATTATTTTCAATTATATCTTCCTTCCATTGTTTATCTCTCATGAAGTGCTTTTTTACCACCCTTTATATGTTTTATGATATAATTCATTTTTAAAAGTTATATTTTTTATCCAATGTTTTATTATTTTTATGTTATCTATTTGTTTTGATAGTTTAAGATAACTATTCTTTTTCATGAGTTTATTAAGATATATTGATGTTTTTTTAATGTGGAACACATATGTATGGATGATGATAGCAAGAGAATTATATCAACCTGTAATGAATTGGTTTAATTTTATTTATCAATCCGAAGGGTATAAGATAGAATTTATCACAATCCAAATAAGTTCATGGGATTATTTATCCCATTACTACAGTTATATTGTTCAATTTATGCCAATCCAAAGGGTAAATGGGATGATTTATCTTAAACTGAAGGGTATACAAGATGATTTATCCCGTGATAAAGGGTATATGAAATTATTTAACCAAATCCAAAGGGTACATGTAAGGATTTATCCCATGATAAAGGGGTGTGCAAGAGGAATTTTCTCATTCCTAAGGGTACACATGTGGATTATCCCAATACCAAAAATGTATATAGATATTTATGTCATAATTTTCCAATGATTAAGGTTCTTCCCCATTATCATGTTTTTAATAAAGTTATTTTTAAAATAAAATATTCATTAAATTTCTATGAAATACATTATTTTCATGATTGTGCAATATTTTTAAATTACTTTTCCTCTTTGTGTCACGCACACGTGTTTTATGATGATTGATATGTGTTTGGAGACATGTTTTATATTTTAAACTAACGACCCCTTTATGATATCATGTATCTTTAACAAGTTTTTTTAATTAAAATCTATGGTATTTTTTAATATTTATTTTTATATTTATGTATTCCTAGTGTTATTCTTCATGTTAATGACCACATACTATATGATATGTTTTTACATTATGGAGTTCTTGAGGTCACCCCCTTATTATGTTTTCATTCCCTTGAATATGAGAGAGATTGTATCATGTGAGATATCTATAAAGAATCTATAGGAGAAAAATTATAAACAAAACATTTTATGTATTCTAAAAAAGGATATTTTTGTAGTTAGTCTCCAAGAAAATAAAACTATCATTCCTTGTGTTGTGAAACTATTTATGAGATGTATTAATAAAATCACGATATTATTGTAATCACTAGTGTAAAAAATGTTTTTACGGTGGTTATATTTAGTTTTTAAATCTAATTTTGGCTAATGTTATTATAGGAGATATTATAAACATTGTTTTTCACGTCAGTTATTTTACAACAGACGTAAAAAAACAAAAATATGAAGTGATTTTCACATTGTTTGATAAAAACCCAACGCGGAAAACGCATCAGAGTCATGGTATATTTTGTTGGTTAATTAATAACCATTGTGTTATATACACATTCATGTCAGTTATTATATAACCAACATCATAAATCACTCTTATGAAGTGTTTATCAGGTCGGTTATTTTCATAACCGACGTGATAAACTTGTCTGCCAAGCGGTTTCCAACGTCAGTTAAATAATAACCAACGTGAAAACATATCTACTACGTTGCTTATAAAATAACTGACGTAAAAAACTATTAATTTCCATTTATTACATCGGTTATGAAATAATATAAATAAAAACCATTTCCCATGAATTTATTACGTTGGTTTCCAAATAACCAACATTAAAACTATTCCCAATGTTTTTTACATCGGTTATAAAATTACAACTTAAAAAACAATTTTTTTAAAAAAAACAGATAACCACTACTATGCCCTACAAAAGACCTGAAATAGACAAAAAACTAACCAAAAACTGACTATAACCCCCCCCCCCCCACCCCACTGGACAACCCCCACCACCGATCAACCACTGTTATGCCCTTCGAAAAGACCTAAAATAGACCAAAAACATATAAGAAACAGACTAAAACCCGACCAAAAATAGACCAGAACACGCCCCCCCCCCCCCCACTATACATCCCCCACCACACTCCTAGACACCCCCACCCCCACTGGATACCCCCAGATTAAAAATAGACCAAAACCCAACCAAAACCCGTCCAGAACCGACCGACCCCATTGGAGAGCCCCAACCACATCCCTGGACACCTCCCCACGCCACTAGACTGCCCCCACCCCCTGGACAGGCCCCACACCCCTAGACACCCCCACTGTCCTAGACACCCCCCACCACCTGGAAAACACTCCCACACCCTTGGACAGACCTCCCACACCAATATAAACCCACCACCCTCCTAGACAACTCCACCCCTAGGCAACACTCCCTTGGACTGACCTCCCATACCCCTAGAAACCCCACCACCCACCCCACTAGACAGCCCCCATAACCCTGGACACCCCTGGACATCCCTCCACTCGCCTGGACATCCCTCCCACCCTCCTGGATACCCTCCCACCCTCCCACCCCACTGGAAATCCCCCACCACACCGCTGGACACCCCAACTCCACTAAACACCCCAGAACAAAAACAGACCAAACCTGACCAAAACCAGATCATAACCCCGCCCCCCATTGGACAACCCCCAACATAACCCTAGACACCCCCAAACTATTGAACTACACCCACCCCTTGGACATCCCCCCACACCCCTATACAACCAACAACCCCACCCTCTTGGACACCCCAACCCCATGGACATCACTCCCACACCCCTAGACTACCCTCTCACACCCCTAGAACTCCCCCCCCCCCCGCACCGCCACCCCACTAGAATGGCCCCACCACACCCCTGGACTTCCCCCAAACACAGGACTACCCCCCCCCCCCCCCCCCGCACCCCTGGAAAACCCCCTCCCTCCTCGACACCCCCACCCCCTGGACAGCACTCCCACACCCCTGGAAAGCCCTCCCACACCCCTAGAACCACCACCCCAATAGACAGAACCCTCAACACCACTAGACACCCCCCACACACCTGGACTTCCCCCACCCCATGGATAGCCCCCCACACCCCTGGGGTACCCCCCCCCCCCTCCCCCACCATCCTGGACATCCCGACCTTCTAGAAAGAACTCCCACACCCCTGGACAACCCTCCCTCACACGTGGAACCCCCCCACCCCACTGGACACCCCCACACCCTTGGAAACCCCATGGGCATCCCCCCACTTCCCTAGACATCCGCCCAACCCTCTTGGACACCCTCAAACCCCCACAGTAATGGAAAAACCCCTCCACACCCCTGGACACCCCCACCCCACTAGACACCCCAAGTCCAAAAACAAAAAAAATAGACCATAACCAGAGCATAACCCCCCCCCCCCCACTGGAAGGCCCCAACCACACCCCTGGACATCCCCACACCCCTAGACTACCCCCACCCCTGGATATCCCCCCACACCCCTGGACGACCCCCACCCTCCTGGACACCCCCACCCCCGGGGAAGCACTCCCACACCCCTGGACAAACTCCCTCACCCCATAGGACACCCTCACACCCCTGGACACCCCATGGACATACCCCACTCCCCTAGACATCCCTCCCACCCTCTTGGAAACGCTCCCACCCCCATATACATCCAACCCCATCCCTATGGACACCCTAGACACCCCCAACACACTAGACATCCCTCTCACACCCCTAGAAACACCCCTCACAACACAGGACACCTCCACACCCCTGGAAATCCCTAGGATAGCCCCCACTCACATGGACATCCCTCCCACCCTTTTGGAAATATTCCCACCCCCTAGACTGCCCCACTCTCATGGACACTTAGGACATCCCCACCCCACCGGATAGCACTCCCACACCCCTGGATACCCCCACACTTGTTGACATCTCCCACACCCTTGGAACCCCACCCCCAAGACAAGATTCCATACTAGAAAAACCATCATAACTAGAACAATAAAATATGTAGATAAAAACATAACATTCACATATTTAACATTAAAAACATACAATGTCAACTAAAAAAACTAAATCAAACATAAACAACTACTAAATACACAATTATAATAACAATATTTAAAATTACATTTTACACTATAAACAACTGAAATTCCACCAAACCTATTAAATAATTTGACCATTCCACTTGTAAGTGTTTGTCGTATTAAGCACTATAGGGTTGAGGGTCATCAAATAGATACAAATTAAAAGAATAGTAGTTAATGTGAATAATGAATAAATCAAATGAAATATTATGGAAAAGTTTAATAGGAAACCTTACTAGATCAAAGTTCACAACTATACCAGTTGTTATTATTTCATACATAAATCTTAACATATAATATCCACATTTGATGACACCAGGTTGTTCATGAAAATTATGTTTGAATGAGTGTAAATTCAATATATTATTTTTATGTAATAAATCAAAAAGTACAAATTATAAATGGATATTTACTGTTAAATTTACATATTTAGTCTTTGCACTCCTTTTCAATGTTTTTTTTCAAAAGTAGACTCATCCCCTATTAGAAAATTATACGAATGGGACAAATTTGAAATTCATTATAATATATAAAACAATTTAGAAATTGAAACATACTTTTTCAACATTTTCTTAAAACATTAACACACATCGCTATGGAAAGAGCACATCCAGTAAATTGTTTTCTCCATTGGAAAAAAACACCTAACATCCAATGATCACTGATAAAAGAATATTTATGGTTAGTGGTTTTTTATGTTAAAAGATAATGAACTCTTTGAGAGCTATGTGTTTCATACCTCTCACAAAAATTCATCATCCATCATTGTGTGAGTATATTCTATTCCATACTTCAGTAATATAAAGCAATCTTTGTTCCTCATCCAATGCACGTGATTCAGGGGAAATAAAATGTTGGTCAATGAATCCATATACATCTTTCTTCTCATTCATATAACAAATGGTATAAAGATACCTAATACAAAACAGACTTAAGTATACATTTATAATAAATATAATTTAGGGAAAAGGTGTTTAGACTTACATTGAATGACTTTTCACAACATTGATTCCCATCTTATCTCCAGTCACAAGCTCCATGATATTAGTTTTTATAGTCCCCACATTTATTGCATGTACAAAAACATTAGCTTCCATTGGAAACTCATAATGATCCTCCAACAAATTTGAATATCTTGATAATCTATCAATACTATTATAATCTGTATCTGAGGTCATAACCATTTTTCTTTGTTGTTGTCTATACAATATTTCTTTACCTTTGATGTATTCCTATAAAAATATATAGAAAAATATATTAGTTTTCAAATGATAAAAAATTTAATAAAAAAATAAAATAGAAGATATAATATACATACCTCTATGTTAATGATTCATAGAAGTCTGGATGGCCAAATTAAAAATTGGACGATACTATGTCCAACTATCATCACCTCATCTATAGGTAATGGTACTCGAGCTGATCTATCTATAATATCTTGTACCGTGATCCTATGATTCTCTACCTCTAATTGTAGATGATGAACTATATCTCTTATACAATATACCTGACCATATTCAACTATATGATGTTGAGGATCATCAACATACAACTCGCAATAAGTAGGATGCTGCTGCAGAGAAGTAGGATAAAAAATGGTGTCCCTAGGCTTAGCTGTTGGAGTGCGAACTATTGGCAGAGGAGGAGGATAAATAATGGGGTCTTAAGTGGGTGGTAGAGGAGTGGGAGCTGTAGTCTAAAATCGTCTTTGCATGTCTGCAAACATTGAATGTACCGATGATCTAATCATTTCCTCCATCATCGCATTAATATTATGATCTTCAGCCTCTTAGGATTCTATTTTTTTATAAACACCCTCAACATTATATGTTGAAGAACATGGAAACACTTTTATTACTGATACTCCTGTCAAGTTTCCTCATACATGAATAGGATGTTCAGGATTTCCCAATGCTGCAGTTAAAATATCTTTCCTCCCAGTAGCTGTAAATACCCCATATGAGCTCTGCTCCTCAAGAGAATAGTGTATTAATTAATTGAACATTTCTGTAATGACTAAAATAATATGAAGAATATACTTAACATAAATAATTAAAATAGATATATTACAATACTCTCATTTATGATTCTTGAATCTTCTAATAGATATTTCCCCTTTTTCCCATCTGATCTCTCTTCCATTTTTCAGGTCTAGATGAGGGGATGGAGGGGACACCTCTCTAGAGCATGAAGACTCTGCTCTTAGTTTTTGTAAATTTTCCAAAATTATTCATTCCTCCAATAATGTATACCCTCCCTGAGATTAAGTAAGAGGGTATACATTTTTATATAGGATTTCCTGATGATATTTCCTTATTTGATATAAATTAAGGATATGAAATCGTTATCAAAACCATAATATGATCATTTATTTATGAAAGCTTATAAAAGTTTACATTTCCCTTACTAAAAGTGAATCTTTTCTTCTACTTTCAAGAAATTTTCTCCATGTATCTTCATTTATGAAAGGATATATATGACATGGATTGTCATAACTCCTGTGACCAAAAATGAAATCAGATGAGAGGGTTGATTTGAAATCCCTCCATCACTAGGCATCCATCGATAAGAATTTCTTTCTAACTCCTCCAGTATCAAGAGTATCAAATGTCATCTGATAGAGAAGAGGTTAAACATATCATATAAACTAGAAACATTTAAAGAATATGAAATCTATAGAAAAAGATCCTAAAAAAATTGTTTCCCACAACTGAGATATTATCTATTTGTCCACAATTCTCCGGTCAACATACAAAATGCTTACTTTTCTCTTACCCAAAGTTGATACAAAACTCTTAAAATCATTTTCATTTGGTCCTCTAGGAATAGCACCCTCATCAAACTCAACGATTATCCTATGATCCTATATATGAGAAAGTGATAATTTTGGTAAATGTGTGCACTAATATTTACCAACTCTTGAACTCTTTGTCGTAATGGGAACACATGAGGAAGATTTGGGAACATCAAGGGGAGCATGTGAATGTTCTCCCCCAGAGGAATGAAGAATAATCTTATCTCCAGAATCATGTGGCTGATCAACTGATTAATATGTAATTATCCTTAAAATAAAAAAAACAAACAATAGTTCACAAATATACAAATTCAAATATTACTATACTAATGTTAAAAAAATAGAAAATTGTACTAAGTTACGTAATAGTAAACATGCTTAATATGGTATGCATGTTAAAAAAATGAAAAGATGGTAAAGATGGTAAACATGGTAAACCTGGTAAACATGTAAAATATGGTAATGTAATTGTCATTGAACAAAAATAATAGATATATAATTTATGTAATTGTAACCATGATAAAATAAAATAAACAAAATTAAAACCAACATAAACTTATACTTATTTTCTTTAATATATGTTTTAATAAAGAAAAAAGATACAATATATAACATTTTATGAATATAATAAATGTAAACATGAAATAAACAAATGTTAACTGTAATTTTAGGAATGTAAAAATGGACTGTTTTCCCAAATTCCATCATCGTGATCATTCCTTATAGTACAAACCATGTCTTCAACATGCTCATCAATATGTTTTGTTAATATTTCCATAGAAGTAGGGATCTCACATAAATCAACATCTTCATCATCTTAATCATTTCCAACATATTGTTTTTCCTTTGTAAAATAACATCCCACTACATATCTGATTGACCTACTATATAGAAATTTTTTTGCATGTGTTTCCATTATAAAAGAATTATTTGTTTCTTCAAATGTATTCAGATTAACAAATGTCTTTAAGAAATCATCGTGTTTGACACTTTTGTTACCGATAAACCATTTACATTTAAAAACAGAGGCATTAATTTTAATGTAATCATCCTCCCATATTTATTCAATCACCCCATAAGAAGCACTTGATGCAGAAATGTAGTTTTTGTCTTTATCACTCAAAAAATACAATGCTTCTGCAAACACCAATACACCACTATTCTGAACTTCATTTTTGTTTTCCTGAGATTTCGTATGAAATTCATAGCCACTAATTCCATAACCGGACCATGTTATCACATTTAAACATGTACCACCCACTACCCATTTTAATGACTCTGATACATATGATCTACCAATCAAGGTCATTTTAAACCATGAAAAAAAGTTTTGTTGTGATCATTCAAAATCCACATTTCTTTCTTCTTTGGATGTCATTGTTTCAAATCATAAATATGCAATGTGATATACAGTTGAGCATCATCTATGTTATTCAAGATGTATAATTCTATCTTCTTCATCTGTTCAGCTGACGACAATTTGACTTTGAAGCCACAAATCCCCTTTCCCTAATTATTAACTCGTTCATGGTGAGATGGAGGCAAAACTTTGTGCTACATCGTAGCCATGTAGCTCGTAAAAAACTATGCAACCTCCTGAGAAATATATTTTTCAATAATGGAGGCTTTAGGTCGATATGGATTCTTAACATATTCCTTCAATATTTTCATATACCATTCAAAAGGATACATCCAACGAAGATATATAGATCCAAAAATCTTTATTTCTCAAAAATGATGAATTATTAAGTATGCCATTATATCAAAAAAAAGTTGGAGGAAAATACATTTCCAATTGACAATGTATAAAAAATTCATCCTTTTCCAAAATGTTGAAAGCATTCACATCAATCCCCTTATTGCAAATTGAATTGACAAAATAACTCAACTTCATTATAGTCTTTCTGACATGGATGGGAAATATTCCACGTGATGCAACTGGTAGTAGTTTTTGCATCGTGACATGACAATCATGAGACTTCATAACTATCAACTTCAAGTCCTTCAATGAGATTTTTTTTACATTTGAAGAATAACCTTGAGGCACGTAGATATCATGAAGAAACTGACAAAAGCTAATTTTCACCCTCTTGGATAATGTATGACATGCCGGGGGAAGAAATGTTCATCTTACATTAGGAGTGGGAGCTAACTCCAAACATATTCCCACTGATAGTAAGTCCAATCTTGCATTCAACCCATCTTTTGTCATTCCTTTAATATCTAACAATGTTCCTATCAAACTATCACATATATTTTTCACCACGTGCATGAAATCAATATTATTTTTAACTTCTTGATATGTACAATATGGTAGCTCAAAAAATATTGATCTTTTCATCCAAATACGTCTATCATTACCAGATTTCTGTGTCTTTCCCAATGTGACATCAAGGTTTTCCACCGTCTCAAAATAGAGATCAGGGGATAAAGGTTTTGGGGAAATGCCAAATTCTTGTGAGCCATTGAATGCCTTTTTTAGTCTTCTATAAGAGTGATCCATAGGAAAAAACATTCGTTGACCCATGTACAATGTTTTCCTCCCATGATGCAGTTGACAATATGAACTCCACTATTCGCAAATTGGACATGATTTATTCCCTTTAACACTGTATCCATACAAATTTCCATATGCGGGTAATTCATTTATAGTGAACATAAGCACATCATGCAGTTGAAAATATTCTATTTTATAAGAATCATACACCCTAATACCACCCTCCCATAAAATTTTAAAATCATCAATCAATGGTGATAAGAAAACATCAATATCATTGAGGGTTTTCTTCATACCAGAGACCGTTATACTCAACATGACATATTTGCACTTCATACAAACTTTAGGAGAGAGGTTGTAAATTACCAATAAAAGAGGCAATGAACTATGTGTGATACTGAGGGTTCGGTATGGATTCATTATATATGTGCACAACCTTAGTGTGAGATGTCAAATTTCATTTCCTAATGTAGGATACTTCACATAAATTTTCATCCATTGCAGAAAATCATCTAGATGACGTATTTTTCCATCACATATAAACTCATCAGGATGCCATCTTCACCTTTTTACAACATGTGAATTAGAAAATAAACATTTAAAATGCTGAATTATAGGAAGATACCAAAATACATTGGAAGGGATCTTTGTAATCTCTACATCAGCATGTGATTTTTCAGTCACCTTATACCGTGATGTCCCAAATTTAAGAAACTTTGACAGAAATTCATATTCCTTCATATATATCATACATTCATTTAGTCATGTATGTATTTTATTGTATCCCAATCCCATCATGAATAATATTTCTTTGGCCTTATAATGTGAATCTGGAAGATCGTTATCTTTTGGAAGAATGAATTTCATCAATTGTAGTAGCTATTTAAAACATCTGTCACTCAATCCATGTTTCTCTTTCAGGTTAATCAATCTTAACTCCACCGACAAGACCATATAATCTGTACAACCAAAATATAATGGATTTTCAGCATCACTATATAGACATGAAACTGTCTGTTCTTTCTCAATTTGTTTTGCTAAAATATCGCGAATCATTTCATTAATTTCATCAGAGTTACCATATTGCGAATCATCATCATCAGTAGATCTGGACTTATATCCAATTTCACCGTGCTAAATCCAGGGGCTGTAACTCGGATTAAAACCACGAAAAATTAGATGATCTTTTATCTCTTTACTTTTCAAATTCTTCATATTCAAACATTTTTGGCATGGATAGAAAAAAATGTCACTTCATGGAACATTTTGTTTAGCAAATTCCAAAAAGGCTTCAAAACTATCCTCATATTCATTACTCATTCGATGTGCCGTAATTAAACATCAAATCATTATTACCTACAACAATTATCAGAAATATACATCATTTTAAGATAATACAAATATATGTTTATATGAAAAATATAATAATTTGAATGTAAAACAATTTTGAAATATAAAACAAATCCATGCATATTTAAAAAAATATTCTTCAAATTGATTTTAAAAAAGAAAATATAGTTTGATATAATAGTTTTAAATTCATCTTGGTTCCTTTCTTCTTAAGGTTCACAAAGAATACATCCTGGTGAAACTAGATACCAAATTCAACATTCCGTAAAAAAGAAATATGATGTATAAATATTAAAATATGTATACATTAACTACAAAAAATTAAAAAAAATCATAACGATTTGAATCCTCTAGACACCCCCCCCCCCGCCACCCCTCTGGACAGCCCCCACCCCCTAGACACCACCCCCACCCCATTGGACACAATCCCCACCCCTGGACACCCTGACCCCCTTCGACAACACCCCCACCCCCTTGGACACCACCCACACCCCTTGAACACCCCCTAGACACCACCCCACCCCGTAGAACACCCCCTAGACACCACCCCCACCCCCTTTGTCACCCCATAGACCCCAACACCCCCTTGGATAGACCCCCACCCCCAGTACACCTCCCACCCCCTTGGACACCCCTTGGACTCCACAACCCCTTAGATAGCCCCCCACCCCTCTGGACATCCCCCCACCCCCTGGAGAGCCCCCAACCCTCTAGAAAACCCCCACCCCCTTAGACAGCCCACCCATCATGGACACCTCCCCCACCCCCTACCCCCTTGGAATCCCACTGGACACCCCCAACCCTCTAGAAAACACCCCCTGGACAGCCCCCCAAACCCTCTGGACAAGCCCCCACACCGTTGTACAGCCACCCCACCCCCTTGGACACCCCCCCTGAACACCCCCTAGACACCACCACCCCCTAGGACAGCCGCCCCACCTCTTGGACACCACCACACCCCATTGGACACCCCCTGGACACCACCACCCCTTGGAAACCCCACCCCTCCTGGACACCACCCCCACACCCTACCCCCCTGGACACCCCAACCCTCTGGAAAGCTCCCCCCCAGACACCCCAACCCTCTGGAAAGCTCCCCCCCAGACACCCCAACCCTTCTGGATAGCCCATCCAACCCCTTAGACATCCCCCACCCCCTTTGATATCCCTCCACCCCATTAGACACCCCAACAACCTTATACGCCCCCACCCCTAGACTGCCCCCACCCCCATGGAAACCTTGGACACCACTAAACCTATGGAAATCACCCTGAACCCTATAAGGATCCCCCACCCCTATGGAGAGCCCCACACCCCCTGGACACCCCTATCCCCTTTAACAACCCCATCATCCCCCTGGAATCCCCCCTTAGACTCCCCTAACCCCTTGGATATCCCCCGCACCCCCTGGACACCCCCACACCCTTTGACATCCCCCGCACCCCCTTGGACACTCCAACCCCCTTGGACACCCCCCCCCCACACACTCCTGGACACCACCCTCACCTCCATTGACACCCTGTGAAAACCCCCACCCCAATGGACCGCCCACCCGACCCCCATGGACACCCCACCCACTTACACAACCCCCAAACCCCATGGAAACCCCCTGTACGCGCACATACAGATGATAGAAGACAGAAAAATTGTAAACATGAATGATATCACTTACATATGTATATTTTACCAAAATAAAATTTATCATGGTATAAATTAACACAATGAAACTTACCATGATAGAATGAAAAAATAAAAATAACATCTCAAAAAATTAGTTTAGGGAATAGTGGGAAATAAAAACTGAAAACGAGTCGGGTGAGGCTTACTTGAGTGTTTTTAGTTGACCTGATAGATCAGATGATAATAAATATGAGGAATGATGTTGGAAAAATAAGGCTGGAGGGCACGACTTTGAATAATCGTTTCTAGGTTTTCCACATGAGAGAGACGAGTCGTAGGTCTACCGATCGAAGAAAATAGAATGACTGAATATGAGGTGCGATAAATCATTTAAAAGATTAATCAAGTCAGTTATTTAATAAACGATGTGGTAAAAAAAAAATTTTAATTTTTTTAACATCTGTTATTTAATAAATGACAAAGAAAAAAAACTAACACATTGTTTATAAAATAACTGACGTGATAAATGTCGCTTTATCACGTCAGTTCTTTTGATAACTGATGTGATAAATTGATGAGATTAGCTTTATCACGTCGGTTTTTTATAACCGATGTGATAAAGTGCCGACCATTCCTTTATCAAGTTGGTTATTTTATAACCAACGTGATAAAGCATGCCAGATTCGATTTTCACGTCGGTTATACAATAATCGACATAAAAAAAATATTCGTATATATGAAGTTGGTTATAAAATAACCAACGTAAAAATGGATCATGATCGATATATCACGTCAGTTATAAAATAACTGATGTTCTATATCAATTATTAAAGCTTTGCACATCAGTTATATTGAACCAACATGAAAAATGCCAACGTGTTAAAACCTTTTTTCCAATAGTGAATATTTATTTCATGTTTAGATTAGTTCACTATATTTTGTATCATATGGGGGTTTTGTTTTATTTAGATATTGGTTTAGTTAATTTGGGTATTAAATTAGATAACTTTATTGTACCACATAAATTTTTCTATGTATAGGATGATATCATAAAATATTGGTCAAATCTAGGGAATGTAGTTTTACCAGTGAATACATACCAGTATTGATATTACTTGTGTATATCGTTAAGACACATCTAAGCCTAGGGGTAATCACCCTAAAAATGGTTGGTTGAGAAATGAATCAACCATAATCCTATTTTATGAAAAGTGAGACTAATTTTTCACACCTAGTTTTAAAGCTTGGAGGAATATTATTTAGGTGGTCATATGTTCCTAGAAATCCATTATTATGGATTGGTATCCTTGTTAATTTTTGGAATTAATTTGATAACCATAATATATAACAACTTAATGTAACCCATGTAGAACTAAGAGAGTTATAGGATTTACCATGTTTGACATAGTTGGAATGAAAATATCATAAGTTTAAATGAGGGTTTTATTTTGTAGGAAATCATAAGGATTAAACATTAATATTCATATACATTATTTATTTTAGACAATATCATAATTTTTTTTTTGTTGGATCAAAAATCAGGAAATGAATTTGTGAATGTTATGTCCCTAATACATCCATAAAATCATATTTGGGACTGGTATGTTCATAGTATCACTAATTATAATGAGGTGTACATCTTATTAGATGATATGTGTTGATATTATCATGTATAAATTATATTATTCCATTCTAAAAAAAATTAAAAATGTGAGGACACAATTCATTTAGGGGGAAAGTAAGGACCATCAATTTTGGGACCATTAAAATACATAATATGTTTTATAGTCTGTTTAAAATGGTACAAAATACATCAAACCAGAAAACTAATAAGTATAAATTATTAATAATTCTATAAAAATCACTAATATAGCCATCCATTACAATTTATTTACATCCAAAGGTAAATAATTTATATTATTTAATATGGAAAGTTTATTTTCTACAAAATCTATTTTCAATATATTATATAGAATAAATTTTTTTGAAAACTTTTCATAGAAAATTGTATATTATAAATTGTAATAAATAATTTTAAAACAATATGTAGAATTTAAAAACCAATGTGGAATGTTTTAAAATTTTATGTAGCATAATAATAGTAACTATTTTGGACTGTTTTATTTAAAAAATCGGAACATTATGAAATAAATATTTTAATTTATTTAATTGTCAACTAAATAAAATATTAATTTAATTAATATATTTTATTAATTGGAATAAATTTAATTGATAATTTTATTCTAATCATAAATATTTTTTTCTTAAAATAACCATGAAAACGGGTTTTTATAGGACACATTTGCTAAAATTTTGATTATTTTCCCTACACATAGAAAGTTAAATTGATAAAGGTATTATTATATTGGGATAATAATTTTCATACTATATAATATGTAAAATTTAATTTTTAGTTATAAAATTTGTATTACAATGATTAATGATAATTATTATATCAATAGTTAAATAATTACTTTATTTTTTTTCTTTTATTAATAATAGGGAAATTAGACTAAATCAATTAAATTTTAATAGCTTAAATGATGATTATTATATTTTATGTAAAAAATTAAATATCTTCATTTGTATTCATTCATCTTTTAATCAATACTAAATAGGATTATGAATCCATAATCATCAAATTTCATTTTTTCTTCTGAAATTGTATTGCTACAAAATATCTATTTTAATATAAGAGATAATTTTATATTATTTTGAAATTGGATTTTACTAAATAGATATTGGATTTAGTTCCATAACCCAATTTATTTTTTATCTTATATTTTCAATGAAACATAAAATCACTTAGCTAAAAAAATTTACATAGTTTAAAAGTAAAAGAGTTAAATGTAAAAAAATAATGGTAAACCATATGACATGTTTAAAACCTATCAAAAAACCCTTTGTTGTGACCTTATTGGAATATAAATACCATAAAATCTGTTACTTATATTATATGGAGCCATTAACCTTAAAATAATATCATTTATTTTTTAAAATAAAAAGTGTGTTTTAAGATGTTCCCATCTCCTCTCTTATAAAAGGGGATCACATTAAACAATCTAATAAAAAATGTATCCATTTTATGTATTATCCCTTTAATATGTTATTCTTCATAATGTAAATCTTGATAATATATTTTTACTATAATAATATAATTCATTAGGTATCACAAGTGGTTTGAGATGATTTTATATTAATGTTGCATTCATTAGATACATCTTTAGAAAGACTGAGAAAAAAAGAAACATTAATTGTGTGAGCATAAGGAATACTTCCTCCATGATTAATAATTTTTTGGTATTATTCTATTTTCCATATTTTATTAAAAAATATTAAAATATGGTTTAAAAGAATAATTAAATCCACAAAATATTATTATTATTCTATTATAATGATATTTTGATGAAAATAATCACTTCTTTAGCCTTACTCACCAATCAAGTTAATACATCATCACATTTGGATCGATTTGACCACCAACATGAAAATTTCTTTAAAACTCTTTTATAGATGACTACAAGAACATGAAAAATAAATTTAAAATAATATAATAATAATATTGTAATTTTTATATGGTTCTTGAAACAAGACATACATCCAGAGTATTATGCAGAAGGAAAATATACAACCATATCCAAATAATCGAAGCTAAACCGAATAATCTTGAAAGTATGTGTAAAAAAGGAAAAAAAGTCTCTATGTGACCTATAGTCACCTACATACCATCATGGAAAAATAAGAAATAACAAAGGATAATTCGATATGGTATAAGATTCCTTTAACCTCAGTAGTATCCTAAAATACAACTTTTACAACCACCAAAATGAAAAAGTAGGATATGAGAACAAATCAAAGTAGGATACCAAAATAGTGTTTGAATATGACCTAATATAAATAATGAATTTTTTTATATTTGAAAACCAAAATACTTTTACATAGAATTTTCATAAATATAATTCAACTTTAAATAATTTTCTCCATAGTTGTAAGAAAATCCTTTTATATTCACAAAAGATGAAATAAAAAAATTATAAGTGATATAAACAAGAAAATTGAACCATGAATCAAGATGTAATCGTGTAAACACTTATCCACAAAATAAACTATAATGACAATCTTGGTGAAACAACCTCACATAAAAAATATGAGTAATAATCCATGCTAATAAATAACCAGGCAATAAATAAACATAAATGAAAAAGAACCACATATTAGGAACTAGAGTATGGGAAAATATGTACCAGACACTCAAGTTCCTAAGAAGACATAAAGTATGATCCAACTGATATCTAATCCTACCATATTCCATAGATATCCAAAAGTTTATCTCCAATTATTTCCACACACACTTTGGTTATGCGGGTCTCTTTCCTAACACACTCAAGGTTACCATTGATCCAATTGTCAAAATAAATTTCAAAACCATGCTAAAAATTTTATTAAACATTTTAAACACCAATAAAATCCACTTTTACATTTGAAAACCCATTTCCAAATCATGAAAATCAATTTTCAACGAAAAATACCTTCTTTAAAACACATTACATTCCATGAAAACCCTTTATATCAATATATCACTTCAATGAATTGAACCAGAAAAATGACTTTAGCAGGAAAAAAAATTCATCAAATTAACTCAGTATATAGAAAAACATTCCTCAAACCAATATAATCTTAGCTAACATCTAAAATATCTATTGGAAATCACATGATCAACCTTCAAAAGATAATGTAAAACAATAAAAAGAAAATGATTGATAGAAAATACAATCCTATTGTGAATCTGAAGCCTAATAAAAACCAAATAAAAATATATTATCACAAGAAAGAGGAAACATAACAATAACCCAGTTATAGAGGTTCAATAACACAACCCTGATTATTGATCACAGAATGAACTTTCTGAAATTGAGGTAATCACCCAAAATCACCACTCAGAGATTCGAGGTTGATAGAGGATAAGGGACTCCAATGAATGAGATAAAAATCATCCATGCACCACTCTAAAAACCATATCTCATGATATTTATGTGGTGTATAATCCAATTATAAATACTATATTTCATTGATGATAAAATAATAAAAAAAACACATAAAGTTTTTTTATTATTAAAACCCATTTTTTACATTACATGATGTTAAATAATTACATGGAATGTAAAGAATTCATTATCTGAACCTATTTCATATAATATACCTATAAAACATTATATGGGGTGTAATACCCTTGCACTATGTTTTATTCCCTTACATGTCTTGTAATTTACCAATATACTATAGAAACTATAAATTTACATAGAAAAACAAAATGACACCACATCGAGCATCTTCCTAATGAGAGAATAACCCTGCTAATTCTTTGAAAAATTTATACCCAGACTTAATTAATTTAGAAAAAACACAAATTCCTGTTTTTTAGGTCATTTTCCTCAATATAGTCTCTCCATCATAATGAATCCCATAAAGGAACCCAAAAAAGGATGATAAACAAATAAAAAACAAAGTAGTACCTCAGAAGCATAATGGGGTGTTACAATATCCCCACAATAAATTATTTTACAACCCAAATGGCCCATAGACTTCTACACTCACAAAAAGTTAAGATAACTACTACCTCATCAACAATTACTTCATACACTTCTCATTACCATCATGTCTGCCCTACAACAGCACTAGGTCTAGAAGAATCATTTTACAAAGTTTTACATTCTATCAATGATCCTTAATCAAAAATATCAGATCAACCAAAGTGGTTTTGTTATTAGTATCAACATATTTCCATAAAATCAAATTTGAAGGATCTATTATATACCTCCTCAACCCGGAGACATGAAACACATCATGGATAGATTTCAAACCAAAGAGAAAGTAAAAATGATAAGACACATTCATTAGACATCCAATGATGTTAATGGGTGATAAAAACTCAGTACCAACATTCAATTCTTATCAAACTGACATTGTACCATGTGAATTAAACCTATATAAAAAAACCCAATCACAACATCAAACTCTTGTGGAAGATGGTAGTGGTCCACTTAATATTTCTATTGACGCAATGCAGTGATCAATCTCATCTGGATCAACTATGACATCACCACCATCTCTGAAATGAGGCTCATCCATACAAATTATCACTCTCCCACATATTCGTAGAATAAGGGAGATCTACATAAATACCCATAAATATCCTCAAACGGGGCATCCTATTTGATGCCTGATGACTATTTTTATAGGAACCCTCTAGTAGGGGTAGATGATTTACACAAGATCCTATAAAATAAATCAAACAAAAAAATAATATTATAATTTACCTAGATATCCCTCTCTTCCTATTCATCCATCTAAATATGATAATCCATTATCAACATAATCTTGGGACACATAACCTCCTACAAACCATTCCAAAACCTTGATGTGAACTTTGGGTCCCCAACAGATAAAACCATATAGGGAACATCATGAATTCTAACAATCTATTTTACATATTAGTTCCCAATATATTCTACCTTCTCCATCCACTTGATAGAGATGAAATGCACTAATTTAGAGAGATCATGAACAATAACCCAAATCCTATCCTTACCACTAGTAGTTCATGGGAAACCAGTGAAGAAATCCATAGAAATATCATCCAAATTCCATAATTAAAATTTTTAGGGTTGTAATGAAACTAAAGGTCTATAGTGTTCCACCTTAATTCACTAACAAGTAAGACAAACAAATTAAAATTCCTAATTCAATAGCCACATCCCCTACAACAAATATTGATGTCATAATTCATGATACAACTTGGTTACCTTGGGATGCACATTCCAACAAGACAAGTGTCCACTATTTAATAACTCCATTGGGAAAATGACTCTTCTAACCTAACACCAAAGTATAAATCACCACTGCGATACTGAGACCACCCACCCGAGGCATCTCAACTATAAATTCATTCAATTAAGGATGGGTACTTGGTTTCTTCCACCTACTCAGTTTGAATTCACTAATACAAATCAAATTCATCTTTCATCAAATCCATGAACACTTGTCCAAAAACCATGCTGACTCCCAAGCTCATATGGATTAATTAACTAATCAGATACCACTACTCAAATGATTCATTCATGACTTGTGTTATTAATTTTTTACTCAATTCATCATAAAACACTTTTACCTTCATAGGGTTTCATGCAATAACCAAATTAAAATATGAAGACACTCTACCTAGTGACTCTATTTCATGTTACGATCCCTCTGAGTGAAAATATATTTTAGGCTCTTAGAAACTGAATACACTGTATACCAATCCCCAAAAAGATAATGACACCAAATTTTGAGTGTATGCATAACCACTTCCAACATAATATCATGGATATGATAGTTATTCAAGTGAAAGTATAATTGGTGTGAGCCAGATGCCCCCATCTATTTCCCCTACATGAAGACCCTTCTTGAACCTGTAACATAAGCATCACAAATAACATCATTAAATAAACCTATTTCTGAAATAATAAAAACTATTTATGATGTAAACCACATATTAAATGGCTCTAAAGTCAATAGATAGTTATTATTCCATTCTAAAATAAAACCGTTATGTCTTAAAAAAGTCATCAATGATGAAGGCATGGAAAAATACTGAACACATATTATATTGTAACCATAAAAAAAGAATCTTTAGATCTTGAACAAATTTATAGTATTCTATGTGGTCATAAATACTTGTATCATTTCAGGATCCACTGATATGAACCTCCCAAATATCTTATGACCTAAAAATTTCAAATCTCATATGTAAAACTCAAATTTTGAAATACTTACATAAAGATGATGTTATTTAATTTTTTAAATAATAATATCCAAGTGGTATTTATTCTCCTTATATGACTTAATGTAACCCAATATTTCATCAATGAAAACAAAAATAAGAGTAAAAATATAGATGAATAATTAGGTTCATCAATGTGATAAAAACCATAAAAGTGTTAGTCAAACCAAATGAGATAATGAGAAACTGAAAATGTCCCTACCTTATCTTGATTTTTGTCCTTGGTATATCATATTTTTAGTTCTTAAACAGATGGTACACTAACATTATGTCAATATTTCAAAACCAACACCCCGATTTATGTTTTTCAAAAATTTCATCAATCCTAGGAAATGAATACTTGTTCTTAACGATCACCAGGATTTTAGTCTGATAGTCAACAAAAATACTGAGGATCATGCCTTATTTATTAGAAAAGGGGGTATAAAAATACCATAGTCACACACAATGTAGAATTAATACTTTATCCTCAATGTCCTCAAGATTGAACTTAGGTTCCACCCACACAGCAGGTTCCATTCGTTAAGACGGAATAGAAATGGGAATCGTATCATGGATTAGGTGAACAGTAAACCTGAATTCTCTCTAATTCATTAAAATAGAAAATTCATCTGGAAAGACCTTAGGGTAAACACTATCTATTTTTGTTATTATACCACCCAAATATTGTTTAACTATATCTAGAAAATTTCTTGAAAACCATGTAGAGATTAGCTGATGTAAGGAACAACCTTACCTTCCATTTCTAATCTAGAGCCACACTCACCCTGAGATACATGAGTGATCCGATCAATAAATAATTATAATAACTGATGGAAATAATTGTCTATATAGACTTCAACGCTGATCCTATAATCCATGATGTTAATCATGTGAAATTTTTCAAGATCATGCTCTATGAAATTCTATTCTAACTCAATGTTCGCTATAATCACCCTACACACAGGACAATTGAATCCTTGTTTGGACCTCTTTCCCAATGGTGTGGAAAGATACATCAACTATGACATAATATATGAACACAATATCAACAAGTAAACTAACATTGGTAATATAAATGAATTCGTAGAACCTATATAAACAAAATACCACCAATGAATATGAAATAATCTTCGTATATATACCAATAACTGGACATGATTTAGATTACTCTTTCAAATAGTCGGCCTTATAAATATGTCTAGTCTTAGGCACAACAATATACAACTTAGCCAATATATTTGAACCACTAATCTTGGAAGAATCATTATATGCTTGTGAACCCTTAGTGGGGTTGTATATTGCCTTCTTTCCCTAGGAAATCATCAAACAAAATTTATTTACAAATCCATATAATCCCCAATGATGAGAAGTACTCAAAACCTCTATATAGTTAGGCATCATATGACCAAATCACCCCCACAGATAGAAAATAACTTGCTGAATCCCAATAAAATCCCATATAACTGGTCCTGAATAAAACCAATCACCCTTGCTTTTCATTTCCTTACTAGAAGATACAGTCAGGCTAATAACTACAAAAACTGAAACACCACCAAAAACTATCATTCCAGATATGTATACCTCATCCAAATCTTCTTTATCTTCTAACTCCAGAAAGGTATGAAGTCACATGAGAATCAACATCAACTTGATATCAGAACCCACTCTTAAATCAATCCTTCATTCCTTTATGTATTCATTAGTGATAAAATCTGTTAACAAATGAACCAACTCAGGAAAATGGGTAGAATACTCTATAATTATATTCTCCCATTCTCTAGGTTAAACAAATATGAGTAATTTAAAATTAATAATTATTTAGGGTAAAATTTATGATTAAAAATTTTCTTGAAAGAAGGAGAGATAAGTTCCTTGTGAAACATAGATAGTACAATAGATTCCCACAATCTCCTTCCCCGTCACTCAAGTATGTATGTGGAAAAACCCTCCATCAAGTGTTCAAAATGCTAAATATCCATTTAATCTTCTCATGAATCTCATCAGAATCTTGTAGTCTTTTACCGAAAAAGATGATGTGAGGATGCAAAATAATAAACTCAATTCCATGATCCACCACACGTCATGGTTTCCCAACACCCACTTTACCCAAAGTCTAAACAATATGTATAATATATTCTACCAAAGAATGTTCAACTAGAGGATTATGCTGTGGATCCACTCTTATAGCCTAATATCTAAGATTTAGAATATATCTTCATGAAGGAACTATATAATAAAAACAATACAATAGCCACCTAGACGATTGGAACAATAAAAAATTAGTCCACTTCCATAATTAAAATCAATTATTTTAAACCACAAGAACTATATGAAATTAATAATTTTTATCAAAAAAATAAATTTCCCAAAAGGAATATGTTAATTTAAATATAATTCCATTAAAATTCATTCAAATTTTCCCAAAACCAAATTATAAACCCTGATAAAAGTCTCTAACTACCAATAGTAACTCAACAATAACGAAAGATAGCTAGAAAACACACATTTCCACTCCGATTATATGAATTATGTCGTTCTTAACTGTTATCTACCTAATAAAAACAACCAAACTTTTGAAGAATTAAAACACATTAGGCCGAGGCTTCCCTCAAATAATAAATTTTAACATTAAAACCTTGGATAACCAAATCATACAACTCATCCATCAGTCACATAGTGTGGTAAAACAATAAATTTGAATAGGCCTTGTATATAATGAAAGAAGACATACAACCAGGGTACTATGTGGAATAAAAATATATAACTAGATCCATACAATCCAAGCCAAACTGAAGAAACATGAATATATGAATAAAGCAAGAAAAATAACTCTCTATGAGACTAGTAGTCACCTCCAATAGACGCCACTATAAATTAAATGACCAAAGGGGAAGATGACATGCTGTAAGATTCCTTATCCTTTTCCTATATCCTACAATACAAAATATAAAACCACCCAAAGTAAAAATTTCAGTGTGACCAAAAATCCTAGCCAAATACCAACACAAGTTCCATAAAAGTTCTAATATCAACAATGAAACTAATATAGACTTTAAAACAAAAATATTATTTCAAATCATTTTCATAAAATCAATACATTTGTAAATAATTTTATCTTTGGTTATCATAAAATCCTTTTATATTCTAAATAACATAAATATGATTGGTAAAAGTGATATTAACCATTAATCATATCCATGCATCAAGTGTTAAGAATGTAAGAACATATATATGAAATTAACAATCATGTGAAGCTATGTGATACAACCTCATATGAAGATCTATGAGCATTAATCCATGATTAACAGATTTTGATAAAAAAACTGGAAATGAAAGAGATCATCATATTGGTCCCCAGCCTAATGGACAATATGTAATAGACAATATTGTTCCAAAATTTGCATCATTTTGGATCTATCAAATATTGAGTCCTGACATAGTCCACCAATATCAAAAAGATTACCTCTTAGTGGTTCCACACACACTATGGCTACCCATGTAGCCTTCTAAATGAACATATGGTTACGAATGTGAAAATTATTAATATTCATTTCTAAACCATGATCATAATTTTGTTAAACAATTTCAAAGAGAATAAAATATTTCTCAATGTTTCAAAACCAATTTCTAAATCATGAAAATTGATCTTCAAATAAAAAAACATCTTGAAATCATGTTCATTGCATGAAATAAAGTTATAATCACATATCACATCAAATAAATGAAAAACCCATATTAATTTACCAATAAAAAATAAAATTAATTTTATTAACCCACTATATAGAAACACCTATCTCAAACAAGTATAAACCTAGATACCCTCAAAAACTGTAATTGGAAGTCATGAGATGACACATTAAAATAGAAGTAATGATAAGAAACTCCAATGAATTGATAGAAAATATTGTCAAGTAATCAATCATAAAAATAATTGAATCTAATTAAATAGAAAATAATGAAATAAGTATGAACTAGAATGAACACTTATTGAGAGAGGTGCATCGCTACAAGCCTGATGATTGATCACTTAATAAAGTTGTCCATGAAGGAGGGAATTAATCAAAATCACCCATGAGAGGTTATAGGTAGAAATGGAGATAGATTAAAATGAATGAAGTGAAATACATCAATCCAACAACCTAAAAACCACAACACATAACATTTATATATCAAATAATCCCATTACACATCTTATAATCCATGATGGCTGGAATTTCTAGAAAACACATTACTTTTTTTTGTTAAAAACCCTATTTTAAATAGTACATGATGTGAACCCATTACGAGATGCATAAACAATTAATTCCATGATATTATTTTATACAATCAACCTTGTGAACATTTCCTGAAATCTAATAACCTTTCATGGAATGTAATCACACATCAAATTGAAAAAACAACAGGTTTATACCTAAAAACAAAATGAACTCACTCCAAGATTTCTCGTAACATGGGATGATCCCCAATAAGTATTTGACACATTAATAAAGGGACACAATTAATTAAAAAACATACATCCATGATGATTAGTTCATTTTCCCCATCAAAGTCTCTCCATCCCTAAGAATCCCGCAAACACACCCAAAGAAGGATGATAAAAAATAAAAAAAACTGAGTACGAGAAAAGCATAATAGGGTGTTACATTTTGATGTATTATATATTCGGAATAAATAATATTTTAATGAAAATAATTAATTTATATTCACAAGAATAAATGGAATTAATAATAATATTCTAGTAATAAACATTTTATGTTAAAAATTTATTAATTTTTTTCCTAATATATGTTCTAACATTAATATAGATTTCTCAATACAGAAAAAGTCTATTTGAAAAAATTATTCTTATATGTGGAATAAATTTTTCACAACATCTAATGTAGTTACTTTATTTTTTAGGAATAAAATTTTTATTAAGAAGGATAATGTTAAATACCATGATAATTGTTAGATAATTATTTTAACTTTTTTATGTTATTAATATCATGGAATTTATATCAAATTATTTAAATTTAAATACAGTAAATAGTAAATATAATATTATATATAATAAAATAAATATATATATTAAAACTACATTATTTAATAATTAATACTAAATAATACTATGAATCTGTAATGGGAAAATGACTTTCTTCAACTAATATTTATCCGACACTTTATTTGTTTTAATTTTGAGTTCATTTTAATATTTTTATGAATTGAATTAGATGAAAGAAATTTTTAATTTCAATCCATTACCATTTTTTTGATATGTTTGTTATGTTTTATTTTTATGAAAATATAAAATAACTTTGTTATAAACTGGTTAATGAGTTTAAATGCAAAATAGTATAATGTAAAAATATAGTGTTAAAAACATCATAACATGTATAACAAATGTGATGAAACACATGGTGGATCCATTATAGACCTAAAATTAACCAAAAATTCATTATTTCTTAATATTTGATCCATTTAAATAGGAATAGTATTGTGAAATAGTTAAAATATTGTGGGTGTTTCCGAATGATCTATTTTTCTATCTTATGATAGGGGTTCAATTAAACCCTTTCAAAACACTCATATACTTTATATTACTCCTTTAAAATCATCTATTTTTCTCTCAATATATATATATATCTCAAAAACATTATCCCATTGTCACCCATAGTGACCCTACACCATTCTATTTCATTGGAACTTCAAAGTAAAAAAATCAAGCCTCCAACATAAGTATTGTCAATTTCAAATATATATTTTATAATATTACTATTACTGATATAATATCACCAAATTTATATGATTAACTCTATATAATAATTATAATAAGATATTTTTTATATTAATGTTACTTTCAATAGTTATTCATTTCTGTCCACATAGAAAAATAAATTAATTTCATTGATGTGTGTTTGTGGACTATCGCCTCTTGGAAGAATCATTTTTTCATTATTCTCATTTTTTATTATATATAAAAAAATATATGGTTCAAAATCATGAAATATAATATAATATAATTATTATTCAATTATTATGATATTATTTAAAAAGAAACACCTCTTCTACTAGACACACAAATCATGTTAAATCTTGTTATGGTTTTTTTGGATAACCCACCATCAAGAACGATTATATAAAACAATAATATGGATGACTATTAGAACATGAAAGTTAATTTTATAATAATATGTTAATAAAATAATGAATGTTATATCATTATTGAATTATTATATTAAGTATTAAACTTATTATTGATGTGACTTTCTCATTTTCTAGAAATCTGTAAAATAAGCCAACACATATTCATTTTTTCACGTAGAATTACTAAAATACTTATGGAATTATATAATAAAATTATAAATAAATATAATATATATTTTAAGGTATCATTAATGATATATTAATTTTTATTTTTGGGTAAATTAATGGGTAATTACAACAATATTATTAAACATGTGCAAGGTAAATAATGTTATCAACACATGATAGTCATAAAATTCTATAAATAATTAATAGAATCAAGAAAAAAATTATCATAGGGATTATAAAATAGAAATATTTTTTATTAGGGTTATCAAATATGATATTATGATAGTTATTTTTTTCTATGAGGATATATTATGGTGAACTAAACAAAGAAACAAGGTAAGGGTTTTGTATCAATTTCTCTTCACTGAGAAGTGTTTTAATAATATGCACTAATTACTTATTCATATTGTGTATATAATATACAGGAATTTATTTTTGTGTATAATATTTTTAATAAATGGGATATTTTTAACATTATTTATTTAATATTCCAATGAATTTTCGCTCAAAGGACACCAAATCCATAATAGTTTTCATCCAGAATTAATTTATTTTAGACAATTATATTTATGATGATTGTAATTCAATTTATTTGGTGTATATAATACATGTTTGAGATGTTATTTTATGAGTTAAATTTATTTAATTAAAATTGATGTTCAATTATAATATCCCACTTTCATGAGGATTTTATTTTATGCTCTTTAACATGAAATGAGGTTTTGAAAATCAAATACCTTCTTGGGTAATAATCACACCACCTTTTCCATAACCATTCAAGATTTATTAATCATAACATATGAATATTTTATGTTGTATTTCCACCTTTTTATGGTGAAATCATTTTTTAAACTAAATTATTCATCATTAATTATTTTATTCATTTTTGAAAAAAAATTATGTCAATATGAATTCCAAATTAGTTTAATGGATTTTTCTTTAACGTCGATGTTTATATATTTAGAAAATATTCTCAATTACCTAATGAAAAATATTTTTCTAATCTCAATTGATCCTTTTATTTCCATTTAATCAATCTAATTCAATAGTTTTATCATCCATTTAATGATAAATGTTCTTTTGATATTTTATTTCAAATATTTTCAAAAGGTTTTCAATCCTTTAAAAATCTTTTGTTTTATTATCCATGCCATATTTTCATCTATATATTTATCCATTTTAAGGATATTTCATTTGGAACACTTTAATATAAAATTTTCAAAAAAATACTTACCTTTAAAAAAATGTTTTTGAATGTGATATTCAATTTATCATTTATGCTGAAATTTATGAGGCTTTGTGAAAACTATTGTATTTTCACTTCTAATTTTCATCCATTTTTTATCACTCATGTAGTGAATCTTTATTATTAAAATTTTTTTTATTATGATATTATTCAACTTGGAAATTAATATTTTTGATATCCTATGGTGTTTTAATCTAATGTTACGTAATAATTCTATATTATTTAAGAACCAAATTATTTTTTCATGGGTTATTAAAGATTGGTTAAAGATTTTTATTTTGAGTGGAAAATTGTATCATTGTCCCTTCTAAAGTATTTACTAGTTTAATAATCAATACTTCTATGTGGTTTATATTGGATTTATTCCTGGAACCAGAAACAACCAACATTTCTTTTTAAAAAATGGAATATTTTTTCAAATGTAGGTGGTCATTAAGTTTGTCTTATGATACTTAAGAACATGAAATGGTTGAAAAAATTGGAGGTCAGACTCATCACATAATTTTGGGGGAATTATTGTCTAATCCATCACTCTATTTATAGATTTAATATATATTCATGAATCCTTATTAATTCATCATGTATAACAAAGGGTTCCCTTGAATTTACAAACAATTATTAGCATGTGTGAAATTTATAATCATTCTCTAGTTTTCGAGGAGCTTCATTAGTGGATATATCTGTATGTATTAATGGTTCTCCATAAATGGTATCCTCTCATATACTATTTTGAGATTCCTTTTATCATTGTTTTGATGATATTGGTTTTTATGCAAGTCAGGGGGCACTGTAGAATTTATCGTTATATAAGGAGGAAATGTTTTTTTTGATGTTGGGATTGTACCCACAAATGGGATACATACATATCCTAGTGAAAGGAATCATAACCCTCATAGTTTGGTGCTACATTGTTGGAAACATCATACATTTAAAGTCCTGTGATAAGGACATAGCCATACTGTTTAATTTCATGTGGTAAGGACAACTAAGAGAAAGGTTCTTAGAAAAATTTGTTGTGGGACATATGAATCAGAAGCTCATAGATCATGAATAGAATATGGGTTTCTAAGTAAGATTATACATTGTTGGGAATATTTCCAAAGGAGAACAAGGATTATTTTATGTGTCTGGTTTGAACCTCAAGGAGGCCCCCTACGTATCCCATGTTTATGGGATTCAATTCCCATGTAGTTCAATACGTCTTGAAGTAGAATATAGTTATTTGAGAGAAATGTGTTTGAGATTAATTACTAAAAAGGATTCCTTGGTGATTCATGGGCTTAATTCGGGTTTACTCTTAAGGTGGATGCCAAGATTAAGGGAATTAGGGATGGATTCCTGAAGAGAAAATCAAGTGAGCTAGATCCTTGATAAGTCTTCCTATGTATCCCGATTATGATGGGAATTAATGTTCTCTTAGTTTATTCATGTTTGGTGAAAATTTCGTGATCATGAAAAATCTATAATCTTTCGTGAGTCATGATCAGTGGGAGAAAAAATAGGATTTCAAAGTTTCATCAAATGCACCCATACTATTCCTCCTCTACTAGTGGAAGAGGCCACACATATTGCAATGATGGTTGACGAGGGAGAGGAGACGATCCATCCCTATATAAACATTACATTGGTCGTGGGTCCAATTTATGGAATGAGTGAAGTTGAAGGAAGTAGAGAGGATCAATACTGAATCCTCATATTGAATGGTTTGGGGCATACACTCGGATGGCTGCCCAAAAATTGATCCTCGCTGGGGAGGGATAATTTTACAATTCATGAATGGAAATGAAAGTGTGAACCATAACTTTCATACCAGAGATGTGAGAATAAAGGACTTACAGATGAGAAGGGGGGGTCAGAACCCAAATGGTAATTCTCCAAACTGGGAACTTCCTAACAATGATCCAAGGAAAATGGTCCATGTTACTATGGATATACAAACCCAAAAACACTCAATGAATTCAAACATCATTGTGAAACATCAGTGGGAAAACACTAACTACATATATACAAACACAAATATAAGAAATTCTAATGTTCCTTTCCCTAATTTTGGATAGATCAAAAGGTTTGGGTGGTCTCAACAAAATCCCTTTCAGGCAAGAAAGACAATGAAGAAGAAGCCTTCCCATGAATGGATTTGAAGAGGTAATAATGGCATGTAGACAAAAAAGAGTTGATGAATCACATAAAGGACCCATGTATGTAGTGGGGTGCAAGTATGGGAACTCAAGTAGGATTGGGCGACCTGATGTTCCCTTAGGTGACAAACAAAATGAATTCTAACACTTGGGTGAGGCCTGACTGGAGCCTCAAAGAGTATTCAAAGGTATTCCCAAAAGTGGGGCACCCAAGTTCTTTGGAGGGGAATGGGTGGAATGAAATTGTTTATGATTCAGGTAGGTTGGTAGATTTAGTCTTGGATGTTTTACGGTTTTCAAACACTATAGGGACTTAATTCATATGATCCTCCATCAATTACTCTACTCTATGTGTTAATGAACTACCATGAACATTTTAGAAGACTTGGGTGAATCACTAGGGTGACTAGAGCATCAATTAGGATTTAGTGAATTTTTTCTGTACAAATGAAGGCCCCTGGGGTCTATTTACAGGAAAAGATATGACCATGGTGGGAAGGACATTGGGTGTGCAATTGGATTGTGCGCCATAATGTTACGCGCAAGTACCTTGTGTAAAGACAGTATTATGTCTAGACTAAGGTGATCCAATTTTAAAGCCTTTTAAAATCGTTATTTTCTACATGTTTTTATCCATCTTCTTTTTAATTCATTTCCCTTTGTCAATTTTTAGACTCTGTGATGGAACAGTTTATCAAAAAAAGAACCCCTCAAAATTCGATTCAGAATGAAAAGAGGATCATATACTGAGGTAATGTTTTGAACAAGAAACAATAGGTTACTGTGGCATTAATGTTGTTGTGCACATGGTAAATAGGCATGCATGTGGTAGGGTTCAAGATTTTGTGGAACAAGGTAACCCATATCACTTATATATATAAGCTTCCCTTCCACAAAAAATTTTCCCGACTTATGGAAATCTTGCTCTTGGGGCGCATGTCCTTGTCACTCTGACTCTCCTGTCCAGTATCTCTTCTTCTATTTGTTTTTTATTTTCACACCAGATTTGGGATGCTAAACCTGCGTTCTAGTTTTATACTTGCATGCGTTATTCACACTTGTGCGCATTAATGCCATTTTCATTTTTTCTCAATTACATTATCAAAACATCAAAAATGAACTTACTTAAAGGATTATTTTTGATCCATTTTGCAGGTTCAATGGATCCCAAAAGAATCGGAACCAATGATGAATTTTCAGTAAGATAACTAACAATATGATGATGTTTGTCAGTCATGACTATATTGACATATAGGATAATACACTCTAAAACATGCAAAAATATTTGAAGATATATTACTTCAATTTTTCCCAAAGCACTTATTTTCCTATGTATAATTATTATCATATGCAAGATGACAATATTTCGGACCCAATGAACTATATCCCACCATCTTGGATTCAAGACTATACCAGTTTCCCATCCACTAATATATCTATTGTGAAATCATGTGTTAATGTTGCGATAACAGATAAGGCCCATTGCCCGCATCACAACCATTGTGCTCTTGATTTGAAAGAACGTACATTTGAGCTACAACCACACAATTATTTTTACATCTTTCGCGATTCTTAAGGGAAAAAATAAAAATTATGGAATAAAAGTTAGGATTTTGGCTCTAGAGGAATGTAAAACCCACATGGATGTGGGTGTATTGGGTGTTCAATACAATCATAGAGTTTACGAATGATGTAAAAGGTGTTGGAATTTATGAGGCTTCATGGTTCGGGAAAACCTACATATATTAGAATGAAAATTTTGTTCCATAGCTACTATGATATTTGAGTCTATGAACTTACTCATTCCATATGAATCTTGGAGAAGTAGGCATTAGTTTGTGGGATATCAACAAGATCTCTGGATCTCCAATTCATGGGGTTATGTATGGTGAGTTTATTTTTCCATGTGTGACATGGAATGACTTTCAAAAGACATAAAATTTGGTTCGAGAGTTGACAAAAGTATTTTATAAACTCATGAATACAACCACAAAGATGTCCCATATAGGAAAGGATATTTATATAGAGGATGGGATGTAAATATTTTAGGAAATGAAGAAGAAACAATTTCCCACATTTACTTGTCTAACCAGCTGTCCAAAGGTAGAAAACTGAGGTACACCTAACACATATTGCCCAACATTAGAGAAAGGATAGTTCAAAAAGTGGGGGTATGAATTCAATTATGAAATTCTCGTGAAGTCATGTCTTCAAGGTTTCCTAGACATGTGGCCCAACATGTATCTATTACCTGTTCCAGATTCCAAGGGAGACATGATGCCATGATCATTTTTTATCACAGCGAAGATGGCCGAGAAGAGGATATTAGTGTTGGATACCCCTATTTTAGATATGATTCATTGGAGATTACTATATATTTACAGAGGGAAGTATTTTTTCAGAATAGGAGGAAAATTCTAGATGTTATTCAGGTGGATCATAACTCATTTCAGAACCTATGCTATGCGAATTGGGGTGTAGGTCTTCAGAAGTTCTTTCCACCCATCTATTTAGACATTCTATGTTATTTAACCTTTGCCTCTGAATGATTATGATATTAAATAAAGGTTGAGTATTCATAAGGAATTTCATCTTTTCCCTTATGGGAATCCTCCTACAGGATGATTCATTGATGACGGGATGAATAACATAGAGCTAATGGAATATATGTTAGCTTGTAGAGATGGCATATTGGCTACCAGGATTGCTGGAGAAATCATTTGTGAGGCCTATGATGCTTATATATTCGTGCACTAATTCAAATATCTACAAAAAATTAACATATCCTCTCCTGTGAACGTCAGAATAGTGAACCACCTAATTGTTTCCCGACAACTATGGCTGATGACATCTATGGAAAAAGTGGTGAAATATTTAATTTACCTTCCATTGATGAAATAAGAAGATTGACGATCTGGTATGCTTAGAAACTGGGTCACACCTTATCATTAAGGGGTGTTAATCTATGTTTTCCCTTGAGTGGGGATAAAGTGGGGTAATAGGAAGGTACCCATTCATTTGGAAGGTAATTCTTCAACATTAGGGGCTGAATCATTGGAGTCAATGGGTGGAGGCGACGAGGCTCCAAATTCACAAAAGAGACCTCGTGCAAGATATAATCCACCTGTTAGAGTTAAGATAGCCACCCCGTAAATCCATTCTGAGGTTGTACCGAGGAGGACTTTTAACTATTATTCCAAGGAACGATGAGTCCCATAATCTCATCCCCCATCTGTGACTGTGGGAATTGGGAAGAAACTTAAACCCAAAATTTCATGATCCTCTTCAAAACCCTCTAGCATGTATTCTTAATATATATGACCAGATGCTATTCAAACATGTTAATGATTCCATTGTGATTCTGAAACCACATGTATAGATTTATGTTAAGGGTTGTGCATTCCAGGAATAGGGGATCTTCTAGCCTCTTCTGGTATTATATTTATGAACAATACTGATGAATTGAGAACTTATAACTAAGAACTATAAATTCTCATATATGAAACTGATGAATGAATTCCCACCACAAATTGGGTGATGGAAATGATAGATTTTGGTATCAATGAAGGGATTCACATTTACTTGGTGGAATAATGGTGTGATTTTATGGATCATGAAGATGTAAGTTTACTTTTCCTCACATTCTCTTGTGCAGTGCAATATTAATTTTTTTCAAACCAATTTTACTCGGGGGAAATATCATTTTATCTTGTAGCGGGATAAAGAAAAATCGACTGAAGTTCTATATCCATGATATGTCCCCAGTAGCCCTACTATTGTATCTAATAGATCACCCCATGAATCTAGAGGTATATCTCCATGTGGATAGGAGATGTAATATGAGATTGAAAGGGGCTTCCAGTCTCCAATATTTTTTGTTGGAGATGATGATGCATGTCCCCCTATGAAGTTGATGAAATAAAAGCATCTAAGAAAGAACTCCATGGTTAAACATTTTCACAGTAGTGGTAAGCCATCCTGTCAATATTAATTTTAACCTTATTCATGAAAAAGTGTTTAAACTTTATGGAATTGTAGGAGATTATTCTATTTATTGCCTTAAAGAAATTTCTGATAAGCATCGAGGATGTATGGAAGGTTCTTCTAAATAGGAACAAATTCATGAAAACATGGTGGTTAATAAGTGGAATTGAGTCCAAAGGAACCAACATTTTCTCCCAACACTGCTCATCTTCATGCTATCAAAAGAGAGGAGACCTCTGGTAAATCAATAGTGATTTATAAGACATTAAATGTAATAACATCTGACTTCTATCCTGTGATACATTCAGGTTCATCACATACACTAGAACAACCTAATATAACTAATTCTAACCCCACAATAGTTTCTGTGGAAACTATTTGGGGTTAATGGTTGTTGGAGGAAGGTTGTGAAAAAACCACGTTGAGTACTCCCATAGGTTATACTATCATGGGGTCTGGAATATCATTGGATTCTATGATGATTAATGGAAGTTTTTTGAAGATGTATTAAAACATGTTAATATTAAAAATGATTTAAAATATTATGAAGTTCCATGTATAGAACAACCTAGATGTGAGTTTTCGTTTCACATCCTCCTAAACTTCTTATGTTAAAATTTCTAACCATAATTGGTGGAAATATGTAGTTTCATCTAAAGAAACCACTACCACGACAATGACTAGAGGAAGAGTTGACATTAATGTCAATCCTACCATTTTGTGGACATTGGATCAAGTGAATATTTAGATATAAAATATTATTGAGATTCATTTATAGGATCACTAGAAAATTAAAGAGATCATTTTCCATCCAGAGACATCGACCAAAACCATCGAAATGGTGATCATTTTGGAGGAGTCTTCTCAAGCTGCAAACCTATTGGTTGGTAAGAGATATTGATATTGTGATTTTTCTTAGTCTTTTTATCTCATGAAACTAACCATCACCATAAATTGTAATTCACGATATATAGATATTATCTGCAATGGAAAGATCTATAGGTTATGCCTCTAAATCATCTCAAATATTATTATGATGTGAAGAAAAAACTATCAAGGAAGGAGAAGAACATTGAACTTCTTTAGGTGCATTAATCCTAGAATATGTCTCTACTTATGATAGTGATTCTAAATCAGACCCAGAACATCTATGGGCCATTCATCTTGCACATCACAAGGAATTTCAAAATATCTCAAAGATAATATCTAATATCCCCCTTGAAGAATTTCCTTCAATAATTCCACAACATTCACCTCTAATTATCACACTAAGATTTGGTGGATTTGAATTACATGAAATTCAAAATAAAGTGAAATATATTATCTGAATTAGGGATCAAGAGAAAAAACATTAGAAAGATCTGATAAAAACTAATGTGATTATCAACATAATCGAATTTCAAGAAATGAAATCCCAATATGATGGGAATTATACTACACTGGTTAATGAATTGAAGTAGAAGATTAAATAAAAGACTCTTCACCACCTACGTCTTCAATATGAAATAGGTATTATCATAGGGGAGAATGACTATCTACATTATTCATTGGTAGATGTCCAAAAGGATGGGAGAAAAGACAATGTAGATACTAGTGATGCACTTTGTCATCCTGAGGATAACGAGACTGGTTGGCTAAAAAAACTTCTACATGAAGCTAATGGGGCTCAAGAGGCCATTAAAAAAATTGAAAGTTAAGTATAAAACCTCTTATGATTTATGACAAAATAGAGACTTCATTTTTTGGATTCTCATATATGAATTTTTTACACACAAATGAAAATCATTTCATCATTAGTCATCTGTGCTTTCATTATTGCATGAAATTTTTACCTAATCCCATGGTCCTTGTTAGTGTAGGTTTATTTTTAGTAGTATTATTTAGAAAAATCCACAAACATTGTATATTTTGACTTTTTATTTCTCAATATTACCTAAACAATAAAAAATGTACGTTTATTGAGCCAGGACTCAACTTATTTCCAGAGATCCCGTTGATGGTTTCTAATCTGGTGAGTTCCACAAAATTTGTTTAAGGTAGTTTAGAGTATTTCATGTTAGACTAGAGAGGCCTAGTGTTTATGGTCAAAAACATTTGACCATAAATTTTGAAATTAGATCCCAAACAGGGATTAGTGGCTATGAATATCTCTAATATTCTTTAAATAATTTCTAGGTGAATAATGAGTCATGATTTTTAGGTTCAACAAATAAAAAACATGTATAAACATAAAAGAAGTATTTTCCAACAATGAATTTACCATTATTTGAAAAAAAATTTATTGGGATTGTGAATTGTAGGGCCGAATAGGGAAAATGTTACATAGCTAAATAGAGACATCTTTTGATTGAAAGGCATATAATGTAGGAACATTTTACGCAAGCTCTCTGGGGGCGTGTACTACATAGTCAAGAAAATGTGTTCTAAGGAATTTAACATTTTTCTGTTGATAAAAAATGGAAAATAAGATTTGGGTGACTCAAGACCATAGTGGGTGGTTTTTTCAAGGAAAGTGATTTTAATAATAATGGGTTATCTATGCTGACATATTTCATGAATAGGAAAACCACTTCGATTCAAATTTGGCGTTTGAGGAATGTTTAAAATTTTTCACAAAGGGGAATTTATGATATCATACTACACAATTTTAGGTCATGTATTGTGTAAATTATACTATACAGTTTTAATTCAAGAAGTGAGGACATTTGGGTTCTTTAATTTAAGGTCTTTATTTTTAATCAAAGGTATGATACTATCCCAATTTATTGATAATTTTTTTGGAAACATACTACCATGTTTAGGTATGGAAGAGAAAAATTGTAAACTGTGATTTTGGAATTTATGGATCTTTATGATGATATGGAAAAAATGGCTTAGAGGAATTGTGAGGAAATCTTTCTGAATAATGACAAAACCATTAATTGAAAAACTCGTCCTGTGGGTTGTATTATTCCTGGACATCTATGTAATATGTTGTGTAGACAAATGGTGGAATCCAATGACTGAAATGCCTGTTATATAGGAAATATTTTCAAGACCACCTAAAGTCATGTACTGCATAGACTGGTAAAAGTTATCTCTAAAGTTCGACATTCTATTGATAAAAGATGAAGGGTGTTTATGGAGATTCATATTTTCCAAAGAATAATGTTTGCATTATAAAAAAGGAACCATAATACAGAAAAAGTATTTCTAATCATGATTTTATAAGAATGAAAATAATAACATCTCTACCATTGTCTGACCAAAACGTAGGAAGTATGGTGCGATTGTTTTAGGTCATATGACTTAAACCAAAAATGGAAACAATATATGATTTGTGGTATAGTGATCCATGGTTATTACATATTGCTTTGAACACATGGATAAATAAATTTGTAAACCATTATCCTGAATACTTTCAGATTGAGAAAAACATGACAAGAAAAATATACATGAATGACTACTTTAAAATATAGATTCTTGTTTATTTTTATCATCTTTTTATGGGATTAAAATAAACTTTATCTAAGAAAAAAATTACCATTATTTGACGACCATGTTATGGGGGTTGGATTCTTAAGGGACAACTAGGTTATGTGTTGTATTGTAAAATATTGTTATCTTTTGACTGAGATACTCGTTATGTAGGAAATTTATGCAAGGCCACCAAAGGTCATGTTATACCATGTCATGAAAAAGAGTTCTCAGATATTAGAAACATTGTCACTAAAAACCGTAAGGAATATTATGAAAATCTGAAAATATTCTGGATTAAAAGTCCAAAATACAAAAAGGGGTAATGCATAATACTCATGATAACTATTTGAATCAATTTTGGACATGAATTTTTATTCCTTTACTTAGATCTAAATCACATGTAAAATGGATACATTCTTTTTTCCCATTGAATCAATGTTATGGTGTGATGTTCAATGCCATGCAGTGAGGACATGAACCGATTCCATCATAAAAAGGGAATATGGTGGATAGACAAAGGAATTAAACCTAAGTGCCAATTTGTATCTCATATGGATGAGAGTCAATCCATACGTAGTTATTTTAACATTACCATTGTTGGTTATATTCATACTTAGGGAATAGGGGGGTTATCCTGGCGAGGCCCATGATTGAAGAACTTGGTGTCTCTACATATCTTTTATGCTTAAATTTTAGACACAGTATGGTACAAAAATCCAACATTGTATCTTAAAAATCTCTCTGTATAGATCTAGATAATGTCCAGGGGGGAGAAAATGGAAATAAAAAATTTTGTGGTTACAGTTGGGCCCAATATTGGATATCCAGGGGTCTCTACAAATTTTATTGAAAATGATAATCAACCCACACTAGGTTCATGAAATCAGGCCCCTATGCTGATCTAATTCTGACATTGTGAGAAGTAGAACTCATTTGACACAAAGAAGTACCAATGATGTCAATTATTCGTGTATATGGAAGCTCTTAACATCAAATAAAGAAGATCTTAACTGTAGAGTTTAATGTTGTGTAATGAGGAAAAATTATTTCTCGCAGTTTAATGTTTTGCGATAAGAACAAAGATGACATTAATATTATCATCATTTAGCCTGGATGATTATGGTTGTTATGTAGTTTAATGTCTACTAACTAGGACTATGTGCTGTGACACTAAAATTCATGTAGTAGGGACATAAAATGTGTAGTTACACAAATTATTTCTTCAAGAATCATTCAATGGTTGGAGTTGTAACAAGTCCTCCATATATTGAAATTAGGGAATAAAATTTAATTGAGTAGACCTTATGTATGGAATAAGGACCTTCCCACTTTTTCTCAAGGATTGGTGGTTCCTTTCCTGGTATCATTGGAGTCCGGAGGACCAATATCGATTCTCTTTGATGAAATTAATATAGGTGAAATTTCTTGTTAAAGGCTAATGTTATTAAATTATGATAGGATTATAAATGATGAAAAGTATGAAATCTCTTTTCATAAAATTATTCTAGCTCATCAAATCATCTTTGAGACTTTTCACTTGTAGATAACTAATCAAAGATTGTAATTCGGAGTGAAGGGAATTGAATTTCAATTAGAAAAAATGCTTCTGTTTCATACACCAATGAATATGAAGTTTCATGAATGGCAGTATGGGTAGTAGTCTGATATTCCCATAAAGCATGCTAAATTTTATCAAGCCCAGATTTAATATCATTATCAACCATCTTCTAAAGTATATTTGATAGGGTTTTATTGAAATACTCTATCATTCCAATGTCCACTGCATTACAACAATATGAATGGTTGGATTTGATATTGTGATCTTGATATAACTTATTTACATACACATAAAAAAATTTAGTGTTGTTGTCCGTCAATATAAAATGGGGGACACCAAATCTGGTGTTGATGTTATTTTTGAAAAAACTAACAATACCCTTTGCTCCAACATATTTGAGAGGTATTTACTAAGCCCATTTGGAGAAGAATTCAGCAACATTAAAAATATGCTTAAACTATTTAGCCGTAGCTGGAGGATAAGGTCCTACTATATCCATTACCATTGTATAAAATGGCCAGGAGTATTTAGATGTATGTAACAACTCAGGGGGTTGATTATTGAAGTTTCCATGCACTTGACATGAATGATATTTCTTGGTGAAATAGTTACAATCCAGTTTCATTGGATTCCATATGTATCTGATCGATCAGATTTGATCTAGAATCCAATGATCTGACTAGTGAGAACCACTTCATCATACCTATAATTACTTTAGGACTGCTATAGTTTCTTCATTGAAAATACACATGAAGAGGATTCCATAGAAGCATCATTTGTAAAGTATCTTCTGGTGTTTTGGACTCTCATAAAAAGTAAAATTGGCCACTGGTAATCAGATTTGTTCCATTTCAGCTCTATTTGGGGGAAGTACTCGATTTTGAAGGTATTCCAAGATGAGTTTCATCCATCCCATGGGAGAACCATATTGTTCATAAATAGGTCTAAATTCATTAATTTCCCCCATTATAGTTTGAATGAAACGTGTGAACACACGACGATGGGAAACACCGATGAATGTCCCATCCTGGTCTGGATTTTCCAGGGCTATTACTACAATAGCCAGTGCATCATCTTAGGCATTTTGTGGTCATGAGACATAAAATAATGTTAAATCTAGGAGGAATTCAGCCATTAACCCTATGACGTAATCAAAAAAATTGATTAACTCTTACTTTATGATAGCACAATCCCCATTGATTTGTTTGATTATCAACTCCAAATCACCTTTCACGTTCAGGTGGTTCACTTGATCCTGGAGTGAAAATACCATTCCTACCACGAGTGCTTAATATTCTACATCATTGTTGGTAACTCCTTCTGACAACAAGAGGAATATGGCCAAAATCCATTTTCGTGGGTGATTAGTACAATTCCTAACCCAACATTGTTGAGATTAGGGTCTTCCATTCTCATCCCATTTGGAATTATGGAAGCACCATCAAATTACATCTCCCATGATTTGGGATTATCTTCAATAGAGAAGACCTCTTTATTAGGAAGTTCTTTACAAAATTATTTACCTTCTGCAGATGGATTTTTAACAAGGAAATCCACCAAATCATGGTATTTTATTTCCTTTTGAGGCACAAATTGGATATCAAACTATTGTAAAATAAATTCCCACCATGAAAAACATCTGTAAGAATAAGAAAATTGAGAATAAATTTGAGCGGGTTACTGTGAGACACTAATTGCACCTCTTGATGTTGCAAGTAGTTCCTCAATTTCTAAATTGCATGAACTAATTCCATGCATCACTTCTCGATACATGAATATTGTGTCTCTATGGGAATCATAGTTCAACTGAGATAGTAAAGGCTGTTTTCATTCACAACATCATTATTTTGAGAAAGGAATGCACCCAATGATCGCTCTAAAGCTGTCACATAGAAAATAAGTGGTCTCCCTTCAATAGGTGGCATAAATACATGTGGGAAGAACATATATTTTATAAGGTTATTAAAGTACTCTTAATAGAATTAACTCCATTGATAATTGAATCATTTCTACATTAATCTAGTGAAGGGTAAACACATGCCAGCCAAATTTGAGATAAAGAGCCTAATATAGGCCATGTTTCCTTGTAGTCGTCTTATTACCTTCAAATTTGGAGGAGGTGACATGAAAATGATTTCTTTTTTCATCTTGGGATCAAATTTGATTCCACCTTGGCATACAATGAAGATGAGGATTTTTATTAAGGTTACCCCTAAAGAACATTTCAAAGGGTTCATCATCAAATTGTGTTGTCAAATATTATTGAACATGATCTCCAAATTAGTTAGGTGATTGGAACATTGTCTGGATATAACTACCAGATCATCCACATAAAACATGAAAAAAATTTCTATGAAAGGTTTGAAGATATGGTTCATGGAATGTTGATACATTTCACTTGAATTATTTAAGCCAAAGGGAATTACCTTATAGAAAAACAAACCTTGAGGGACTCTGAAGGGTGTAGACTCTTCATCATCAAGGGACATGTAGATTTTATTATCTCCCTAGTAACCATCGATGAAGGAAATTTATCCATATCAAGTTTTTGCAACAATTTAAATCATTATGATCAAAACTAGAAATTAAAATATAGGAAAATGTTGGTTCAGATCTCTGAAATCATCTCACACTCTGCTTTTCCCATTCATCTATTTGACTGGAAAAATTTTTTACAACCATTTGGGATATTGAACCTCCCTAACAATGTTATACTTGATAAACATATCGACTTCAGCTTCAATTTTAATGGCATCAGCTGGGTGTGTTATTCTTATTTCCTTCTTAAATCTTCATTGTTCATCAGCAATAACCAACTGATAAGGGGATACATCAGTATTAAGGACTATATTTTTCGTATAGTTACAAGATAATATATCTCAATATTTATTTATAAATGATGTATACATTTCCTCCCCTACATATTTCATGGTTGTACTAATTTGATTGTCGCGTGGATCCTCTTCTGTATGAAATTTATTTCTCTGAGCTCATCCACAGTGGTAGAGAAACCTTCCTCAAAGGCTAGAGAAGAGTCCATAATATCTTCTTATTATTCTTCTTCCATATGTGTTACTTCATCGTTTTCTACTTTCATACTAGGTTATAAATAAAAACATTAAAAACTTGGAGAAATATCAGTAATTGAACATCCTAAATAAGATGCAACTATTTCTGACCCTACTGTTGAGGAAGGATCTTCCTGGAGCATTGAAGGGGATATTATGGGTTGGGAATCAACATCCATGTATTCCTTTGTTATTTCTACATCTTCTTCTTGTTTTATTTTTGAATAAGAGAGTTATTGAATATTGATGGATGAAATAAAGACATAACCATTTGATATTTTATCACTATTTGGTAAATCAACAATTTCTTCCCTAGTGTTAGGCTCGATCACTACAATTGGAATTATAGAATTCACTGGATGAGTGCTTGTATGTTGTTTTATCCATTTAATTTGATTGATATCGAACACATAATATATAATCAAATGTTTTAATGGGTTTTTGGGATCTTTACTCAGCAATTTGGATCATTGATTCTGGTTACCTACTTTCTCATAGACCTTGTAACCTTCATGTGTAAAAATTTTACCTCAATATTTTGATATTCCAACATTTTTAATAGAATCTTTTCACTATTCATTGTCATGATTTGGCCATTGAAATAGTACATGAGGAATTGATGGTACAAAGAAAGAATGGGTGCATATTTATGTAGCCATGTCCTTCAATGTAGAATATTAAATACTATGTCCTAACGGACAAGCACAAAATCTAAATTAGACTCAAGATACCCAAAATGAGTTCTGAGTGTAATCTAACCTAAAGGTTCTTTCTCATTAATTTTATAACCTTGAAACATTAATGTAGTATAAGATATCTCAGGTTCAGTTAGGCCTAATCAATGAAGTGTACGAATATGAATGAGGTTGACTCCTGAGCCTTTATCAATGAATGCTTGTCAGATGATTATGTCATTGATCCTGCCAAAGAGATACAATGGGTTGATATAACCAGGTACAACATCATATTCATCCTCATCTGTAAAATATATAACTTTATAAAAATATGTATGATCATTCTCTATACGGTAATCATCCATAGCAACAACTTCAGTTTGAAACTCTTGAGGACTTAACAAATCCTCAATAAGTGCTTCATGAAGATATTTTGACATATTCAAGGAATCCAAGATTGAAAACATGGCTGGTACAAGAGATAACAGTTTCAAAAAATCATACTTTTGTTTTAGATATCTATGTTTCCCAATATGGAGATGTAGTTTTGCAGGTGCCTTGGAAGTTGATGCTCGTGATGTAGATATACCCTATATAACAAAAAAATCTAGAAATACTTTAGGTAATAGTAGATTAGACTCACTAGGTCTATCTACTTGCTGAGATAATGATCCCATAACTTCTGATCACTCATCCAAAATAATCATGTTAGGACTGATCCTATCATGTGTGGGAGAATATCCTTATTCTTATTGTGCCCTCTAGAGGTCTCCCCCATGAGAGTCTGCCGCATGTACGGTTCATGATGATGTATGGTTAAAATAGTGGTTTCTAGAATACACACTTAGTCCCTTGTATCATCTACCATGGATTTCTCCTCTAGTTCCTCATAATGTTATAATGAGTTTTGGCTCATCATAAATAGAATCTCCATTGGAATATGGATTCGTTAGGTGGATAACGTTGACAGAACCAAAGATCAACTCTTCATTTGATGATTATTATGCTTTATAGGTTTTCTCTAGTTGTGAAATTTGGAAGGGTGGTTCTTGTGATTTGGAAATAAATGGGATAAAATCTTCTAGATTCAAAGAATAATTTGGCCTTTATGTGAGATCATCTTATCCAGATTTCACTTTTTCATTATTCTCACATCACTTCATTGAGGTTTGATGTTTGGATGATTGACCTTTTGATAAAGGAGGTTTTTCTATGGTGTAAATGGAAAACGAAACAGTTGATTTTTCAATAGTTTTTGTAGAATGGAATGGGTTTGGTTGATTATTTTCCTGATCATTCAATCATCATCTTTCTCCACATTTTTACCTTTCACTTCGTGCCATTTTCCTTCTTCCTCTAGATCACCGGCAATAACACATGCTACCTGGGATAGTGATCTTTTCAGTGTCAGTTGTCCAGATTCTACCATTTTTTTATAGAGGTATTTGAAAACCAAAGAATCTTGAATGGGATTCCCCAACATCTGGGAAAAGAGAAAATAATTTGGATTATCTTCATATCCTTATTTATTTGGATTCACTGGCATTTGAAAACTACACGAAATTTTTTCCCAATGCTGAGAAGAAGTAACCAGAAACCTGTTCATTGTAAAAAGAATAAACACTGTTCATTAACTCCTCAAACTATTTTATCCATTTATCCAATTTACATCTTGATGAGGTGGTCATTTTTGTAGATTCTTGGGAGGAAGATCCCTTCAGTAAGATGAATTTTTTGAAGTGGAAGCAGGTATGGGAGCATTCATGAGTGTGACTATAGTAGCATCTGCATCTCCCATTCTCCTTCTCAAAGCTGTCATAATTACACTAGATTTATCTTTAGTTTCCACAATGTAATCCTCCACCTGTTGGAAAATTGATGCAAGATCTCAAAACCCTTGTTTTTATTTCATAGGAATTACTAGTGTGTGAAACTCATCTCATAAATTTTCCACACAAATTGGTAGAGAATCTTCTTGATGGAGTCCCAAATTTAAGGAACATGTTAATCAATTCCATTGAGAAATGAAATATGAAACTCTTTCATTTTTCCCTTGTTTGTATGGTAAAATTTTTTTGTCTTAGACAACACTCAGATAAATTGAAGAAGTGTTTTTTTATAAAGATCTTATAATCTAGTAATTAATCAAGATTTCAAACTTGTATACCTGAAAAAATGTCGTCCCTATAATGATTAAACACATCATCTATACTATAATGCTTTTTGTAGTTGAGGGGTTCCCATCATTGGATCACAATGAGCAATGAAATGAAGTAGGTGTTTCTCGGGATCTCTCGAACCATTAATTATTGGGAATGTAGTATTCACCAAATTTGGTGGGGGAAGGATCTGATCCACCCATTTAGGGTAATCTCTATTTTCGGGATAAACAGGTTCTTGTCGTTCTTCCATAGCTTCCAATTCAGTTTTTAATGCCTCAATTGTGGTCAAAGAATTTGGTGAATTTTTGGATGAGCTGGAACATATACAGGTTCAATATATAGAGCTTGAAATGGATCAATGATTGTCAAAACAACTAGTGGTCATGGTGCTGGTATTTTTATTGGATAACCCACATGGATAGGACTATAAAGATGTGTTTGATCCTAAACTAGTTGTGTACCCAATGGAGGGAATTCATTATTTGCATCTATAGTTACCATAGATCCTCTTTATTGAGGATATCTTATAAGATGTTCAAGTTTAGGATCTCCCTGGGGAGCATGTGTAGAAGAAATTTTGCATCAAATTTACTCTATATTGAGAATTTTCACCTCCTCGATCTCCTATTATTTCTATGAAAATATTTCTTCAAGAGAAGGATATTGTCCTTCTTTAGTGGAAATGTGAGATGTGATCTAACTTTGACCATTCCCCTTATAAGATGCCTTTTGGAGGGTGGGAGTTGGTTACATGAGGGAATACCTAGATTCTGGGTAAGCCTTTTATTTCATATACACACACATCCTTCGTTTACTTTAGTGTGTTACATATTATGGATAATAACATCATCATTTGATTCCCTTGAACTGGACCCATTTTCTATAGTATATTCTACAATGGTGTTAATGAAATTCACTGCACAAAATTCATTGATGGAATTATGATAGTATGTTTGTAAGATCGTCTCCTTCTATATCTTCCATGATACTCTATTATCCTATATTCTGAACTCCTAGGAACTTTTTGACAGATAGTAACCAAAGGGAAGCCTTGGATTGTTTAGGTGTGTGTTTTTTTATTGTGGATTCATCCCGAATCAGGAGAAAACTATCTTCAGTTGAGGAGGGGACTATAGATGTGACAAATCCCCTAGCCTTGCAGGCCGGGGATATTCTTTATCTTCTACATCAAAAATTAAAACATGGTTTATTGAAGTCAAAGGATGAATTAAACAAGCCCCCATACTAGTAGGATGGGGTGGATCTTGAACAGCTATAACATACATTAGCGCAACTAGTATTCTGATTTTTCAAATTTTGGATTGGACATTAGCTGGGTGAATTATCTACAAACCACTCAAATAACCTGTTTCAGAATATCATTGTGCAATTTCAGACATTTTCATCATCTGATGGCTCACATCCTCTATGTGGGAGGCCTACATAATATTTTCATATGCTTTATGCAAATGTATCCCACCATCTTACTTTATTTGGGTCTGAATCTTATGATATCTAGTTGTGTATTGTTCTTGAGAATATACATTATTTCATACAAAATCTGTTGATTGTATCCAACCACGGACAATAACAATTCATGAGACCACTTATTGAGGGATTTACTATTTTGGAATGCAGTAAAATGAAATCATCCATGTGCACCTCATCCAATGATACGAACAACATATGGGGTATCAGAAATTATCTTGCATAGCATCTTTAGTGCATCAAGGCGTGCAGGATGATGGCTTATTTTTATCTTCTCAGCCTTTGGATGATGAGAAACTAATAGAGATTCCATGTCAATATGGGGTTTCAAACCTTATATTAACTTCACATGAATTTGATTTTCATCGTATGGTAATACATTGGATTTCAAATGATGATGATTTTTCTATAAGTTAAGGCAGATAAAATGAATGAAATCTTCTGCCATCAATTCGATAATATTTTATTGAGAGTTTTCAAAAGTCCATAAAATGTCTGGTACATCACCTTTATCCAAATGGTTTCTCATGTTCACCATATATTCACCAACATTCCCTAGAGGTTTCTCCACTTGTTCTGACCAAAGTGGACAATTCTCGATTATTTTATTAAAAACAATGGAATCTATTTATTTTTCCGAATGGTTTATCTTGTCTTCTGACTGAGAAACTATTTCACTTGTCAATGAAAAGGCATCAGACATGACTAGCCTTGTGTTGGAAAGTTCCTTAAGATAAGAGGGCTTTCACATTACTACATTATCATTTATAGAGTTATCTTATCAATGTAAAACACTAATGTGATGTGAAATTTTACAGAAAATTCCATTATGGCGAGGACCACCACGTTGGATTACCTAAAGGGATAAATCCTATTACTCTATGGTCTTCTAGCCACACAGAGGGTTTTAGTGGCTCCCACTTGTAGATATTCTCTCTGGATTGAAATAATTTTCAAGAACAAGGCCTTCACGGAGAAATGTCTAATGGGTAACTTCATAATTACTATAACTAATACCAAAATTTTGTAATGAGAGGGTAGAATGTGGAGTTGTAATAGATAAATGTCGAAGGGCGTCATGAACTGCTACATTAAGAGGAGCCAGATCACAGATTGTCTCTTGATTTTTGAACAATGTTTGGAGAGGATTTTTCTTGGGTACTCTATTACAAATAGTTGGGGCCACTAGCTGGGAGAAGTGTTTATCATAGGAAGGAGTAAGTGCCTTACATGGAGTGGTCATCAGAATGAGACGATTACCTCCAATTAGAAAGGGTGTATGATCCTAATCCAGTTGTCAGTGTGATATGGGGGAGTATGCCTCATAACCCTCATGGACTGAAATAGAGGTATGTATCTGCTCCAAGATGGCATGTCAATGTGTCATCTCAGGTGTGTGGAAAAATTTATGTGTTTTTCCCACGGTTCTTCTGATGTTGTTGTTATGATATTCTAGCATGATTCTAGAATATGGGCAGGAATTTGTGTGTAACCTTTCACTATTTATAAGATGTGTTTGGTGACTTCCGTGACTAGAATAGAAATATAATTCAATTTTAAATCTAGAGTAGGTGTATGTGACTACCGTTGTCCTGAATTTCCATTAACGACCCGTAAATTTCAAGCAAATTTTTTTCTTAATTTTCATTGGAATTTTACAAGAACGCAGTTTTTGACAGCACCTGATTCTGAGGCCCGGTGTGCCCGAAATCATTTTCCGAAGTTTAGCTCGTGTACGTTCAGTGAACTAACGAGCGGGTTTTTATAACTTTTGAACCGGTGCTCGAAATCAAATTCTGAGGGCATCGATGGAATCACAACGCCGATATTTGCTTCGAAACGCCTCTTCCGGAGTTGCGTTTGCTCGGGTGTGATTTTTAAATTTTGGGAGTTAAGTGAAGAAAATAAAATAAAGTGGTATGACAACTTTATTTTATTTCACTTAAAGCCACTTAAAGCTAGTTAACCTGAGTTGAAGCGGATAGGGTGCAATCCAAAATATCCTACCCTCTTGGTAGGATATTTGTGAGGCGGGGCCCGCACGAGCCCCACCGTTTCATTTCCTCTAAGTAACGCACCCACGAAAACACCTCATTAATGAAAGTCAACTGGGGCGTTTTCTAAAATTCTTACACGCTCCTATTAAATGGACTGTTAAGATGTTAACATTAATTCACCGAATTAATGGTTCGTTTCTTAACCTGTTTTTCAAACTATTGGAATAATAATAAAATAAGAACAACACACTTTCTTCTTGGGTGCGGTTTGTTGAGAGGATTTGGAGAAATCTATGAATCTAGAATATCATCATATTTCTTCGCGAAGAATGCGAAAAATGAGATGAATGCGAAGAACGCCGGCCTTTGACGAAAGGTGACGAAGAACACCAACGATTCTCCTTCCATGACGCTTCTTCCGCGACGATTCTTTCACAGCGACAAATCTTTGATCAACTGCTTGAGGTAGGAAATTTCAATTCATTAATATTTACTTGTGGATTTTATCCTTAACATGGATTTAATTCGTGAAATTAAATCCATGTGTTTTCTTTAACCCTCGGAGATCGTCGACGCGACGCCCTTCCACGACGACGTGATAACCTTCCGCAACACGGCGATCCTCTTCTTCCGCGACGGTCAATTCTGCGAAGAATGCACGTTCGATGACTACGATGAGGTAGGGGTTTTAATTCTTTAAATATTTGTGATTTATACCCGCATCTTTGATTAAATATTTGTTGTCAGATATTTTAAAACCGCTTACGCGGTGGGCGCGGACCAACGAACTAGTCCGAACCCACCGCCCCTTTCATTCTTGGTGTGCGGAATGGCGGACGTCGACAAACCAGGCCGCACGGACGATGCGGGGTCATCGCAGTGAAGGAAGGACCACGGGAGGATGTTTGGAAAAGACGGTGCAAATTTCCGACCACCGGAACTTGTCTGGTGGCCCGCGGAGCAGACCACCGGCGCGCCACGCCGGCACGGCGATGCCGGCGGCAGATGGCGGCGGCGCCCGGTGCGCTGCCGGAGGGAGCCGCCGTGGCTGAAGCCACGGCCGCAGAAGCGCGGTCCCGTAACCGCACGAGACCGGATGAGTGGTACGCGACCGGAACCCACGTTCGCTGGAAAGGGCGGCCCCATAGGGGGTCGCGGTTCACTCACGCGGGGGCAGCGCGCCCCCCGCCCGCAGCTCGGCCGTAACAGCCGAGCCGACCTGCCTGGCGGCCGGGCCGAGTCGGGCCCAGGCCGGGCCGGGCCACCCCGGCCGGGTCAAACCCGGACCCAGGTCAGGTCGACCCGGTTCGGGCCGACCTAGGGGGGTTGGGCCGGGTCGGTCCGGGCCCAGACCCCCCGTTTTCGGACCTTTTCGGTCTTTTGCTCATCACTTGAGCTACGGGCCTCCGAACGATGCTCCGTCAGCGGCGATGCGATCCTTGGATCAAGACGGTCGTTTCATTATATCACATTCAATGTTTCGGAATACTTTGGGTTCTTCCGGGTTGGTTCCTACACGAAACCAACCGGGCCCTTGGAGCGGAAACGCTTATATCTTGAGCTTCGGACGTCCGATTGACATGTCGTAGACATTGTTGAATTACTCTATGTGAGACGGATCTTTTGGCTTACTCTGACCGAGGTTTGGACACAGGTGGAGTATGGTCGGGTTGTTTTTTCCGTAAAAACCAACCGGGCCCCTGGAACGAAAAAGCCAATAACTCTCAGACCAGGCATCCGATTGACGCGCCGTCTGCGACGTTGAGTTCATGTTGACGATACTGAACTTTTGGATACATCAACTCTGAAATACATGTCAGTTGATGTATCAGACTCTCGGCTCGTGGAGCGGACACTCCCGAACGAGCTTGCTGTGTGCGGGAACCGTACAGCTGGCTGCGACTGCGACTACGATGACGACGACAGTACAGAGATCCTCAGTGGATTCGACGACGACTGTGCAGAGATCCTCAGAGGATTCGACAGCGACGACTACAGCACTCAGCGATCCTTTGTGGGTCAGTGCTACTGATCCTGTGTGGGTCTGATCCTATTTGGGTCAGCGCTCAGCGGTCCTTTGTGGGCCAGCGCCTACAGATCCTGTGTGGGTCCGATCCTATGTGGGTCTTTACGGGGGTTAGTTACCTATCGATCTTGTGTGGGTCAGATCATTTGTGGGTCATTGCGGGGGTTAGTTACCTATCGATCCTTTGTGGGTCAGATCCTTTGTGGGTAATTGCGGGGGTAAGTACCTATCAATCCTTTGTGGGTCTGATGGCTTAGATGAATCAGTGGCAATATCTGGTCATCTTTATCATTATAAGAAGAAGTATACCTGTGTGAGCTGAATCCTGTATTTATTTCCTATGTTGATTGTGCTATGCTGTCCTGTGTGGATTTACGTTTTGCTCTGCTATGTGGACTGGGTTGTGCATGGGTTCGGATGTTGGAGCCGAACGAGATTTGATGACTTAGGTATATGTATGGTCATATACCTAAGTAGTGTCAGATGTTACATCGTGATTGTATCTTTGCTTTGTGGATTGTCCTTTGTCGATTCTGGGAGACCATCAGGGGTCTTGGGGTCCCTACTGAGTAGATTATACTCACCCCTGCATGGGCTATTCCTGTACTACGTAGTGTTGGTTGCAGACGACAGACAACGTTGATCGTGGTTGAGGCTTGCGGAGTAGGACGGTACCTTTAGGTGAACCACTGGGTGGGACGTACTCGGAGCAGTCGACTGGACCCGAGGAGCAGTGGAGGCTATCTGTACCCACCATTCATGTGGGATTTCCAGTGGGCAGCTCAACGTCGTGACTTTAATTTTCAGTTGTTGTTTTCCCTTTCCAGTTGAACTTTACTTTCAGTTTGGGTTTGTATATTGGCCCACTTACTTTCCGCACTTACTATTGTACCATTTTTTACTTAGTGTTTACTTTCTCCTGCTTGCTCTGTGGTGTTTGTGGTTTACTTTACAAAGGCAATGTCTTCCCTTTTTACAAGGATTTACGCCTTGGTGCTAGTCGCCAGCCCCTGGCCTATGGAAGGCGGGCTTGGGATAGTCACGACACGGGTCCCAAGGATGGGTCGTGACAAATTGTTATCAGAGGAGTTCGGTTCTACCGCAGACTCTGATCTTTTTCTCTGTGAAGAATTAGTGTTTAGCATATTGGGTGTGGTTATCAGTCCAGGGAGTCCAGTGTTGGTGCGGCGACCGACGTATCTGTACACCAGAACCCTGACTTCTGATTTCCGACTTAATGCACGAAAACATTGATTGCATGTGTGTTTCAAGTTTTCTTTGTGATTACATTGTGTCCGCTCACCAGGTATACTGTTCTGACCGTGGAACATCTGTTTCCTTTTTCAGGATGGCCCCTTGACGGTAGCAAGTTAGGGTTCCGAGAGTTGAGCGTGATGATAGCCCATTGAGCAACGAGGCCTCGGGACAGGGCCCTTTGATAGCTGAGGCACCAGCGGTACCTTTACCCGCCGAGCCACCGATGCTTCCAGCACCAGCCGCTGATGATGCACGTAGCCTCAGTGCACTGCATGAGTTCTAGCGCCAGCGACTACCCAGGTTCCATAGGGAGACGGACCCCCAGACAGCTGAGGACTGGCTGGAGGTAGTGGTGTGAGTTTTCCAGTTAGTGAGGACACCAACAGACCTCATGGTGATCCTTGCAGTGAGCCTACTGCATGCAGCAGCGGGACGATGGTGGAGATTGATGCTCCAGGTGCATGATGAGGAATATCTTATCTGGACAGACTTTGAGGGCCTCTTCCACTCAGAGTTCATCCCAGACACCCTCCGTGCGGTGCACATCCAGGATCTTCTTCAGCTGCTGTAGGGAAGCTTGACGGTCGCCCAGTACTCGACGAGATTTACCGATCTCTCGCATTACTCAACAGACATGGTACGGGACCAATTATTCTGGGCCTGGACCTTTGAGCAGGGATTGAGACATGAGATCAGGGCATCGCTGATCTCCCTCAGCATTCCGACTCAGGCAGGAGTACTCGAGCGAGACCTTTTGATCGAGAGCTTTATTGCTGAGACTTCTCCAGCGGCGAGACCTACCGATGGGTGGCACGTAGCAGAGTCCTCTATGGCAGGCAGTCGACGGATGACTCAGGGGTCCAACCAGACCAGACCCTCACGCAGACGACCTCAAGACACTGGCTCAGCAGTGCGGGGCACACGGCATGGAGCCAGTCTTTCGAGAGGCAGCCAGGGCTACCCATGTGGCAGGTAGGGTCACATGGCTCATGACTGCCCGACCCACCATGCCAAGGAGAAGAAGACAATTGAGAGGCCACCCAGGAAGAGGCAGAGGGTCGACCGTGGCAGTCCGCAGGGAGGAGGCGGACGAGGCAGAGGAGCTTGCCGAGCAGTAGGTTGTGGGCGACGCTTTGAGTCTCTACCACCACCACCACCAAGAGGTCCACCCCGGCCACAGGGAGCTGGAGGGAAGAGACAGTCACAACTCCAGGAAGCGGAGGCCTACGACCACGGCAAGCCCGAGATGATTCGAGGTACTATCTGTGTCTATTCCACCCTTGTTGCAGTTCTTATAGACACATGAGGAAGTCACTCTTTCATAGCCTCTGCCTTTTTTCGGAGCTCAGAGATTCTGACAGAGCCGTTGTCTCGATCCTTACGGCTAGAGAATCCTACAGGAGGAACTCGACGATTACACACTGGTGCCGAATGTGTGAGATTACTCTAGGAGGCGAGAGCTTCGGCTGGTATCTTCTTGTAGTGGCGTCGAGGCCTTACGACGTCATCTTGGGCATGGATTGGTTATCTACAGTCAATGCACATATTGACTGTATTAGGCGCAAGGTGCGATGTGTACGCACCGACGGGAGCAGGTTCACCTTCACCGGCGAGAAGGGAGCCTTCGCAGCACAGGATGGACTTCCGCAGAGGAGGGGACAGCCCATCACTCATTAGTTTTCTAGCCTCATCCTAGGAGAAGTTGACGTGCAGAGTCCTAGTTTTCCTGCAGTGGTGATCAGTATGCGGACGTCCTTCCCAACAACATTTCAGGGATACCTCCTCGTAGATAGGTAGACTTTTATATTGACCTGTACCCAGGGACAACCCTGATATCGACTCCAGTGTATCGGATGGCCCCCGCTGAGCTTTGAGATCTACGGGTACAGTTGGAGGACTTGCAGGGCAAGGGATTCATCCGACCCAGTCTTTCACCCTGGGCTTCCCCGATTTTGTTCTCCAAGAAGGCGGACGGGAGCTTGTAACTTTGTGTCGAATATCGTCGCATGAACCAGGTGACGGTGAGGAACAAGTATCCGATACCGAGGACTGACGACCTCTTCGATAATCTCAAGGAAGCAAGGTGGTTCTCAAAGATAGACCTCAGGTCAGGCTATCATCAGCTCAGAGTTCGGGATGAGGACATGAAGAAGACGACCTTCCGATGTCTATATGGACAATATGAGTTCTTGGTTATGCCATTCGGCGTAACCAATGCTCCAGCAGTGTTGATGGGCCTCGTGAATAGGATCTTTCAGCCATAACTCGATCGACTTATCGTAGTCTTCATCGACGACATTTTGATATACTCGACGACTGAGGAGGAGCACGCATGCCACTTGCGGGTTGTACAAGAAACACTCCGAGAGCACCAGCTTTATGGAATGATCTCCAAGTGTCAGTTCTGGATACGTGAGGTCCACTTCTTGGGACACCTCATCTTTGAGGCGGGAGTTGCGGTGGATCCTGTGATGATCGAGGCAGTGCTAGCTTGGGATCCACCCAAGAGCATGACAGAGGTGAGGAGTTTCTTGGGACTAGATGGATACTATCAGATATTTGTTCCAAATTTCTCCAGAGTTTCGGCACCACTCTCAGCATTGACGAAGAAGGGGGAACCCTTTGTGTGGTCAGACAGATGTCAGCAGAGCTTACAGGAGCTGAGACAAAGATTGACCAGTGCACCTATCTTGAGGTTTCCTGAGGAGGGAGTAAGGTACGTAGTCTACTGCGATGCATCAGGTACCGGACTCGGATGTGTACGGATGCAGGAGCGGGCAGTGATCGCCAATGGATCACGTCATTTGAGGCCGCATGAGTAGAACTATGCTACCCATGACCTGGAGTTAGCAGTAGTGGTCTTCGCTCTGAAGATATGGCGACACTATCTGATGGGCAAGCGCTTTACAGTCTTTTATGACCATCAGAGTCTCAGGTACATCTTCTCTCAAAAGGACCTGAACTTGAGACAGTGGCGATGGCTTGTGTTCCTCCAGGATTATGACTTTGAGATAGTCTATACTCCTGGGAAAAGGAACATGGTAGCCAATGCTCTCAGCTGGAGGACGGGAATTCAGCTACTTGAGGAGGCGACAGAGCAGCTAGCCGCTTTGCGGATATCCTTTGTGGATAGGGATGGAGAAAACTTACTTCAGCCTCTCACAGTCACCCCTCCACTACTACAACGGGTCAGAGAGGCACAGCGTGGGGACGCTGACTGTGAGACGCGGCGTGCACAGATATCCTCAGGACATGCACCTGATGGATTCTCTTTTGGAGCAGAGCACGAAATTCTTTTTAGAGGACGTACCTTGGTACCAATTGCTTTATGGAAGGAAGTGCTGAGTGAGTTTCACACTTCTCCCTTAGAGGTACATCCTGGAGTGGCGAAGATGTACCAGGATCTCAGACGACAACACTGGTGGCCAGGCATGAAGAAGGCTATGGCAGAGTGCGTTTTAGGATGCCTCACCTGGCAGTATGTGAAGGCAGAGCATCAGGTACCAGTAGGCTTGGTACAACCCTTGGAGGTCCCGGAGTGGATGTGGGATGTGATATCTATGGACTTCGTGACTATACATCCACACACTTCCAGATGTCACGACTCCATCTGGGTGATTGTCGACCGACTCACCAAGCCGGCTCACTTATTACCCATCAGAGAGCAGGGTTCAGTAGAGATCTTGGGACGTCTCTACGTTCAAGAGATTGTACGGCTATACAGTGTGCCATCATCTATCATCTCTGATCGAGATTCTCGCTTTACATCCCGGCTTTGGAAGGGGTTGTAGGAGGCGTTCGGGACATAGCTACGTCTGAGCACTGCCTTTCACCCTCAGACAGATGTTCAGATAGAGAGGAACATTCAGACTCTCGAGGAAATGTTCCTTGAATGTGTCCTCGACTTTGGTCGCAGATGGGAGGACCACCTACCCTTGGTGGAGTTTGCGTACAACAACAGTTACGACTCCACCATTGGGACGGAACCGTACGAGGCGTTGTACGACAGACCTTGGAGATCTCCATTGTGCTGGACAGACCCTGGGGAGTTAGCACTTGTGGGACCAGAGATGGTCTAGGCCACGAAAGAGAAGGTCCAAGTCATCCAGGAGCGGATGAGGACAGATCAGAGCCCGCAGAAGTCTTATGCTGACAGGAGGCGGAGGCCACTAGAGTTCGAGGATGGCGACCACATCTTCTTGCAGGTCTCACCTCAATGTGGTTTACGGAGATTTGGCCGGGGCGGCAAGTTGTCTCCACACTTCATCAGACCATTCCAGGTCCTTAGCAGGATTGGTGAGGTGACTTATCGCCTGGCTCTACAACCTCAGTTGCACTAGGTGCATGGCGTCTTCCACGTATCCCATCTGAGGAGATACGTGCACGGCCCGACGCACATCATTGACCATGGTGAGCTAGACGTTGATGATGAGGAGACTTTTGCCGAGGTCCCAGTGGAGATCGAGGATCGACATGATCGGGTCCTACGTGGATGGTAGATTCCTCTAGTGCGCCTCAGATGGCAGCACGAGAACCTCTAGAAGAGCACTTGGGAGCGGGAGGCTCAGATGCGTGCTCAGTACCCACATTTGTTTCCCTAGTTTATGATGTATCATTATGGGGATGTAAAGCCCTGAGGTGGGAGTGATGTAAAGGCCTGTAAATTTCAAGGAAATTTTTTTCTTAATTTTCTTTGAAATTTTACAAGAACGCAGTTTCTGACGAAACCTGATTCCGAGGCCCGGTGTGCCCGGAATCATTTTCCGATGATTGGCTCGGGTACGTTCAGTGAACGAATGAGCAGGTTTTTATAACTTTTGAACTGGTGCTCGGAATCAAATTCTGAAGGCATCGATGGAATCGAAATGCTGGTATTTACTTAGAATCGCCTCTTCCGGAGTTGTGTTTTCTCGGGTTTGGTAGGATATTTGTGAGGTGGGGCCCACATGAGCCCCACCATTTCTTTTCCTCTAAGTAACGCACCCTCGAAAACTCCTCATTAATGAACGTCAATTAGGGCGTTTTCTAAAACTCTTAAACGCAACTATTAAATGTACTGTTAAGACGTTAACATTAATTCACCGAATTAATGGTTCGTTTCTTAACATGTTTTTCAAACTATTGACATAATAATAAAATAAGACCAACACACATTATTCTTGGGTGCGGATTGTTGAGAGGATTTGGAGAAATATCTGAAGCTAGAAGATCTTCATCTTTCTTCACGAAGAACCCAAAGAACACGAAGAACGCAAAGAACGCGAAGAATGCAGAGAACTCCAGACTTCGACGAAAGGCGACGAAGAACGCCGATGATTCTCCTTCCGTGACGCTTCTTCCGCGATGATTCTTTCCCCGCAACAAATCTTCGATCAACTGCTTGAGGTAGGAAATTTTAAATCTTTAAAATTTCCTTTTTGATTTTATCCTTAACATGGATTTAATTCTTGAAATTAAATCCATGTGTTTTCTTAATCCTCGGAGATCGTCGACGTGACACCCTTCCACGATGACATTCCGCCCTTCCGCGACGCGGCGATCCTCTTCTTCTGCGACGATCAATTCCGTGAAGAACACACGTTCGATGACTACGAAGAGGTAGGGGTTTTAATTCTTTAAATCTTTGTGATTTATACCTGCTTCGTTGATTAAATATTTGTTGTGAGATATTTTAAAACCGCTTACGCGGTGGGCGCGGAACAACGAACAAGTCCGAACCCACCGCCCCTTTCGTTCTTGGTGTGCGAAGTGGCGGACATCGACAAAGCAGGTCGCACGGACGACGCGGGGTCCTCGCAGTGAAGGACGGACCCCGGGAGAATGTTTGGCGAAGACGGTGCAAATTTACGACCACCGGAACTTTTCCGGTGTCCCGCGGAGCAGACCGTCGGCGCGCTGCCGGAGGGAGCCACCGCAGCTGAAGCAGCGGCCGCAGCAGTGCGGTCCCGCGACCGCGCGGGACCGGAGGAGCGGGACGCGGCCGGCTACCGCGTCCGCTGGAAGGGGCGGCCCCATGCGGGGCCTCGGTTCACTCATGCGGGGTCAGCGTGCCCCCCGCCCGCGGCTCGTCCGTAACAGCCAATCCGATCCGCCTAGCGGCCGGGCCGCACCGGCCGAGTCGGTCCGGGCCCAGACCCTCCCATTTTTGGACCTTTTCGGTCTTTTGCTCATCACTTGAGCTAAGGGCCTCCGAACGATGTGCCGTCAGCGGCGATGCGATCCTTGGATCGAGATGGTCATTTCGGTATATCACACTTAAGGTTTTGGAATACTTTGGGTTCAGCCGGGTTGGTACGTAGACGAAACCAACCGTGCCCTTGGAGCGGAAACGCTAATATCTTGAGCTTCGGACGTCCGATTGATGTGCCATCGACTTTGTTGAATTCTTATTAATGAGATGGATCTTTTGGCTTACTCCGACCGAGGTTTGGACGTAGGTTGAGTATAGTTGGGTTGGTTTTGCCTTAAAAACCAACCGGACCCCTGGAACGAAAAATCCAATAACTCTCAGACCGAGGGTCCGATTGACGCGCCGTCTGCGACGTTGAGTTCCTGTTGAAGATACGGAACATTTGGATACATCAAATCTGGACTATGTGTCAGTTGATGTATCAGCCTCTTGGCTCGTGGAGCAGACCCTCCCGAACGAGCTTGCTGTGTGCGGGAACCCTAGAGCTGGCTGTGACAGCGACTACGATGACGACGACAGTACATAGATCCTCAGTGGATTCGACGATGACTGTGAAGAGATCCTCAGTGGATTCAACGGTGACGACTACAGCACTTAGCGATCCTTTGTGGGTCAGTGCTACCGATCCTGTGCGGGTCCGATCCTGTGTGGTTCAGCGCTCAGCGGTCCTGTGTGGGCCAGTGCCTACAGATTCGTTGTGGGTCCGATCCTGTGTGGGTCTTTTCGGGGGTCAGTTACCTATCAATCATGTGTGTGTCAGATCCATTGTGGGAAATTGTGGGGGTTAGATACCTATCGATCATTTGTGAGTCAGATCCTTTGTGGGTCATTGCGGGGGTTAGTAACTATCGATCCTTTGTGGGTCTGATGGCTTAGATGAATCAGTGGAAATATCTGGTCATCTTTATCATTATATGAAGAAGTATACCTATGTGATCTGAATCCTATATTTCATTCCTATGTGGATTGTGTTGTGCTATCCTATGTGGATTTACCTTTTTCTCTTCTATGTGGAATGGGTTGTGCTTGGGCTCGGATGTTGGAGTCGAAAGAGATTTGATGACTTAGGTTTATGTCTGGGAATATACCTAAGTAGTGTCGGATGTTACTTCGTGATTGTATCTTTCCTTTGTGGATTATCCTTTGTGGATTTTGGGAGACCTTCGGGGGTATCGAGGTCCCTATTGAGTTGCTTATACTCACCCCTGCACGGGCTATGCCCGCACTACGTTGTGTAGGTTACAGACGACAGACAGCGCTGATCGTGGTTGAGGCTTGCAGAGCAGGACGGTACCTGGAGGTGGACCACTGGGCGGGACATACTCGGAGGAGTCGGCTGGACCCGATGAGCAGTGGAGGATATCTGTACCCACCCTTCAGGTGGGATTTCTAGTGGATAGCATGATGTTGCGGCTTTACTTTTCAGTTGTTGTTTTCCCTTTCCAGTTGTGCTTTACTTTCAGTTTGGGTTTGTATACTGGCCCACATAAATTCCGCACTTACTATTGTACCAGTTTTTACATAGTGTTTACTTCCGCCTGCTTGCTCTGTGGTGTTTGTGGTTTACTTTACAAAGGAAATGGCTTCCCTTTTTACCGAGATTTACGCCTTGGTGTAAGTCGCCAGCCCCTGGCCTATGGAAGGCAGGCTTGGGGTATTCACGACACGGGCCCCGAGGAAGGGTCGTGATAGTCCATTTAACGGGTACAAATAGTTCTCATGTATGTGGGTAAAGATTTGAGTCTACCCCATGTTTGTCATCAGAGATTTTGGATTGAATTCCCCTGGTGCTTCCAATTAAGACTTTTGGCGGGCCTGATGAATTTTGGTAGGTATATGTTCATGCTAGTTTTTTTCCATCAAGAATGGTTCATATTTATCATTAAATACTAGAAAATGAGATTGCTGGCAGAATTAGTGAGTGTAAGCAGTTGTATGTTCCTGTTGACCAATTGCCACCACCTTTGATTAGGGGGGTTCCCTGAATACAATCAAACGAGCTTGCTGACTGGCTGGTAATTTTTAAACAGGTGCATGTTTGTGTTAATGGAACTCCACTAGAATACTTGGCATGATTTTTGGGTTTCTTCCAGATGAGTCTCCCCAGTAGAGGAATTAGGACTGACTGGTGTATGTCCTCGGTCGTTGTTTTCCATAATTTTTAGTTGTTGCACTTCTCTGGAGGGAGAAATGGTTAGAAAGAGAAATATTTTCACTGAACGTTTACCTTAGTGGTTTTTCTTGCACAACCTAGTTTGAGGGACCTGGGTTGAACAACCTACGGCAACACCCCCTTCATGTTGGGGGTTTACTCCCATTTGATTCTTCTGGTGGTGATTGTTGGTGGGAATCCAAAATATGGATCCCTACATCATTGAGTTGAGGCCATGAGTGACCTCCTGAGCCACATACCTATATTATGAGAAGGAATGGTTGTTGTGTTCTGGGGATAAGGACACGAAACGGTTGAAGAAGGTTGTTTGAATCATCATATTCTTAACAATATGTAACACCCCAGGTAAATAGAGAATATGACATTTTCATATTTATCCATATTTTTGAATAAAATATTAATAGTACTTTAAAGAGAATTCTATGCTCGAGGGAGTACCCAATACGCAACAACTAGTTTCTTTGAAATCTTACATTGCACTCTAAAAATAAAATAATATTATTTTAAAAGGCAGTTAATGCCTAGCCATTGTAATAGCGGAAATGAGCGGAACTAACTACAAAATGATAATATATATTTTTCAAATATTTTTACTTTTATGCAATAAATTTTGGAGGCTCAAAATGCAAATGAATCCAATTTTAAGCATAAATCTTCTAATATTATTTAAAAGGTCGATTAACCGCCTTTTGATGGAGAACCCTATTTAAATATACTTTTGCAAATTTTATATTTTGTATTTGAAAAAATAAAATCCTTCTATAGAATCTAGACATCAAAATTTACTTTCTGTAAAATTTTGTTATTTTTCCGATAAAGATCATTTTTATTGAAAATGTTGCATTTTAATTCAAAACTTCCTTTTAATCTGATTTATCTATATGGATAGATTATATTTTTAATTTATATTAGAGTTTATTTAGAATATATTTTTACTATTTAATCTAATGGTGTTCATTGGAGTTAATTTCACTTTGAAATTGGACTTAAACTAGTGTCAATCTTTTAATAGATATTATTTCTTAAAAACATGCTATTTGTTTTGACAGCGGGAATTAATTATTAAATTAAATAATGCAACATATATGTTTTGAATTTTGTAAAATAGACATCACTTTTTAATTCGGAATATCAAATATATCTTATGGTGAATTTTTTGTATTTTTCTGAAAAACTTCAATTTTTGATGAATAGTGAAACCACTAAGTGGTAGTTTAGAAACAGATTTTTCGTTTAAATGATATTTTACCACCTCTGTGTTTTGAATTTCAAAAATCTGAGATACAGGGTTGTCATTAAGAAGAAAAATGTGGTTTATTGGGATTAAAATAATTTTGTGGTGAATAGTAACTTTTAAGTTTTTAATCACGATTAAAGGTAATTAGTATAATTTAAGGTAAGAATAATGTTTTAATAATATGAAATGAACTTGACACATGTCCTACCCTTATTGGATGTGTCATGGCCGACCATGACAACCCATGGGTCTATTTTTGGGACCCCATGGAGCCACATGGGTAAGATAATGACATTAATGCCTTTTATTTAAAGTAAAAGTAAAAATGATACAAACATGTATTGTTTTATTAAAACAATTTTTACATGGGTTTATCAAGTCAGGTTTTTTACTAGAATAGTCATTGGAACGATAACTAGATTTTCCACATCATGATAGTTTTTTTATAATTTTTAGACATTAAATAAATTAAATTATTTATGACACCATGATGATGCAGTGATGACCTCATTATTTAACGATTTAAATAAAATGAAAATATAATGTAAAATCTAAGACCTAAATTTGTCAAAAACCTATTGGATGGGTGGATTTATAACCCTTATCACCTTATCCTCGAAATTTATAATTGTGGGACCTTTTTTATCAGAAATTCATTTTTTAACAATGTATCTTTTCTTAACTTTCCAAGAGTGCCCCTCCTCTCCTCTTATAAAAGGCCCCCACGTCTACCACCTTACCCGCACATCCAAATAATTTGGATCGGCCAAACGCTGCCCATTTTGTCTCTCCAAATCCCTATATAACTCTTATAAGCCTCAATTTGGGAAGAAGTCTTCCCAAGGAAGCCTTTGAGGTCAAATCAAAAAGCGTTACGCGTTTTAAAGGTAGTGTTTTCTCTTTTGTTCTTATGTTTTATTTTTCTTCTCCAACCCTCTAAACTATTTTTATTAATTTCTTTTGTAACAAATCCAGTATCTTCAATATAATACGATGTTGTTATAATAATCATTCGATCTACACTTACACACACCTACATCTAATGGTTAAAGATCATACTGTTTCTGTGGATGGAGAATTTCTGCCTCACGAAACGATGATTGTTCAATATTCTTTTAACACCTTCAAAGGTGGCAATTAAGATGTCACTATATTTATATATGGTATATAATATTTTTATGTTTTACTTAAGCCTCTGTATTTTTCATTTATGGCATACCTTTACAGTTTCCATTATGGTTAAACACGATATCTTCATTTTAGGAAGTGCGGACTACCGCCCCCTCAAAGTGATTTGATTCGTTAATACCATATGTGGTACGTATAAAGGATAGATTTAATGATAATATATATGATAACATACTGGAATTATAATACTATTATGTATCATTATGTTTTAATTCCATTAAATAAGAAATAGAAATGGAAGTAGCGTTCATGCGTACGTACGGCTTACCGTCTCCATGAACGGTGCATTTCATTTCTTATCTCTAAATGTTATATAGTATTATAAATGCATGTATATAATGGATATATATGATATATATGATATGTAAATAATTAATATAAATCTGGATAAAATATATATTTTACCACATGAACAACTTTTAATTATAAAGAGTTTATTTTTTACTCAAGTAGAAATGATCTACAAAATGACCATTGTTAACATAAATAATTACATAGTGTTAATAGCATGGTAGTAAGTGATATAAAAGGAATAATGAACTTTAAAAAGGTTCTTAAGAAAGTAGAAATTAACTCAAGTTTATTATTCAGGAGGATAAACAATGATCGAGTCAAGTCAGACCCGAGGTAAGGGATCCCACTTCTCTCTTCCTTTTTAAGTACAATCTTTTTTTCGTTCTTTTTAAGATAATCTTTCTTATGATTGGGATGATATTTTATATTACTCTTACTGTACTTTTTATGTTCATTTGATGAGATATGCTATTTTCTCTCATCAATCCTATTTGGAAGTTTTAATTGGTGCCGTTAGGCTGCCGAAATTTCGTAAGGGGATTTTCATCTCACATTGTGTTTTCGTGAGATTCATGCTACATTTGACAATATTTTCTTTTGAGTGGTTTATGTACTGTCCATTATTCTACACTTTGTGTAACATAATTTCATTTATGAGTATTTACATCAATGTTGTATAGTCCTTCTTTCATTGGGTGTACGTTTCGAAAGTTATCCAAATCGGTAAGGGAACCTTTCACCCTCCTCTTTTTAAAAGAATTCTTTTGTTATGTCTTTTAATTTTCATCTTATTATGTGGTGATATGTTCTTATATATCCTTATTTCCATAAATTTTATGTTCAAGAGATGAGATACCCTTTATCTCTCTCATCAGATCTTTTTCTAAAATTTGATGTGATGACGTTAGGCTGTCAAGGGAACTTTTTAACACAATTTCGATTTCTTTGGGTTCAACATGTAGTTATTGAATATGTCATCCTTTGAATATGTGTGAATGACCATTGATTATTTTACACATAATATCCACTTATATTGAGTGTATTTAAATTTGTCGCACATAATTATGAGATTGATTTATCCTTAATTTAAGGATACCATCTTTATAATGGATTTCATCTCAATTTACATTTCCATTGAAGCTTCATTGTTGTTATGCACCAATTCACTCTTATATGGTGTATATACTGTCCTTTGGATTATTATATCATGAATCCCTTTATTCTAATGATATTATAAAGTTTTGATTAAATATTATTCCTCAATTATTGTATTCAAGTGTCTCTAATTTTGTTAAAACCCCTTTAACTAAAATATCTTTTTAAATGTTTTAATGATTTAATCTTATAAATATTTCACATTAATATCAATGTTTTCAAAATGGTTTTAAGGATTTATTTATATGGATATTAATGGTTCAAAATGTTAAATTCTTCAATGTGGTATGGGACACTATGATTTAAAAATCTCTTTAATAAATGTTTTAAATGGGTTTGAAAATGGGTTTTAGAATGGATTCATTATTTCAATATCTTAAAATGTTATATTTTTATTGCAATGTCGGAATGTTATCTTTCCTTTATGATTAAGTTATGTTCTATGATTATGTTATGGTTCTTGGGCATTGTCATGAAGACGGGAGGTTCTGTGATAAACTAAAGGCGGGTGAGCCCGACATAGCTCTCCAATGTATTGGGTAACGCGAAGGAGTTAAACGTTAAGGTTTCTCCAAAGAGATTTAGGGAATATACTGTAATGGGTATTCCAAATGTAACCAAGAGGGTTACTCCCTACATATGAATGTTATGAAAGCCTCAAGATACCTTTATTTCTTATGATTTCCATGGTTTATTCATGATGTTATGAGGTATGTTAAAGTGCTTATGTTTTATGGGTAATGTATGATTTCATTATTATGTATATATGTACTCATGTTTCCTTTCCATACTTTTTATAACCATTACTGATCTCTTTATGCTCATCCCATGTTTTTGAAATGTTTTTCACCGGTCAAGGGAATGGTACATGATATGATGATAGTGTCAAGGAAGTGTCAAGAATGAATCCATGTTTTATTTTAAATATGTTTCCATTGATTGGAAAAATGAATACTATCTTTTATGTAACCACTTTGTTTAAATGTGGAATGTAATGCATGTTTTATGATCTCATTATATAAAACTATAAACCTGAAAAGATCCTCGATGTGTAATCTTGTAATAACTCAATATTAAGTAAGTTTTAAGGCTGGGGCCTTATAGTTGGTATCATAGGTTGGTTTAGATAACTTTAGAGGTTAGAGTGTTGTTGAAGAAAAAGTGAAAAGTTGTGTATAACCACAATGGTTAGTATATTAGATGGAGTCATCATTTTTTTTGAAAGTCAGAATGAGTATGAGATACCTTGGATAAGTATATCTTGGTGTTTATCTTCCTCATTTTTATTTGATGATTTTAATGATATAGTCACACTGACCTTTTTGGTTTTAGTAAATGGCTAGATCTATCAGGCACCAAAGTAACACTGGGATTGAAGAAAACTATGACGGTTTTTTGAAAGAACAACAGAATGATATGGGAGCTGCAATGAGAACTCTTGTGGTCATCCTCAACCAACTATCTGGAGTCATGATTGACCACCTGATCCTTAGTGATTTTTATAAGGCATCGTATATGCGAGGAACAAATCCCTATGGAAGATCAGGTAATAATCATAAAGGTATGTATGTTCAAAAACCTATGTGTCAAATATTTGGAAAGAAACACATAGGAAAATGTTTCAAAGGGATTGAAAGATTCTATATATGTGGAAATTAAGGTCATAAAGCAAGAACCTACCATGGAAAAAGGAAGCATCTAGTTGACTCTAGGAAAGGGAAAGAAGTTCATTATGAAGGATCAATTGAATGTTTTAAATGTGGCGTGCATGGTCATTATGCAAACACATGTCCTACGAAGAAGTTTTGGGAATGGGGTCACCAAGATTGTACAAATATTCAATTACCAATACCTAATGCCTTTCAGATTGAGGATGAAGAAAATGACAATGAACAATGAAAGGTATGGAATATTTCTTAACTTATGTTTTCCTATTATTGGAATCTTAGGATATGATTCATGATTTTGATTGTAGGAAATAAGTATTTCAGAATGTGTTTAAAAGGAATGGCTAATGGATCCTAAAGAATGTTGAATGAGTAAGAAGTCATTATATAAGGGATTCAAGAGTTATGGTAGATTTTAGGATGGTGAAATTCTTAGATGTATTAAGTCTCTTTTGATGATGGGGTTACATTAGAAGACTTTTTATAGTAACCCTGATGTTTTATATACGAATATTTTATTCAAGGAATAATTGTCCATTCTTTTGTGGATATAGTTATAAAGAACCATTTGGGTTTATATCATCCTTGAATTTGATGAAATTACTGGTTAATACATTTTGGGTTGCAAAATGAATGTTATCATATATCCTTTGTGGTTAAAATATGTTATGGTTATTTTTGATGAATTTATCTCTTTTTGGAGAATGTTATAAAATTATATTGTTTTTGAAAAGGGATAACACACAGACTGTGGGACAACCCATCGCGTCGGACGAAGATGTGGGAATCGAACCCACAACCAAATTTCAATTGGTATTTATCACTTACCACTTTACTATGTGAATTCCCTGGTTAGTTTAAATGGGTTTCATTTCATAATCATATCGTTTTAAAAACTGCTTTAAAGACATGATCTTTATGTCACTTTAAACCCACGGAAAAAGGAAAGCGGGTTTCATGTATGTAAGTCCCAGAATTAAAATATAACATTTTGATATATTTTTGAATACCCATATATAAGAAATAGTTTTGATTATTCACTTAATAATATAAAAGAATTAGAGAAAAATAGCGAGACATTTTGTGACAAAAATTCTGCAACATAACGACTATGTTATAGGGTTTTAGAAAATTTTGAAAAGAAAGGGGACATGGGTCACCCACTCATAAATGATCCATAAAACAGTATAGCTATAGAATATAAATGATATAAGACCATGGTAATGAAATATTAAAGACATACCATATGATATGAAAAACATAGAAGAAAGACAAAAATAAGATTTCTCTTATGAAAATTTGGCAGCCTAACGACATCACTTAAAACATAAAAAAATGAATTGATGAGATAAAATAGGGTCTCTCATAATATGAACATAAAATATCAGTATGATAGATATAGAGATCATACCCCCAAAATAATAAAAAAGAACATGAAATACTTCATATGAAAATAGATCTTGAAAACTAGAAGGGTGAAAGAATCCCTTATAAATTTGGCCGCCTAACGACGCCACTTAAACATTCATAAAATCAATTGATGAGAGAAAGAGGGGATATCTCATCATATGAACATGAAAAGGACAATAGGATAAATATAAAAGAACATACTCCTACATAATAACATGGAGCATAAATGAAATGACATTAAAGAGAGTTCTTGGACATAAAGAGAGAGGTAGGATCCCTTGCCTTGAAGAGTAACATTGAAATCATGATGTTTGGGACCATGGGACGCTTGAGGGCACATTGGGAGGACTAAATGGGGGGTAATGAGACTAGAACATAGTTGAAGAGGATTTTTAATAGAAAGGATGAGGGAATGGCTTGATATTTATATGGAAAGTGAGGGGACAAGGCATTAATGGCCAAGGGACACCTCATTGGTGGTATTGGAAAACAAGTGGTATTTCCACATGGAATTGGCCACTTGGGATACCTCATACCTTATCTTACTATTTATAAGTTTACCATCCCTTAAAATATCTCATGACATCATCATGACGCAGTTATGATGTCATTAAACATACCAAAACCCTAAAACTATATTTTTACTATTCACAGAAAAATCAACTTTTTTAGAAAACATCCAAATAATTACATTAACATAATATCAATTATATGAATTCAAAAATAAACTCAATTTTATAAAAATAATTTTCTATATATTTTAAATTTAATATTTAAATAAAAACACAATTCACCGAAAATTCAATTTTCTTTTCAAAAAACTCCCCAAAAACTACCATAACATAATATTGATGTTCTGAATTCAAAAATATAGTCCATTTTATAAAAACAAATTTATAAATATTTTTAATTCAATTTTTAATTAAAAAACAATATTCACCTGAAAAAACTAATACTTGACTTATAATTTCTGAAACAGATATTTACCAATTTTATTGAATCACATTACTTAATCAAGGTGCCTATATTATATCAATACATTCTTTAAGTGAGATTACTAATCCATTTGGTCATATTACTAATCCTAAGCATAAAACAACAATTGAAATATTACTATTCATCAATAATTATGTTGATCTTATTAAAATCTAAATTTCTTACTGAACACATTTGTAGAAGTCCAGTTTTTGAAAATAATTACACATAATTAATTATTTATGGTTTACATAAATATTTTAAAATATCATTTTTCCAAAATTCATCAATAATAAACATCCTACATTTATCTGGACATTTGAAAATTTACAAACTTCACCATAAGATAAAAACACAATTTTATTTATCTCAAAGGATTACACAAAGCAGTTATGGTCTCTTTACATAGCTCCTTATAACCCCAGCATAGGACCTAAGTGTATGGTGTGCTAAGGTGTGAGAATCTGAGGGTAGTTCGGCCAACATCGCACGAGTAGTAATTTCTATCAGTTTGAAATTCTTGCAAAGGAGATTCTGTTCTTGCTTCACACGATGAAGTTTGGCTTGGGTTTGGTCTAGAGCAAAGCCCAGTGGTGCTACCTCCTTCCCAAGTTCTGTTAGATGGGCTTAGATTGGCCCGAGACTACTGGATGAGGCCATCAATTCTACCTTCTATATTAATTAACCAAGATCGCTTGTATTTAGAGATTATAATCTCAACATATAGTTTCCAACGGTTATATTGACCAATGGTCATATAATAGTCGAAGCCCAATGGTATCATTTTAATTATAATCATGTTATCAAATGAAACAGTTTTGTTGAGTATAAAAATAAAATAAAACACAAGATTAGGAAACAAGATTTTTTCAAAATTTCTGGTCGTTACAATCTTCCCCACTTAAGAAATTGTGTCCTCGCAATTTTTAAAATTGGGCTAGGAAATTTCATTGAAAGTCCCACATCGGAAAAAGTGTCAGTAACACTATTACTTTATAAGAAAGAAAGGGAAGTACAAAGGACACCTGAGTTAACCCATAATAGGATTCCATGTAGGAAATCATGGATATGGAGGAGAAAATTAATGGTCAGGTTCTGATGGAGAGTGATAGAAAACATGTCTGGGAGATTGTTAACCACCAGAAAATCATAAACATGTGATGGGTTAAACTGTCATTGATTACCCAGTAAGAAACCTAAACCAACAACGTTTTTGTTTTATGTTCCTTTTAATAATTTTGAGGAATTAATTTACTACATAGAATAAGAACAAAAGGAAATATACTTACCTTCACGCAGAGTTTCATATTTTAATAAGTTTCTACCAAGACTAATCTTTTCTCCAAATGATGAGCATTAAAAAATACTTGGTCTCATCAAAGCACAAGAATCATCTTCTAGAGAATCACGTAATCCAAAAAATAATAACTATCTATCATTAAACATTTATCCCAAAAATAGAAAGTGTAATATAAATAAACTCTTAAAAAAGAAAGAACCCCATAGTAAGAGAAACTACTTTAAATCTTCAAAGTTCAATTGTACTACCCAAAGATCATCATAGAGAATTCCATAAATAACTATCCTTAGAATTCCTCAAAATATACCAAACTAAGATTGAAACCCAAATATAAGAAGGATTTGAAAACATAGTATTCCAAGATTAACTTTATCGTTCATCAACCACTCCTAACATCTTATAACAAAAGCAACTAACCAAAAAATATTTTCCCCAAGATAGGTTAATCATTTCCATAAGTAACCTAAATTACTATATGTTCACCTTAAATTCCTCGATTCTTCAAAATATAAGTCACCCTATACTCCTCAAAGAAAATACCATAGTAATATATTTACCTCGATCATATAGGGTTCACAAAATAGTGAATGTCTTCCAAGATAATAATCATCTTTTAATCCCCTAATCTTCTTTTTTTTCATGAATAACATCTTCACAACATCAACATGTTGTACATAACAATAGATGTTTTCTTTAATGATATAAAACCATCATTGGTAGTGACTCAATGTTCTTAGAAAAAATTAATGATATACACACAAGGCACGAACTAGAATACAACATGACATAGACAATTACTACAATGAAGTCACATGTACTTTAGTCATCATGATCCATCTTAGCATAGGACATGCAATGTTCCATTTTCCATGATGACTGTTGATGCTCATCATGCTTCTCATCCCTTCCAAGAGATAATTTCCTTGGATAATGTCCAAATTCTCCACATTTACGACATTTAAATGTTTAAGGCACTTTAGATCAAACCTTATCTCTATTCATCACATTATCAATTTTTTTAAAACAATTGGATAATTATGCCCTATCACCCCACACTTAAAACATCTCCCGATTCCTTTGGGACATTCTCCTTGGTTCCCCTTTCCAATCATTTTGCACAATGGAAATTGGGTCTTTTTCCCTTATCAACTTTATCAAATGAACATCCTTGAGACTTCGTCTTCTTATTCCTTGACGAATTTGGGCATTCAACTAGGTACCAATTATTAATTGTGATTTTTGATAGCTGGTTTGGTATATTCAAAATATGTTCAACTTGATCTCTCGTCATCTCTACCATATTAATAGGAAAATCATCACATTTCCTGTCACATTGGTTCTTTGGACATGTTCTTCCATTTCCCGCTATTATCTATGAAAAGAAAGTATATTTAGGGGGCTTGAATACTTATCCAATAATCATGAAATGGAATTATAAAGAATAGAAGGATAAAAATGTAGAATAAAAGTATACCCTAACTTGTGATCCCCTAGGTTCCAATCTAGGTTATCCATGATCATATATTCTTATGTGAATTTTTATTTTATTTTATCTTTGTCCCTTTAATAATGGTTCATACAAAGCTTATGAATTTACCAAAGCATATCCCCCGAGAGTGTCTAACCAAGAGTGCAGCAAGGATCGTTGTCGTGCACCAAGTTACCCTAGGTCAAGCCTGAAATACCGTGTCAGAGTTTTCACTCCTAGGAACATATGTTCCAGAGCCACCTCTACTTGTTCGTATCCAGACATGGATTTATATGTTTGGAACCCACTTACTCAATATTCACAAAAATACCAGGAATATTTCCTATATTTAAACATTTCTATAGGGTTATTCCTAATTTTTTCTTATCCTAATTTCCACAAATAACTAATCCTTCCGTTGATACCAACTGTGGAATCCCGCCTTTTTATCACATTAACTTTCATTAAATTATACCAAACCGAGGATCTTTACGGTTTAGTGTCTTGGAAACCAAGAACTTAATACATGAAAACATAAAACATTATTCTTAAACACATGAAAAGCTTATTCATTGTTCATCCTATGATCATTACAAAATCTCATAATTTTGGAGCATAAATAAAAGATATGGTTGGGTAGAAGGCCCAGTAAGGGAAACAAGGGAAACATTTTACATGTGAACATGTGATAAATCAAAAAGTCATGAAAAATAACATTAAGGCCTGAGAAAGAGATCGTGAGGCATATCATAATAAAAATAACATGTTTCATGAAATTAATATGTGGATACAACATTTAAAAGAGACAATAATTTTCGTTTCACCAAGGTCTATCCCCAAGGTTTCATAAATAAAATTACCAAGGTTATTCACCAAGGTATCGTTAAAATGATCATCTCTAGAGAATAAATATTTACCCAATACATTGGAGCGCTATTAGGGGTCAACCTTAAATTTTCCTTTATTATCATGTGAGACACATATATCATCATCAAAATTTTCATAAATAACCTATATATCATAAAAGAAATGGGTTTCATTTCATAATCATGACATTTTAAAAACTACTTTAAAGACATGATCATTATGTCACATTAAGCCCATGGAAAAAGGAAAGTGGGTTTCATGTATGTAATTCTCAGAATTAAAATAGAACATTTATATATATATGTGAATACCCATATAGAAGAATGATATTTGAGTATTCACTTAATAAAACAAAATAATTTGAGAAAAAGAGAGAGACATTTTGAGACGAAAATTCTACAACATAACGGCTATGTTATAGGGTTTTTGAAAATATTGAAAATAAAGGGGACATGGGTCACCAACACTTAAATGATCCATAAAACAGTATAGGGATAGAATATAAATGATATAAGAACATGGTAATGAAATTTTAAAGACATACCATATGAAATTAAAAACATATAAGGAAGACAAAAATAAGATTTCTCTTATGAAAATTTGGCAGGTTAACAGCGTCATTTAAAACATAAAAAAATTCAATTGATGAGATGAAATGGGGACTCTCATCATATCAAAATAAAATATCAGTATTATAGATATAGATATCATAAACCAACATAATAAAAAGGAACATCAAATACTTGACATGGAAATATATCTTGAAAATGAGAAGGGTGAAAGAATCCCTTAAAATTTTGACAGCCTAACAGCGCCACTTAAACATTCATAAAATTAATTGATGAGAGAAATATGGGGTATCACATCTTATGAACATGAAAATAACAGTACGATGAATATAAAAGAGCATCCTCCAATATAAGAACATGGAGATTAAATGAAATGACATAAAAGAGAGTACTTGGAAAGAAAGAGAGAGGTAGGATCCCTTACCTTGAAGAGTAACTTCAAAATATTGAATTTTGGGACCTTGGGAGGTTTGAGGGAACCTTGGGAGGACTCCTTGGGAGTTAAAGATACCAGAACATAGTTTAGGGGGATTTTGGAATGGAAAGGATGAGAGAATGGCTTGGTATTTATTGGGAAAGTGAGGGGACAAGGCATTAATGGCCAAGGGACACCTCATTGGTGGTATTGGAAAAAAGTGGTATTTCCTCATGGTATTGGCCACATGGGACACCTCATACCTTATATTATTATTCATAAGTCAAACATCCCTTAAAATATCTCATGACATCATCGTGACACAATTATGATGTCATTAAACATACACAAACCCTAAAACTGTATTTTTTCTATTCACTGAAAATTCATCTTTTTCAGAAAACTCCAAAATATTTACCTTAACGTAATATCAATGCTCTGAATTCAAAAATAAACTCCATTTTATAAAAATAATTTTCTAAATATTATTATTATTTTTTAAATAAAAAAACAATTCACTAGATTTTTTTTCCAGAAATACCCTCAAAAATTTCCTAAACATAATATCGATGTTCAGAATTCAAAAATAATGTCCATTTTATAAAATTAATTTTCTAAATATTTTTAATTTAATTTTTAATTAAAAAACACCATTCACCCAAAAAACCAAATACTTGACTAATAATTTCTGAAACAGTCATTTACCTATTTTATTGAATCACATTACTTAATAAAGGTGGCTATATTATATTAATACATTCTTTAAGTGAGATTACTAATCCATTTGGACACATTACTAATCCTAAGCGTAAAATCACTATTTATAAATTATTATTCACAAAAAATTATGTTGATTTTATTAGACACTAAATTTCTTACTGAACACATTTGTAGAAGACCATATTTTCAAAATCTTTATACATCATTATAAATTTAAGGTTTACCTAAATATTTTAAAATATTGTTTTTCCAAAATTCATCAATAATATACATCCTACATTTATCCAGACAATTTAAAATTTACAAACATCGCTATAAGAAGAAAACACAATTTTATTTATGTCAATGGATTACACAAAGTAGTTACGGTCTCTTTACATAGCCCCTTATAACCCCATCATAGGACCTAAGTGTAAGGTGTGTTAAGGTGAGAGAATCTGAGGGCGGTTTGTCCAACATCGCACAAGTAGTAATTTTTATCAGTTTGAACTTCTCGCGATGTCGATTCCGTTCTAGATTCACACGATGCAGTTTGGGTTGGGTTTGGTCCAAAGAAAATCCTAGTGGTGCAACCACTTTCCCAAGTTCTGTTAGATGGGATTTGATTGGCCCGAGACTACTGGATGAGGCCATAAAATCTACTTTCTATATTAATTAACCAAGATCACTAGTATTTAGAGAAAATAATAGCAACATTTAGTTTCCAACAGTCATATTCACCAATGGTTATATAATAGTCGAAACCCAATGATCTCATTTTAATTATATTCATGTTATCAAATGAAATAGTTTGGTTGAGTATAAAAATATAATATCACACAAAATTAGGAAACAAGATTTATTCAAAATTTCGGGTCATTACAGAAATAGCATCCAAATCCTTTTTCATATCTAACTTAGTCATGGGGGTAGGTTTCTTATCAACTCTATTCATTCATATTTGTACAGATTTTGTTTTCTAACATGTACTATTCATAAAGACGAATCTAGAACCATTGTTATATAATAGAATGGATGATACCTAATAAATTAGAGTATCCTCAGATAGATCATTGATAAAATTCATGATATTATTGTAACATGATGTACATATTTTAACATTATAATCCTCCAATGAGTATTGTGTAGTTGTATAATCATTCACATTATTTGGTGAAAAATAAATATATTGATTCTCTATATTTTCATTCTAGACATCCAATTTTAGGAATCTCATATTTAGGGTGTTTCTATCTTCAATTTTCATAATCGTCTCCCCACAATCCTTCTACCTTCAATAAAATTCATCTTTATTCAACTTAACATTTTTTTAACAAGGATTAAAATTATATGATATTTATGTATAATTCCTGCAATTAAAAATACTTGACCATAGTACAATTTTCATCATTTTTTCATGTTCATAAATTATTTCATGTAAATATTCATAACCCAATATTTTTCATCCACTTCTTTTTGGTGTGTAATTTCAAAATTTTAGGACATAATTTCAAGATATTATTTACTTATATAATAGTTTCAAAAATACTTGGTGATATTTATATAATCTATAAATTTTTCTTCTAAATCCTTCTCCATGTTTTCCACTTCTTATTCAAGTTGGGTGATTTCATCCTGCATGGTTTGAATGACTCTAAAAACAAGGGATAATTTTTCAGTGGGAAGACAATTAAAAATAGCTTATAACATACTAAATAATGTTTCTTGATAATATGTAGATTGATATTCAATACTACTAATGATGGGTTTTTCTCCATTAGGAAAATTTATATAAGAGTTTTCACATACCTTGTCATTATTTCATCTTGATATAGTAAATTTTGGAATATTTTCATCATAATTGGTGGAAATATAAACCATATAAGTATCACATTACAACCCATATTTTTTGACATTGATATCATGGAATGAAGAAACTGATACTTCCACATATTTAAAAAATATTTACATCTTCTATAGATTTATTTTCCCTTTTTCATATTGTTCATAGTATTGGTTTAAAAAATAATTCTACTAAGAGAAAAATGAATATTCACTAGGACTTCACTTCATTGTTAATATAAGAAATAAACTAAAATACTCAAAATATATTCTCATCAATGACTATAATCCAATAGTGGTGAACCTTGGCTATAGCATCACATGAGAGGATAACTTCAGGATATACTCAACACATAGGTGTGGGGTTGAATCAATGTAGGGAACTTGTAAACAATTCAACACTTTTTAAACCTTTACCTATTTTTCATGTTATTATCTTGACTCTTGTTTTACCTTTTCCTTATCTAATTAATTTTTTTGAAAAAAATAAAATATGGAACATGATATTTTTTCAAGCTTCACAACAGAATAAGAGTATTTATAATTTGATGTGTATAGTGATGTCTAATATAGTGATTCTCTTCAATAATGTGGTCCCATTTATAGTGGTTTCATTTGAATATAATATTGATCCCAAGTATCGATCCCTTCTCTTTATGTGGGGGACAAAAAAAAATAAAAAATACAAAAAACTATTAATGACCAATTCTAACTTGTAGATCTTATTAGGTTTATTATAATCCATGTGTATGAAATCAGAATCTTATTATATTTATATTGAAACACCAAGAATGTCTTCATCCTTAAAATCCTCTAGTTGAATTTCACTGTGATTCATTGTTATTCACTTACATCTTCATAACTTTTTACGTACACAATATTGGGAAAGATAATTTCCAATTCCTTATAAGTTTTTCTGAATCTTATCCATTTAATTTTTCTGTTTGATCCTATCCATATGATGCATGGCCTTCTTGTGAATGTTCATATAATATCTTTTTCTACTTCTTGTAGAAACTATTCATCTACTACAATTCATATAATGACACTATTATATTATATTCTTCTCCATTAAACCATTATAATCATCGCTCATACCATTACCTAAGAATTCGATGACTCATATTTAACTAGTGAAATGTTTCTTCTTCTGAAGATTTCACTCCATCCGATAACCCCTACTATATCTGATGCCTATTTATTCTCTAATTTAACCTAAATGAGAATTTACCTTGATATATGAGTTAGGAACATCCTTACTACACTTTACTTATTCAACAACATGTTTATCTTCAATAACTCTTCTAACCAACAACACAAGCATCCTTTTATTAGTGATTCACCTCCTCATTACATAGAAATAGTTTCACCAAATTTTATGGAATAATTACATCATTAAAAATTTAAACATACTACTTATCAATCCCAACATCCCACTTCATACATTAATTTATTGGCCACCTTTAATCATCCATAATGAAATGATTCAATCAATCATTATAGAAGAGAGACTTAGATCTCAATGAAAATATTGTTCTATATCCATCTTAAAATATCAGCAAGAATCATGATCTCCATTAATAATTATCAAATCACTGAACATCCAACTGAACATCATAACATTTAATATATTTTCTAAGACATCAAAAATTCCTTCACACCTTATTTATAGTATAGTTTACAAAAAATATTCAATATGGGAAACATCAACTGGCAGTCCTTCCCATTACCATAAGAAGATATACATTTGATGGCCATCTATCTATTAATAATCTATCAGGTAGTTTTGGATTGTTCCCTAAAGATAAAGATCCTTATATTACTAATTATTATGACTCATACCAACACCTTTTTAACTTTATCATCTATAATGATTTCCCTAACTGATGACATTAAAATAATTTTTCTATTAAATTATTTGGCTTCCAAAATTATCCACCCATCTAATGAAAGTATATCTAGAATAATTTTGAAATTCAATTACCCAATTTGATGGTTTCTCCATTGTTTGTTATTTTTTTCTATCGGATGAACCCATATATATATTCTCATCTCCTTCAATATGATGACTACATAGTGGTCAGTCCGATGGATTTTTAATACTCTATCTTATTTATACATAGAACTATATCGGATGATATGGTTCATACACTTGTATCTGATGAATTGTATTTGAAAATATTATTTTATTATCGTCGCACAATGAACTCCATCATATGAATTCACATGATATCTTCTGTATAACAAAAATCCATTCAAAATATTTTATGTTCAATGATATTCACATGTTTCCATTTTCTGATGAATTTTTTGGAAAAAATCTATCATATCATTCAAAATATTTGGTACAATCGTTTTTATATGATTTCATACCAATTACATAAAAAATCATATTTTCTTTCATCTTATACAATATTATCAACACTTAATTCATTCTTTAGTAATAATTTATTCACTTGATTTCACGATATTTTCATAAGTAATCATGGTATACTTCCTTTACTTCATAATTTTACATTACACATCATTTCACAAGGTTTGATAACCACCCCTCCATTAGTTTCATCCCTATTTATTCTTCAAAAAAAATCATGCTAGAATCAGGAAACACTTCATAACATTTGATACATTATGGATCCAAAATGAATTACTAGATTTATGACTCTTTAATAAAAGAATTTATCATGTAAAAAATATTCTATTTTAATAATATACATAAGGAATTGTGATGATAAAATAATGATGATAATATTATAAAGAATCAACTTTTTTCCTGCTTATTCATTACATTTCTTATGTAACTATTTATGAAATCAACCAACCATTTATTTCTATCCATCGTCTAATCCACTCGGTTTGTTAACATTAATATGATTTCATTGTGAATGTTATTTAAATGATCCCTAAATATTTCATCATATCAATGGACTATATATCTTTTTCCATTTAAAGGATTATTTTTGTGGACATTATAAGGATTCTATAGATGGTATCTATAATGAAGACTTTATAAAATTATGTTTGATGGAAACTCCATTCGGCCACCTTATTAGGCCAAAATATATCTAATATAAATTTTTGTCTCTATATGTTTTGATTCATAATATTCTTATAAAATATCCTTAAATAAACATAATACTATTAAAAAAACATTCTTGTCTAAAAATGAAGCATTTGTTTGAGACATAAGAATATCTCATCAAGTCTTTGATAAATGTTATACATTCAATAAATAATATCAATCTATAATAAAGTCAATAACACCATATATATGATTATTATGATAATAATAACTAAGTAATTTTTTTCTTCATCATCCATTCATCCAATCTACATCAACATTGTGGCTCTGATTGGATTATTCAACCAAACCTTCCTGTATATTCTTATTTATAACTTCATCACCATATTGAAATAAATGAGATATTTCTATTTCATTCGAACCCATTTAAATCCAAGAACATCCCCTAAAAAATATACAACTCACACACAATGTGGTATCCTCAGAAACATCATCCACTTCATTGATGCACCACACTGGGGGATTTAATAAGTTTTTTTCTATAATATAAAATTTTATCCACCTAAAAATGTTTTCCACATTGTATTGGAATACCCAAAAATGGTTGGGGATAGTTTAATATTATTCACTCCCTCACTAAGGGTATTCCAAATTGTATTATCCATTAGCGCTCATTACAAAGTCCCTGTTATTGTTTGTGTTTTTTGAACCTGGGTAAACCCCATTAGTATCTCAATTATCAATAAATTCATCACACAAACAATAGTTTTCAATAAAATAAATCTCGAAATGTCACCATGGTATATATAATAGGGTATATTCTATCTAACATATGAATTTTTTTAGAACATTATATTTTCCCTTTTATATAATAACATTCAACTCCCATAGATCAAGAGACTTGGGGATCCACACATGAGATACCTTATAAAATATTATAGCTGCTATAGATTTTCGAATAATATAGTCAATAGTGATTTATATCAATGTATTGGCTACAACTATAGGTGGATGAATGGATAACGATGTCGGGCACACTAAAAACATAAAATCATCCACATTGGTTCTTTTACTTGAACAAAAAACGTGTATAAAGGATTAAGGAGGCCCATATCATACATATAAGCAAAACAAGTTCCTTTATATAATTCAGAGTCGTGTGACCACATATTTATTCTTATCCTTAAGAAATATCATGTTCACGATTCTAGTGAGATAGAAGCTAGATGAGGTGATTATGAATGATCATCCCAATTATTTCCCCTATCATTGACCAAGGGGGAAAAAAATCATTGTATTATTTACAATTAATTAAATCATTAAGAATAATAGTAATAATAGAATTAGAGGATCTATAGACACATGCATCATGCATATGGGTTATCCTCACAAAAATAGAATATAAATGTTCTTGTGAACTCATGTCACATTCAGAGGTATTTATCGCATGACATTAAATTTCATGAAACAATGTCCATTACATATGATCCTAATATTAATGTCATAATTTCATTGAAAGAAAACAATAAATATCCAATCTGAATGTTCTTAACACATTATCATAATGTTTATGGGACATTCTTCCATCCCATATGTCCTTAAACTACCTATATTAGTCAATCATAGATAGTCTAAAACCATGGGTTCTCATTTTTATAAGATTAATATCTTAATAATATCCTCTTATATTATTTGGGAGAGTTAAAATCCTTTATAAATTCTTTTTTTTCATAAATGTCTTTATTAACAAAACCACTGACCAAGAATGCCCCAATTTCGTCTTGAGAACTCACTATATTTCTCTTGAAAAATAATGTCTCATGAATTTTTTTCAGAAATCGTATTCTTAACTCCCAATGGAATAAATATAGAGGAATAAAAACACTTTTACATGTATCTGATTCCACTAAACATAATAAATAATCATGATATTTGATCAATCATCCATGAAATATTAGATTCTATATTATCCTCTTGGTTTCCCTTCCAACAAAAATTATTAATGTTTTCAAATATTAATCTGAATGGAAGCACAATGCATGGGAAAAAATATAATTATCACTAAGAAAACAATTCAATACTAGGGATTGTTAATATTATTTAATTATGGTCCCCAAAAATCTACATGAAATATTATGATGTGATAATGGTGGTTATCAATTAATAATGGTTATCCTATTCTCTCCAATAATCATTTATTTACATTGAATTCATACACATTCAGACATTATTTTCTTCATCCAACTTATATATCATTAAAATAACTAAAAAATTATCTATGTATCATATGATTAAGCATTAATAACCATATTTATGTGGTTGAATACTACATTAGTATAAAATACATGACCTTTTTATCTAACCTCTACAAAAATAAAATCTAGGCATAAAAAAGTATTTATCATAAATCCCTAAAATACATGATGCGGTTTCCTTAAAAAATGACCCTAAAGTATATGGTTTTAGGTCCTTTTTATTATACATTTAACTATAATACATATGGTCCACGATGCATGAAGATAAAATAAAAAGAATATCCCAATCAATTTTTGGGTTTTTTAACTACATATACTTTCCATAATGGCTAGGGTCATCAATCATATGTAAACAGTTCCACTTTTCCCAAAACATGTATGGATTGATTTAATCAATATCATGATATGTGGAGATTTTTGGAACTCCCATCATATTCCCATCAGTAAATTTCTTTCTAGTTTAATCCCTAATACATATCTATTGTTTAGATGTAAGAAATTCATATTGGTCTTAGTCATTTATGTTCTTTATAGGTTAATTAATAATTCTAATAAATTTTATGTTATCAATGAGAGAAATATTAATAGAGGGAATTTATTTTATTAACAATATCAAAGATTTATTACTATAAAATATAAGCAATAATTTTGCACATGAATTATGTTCTTAATGTGTGTATATCCTTTTCAAACCAATTTTTATTATATTAGTGATTGGGTCATCATTTACAGCATGTTAATTTATACCATTCCACTATATATACAACACCTATATTAGTCAGAGATGTATGTACTCAAGAATTGAACACTATTTTCCCAGATAAATGACCATAAATAAAACACATGTTTCCTCACCTTAGTGGTTAGATAAATTTTCACGGGGAACAACATTCATGTTGGGTTATCACATCCTAGTTTTTGGGATATGTTACCTTATTTATATGGTCTATGTTGTTTATCCTTAAACAATTATCACCTAACATTGGAAAAAAAATGATGTTCCTAAAGCTATAAACAATTGATACATAGAGACTTATCTGATTGATAAATAGGAAAGGGAATCTAGCTAAAAATTGATGTCTCCTATCAGTAAGACACCCTCATGAATTTGACTTTAGATAAATTATAATAAAAATAAAATGAAACAAAATAGTAATAATGGTTCACTAGGGTGAAATCATGTAAGAGTAATACTGTGTAAAAGTTATGTATCCTCTCATAAAGCATGTATATTTGATTAATTAAAAAAAATTAAAAAAAATACAATGAATAATGCATTCAGTCATAGAATCTTGTCCTGATAAAATTGAATTTTATGCTCACTAGATGCACAAAGCTTTCAAAAAGTATGATCATACACACTTTTCACAATATAAATGATATTAAAGTGTGTCATAGGTAGAGAATCAATCAAAAAAAGCCATCTATTTATATTTATATGGCTATCATTTTTAGTTTTTTAAATTAAAAAACAATTTTATGTCATATCCATACACTCTGAGAATGTATTCAATAAATGAAGGCCTAACCTTAAGGGTTATATACAAATTTATTAAAATAATTATAATCATAAATTAAATTCATATGATTAATATTTGAGTTTTATTCAAAAAAACATTATTTTAGTTTCATCTAAAGGAAACCTAATGGAAATGATTAAAGATTCCTTTATTAGTTCCCCCTTTCATTGAAATGTTTATCTGATTATTTTACTTATATGAAAAAATTCACATATCAATAGTAAAAAAAATAATTTACCCTAATTTACTATGTGATTTCAAGGGATATTCTAGACCTGGAAGAATTTCCACCTTTATCACGTGCACATTTTGGGAAAAAATGAGGTCTTTCTCATCATCACAAATGGTTAACCTGTTATCACCATTCATCTATTAACATTGACCGAAGTATTCACATGTTATTATTTAACATTTATTTTATCTAATTATTCATGTGAATTAAAAAAGCCTTAAGGTTACACATTCTTGTGTAAACCCTATTTTCAATGAACGACTAGGAAATCTTACTATTATACCCCATCATATGTGGCTTTTCATTTTTTAGAAGAAACAATGTTCATTGGTCTGAGATTATCCTATTAAAAACCTAAAATCCTATTGTTGATATTCTCCTACTAACAACTAAAAATCATTGATTTGTGATTTTCTACCTGAAAACATCAAATTTAGTTCTATAGTACTAGTCAAAATATCTAAAATAATGTGACATGTGGTGTATTCCACATCAACATAGATTAGATAGAGTGGTCTAATCTATATTTCCTAAATCATTTTGGTAATATATCAATATATATAAGATTTCCACATGAACTAGATTACATATTCATGTTGGGCCTCATAAATTATAATTTTTATATTCCGAAACCATTTAATTCCCCCTTCATATAAGCCAACACTAAATATAGGCCCCATTTCTAGGAACAACATGGGTCTTGACACATATCATTTGAAGATACACAGTGGTTCTTATATTCAATATCTATGATATAGTAACAATTTTAAATTTCACCCCATCCCTCATACCATCATGGTTCTTGGACAGGTCACTAATGTTGGGTTAGGAGCCTCCAATCCATTCATTGGGCTGACCATTTAGGATATATCCATTTTAATTTCAATGTGTGTTGGGTCAATGAATATAAATTTTGTTAAGATCTTTTTGTGGATTGATTCCTATTATCATAGGTTATATAGTGATGTCTAGATCAAATATCATGGACCCAAACATAAATTCATTTTTTATTCTATTCTCCCCACTATACAAGAATATAGGAAAATTATTTACAATGGTTTTTTATCCATCACCCATACTCCGAGATACCAAAAATCATTTAGTTTATACACTAACCATTGTAACCCAAAATCCTTGGGTCTTGACCCTAATCATAAAAATAAAAACACTTTTGGTGGATATTCTTCTTTAGGTTTCAAAAATAATCAATTAGGATCCTCTTATTATCAAACATCCTCATGTGAACCTACTCGAGAAACCTACTAGATATTCATGGGACGTGGATAAGTGTTTTATATTTCAATATAATTCAATTAATTTCATTTTAAAAAAAATCAAATTTCATTAGGGGGAATTTTTTTGGTGAAAATAAAATATGAGGATCACATTACTACAACGACCATGATATGATCCCAAAACCAGTGAAATATGTAGAGTTAATGAAAAGGGAGTAATATACTGTATCAATAATATAGGGATGTGATCTTCATGTGATTAATGATTTCCCATACATCGTGGGATGGATTAACTTCATAAACATTAAAAAATATAGTAGTGACAACAACCCACTGTAAATGGGTTCAAGATTATATATATTGATGAAGAGATAGTTACTATATTCTTTAGGTGGAATTTTAAATCACCACATAACATCTTATGTACATTAATAATATTTATTTCATAACTCGTTCCCTAGCACCAGGGTCGTGACTACCCCAAGCTGGCCTTTCATCGGACAGGGGTTGCCAACTAGCACCGACAAGGCATATCCCAAAATGGGAAGGCATTGACTTAAAACCTATACACATGATCATAACACAAAAAGTGGAAAGGTAAACACTATGTAATCCACACCTGTCACTAAATATACTATTAAACGTACAATAAAAACTAAAAATTAAAAAGGGTCCACACTACAAGCCCAAAATCATAAAGGAATGAACAACGACCAAGGTCTGTTTTCTCAAACCCAACCTGAAGGGTAGGTGGAGGGTATCTATCTATAGCTTTAGAAGTATGTATCGTCCATCCCATATCAATGGGAACAACCTGGTACCATACCACCACAATCTTTGTTGAAGCATCGATCACCTGCAAGAGGCATGACACATGTGGGAAAATCCAATGTAGATGTGAGTAACAAAATACTCATTAGGGACCCCTAAACACTCCAGAAATACCACAAAGAAAGACCCCATAGTATGATCTCACAACTAGACCATAAAGGAAAGACACATCACACCAGGTATAACTTTAATTATAGAATGTAACATTATACAACTGAGGTATTATGGTATGCTCGTCTCCTGGAAAACTAATGTCCACTCGTCTACTTGGCCACTGAGGTTTGCTCATCTGTTGGACCACTGAGGTATGCTCGTCTTCTGAACCACTGAGGAATGATCATTTGTTAAACCACTTATGTATGCTTGTCTACCAACCCAGTGAGGTATGCTTATCTACTGGACCACTATGGTCCGATCATATATTTGACCACTATGGTATGCTCATTTTTTGCACCACTGAGGTACTCTCATCTGTCGAACCACTGATGTACGATCATATGTCGAACCACTAAGGTAAGATAGCCTTCTGAACCACTGAGGTGTACCCCTTTATGTGACTATTCAGGTACACTCTTCTTCTAGACCACTAAGGTCTTCTCCTCTGTTTAACCAATGAGGTCTGCTCATTTATTGAACCACTGAGGTACACTCGTCGTTTGGACCACTATGGTCTGCTCGAAAAATCCTTCAGGTCATAGCTAGACATAGGATTGCCACTCTGCAATGCGCTTGATTATGAGGGAATATTCTCCACAGTCATTCAGTTGTATATCTAAAACCACGAAATATCCCATAGCGTATTCCCAAAGGACTCCCTCATCTCAAGGGTCCCAATACCATAGATAGTGCATCAATTAGATGTTCGATCTAAATGTTATTGGAATTTTAGTACACATGTGTAACACCCCAAGGTTTTGAAAATAAATATAGAATAAAAAATTGTAATATAGCCATTAAAACACAACTTTTCGCCTTCTATGTTTTGAATTTCAAAAAATGGTCATCTAGATTTGTGTTCAGTAAGTCATTTGGAGTCTGATAGAACAAAATTGAATTTTTAGTGAGTAGTAACATACCATTATTAATAGTAACATGACCCTAATTAATGGTAAATTTTATTATTATTTTATTTTTTTAAGGATAGAAGATAATAACATATGGGTTAATTTTTCATTGTGATAATTAAGTAGTTGTAGAATTAGAACTGCTAATTTTTGAATTATGTATTCTATTATTTAAAAGATAAATTAATAATATTTAGAAAATTATTTTTCAAAAATGGACTTCACTTTTGAATTATACACATCGAAAAATGTTAGGGGTGAATTTTTGGGATTTTTCTAAAATTCAAGAATTTTTGATGAATCGTAAATAACAATAAAATACCGTATATAAAATTATTAGTTAAATAAACAATTCATGAAATAAAAAGGAATGAATGGCCACTTGAGTCGAACTCAAATGCACTTAATACTATTAGGGGTGACATGAAACAACACTATTTGGTTTTCATGAGATAAATAATAAAATAATAAATTAAATATTCAAAATATACCCCTCTCCTCCACTATAAAAACCCCTCACCACTCCCTCTTCTCTTCACTACTCTAATAATTGAATATCCTCAACGTTATTCCCAATTACCCTTCCCTAGTCTCTCCCCACGTCCAAGAATATTTTGGTCTTTCCAAACGATCAAAACCCCTTCCCTTAAGGAGTTTCTCAAGGAGGTTATTTCAAGAGGTAAAGTACCCTTGTTTTTCTTTTGGTTTCATTTCAATTTATATTCTTTTCTTATCCTATCCTCACCTACTCTGTCCAAATGATGATGATAACTCCAATAAAATATATATACTTGATTTATATCATTTTAATGGAAGAACCATCATATATATTCTTACTCCATCCCTTTTATTTTATAAACGAAATCGACATCCATGAAGTTCCAATTTATAACCTTCCTGGACGATGAAGTTTCGTTCTTCAATTTATTCTTCATTAATGGTTATGAAACCATATTAATAGTTGAACCAGACTATAATATATGTTTTATAACCTAATTAATTTTCAGGAACAAGAATATGTACATATAATTATGTTATATGACAAAACTAGTTCATAATATTCCAAATACCGCCGAATAATCGAAGTGGTGGTCATCTAACGATTCATCCTCATTCCATGTAAACAAATTATAGAAATATAAATTAACTATTCTGGATGTTCATAAATAAAATTAAATTTAAATTCTAGAGATTTACATCTATTCCACTTCATTACATAAAATCAAGTGAACCGAATATGAAAATAATGGAAACGAACACTCCAGAACGGCGAAATTCAATACAATAACTTTCCAATAAAGACATAAATGATCTAACCAGAATTATGGTAAAAAAATATATTACTAATAGGTTCTGAAATAATTTATTAACAAGTATAATTTCATATTCCATGAACATAATTTCCAGATCGGAACACGTTTGGAGTTAAGGTATGGGTTTTCCGACCCGAACTTCCATTTTCATTCGGGATACTATCTTTGTCTAAATACCTCATTGAAATTATTATGTATTGTTATGTACTCCTCATATATTCTGTTTTAGTATCATATATATGTTTACAAACCGTATTCATTCCTTATTTTATGGATAGTTACATGTTTTAAAAGTTACGTTCAAAATTCATTCCAATATACAAGCCCGATTCAAGTGAATTTCTCCAATTCATATCTATTTACAAGGTCACTCTATAATATGTTATTTTTGTAACTATTATAATTATAAAAATACTCATTTTATTATTCAAATACTATCTTAATTAACTTCTGGTTTTATACAATGATTTTCCAAAATAACACTTCTTTTCAAAATAAATGATTAATTATCTCAAAATTGCTTAATGATTTTATAAGTGTATTTTCGTTTGATTCAATGCTCTTGTTGATTCCATGGTATTATTGGGTTAAATAACATAGGATGTCATCTATCATATTAGATTTAATGGTTTGTGACTAACTCTATTGCGGATAATCTATCCAAAAACCATTCTCCATATTATTCCGAATGGTTAGTGTTTTATGTTTAATGATTGGGTAATGATAGTTACATTTCATATTATAGTTTCAATATGAATGTATATGTTGTTTATGTTTATTCTAACTCATATTAGGACTGAATTTTTCTTTTTATGTGATAGGTGGGGCCCTCTATATCCCTTCGATGCATCGGTAGGTCTCATTAGACAAATAGACGTGGAATTGGATGAGGCCTTTCCCAATGTGATATGGATTTTGGCCGAGGACTTAATCACTAGAGGTCTTGGCTGAGGCCATGAAAAAATGATTCAGAATGTCCGGCATATGCACTTCCCTCATTATTAATCTAGTAATTGAATGTTCATGTGGGTATTTGACTAGTAGAATACCCATGGTTAAGTTTTATTATGGCATTATTTACTCAGTTCATTTTCCTGCCATAATGTGTTCATATTTTTTATTAAAGGCATGTGTTTTTAATTATTCACTATATCTAATGTTTATATTATCTTATAATGTATTTCTTACTCTTACTGAGCATTTGATCTCACCCCTTTCTTATGTTTCATTTTCATCAGACATTAAGAATTAATTTATGAATGACATGCAAGCATAATCTAGGAGACATGATGTTTCTAGTGGAATAAAATACTGTTTTTGTTCCCCTTCATGTTGTAATGATAAACATATGTATGTAACTTGTTTACAATAATAATAAACAACTTGATACTTCGGGATTCGTATTCCTTGTATGTATTCCAACGTAATCAAATTAGGCACCAACTCCAGGCAACAAGGGTCGGTTCCTTATAGTTGGTATAAGAGGAAGTTTAGCAGAATAATTGGAAACTAGATTAAGAAAAATTAGAATTAGGGAAGAGTCCATAAGATAGTCTTTTTGGATAAACATACATGATCATCCTGGTATTTTGGTAAGGAATATATTATGTGAATCATTCAAGCAATACATCCCTGTGTGGATACGAGCAGGTAGAGGCGGCTCTGGCACAGATGTTTCTAGGGGAAAATCCCGAAAAAACTGCTTTGAGATAGAATCGAACGAGAACTGGTGCATGAAAATGTGCCTTGTTTCACTCTTCTATATGACACTTTTGGGGGATATGCTTAGAATAAGTTTCATTTTCATTACAAGCCATTATTGAAAAGTTTAAGGTAAATATTACTCAAAGAAACCATTTTTGTGAATATGGGATTAGCCGTGCGTAGGATCTCAATTTTTCTGATTATTTTTAAGTTAAGATTATACATTATAATTCTTAACCTAATATAGTGTATGAAATTATCAAGATATGGATCCTAGTAGAAGGAATGGAAATCACACGAATGAATGTGTTCCCTATATGGATTTTCCTCCAATGGAGGATAATGATGTTGGCGTTGGTGTTGTGACTGTTACTGAGCAACTCATAACTATACCGGGACAACTTCCTCCGGTTATGAATAATAACCTTTCCCATATGGAGCATCCAGATCCACCGCGTGGAGGAGCCATTCTAGATCTCTTTATGCGGCAACAACCTCCATCGTTCAACGGAACTAAAAACCCATTTGTTGCAGAGTAGTGGGTATCTTCCCTTGAGTAGATATGTATCGCCTTGGGATGTAATGACAGAGAAAAGTTTTTCATGGTAGCCTATCATCTATCGGGAGATGCAGATCAATGGTGGTCCTTCATCTAAAAAACAGAGGAGGATGATGAGATAGAAGAGATGGAATGGATGTATTTTAAAGATATATTCTTACAAAAATATTTCCCTCGTGAGGAGTGAGAAGATATTGAGGGACAATTCTTGAATCTGAGGTAGAAGGAAGATGATATTGTTTCAAGGTACGAAGCGAACTTCACAAGATTAGCAAGACATGTTGTGGAATATATACAAAATCCAAGGAGAAAAATAGATTGATTCTTTTATGGCCTAAATCCATTCCTCCAGCGGGCATTGGTCTCCCAAAGTTTTTCATCATATGGGGATATAGTTTCGTGTGCCATCAATACAGAAAAATATTTCTATAAGTCTTATGAATTTAAGGGAAAGAATGAAAATAAGAGAGCTGATGAAAAACCTGCTAAAGGAAATAAAGAAACGGGGAAGAAGGAAAGAGTTAAATTTCCACCATGTTACAATTGTGGAAGGAAACACCTTGGTCATGCTTAAATGGAAATGGAGTATGTTACAAATGTGTTTAGAAATGCAATCATGTATGTGATTTAAATGGGAATAAGGAAGACATTTATGTTCAATGCTATATTTTCGGTAGATGGGACACTATGCTAATGATTTTCCAAAACATCAATGAAATATGAAACATAAAAGGGAAAGGGATCAGGGATAAGCTTATGCAATCACAACTACAGAGGTTGAGGTTCCTAATGATGTAGTTGAAGGTACTTTAATTATTTCATCAAGTTTATCCAATTCATTATTTGATTCTAGATCATCACATTGTTTCATATCATCCATGTTTTCTAAGAAAATTAGATATTTCGAATTTGTCTTAACAAGGGAGATGTCAGCCAAATCTCTTATGGGATGTATAATTGATACAAAGTTCTGTGAATCAGTTCCCATTAGGGCTTACAAATTTTCTTTATCTGTTGATCTCATCGTTATACCCATGATTGAATTTTATATAATCCTCAGTATGGATTGGATTTCGGATCATGGTGCAAAAATTTGTTGTAAAAATAAGGAGGTTGTGATTTTTTATGACGATGATAAAGAACACATTATCTTTAGAGCAGAATCGTCACCACCTGATTCTTATCTAGATCCACCCCTAGTTGCTCAACTAAATTCAATTATTGGGGAAGAAGAGAATGAAATAATTGTGGGTGAGGAAAGTAATGTTAAAATAGAGGATGCACCAATTTTGGGAGAATATGTTGATGTGTTTCCAGAAGATTTAACTGGACATCCTCCAGAATGAGAAATTGAGTTTTCTATTGATTTAATTCATGGTTCAAGGCCCATAGCTAAGACCCCTTATAGAATAGCCAATGTGGATTTAGCTGAGCTAAAGAAACAACTATAGGATTTGAGTGAAAATGGATTTATTCGACCTAGTGTTTCTCCATGGGGAGCCCCAGTCCTCATTGTCAAGAAGATAGATGGATCCATTAGACTTTTAATTGATTATAGGGAAATCAATGCTATTACAAAAAAGAATAAGTATCCCCTACCTCGCATTGAAGATATATTTGACCAACTACATGGAGAAAAATACTATTCAAAGATTAACCTTCGATCTGGATATCATCTATTGAGTGTGTGGAAGGAATACATTCTGAAAATAGCGTTTCGAACCAGGTATGTGCATTATGAGTTTACAGTAATGACTTTTGGATTGACTAATGCACCCTTTGTCTTCATGGATCTAATGAACAATGTTTTCAATGAATATCTCGATGATTTTGTAGTGGTAATTGTTGATGATATCTTGGTATACTAAAAAAGAAGCGAAGATCATGAAAATCACATGCACGTTATCCAGATGAATCTTAGAATACATGAATTATATGGGAAGTTTAGCAAGTGTGAATTATAGCTTCAAGAGATTTCTTTTCATGGCCATATTGTTTCTATCGATGGAATCCTAGTTGATCTTGCAAAGGTAAAGGCAATCCAAGGTTGGCCCACGCCATCAAACATAACTGAGATACGTAGTTTTATTGTCATAGTAGGTTATTATCGGTGTTTCGTACATAATTTTTCCCGACTTACTAACCCGCTAACGAAGCTCACACGTAAAGGGGTCAAATTTTTTGGACAAAAGATTGTGAAGAATGTTTCTAAGAACTGAAGAGAAGACTAGTCAATGCTCTTATATTGACTATACCATTGAGGAATGAAGGTTTTGTTATTTATAGTGATGCTTCAAAGAAAGGACATGGTTGGGTACTTATGAAAAATGATTGAGTTATTGCTTATGCATCACGACAACTAAAAATTCATGAGAAAAAATATCCTACTCATGATCTTGATTTAGCTGCTGTAATCTTTTTTATGAAGATATGGAGTCATTATCTCTATGGTGACAAATGTGAGAATTATACTGATCACAAGAGTTTAAAGTATATTTTCTCACAGAAAGAACTCAACATGAGGAAAATAAGATGTCTTTAACTTCTAAAGGATTGTGATTGCATGATACACTACCACCTGGGGAAGGAAAATAAGGTGGTAGATACCTTGAGCAGAAAGGATCATGGAGTTTTGAGCAAGATGATAGTTGAAAGGGATCCGATTTTCATGGATCTAGTAAAGATGGATATGGGAATACCCATAGAAGGTGAAACATCAATTCTTTTCAAAATGATTTCCAAACCATCTTTACTAGAATGGATATAAAATTCTTAGGCTGAAGATGGGGAGTTTCAAAAGAATATTAAATATGTGAATGATGGGGGATTGAGTGATGTCATATATAAAGATGGAATTTTGTAATTTGGAATGTGAATTTGATTTCCCAATAAACCTGATCTAAAATGGGAATAGAGGGATAATTCTCATAGTTACAATTTTTCCATACACTCTGGATGCACTAATATGTATAAAGATTTTAAGGAACATTTTTGGTGGGACAATGTGAAGAGGGAGATTGCTGATTTCGTTTCAAAATGTATGGTTTTTCAACAAATGAAAGCTGGAAGGAAACAACCTGGAGAATTATTGAAACTACTTCCCACAACTAAGAGGAAATGAGATAATATCATGATGGACTTTTTCATGGGACTACAAAATACTACTAGAAGGAATGATGCAATATGGGTCATTATTGATCGACTTACTAATTCAGCACATTTTCTGGCTATAAGAGAAGATCAACCACTTGAAATTATAGTAAGACTATATATTAATCAAGTTGTGAGACTTTATGGAGTACCCCTATCAATTGTTTCTAATCATGATCCATGTTTTACATCAAGATTCTGGAAAAGTCTCCAGATGTCCCTAGATACCGATCTTCGTTTGAGCACTGCCTACCACCCACAAACTAATGGACAATCGGAACAGACAATTAAAAAACTGGAAGACATGTTGAGGTCTTGTTCACATGATTTTCAAGGCATGTGGGATCTCTCGTTGAATTTTCCTAAAACAATATCATTCATTCAAATATACAGATGGCACCCTATGAAGCATTATATGGGTGGCGATGTCATACAACAACTTCCTATGATGATGTTGGTGAAAGAAAGCTCGTGGTCCTAGAACCTATTGAAGAAATAATGGAAAAGGTGAAGAATATCCAGAACCATATCAAAATATCTCAAAGTAGGAAAAAGAACTATGAAGATAACTGAAGGAAGGATTTATAGTTTCAAGAAGGTGATCACATTTTCATAAAGGTATCTCCATTGAAGGGTATTATACGATTAGGTAAGAAGGGAAAGTGAAGACCCAGGTACATCAGACCTTTTGAAATTCTGGACTGAATTGGAGCCGTTGCATACCGTTTGGCAATGCCGCCAAGTCTCTCCAAGGTTCACAAGGTGTTCCACGTGTCAATGTTAAGGAAGTACATGTCGGACCCACCACATGTACACACTTATAAAGAATTAGAACTTCTGCCCGATCTATATTATTGTGAGGATCTTATCAAGATTCTTGATACTAGAGAACAAGTATTGAGAAATCAGATGACTCATCTGGTGAAGGTTCTATGGAGGAACCATAAGATGGAGGAAGAAACATGGGAGCTTGAGGAGCTTATGTTAAATACATACCCGAATCTTTTTAGGTAATATTCTGTGAATTTTGAGGATGACATTTTTATAAGGTGGGGAGAACGTAACACCCCAAGGTTTTGAAAATAAATATATAATGAAACTTTATAATATATCCATTAAAATAGAACTTTTCCTCTTCTATGTTTTGAATTTCAAAAAATGGTCATCTAGAGTTGTGTTCAGAAAGACATTTGGAGTCCGATAGAACAAACATGATTTTTTAGTGAATAGTAACATACCCATATGAATATTAATTTGAATATTAATATGAACCCAATGAATATTAAATTTTATTATTATTTTATTTTCTTAAGGCTAGAAGATAATAACATCTTGGTAAATATTTCATTGTGATAAAGAAGTAGTTGTAGAATTAGAACTGCTATTTTTTAAATTAAGTATGATTTTATTTAAAAGATAAATTAATAATATTTAGAAAATTATTATTCAAAAATGTATTTCAATTTAGAATTCTAAACGTCAAAAAATGATAGTGGTGAATTTTTGGGATTTTTCTGAAATTCTAGAATTTTTTTTGAATAGTAAAATACGATAAAATACCATATATACAAATTATTAGTTAAATACAATATTCATGACATCAAAAGTGATGCAAGGACACTTGGTTCGAACTCACATGCACTTCTTACTATTAGGGGTCACATGAAACAACACTATTTTGTTGACTTGAGAGAAATAATAAAATAATGAATTAAATATTCAAAATATACCCCTCTACTCCTCAATAAAAACCCCTCACCACTCCCTCTTCTCATCACTACTCCAATCCTTGATTCTCTTCAATGATCTTCCCAATTACCCTTCACTAGTCTCTTCCCGTGTCAAATAAGATGTTGGTATTTCCAAAAGACCAAAACCCCTTCATTTAAGTAGTTTCTCACGGAGGTTATTTCAAGAGGTAAAGTACCCTTCATTTTCTTTTGGTTTCATTTCAATTTACCTTTTTTTGTTATCCTATCATCACCTCTTATTTTCAAATGAACATGACAACTCCAGTAACATCTACATAATAGAATTATATCATGTTAATGTAATAACCATCATAAATATTCTTACTCCCACCATTTAATTTTATAAACGAAATTGACCTCCATGAGGTTCTGATTTATAAACATCGTGGAGGACGAAGATTCATTCTTAAATTTATTTTTCATTACTGGTCATGAAACCATATTCCTGGTTGAACAAGAATATAATATATGAGTTATAACCTAATTAATCTTCATGAACCAGAATATTTACATATAATTAAGTTATATGAAAAAACTAGCTCATAATATTCCAAATAATGCCGAATAATCGAAGTGGTGGTCATCTAATGATTTATCGTCATTCCATGTAACCAAATGATAGAAATGGAAATTAAAAATTTTGGATGTTCATAAATAATATTTAATTTCAATTCTATAGATTTACATCCATTCCACTTCATTACTTAAAAGCAAGTGAACTGAATATGAAAATAAAGGAAACGAACACTCCAGAACGACGAAATTCAATACAATAAGCTGTCAATAAAGACATAAATGAACTACCCAGAATTATGGTAAACTAAATACATGTCTAATAGGTTCTGAAAAAAGTTATTAACATTTTTAATTTCATATTCCAGGAACTTAAGTACAAGATCGGAAGATGTTTGGAGTTAAGGTAAGGGTTTTTCCACCCGAACTTCCATTTTCATTCAGGATACTTTCTTTGTCTAAATACATCTATGAAACTATTATGAATTGTTATCTACCCCTCATATATTCTGTGTTATTATCATATATATTTTTACAGACCATAATAATTCCTTATATTATGGATAGTTACATGTTTTAAAAATAACTTTCAAAATTGTTTCCAAAATACATGCCTGATTCAAGTGAATTTCTTCAACTCATATCTATTTACAAGGGAACTCTATAATATGTTATTTTAAACGATTATATTTCTAAATATACACATTTTATTATGAAAATAATATATTACTTCACTTCTAATTTTATACAAAGATTTTCCAAAAGAACTCTTCTTTTCAAAATAAAAGAGCATTTATCTAAAAATTGCTTAATGATTTTATAAGAGTATTTCCATTTGATTCAATGCTCTTGTTAATTTTCTAGTATTATTGGGTTTAATAATTTATGAAGTCATCTTCCATATTGTATTTAATGGTTTGTGACTAACTCTATTATGGATAGTATATCCTAAAACCATTCACCATATTATTCTGAATGGTTAGTGTTTTATGTTTAATGATTGGGGAAAGATAATTACATTTCATATGATAGTTTCAATATGAGTTTATATGTTGTTTATGTTTATCCCAAGTCAATTGAGGAATTCAATGGACTTATTATGTGATGGGTGGGGCCCGATATGGCCCTTCTATGCATCGGTAGGTCTCATGAGACAAATAGACATGGAATTGGCCGAGGCCTTTCCCAATGTGATATGGATTTTGGATGAGGCCTTAATCACTAGATTTCTTGGCCAAGGCCATGAAAAAATGATTCATAATGTCCGGCATATGTAATTCCCTCATTATGAAGCTATTAATTGAATGTTCATGTGGTTATTAAAATAGTATAATACTCATGGTTATGTTTTATTATGGCGTTATTTACTCATCTCATTTTCCCGCCATAATGTGATCATTTTTATTATTAAAGTAATGTGTTTTCATTTATTCACCATGTCTAATGGTTATATTATCTTACACTATATTGCTTAATTTTACAGAGCATTATAGCTCACCCCTTTCTTATGTTTCATTTTCTAAGGATGTGAAGAAGTAATTTATGAATGACTTGAAAACATAATCTAGGGATGTGATGTTTATAGTGCAATAAAATAGTGTTTTTTTCCCTTCTAGTTGTAATGATAAACATATGTACGTAAATTGTTTACAATAATAATAACCAACTTGGTCCTTCGGGATTCGTATTCCATGTATGTATGCCAACATACTTAAATAGGGCACCAACTTCGGGAAACTGTGGTCAGGTCATTACAACATGGGCCAGTTGCATCCGGACATAGTCCAACATGGTATGACTGACCTAAAAAATCCACCATAGAGATCGTGCAAGACACAACCCATTTCATCCGAACAAACCCAAATTGGTTGGCTTTGGGCTGACGTGGTCTAGCTATGTCTAGGGGCCAAACCCATTGGTCATTACTGGACCTCCCTTGGTTCAACCGTGGGTCCAGCCCACAAGGTTTCCCCGTGACCCGGTATAATTTCTCCGGCCCTTTCTAACTCAGTCAGACTGGTACTACCTAGTCGGGCCACCCCGTGGTCTATTTTACCCTCCATCTTGGCCCGTATCGGTGGGCTAGTTATCCTCTAGTCCAGTCCACCCATCGACCAAATTTAGTTCTCTAGCTAGACTAGCATTAGTGGGATGATTTTCTCCAAGCCCAAAAGTTGGGTGGAGTTTGTTTCACATGGCCATGTAGTGCCCGGATGGCCCCATGTTTTCTGCCAGTGGGTCGCTCATGCGGACCAATTCCTCCATGTGACCCATTTCCAGCAATGGGTCCAACTCCCCAGCAGGTCCGTAGACCACCACATTTTCCTTTGACACAACGGGGTGGCCGCTTCTGCCTTACGTCAACCACCGGCCTCCATGCCGGAAACCTCGGTCACAGCCAGTGTACCACCTCTCACCAGCTTCCACAGTTGGGTACCATGGCCCTATACCGCAACCATGCCTAGTTGTCACGACCTGGTGCCGATTCCTCAGCCTATGTGGACACATCCCCACATGGCCACTCCTCTTCTATCTAGTACCTCCACGGCTTATGCTTCACCAATAGTTGCACCATGAAGAATTAGAAAACACTATAAGGGGAACGGGGAAGTAGTCTCACATATGAACACAAAAAGAATGTTCTGGGTCTTGTTCATGTTGAGCTCGATGAATTCCTATTAGAAGGTTCACAAAGATCCAAAAAATGGGTTAGAATAATCACTATGATATATATCCCCTATATCACACATCATTTACCATCTAGTATTAATGAATGGTCTGTGGGTAAACTAGTTCATGGGATAACAAGTATTCTTCATTTAAAAGAAGGAATGGGGAAAGGAAATACTCATTGAAAGGAATCAAACCCCTACCTGGGAGAAGATATTTATTAAGGATTCTAATTATTCATCATCTGTCGACCACCAATCCCAAATCCTCTCCCCAAGAGTGTCATCTCGGTCATAATATTCTTCTTCGTTCGTCATTGGGGATGCTTCTTTCATTGTTCGTCAGAGGAATTCCAAGGTTTCTCATCAACCCTGAATTCCATGTTCAATTAAAGAAGAAAGACACATTCACGTTGAAGCATTTCCGCCCTGCTCCATTAATGTGGTTCATTAATGAGACTCATTAATGGGATTTTGAATTACCTAATCGATGAACCAATGGGCCGATGTTCCACTGATTAATGATGAAGAAAAAAAATAAAATAAATTTTTATGTTTTTTATTTTTCTTCCAAAAATTATGAAAATTAACATTCAACCTCAAGCCGCACCGGTCAGTGATAGGCCTCACCTAAGAGAATCATTCCCTCATGAGCTCAACGATAATCTCAGACTTCTAATACGACTTGTTTTTAGGAGTGATAATGATTTGAAAATAAAATAATAATTGATTAATTATTTGATTTACAGAAAAAATCTATTTTCCACTACTATCCCACATAGGCCAATGTTAGTCTATTTCTATGTGCATCCCGATACTGTTTGTTCAATGGTGACCTTAAATTTTTGATCTGGGCAAAAATTTTAAAGATAGAAAAACTTGCTCTAATATTTATTAAATGATCCTTATAAATAGTTCAAAAATAAGTTCCAACCACTCTTAGCCTTAGAATTAGGTGTCGTCTCTGAGCATATTATTTAAATAACTAAATTTAATTTAATATAAAATTACATGAAATTCTGGTGTACTACAATTTTAATTGTGAAAATTAGGTTTATAATGTAATAGATTTATTCATTGGATTTTATTTTTGTGGTGTTGGAGAACAAAATGTATAATGAATTAAAACCCTTATCGAATTTTAAGGTTTTATTTTACTGCATGATTTTTTCTTATGTATTCGCTCATTCCTAAATAATGTCCATATATGAAATCTCAATATTTAAAATAAATTCATATTCAATAACTTGTTAAATACGTTTTACTTATCTATCATGATTTTATTTCTTAACATACTTGGTTTCTAGATACTATAGTCTATTGTACGCCATGTAAGCTAATTTTAGAAAAAACACCCCTATCCAATTATAAAATCATACTCTTTAAAAATACTGATTTGATACCAAAAAAAGTGACTCATTTTAAACAACCCATAATTAAAATTTCAATATACCACAATTATTAACTTACATACCAATACTATTTTATACATTAAGTTTTATAGAAATTAGAAAACACATTTTGCAACTAAACGCATTCATTTCCCATATAATTGGATTTTTTTCATTTTAAACAGAATTTATTAATTTATAATATGAAATCATGTTATCCCCAAATAATAGTACACACATGGTACCCTTATATAAATATAAAACATAAAATAATTCTTCATAACCTAGGGAAATCGAAACATAATAAAATGTGAGATTGGATTTTCAGTAAGGGTAAAAACAGTAGATATTAATAAATTATCATAAGTGGACTTTAGATAAGAATTATGGTATGATCACATGATAATAAATTATGAAATTCATACCCAATAAGTAAAATTACAATAATCCAGATCCATGTTATATTTTTTATATATAATCAAATACTTAAGTCATAATAGTGTAGAATCATAAATAATCATTCATGGTCAATGAGAATATATCATAAGAATATAAAATAAGATTGTGGGAAATTTATAAGTATATATAATCATTTATTTATTAATGTATAACATTTAATAATTTATTATTTGGTAGATTACCAGAGTGAATTTTTTTTAATCCTAATTCCATTATTTCCCAAGTCAAGGATCACTTCCAAGACTATCATAGAGGAAAGAGTCCCTTACTGAATTTGGTTCTCTCCACATTATAGTCTATATTATATCATGGGACATCAATTTTTATAGAATGAATTAAAGGAATATATAATTTATAAAATTCCCATCATATAATGAAAATCATACATAATTATTCTTTATGATCATAAAAGTATTCAGTATTTCATTATAGACAACCCATTAAAAATGGGGTTCATAAATATATTGTTCAACCACAATCATTATAATTAATCTAGAGAAATGAAGTCAGTATTATCATAACAATGAATTTCCTATGGATCATATGAAATAATTAATAATGTTTACATAGAGGAAAAACAAGAATGAATGATAATTTGAATATTTCCTTGAAAATTGGAGAATGCATCCTTTTTCATCGATATATTTAGAAACTAAATTTTTTTAGATTATTGATAAAAATGTTTATTTAAAAAAATGAACAAAGAAAAATTTTATTTTTTATTAAAATAATTTAATGATCATGATAGTGGTAAAATTTGATCATTTAATAAATATTAAAACAAATATTCTATTCACATCTTTTTAAAAAAATATATAGATATACAATTTTGGAACAAATTTTAAAATATATATATATATTAATCATTTGAAAATAATGTAAAATATGGTAGAACATGACTTCAAATAATCATTGTGTCGTTCAAAATAATTTTATATGCTAAAATTTTAAAGAATATAAATATGTAATAGAAATATTCTCTGCTGAAAGGAGAAATAAGGTCAGTTTCTCTTAAATTGATTATATCAATCTTTTTTAGTATCAGAAATAGGTTAAATGGAATGTATACATGAAAACCATTGAAATTAATATAGGATAATAAAATACATTTGGAATAAAATATAAGGATAATATAATTTTCCTCAATGGGAATTTGATATAGACCATCTAAAAATGGGATTGTAAGATAATCCCTTATCACATTGATAACATTTGAATCACTAACTCCATGAAAGAGTTTACATTAAATGAAAAATAATATAACATGGTCATAAATCAATTCAGGACATAGTACTATAAATGGGAACTATATCCACCATATGAAAAATATAGTTGCATAACATTAAACATGGACCAGGATAATAATATTGAGACAAAGAACCCTTACCTAATGTCCTCACATTCTTCCTATATACTCTTTACATATTATATAATATACTTATTTTTATAATAAATATTTAAAATGAAACATATTAATACTTATCATGAAATATTTTGTTCATATATAATATCTTATCAACCATTTATTAATATTTATTTAGTATAATTATTTTTCAGGTATTAAATGTTCCATTTTTCATGTATAATTTGGTTTTCTTATTCTAGTCCATACACCATATTAATTATTTTCTAATTTAAATAATAATAATACTATATTAATTGTTATATTTATTCATCATATAATATTTAATAACTATTCCTATAAAGTGCTGATGAAAATTGAATTACATCTCTTTATGGAGATAGTAGTTCATATGTATGAACATGTTATGTTTATATTTCCAATGGTTATAATGGAAAAAAGAAAGTAAAAAATAATCTATAAAAAATTGTTAATATATAATAATTATTTTTTATATTAATTAAATCAATCTATGTGACCATCAATATAAATTGAAAATGTAAAATTAATCACATTGAGTAGTTGACTTGGTAGTCCACACATATGCACGAGAAACATTATCATTTTCTAACTCATTAGAGGGTAATAAGGTATATATTATTTTATCCATAAAGAATAATAATTTCTTCATTAAAATTACATATATAAATTAAATCAATCTATACAACCACCAATGTGAGATGCTGATGAAAAATAAAATACACCACATTAGGAGGATGATTGTATATTTGTATGCATTAGTAATGTTTTAATTTTTCATTAGATGTAATGGAGGTATAAATTTTTTTCCATAAACATGAAAAAAATATTTATATATTAAATATAAAAATTTATTAACTTTAATATTGTTATATAAAATTTTTATGATGTAAATGAAGAAATAATCGCAAAACAGATTGATAAATAAAATAATCGATTCTTGAAGTATCTTCTTAAAAATTACACCTTAAGCCTTATATATAAGGTATTATTTTGATTAAATTACTTTTAGATCCTATATATGAAGGTTTTAAAGATATATTTGGTATAATTTGTTCAAGATAAGAGGCTACACCTGTATAGAGAAGTGAGAAGACGAGGTTCCCTTTTGTAAGTGAGGTTTGTGGAAATATTTTAAATAATAGAATCATTATTATATAATTTATGTCTTACTCAAATCTATTGTATAATATTTGTGATCTATATTAATATAGTAGCGTTATTCTTTAAATAAAATAATATTATGGGATTTAATCGAGAGTATTTTTTATTTTAAACATTATATATTATGATAAACCCTCTTTTAATCCTTCCTATGGTAAAAATATACATAATATTAAAGGTTCAATAATATCATTATAAAAAAAATTTGATCATAAGTGTAAAATTATTTATTATATAGACCAATTAAAATTCAATTGAAAAAAAATAATATTTCTATGTTGTTTAAATCAATTAATTAAAAAATTTAATCTAAAATATCTTTAATGTCATATTTGAGATTATTCATATAATTTTTCCTTAAAACCTCACAAAAAACAATGTGTTATAATTTTCATATTTAAAAAATTAATAACAAATAATTTTGATTTAAAAATCATAAAATACATTAAAGTATCCGAGAAAAATATATTTAATATAATAAAACTGTATACATTCATTTTTCACCATTATGTATAAGCAGTGCATCTGTGATGCAGAAGTGTTCATGTTATTTATAAAATTACTAAAAACATAAAATAAAATAGTCTAATAAAAATAATTTAATAATATTAAAAATAAAAATTTAATACAAATCAAAATTTGTTTTTTTATAATACAACTTATTAAATATTTTAAAATAATGATAGAGACATTTGGAATAATCCATTACTTAAAATAGTATAAAAGTCATTCAGAATGGAAAATGGAACCAAATTTATTTATTTTATAAGATAGCATGATTTTAATTAATGTAATTTAATCCAATGAAAGAATGTAATGTTTTATTAAATTTTTGTAAAATTATCTCATAGTTTTAATCGTGTTTAACACATTTTTCCTTTAATTGATGTTCTAATATTTTATAATGGTTACATTCATTATGACTAAAATTGAAATGATAATCTTTAAACAATTTGATCATTTTGATCCAAAATAAGGAAATAATTTTCTATGATTCAATTTCTACTAGTGGTAAAAATTTAATTTAATAAATGATGTGAAATGAAACAAAATACTATGTTTGGAAAAGTACACATTTTAAGAATGAAAATTACATTATACATAAAAAATTTTAATATTTATTCCAATGGAATTTATCTGATTCAGATCAATAAGATGGATGTTATTATAATTTAAAATTTAATATTTTTTTTTTGAAAACTTGATTAAATGTTATGTAAAAAAACTCTTTTATTTGAATAAAAAATTACATAGATATCCAAATTTCAAAACATTAATTTATATGATAAAAATTATATTTTTTAAAAGATTATATTAATTCTAAAATATATATTTTTATTATAATTGTTTTCATAAATAATCTATTAATTTTTATATAATGAAAATATCATAAACGATACATTATTTGTAAAATCTTTAATTTTTATTATTCACCGAAAAAATGTGTTTTAAAAGATCTAAAAAAATAACAATGTAGAGAATTATGATATGATTAATACAATAAATAAGTTAATTTAATAAAATTAAAATCCTAATATTCTAAAATATATTATTGAAATGAAATTAAAAAAATGTGAAAAAATTTCTTTATAGGGAAATGAATCATTAAATTTTCATAACCAGAAAAGATTTATTTCATATCATTCAAAATTAGGCACTTATTACCTAGGAAATAGTAGTTATGTTTATATAAGAGAAAAATGATAAAAATATATTTTTATACTATAATGACTCTTATTCTTAATCACCAACCCAATGAATGGGTTATAAAAATAGAATTTAAATAAATATATTTCTATATTATATCATAGTTCTTATTGTTATATGTATAAAAATATATCCATCACATTGAATATATTTAATAGAAAAATATTCCACAATCACAGTTTGTTACACCTTATCTAATTCTCTATAATTTCAGACCCATGTAATGTGCCTTGTTTAGTGTCTTTCCATTCTTTCCCCATTACACACTAAAATAAATCAACACACACAAATACACATTAAAAGTCCCACATATATAGATAGATGATTCCACGTGAATTATTTACCAATGTTATATTAATAACCATGTGAATCCCATGGGTTCTTTGTTATTTACCACCCATATAAAGGTTCCCATGTAGGGTCATTGTCACGAACCAGCCTGGGTTGAACCTGAACCGGTCACCCGAGATTGCTCGCAGCAAGTACCGAGGGGCATTCCAGATCCCCCCGGGATGGCAACTAGTGTGGGGCATCAAAATGTTATCGTTGGGAATGATATCAGCCCAAACAAAAGCTGGATCGAGGCAAGAAAACTTACTAAACAGAACAAATAAATGCTAACATAAGAAAAGAAATAAAAACAACATGGCCAAACATACATCCATGTGACCTCACAAATCACCACCCAACCAAAGTCCAACCTCGCTCCAACACCGAACGACTCAAACTTGAAAAACCTGAACAAGCAGAACCTGCAACTAAAGTGGTAAAAGATAGGCATGAGTACAAAAGTACTCAGTTGGTAAGCCCAAAAACAAATTCCAAAGCACTGCCAGTGAGTAAAGAATTTACAAATTCCAGTTTTGAACTACAATGTATAAAAGTAATCTCCTATAATATTTCACCTAAAAAACCAAAACAGGAGAAATTGACCTTATTCATTTTCAAAAGTTGGATTCCTTTCATTAGTTCCAAATTCATTCTAAAAGGGGAAGAAGTATTACATCTTAAAATTTTACAAAAAGAGAATAAATCATTTTCTTTTGAAAACCATTTTTACAAAGTAGAATAGTATAAGCTGTAAAGGAAAACGTAGAGTAAACAAGCAAGGAAAAACAAGTAACTTTGGGTGATCCTAAACATCCCTAGAAAACCCCTGGACATACTCGGGTTCAGACTACCTACCGGCATGGTACTCCATATTCAATAACCAACTGGCCGCCCTAACTGCCAACCAGTGGCATGCCCCACAAGGCCTACCTACCAAGGGGGGACCAACCCGTCTAATCGGGGTTAGCCAACAACCGTCACTTGATTCTATAAAAGACGCCCAGGAACCCACGATGGTTTTAATAATACTATGTAAGTGGGAGGCCCTCGCACACGTGACTCATCTCACCGCACTTACCAGCCCCTTACATGGACATTGCTACATGACAACCCTCAAAGGAAAGTCCCCCTGTAGAGATGCCCATATGTATATATATATATATATACATAATCACTTCACATTCAATAGAGTGCCAACCGGGTCGACATTTCATTCACCATTTAAACCATTAGATACCAAGGCGTTTCCAAAATACATAACACACACCATCACGTTGAAATCTAGAAACTCACTTAGATACCCATTTAAGGAAAACCAAACCACCACGGACAAATTCCAAAATCCATTTAAAAGGACAAACTGGCATTTCCTCTATCCAAATTTTTAAGAGATCACCATTTTCCATAAATGATACACCCTCCATTTTACACACACCAAAACAATTTCAAAACACAGTACAACAAAATTTGCACATTCTCTAATGTACCCATTTAGCAACATTACCAGAATAACACACTGTTAAAACCAGGAAAGATACTTTTGGTGTAATGCGAGAAATAAACAGATTTCAATTTCAACAAGTCACCAATCTATCCATAACTATCTAGTACTACTTTAAATTTACTGAAAACAACGAAATATGAAGGAATAAATAAATTTATAAACATAAAGGCGAGTGCAGGGGAAGACCTACCTCAAGACGCAGATCGGACAAGACCACATGACGTGCCTCGTACCAGCAGCACAGTGCGCGCAACCTGTAGACTGTGGTATCACGGATTTGTCTCGCCAACCCTTTGCAAAATATGAAACACAACTAAAAATGAAGAAGTGTGAACTCAAAATAATCCAAACGAGTAAACAGCGCAAGAACCCACCTCGACATCGGTGCAGGTGAAATATAACGACCCGAAACAAGTAAACAAAGATAAAAATTAAATAAATAAGTAATTAAAATAACCGAAACAATCAAATAGTGTAACCCTCACCACGGTGAAGAGGAGAGCTCAACTGGATGAGTTACATGGAAGGAGGAACATCCAGTAAAGATGCCGACGAGGGGTGAGAGAAGGTCTGGACGATGCCAGCAAGGTGCGGGCTGGCCGGAACGACACCGGCAGGCTGTACGATGGCTGAAACAACACCAACAGTGTGAGAACTCACTGGGACAGTGCCAGCAGTGGGAGGGGAACACCGGAATAGCGCCGATAAGGGCGGCGCCGGCGGGAGGCTGGACGGCGGCCGTCGGTTGCTAGAGTGTGGGCAGGGTACACGGAGGCGTGGCAGCAGGCAAGGCACGCGGAGTCGCGGGGTCAGGTGGGGCGCCGGCGCGGCTGGCGATGACGGGAGGTCGGAACGGCGGCGGTTCACATGGGGAGGTGGAAGGGAGGGAGCGAGGTGGAGATAGGAGGCTGGCCGGTGGTGGTTCACATGGGGAGGTGGCAGGGAAGGTGTGGGGTGGAGATGGGAGGCCGGCCGGCGGGCCACGGCCGACAGGCAAGGAGGTGCTGCGCTGCGGGTGCGCAGCGCGCCGCAGGGGAAAACGGGGGGGGGGGGGGGGGCAGCGCGCCCCCTAGGGTTTCAATACATATATATTTTTTCCTTTTAAATTATAACAAATTGATAATAAAAAACTAATAATAATAATAATAATAAATAATAATAAATAATAATAATAAAAATAACAACAATAATAATAAAATTTATAAAAATACTAAAACATTTAATTCACCAGGTAACTGGACGGGAAAACGTGGATCGACCACACGGCTACCGCTGACGTGCAGTGTCCACGCACTGGTCCTAATTCCACCAAAAACATTAAACTTCAAAATATATTGACCAATACTCAGCCCGAACCCTTTCAGGGCTAACCAAAACCAATAAATTATAAAATAAAATAATTCATAAAAAGCAGGGTGTGACAATTCTCCCCACCACAAACACTTTCTGCCCCCAGAAAGTTACCAAGCCAAAAATTAGCATAAATTGAGTCTGTGCCCAGGAAAAAACAGAAGAAACTGAGAGGCTTAGGGTGACCATTCCCCACACAGGTCACACCCAACCAACTCGAGTTCAATCATTGTCCGAGGTTGAGGGGAGAACATGGGAGGGTTCTCCCCACCACAGAAATTTACTAAAACGAAGAACATGAAACTCGAATGCAACACCCCATGGGGGGAAACACGGGAACTCCCCAAAATGAACTCATCCCAACTTCTTAATGCTAACGGAACAACTCCATCACTAGAATTAAAACTATTCTGGAAAAAACTGGCACACTCAGACACAGGAAAGGAGGAATTCTCTACAAAACTCAATCATAGTAATTGAAAATCTATGGAGTGGCGTCCGACCTAAAAGAAGGGCCCAGAAACGACACCCATTAATTTTGCAGAACCAAACATCCCCCTAACAGATGTTGCTGAGACCATCCTCAAGATCAAAACAAGTTCATTTAGTCATGGACCCGACGCCTTTCAATGAATCTGAACGATTTAGAAACTACCCCAAGAGAAAATGAGGGCACTTAGATTGCAGTGGAATGGGCTCATCACGTAACCACAACAAGGATGAGCTTACAATGATGAGAATAATTGAACAAGAAAACTTTGGATATTTCCCTTCAGAAGGCTGAAAACATGGTCCAGAAAAAGGTTCCACACACTCTTGGAAAATCTAGACTGTGCGTGAGCTTCACCCTAAGACCTATTGCTGGGGTTCTGATGGCTGAAGCATCTTCTGCCTCACGGTCAGGCACTAGAAACTCTCAGTCACAACGCCTTCTTCAGGTGACGCTTTCTGCAAAACGTCTCTAGATGAACCAGACATCCGCAACGATGGCATGTCTTCAGAGGGATGCAACACAACAGCTTCACGTGCCCAAACCGGCCACACTGGTGGCACACCAATAAACAGTCCAACGAACTTGGATTCAGAACCACTTTAGAAGACTCTTTTGAAACAGGTCCCTCTGGCACACCCCATTCTCCAGATGGGGAACCTCCATGATTTTCTAGATTCACTGGATTGCCAAGAACCTGCGCTCTAGAGACCAACTCACCTAGGAACAGCTCATGCACCATCTTCTCAAGAGTGGTTCTCCCAAAAAGGGAGGACTCGCTCCTTGATCTCTGGACGAAGACCCCAGATGAAGAGAGAAGTCTTCATCCAGTCCTGTGACACTACCCCCGGAAAAAGAGACCCAAGATCCTTGAAATGGTCAACATATGCTTTCAACGTCTACTAGCTGTGTCGAACATGCATGAGCTCTTCCATTTTCTTCGTCTTCACCTCCATATGTAGAAACCATTGAACAAAGACGGCTTTGAAGACATACCACGTCGTCCCAACTTGCATTAATGGCGGGGCGAACATCTCCTACTCGTCCATAGATGGACCTTAAAACAAACCCAGGACAGCATGCACTCTAATAGCTACGGGAGTCCCAAATACCCTGAAGAAACTCTTTAATTCCAAAAACCACACAACTAACTCTAACGGACCTCAAACACCTCGATGAATAGGCAACACTTCATTGGAACCTGAATTTGGCATGACTCATTTACAACATTCGGAGACTTTCTGGGTGGCACACTCATAACAACACATAGGGCACAAAACCAAAACCTGACATCAAGCCAAATCACAATCGAAATAAACACCCCATGCTGAGAAAACTTTCCCGGATGTTAAACGAATATAAATAAAATCAAAATCCTCCTTTTCAAAATCATTATTTTCATTTAAAACATCAAAACTGTTTTATTTACAAGATCATTTTTCAAAAAAAAAATCCATTTTTTACTGGTTATAAATCCATTTGTCAGAGAAAAGATCAATTTCCAATACCTTTATATTTCAAAAACTCACCCATGGAATCCCATGAATCATCACATGTGTTTCCATCCATTTCTATCCACATCGTCCAGGAAAAGGTTCCCCCTAGGAACTTTTCATTCATACCCACACACATACGATCCTCCATAAAGAATACCAAGGGTCACACCAAGCCACCCTCTACCAACTCCAAACAAACATTACCTTTCAAACCAAAGATCTATCAATTTAAAAACCCAATTTACCAATTAAAAACCATTTTAGATAAAATACTTTCATTTCAAGATCCATGTTAATTTCCAAAAGCACACTTACACCAACCCGAGCCAAACAAAACATAATCCACAATAAAGCAGCGAAATGAGGAACTAGCAGTCGCACTTAACCTGGCGACATGGTAGTGAGCCATGACCAGGTAAGAAACAACAACTAGGAGAAACTTAATCCATGAACTCGGACTACACGTGGGTCACTACTCCATGTGAGTTCACGACATGACACTAGCTCACCTCCATTGTCATTCCTCAATCCAAAACAAAAGCAGGAGACTCAAATCCTAGACTACCCGGGTAACTCGAGTGTCAGTGCGAGCAAGAGTTCGCGACGGTCTTCACACACTTATCTCCCAAATCCCGACACTCCTAATCTCCATCTACCAGACCCCAAAATAACAAGAACCTCCCTCTGTTATCATTTTTTCATTTAACCCGTTATCATTTTGGGGTGTTACAATCACCCCACCTTTAGAGCACAACGTCCTCATTGTGAGCCCAATATCTTAACCTAGGCAGTGCATCGCACTTAAGGCCGGGTTCGTGCTCTGATACCAAATGTGACAACCGGGTCCCAGCAACAGCACATACACCTTGCCTTAACAAGTCCGTCAAGTCCTAGCCTACCAGGTACCACCAGTTTCCCCGAAGACATGTGGGGCCCACCCACATGCCTAAACGGGTCATATGACTAATGAAAGTCCCCACATGCCAACACATGTCCTTTCCAGTGTGCTTTGTCCTCACTCACACACACCATGAGAAACTTCCTAGGAGGTCACCAATCCTGATCACTACTCTAGGCCAAGCATGCTTAACTGTGGAGTTCTAATCTGACAGGCTCCCAAAAAGGAAGGTGCACCTTGTTGAAAATTAACTAAACAGAACAAATAAACGCTAACAGTAGAAAAGAAATAAAAACCACACAACCAAACATACCTCCATGTGACCTCATAGATCACCACCCAACCAAAGAACAACCTTGCTCCAACACCGAGTGACTCAAACCAGAAAAACCTGAACAAGAGGGACCTACAACTGAAATGGTAAAAGATCGACGTGAGTACAAATGTACATAGTAGGTAAGCGCAACAACAAAATCCAAAGCACTTCCAATGAGTAAAGAATTTAAAAATTCCAGTTATGAACTATTGTGTATAAAAGTAAGCTCCCATAATATTTCACTTAAAATGAACCAAAACATGAGACATTGCCCTTATTATTTTTCAAAAGTTGAATTCCTTTCATTGTTGCCAAATTCAATCTAAAAGGGGAATAAGTGTTACATCTTCAAATTTTACACAAATAGAATAAAGAATTTTCTTTTGAAAACCATTTTGACAGAGTAGAATAGTATAAGCTGTAAAGGAAAACTAAGAGTAAACAAGCAATGAAAAACAAGTAACCATGGGTGATCCTAAACATCACTAGAAAAACTCTGGACGTACTCAGGTTCAGACTACCTACCGGCATGGTACTCCATAGTCAATAACCAACTGGCCGCCCTAACAGCCTACCAGTGGCATGCCCCACAAGGCCTACCTACCATGGGGGGACCAACCCATCTAATCGGGGTTACCCAACAACCGTCACTCAATTCTCTAAAAGACGCCCAAGAACACACTGTGGTTTTAATATTACTGTGTAAGTGGGAGGCCCTCACACACATGACTCATCTCACCGCACTTTCCAACCCCTTACACGGACTTCGCTACCCGACAACCCTCAAAGGGAAGTCCACCTCTATAGATGCCCCCTAATTATGTATATATATATATATAATCACATCACATTCCATAAAGTGCCAACTGGGCCTCCATATCATTCATCATTTAAACCATTGGATACCAAGGCGTTTCCAAAAGACATAACACATTCCATCACGTTGAAAACCAGAAACTCACTTAGAAACCCATTTAAGGAAAACCAAACCACCACGGAAAAATTCCAAAATCCAGTTCAAAAGCCAAATGGGCATTTCCTCTATCCAAATTTTCAAGAGATCACTATTTTCCATAAATGATACACCTGACATTTTCCACACAACAAAACCATTTCAAAACAAAGTACAACAAACTTTTCACATTTTATAAGGTACCCATTTAGCAACATCACCAGAAAAACACACCGTTAAAACCAGGAATGATACTTTCGGTGAAATGCGAGAAATAAACAGATTTCAATTTCAACAAGTCACCAATCTATCCATAACTATCAAGTACTACTTTAAATTTACCGAAAACAATGAAATATAAATGAATAAATAAATTTCTAAACTTAAAGGTGAGTGAAATGGAAGACCTACCTCATGACGCAGCTCAGACATGACCACGCGACGCTCCTCGCACCAGCGCCCAAGTGCGCGCAACCTGCTGACCGTGGTATCACGGAATTTTCTCGCCAACCCGCTGCAACAAATGCAACACAACTAAAACACATGAGCGTGAACTCAAAATAATCCAAATGAGTAAACAGTGACAAAAACTCACCTCGACAATGGTGCAGGCGATACAAAACTTCACGAAACAAATAAAAAAAGATAAAAATTAAATAAATAATTAATTAAAATAACCGAAACAATCAAACAGCATAACCCTCACCATGGTGCGGAGGAGCGCTCAATCAGATGAGTTACGGGGAAGGGGGAACAGCCAGCGAAGATGCCTACGAGGGGTGCGAGAAGGTCAGCATGACGCCAGCAAGGTGAGGTCTGGCCGGAACGAAACTGGCAGGCCGTGTGACAGCTGAAACATCAACGACATGGGGCGCGGTCACTGGGGTAGCGCCAGCAGAGCATGGGGAACATTGGAACAGCGCCGATAGGGGCGGCACCGGCATGGGCGGCGCCGGATGGAGCGGCACTGGCAAGGACAATGCCAGCAGGAGGACGAATGGTGGCCAAAGGCTGCTGGAGGGCAGGAAGGGCGCGCGGAGGCGCGACAGCAAGCGATGCGCGGGGTCAGGCGGGGTGCTAGCATGACAAGCGATGAAGAAAGGTCGGCACGGCGGTGGTTCGCATGGGGAGGCGGTAGGGAAGGGGCGGGGCAGAGACGGGAGGCCGGTCGGCGGCGGTTCGCATGGGGAGGTGGTAGGGAGGGCGTGCGGAGGAGACGGGAGACCGGCCGGCGGGCTGCGGCTGACTGGCGAGGAGGCGCTGCGATGCGGGTGTGCAGCGCGCCGTAGGGGAAAAAGGATGGGGGGGGCGCACCGCTCCCCCTAAGTTTTCAATACATATATATATATATATATATTTCCTTTTAAATTAAAACAAATTGATAATAACAAACAAACAAATAATAATAATAATAATAATAATAATAATAACAATAACAACAATAAAAATAATAAAATTTATAAAAATACTGAAACTATTAATTCACCAGACAACTGCATGAGAAAACATGGATCGGCCACGCGGCTACCGCTGACCATGCGGTGTCCGCGCACCGGACCGAAGTCCACCAAAAACATTAAATGTCAAAAGGCAATGACCAATACTCAGCCTGAACCCTTGCGAGGCTAACCAAAATCAAGAAATTATGAAATAAAATAATTTAAAAAAATTTGGGTGTGATAGTCATACACTAAAATAACCCCCATTACATCTATTTTGAATAAAAACATACACCATGTCTGACTTCTCTGAGAGGATAAACCGTTAAAGTGGTCAAATGACTACATTGAGTTACCAAAGGCTCTATTAAATTTAATGTGTTAATTTTAAATTTAATCCTAAAAAGGGGGATGGATCGATTCCTTGAATATCCCATAGATAAGTCACACCCATGTTTTCCAAAATTTGGGAAATGATTTTTTTGTCCCACTTGTGTGAAAATTCTCCCATTATGTTGAGCTATTACCATTCCTCCATAATTAGTTTCATACCCTGCCATTAAAGTCTCGCTATGGTGAATCAACCTTTTTCACAGTTCCCTTTAATTCGGGGTGATTCCCAACAAACAATGTGGGTGAAAACAAAATGCACACATGTCATGTAATCATAAAAAATTTCCCATCCCTTAACAATTTTGAAACATCGTTATTCATTGGTATATTCAATATAGATCATTTACACCCAATCAAAATTGGTCCATCCCACAAGTGCTTCACTATCATTCCCATGATCAAGATAAGTGATGAGCTATGGTGTCAATCCTTTGACCTGATCTCTCAGCATCCAAAATTGAACCCCATGTAATTTCAAGAGTTTATTTGTAAACTTTTCTTACTTGATTAATCATGGAAAGACCTATAATATCAAGAAATTATTAAATAATCTGAAATATAACATGGGTTTATATACTTATATTGGATACGAAAAATTCATTGGGTGGTAATTCCCCTCTATCTTTCTTAAAATTCCATGAGTTGATATTTGTCTCTTTATTTTCTAAAATATCTTATATCCAAGAAAAAATATTGGTTCCCCAAATTCATTAAGTCAATATGCTATTGTATATCTCAAATTACTAGATCTATGATACATTAATAGGATTCTAAAAAACTCATTTACTCGAGATCTTCTTCGTGGTTTCCCGAAATTCATCGAGTCATGATTCGGCTCATGGTTTTCCCAAAATTACATTATGAAATAAAAATGTATTATATTTCATAGATTTATTGTGTTGATATAGTTATGATTTTTAACTTAAATACGTTGAACCAAACATACTCCTCTAAGCTCTCACAATTCATTGAGTTGATATTATCCTCTTAGATTCGTTTAAAAAATTCTGTTGATATTCTCATACGGGTTTTTTAAACATCCATGATTTTTGAAAGACCTCGTGATACCCAATACTTCATGATTTTAGATTCTCATCTCTGATTCCATAAAAAAATTTATTTGAGATAGTGTTTATTATTTTCATGAATTCCTATAGTTGAATTATTTTTCGAAGTTTCAAAAAAATACATCCCATGATTCATATATTATATTAATTTATAAAAATATTATTTGACCAAATTACCATATTTATCCACTTTTAGGACTCTTACACATAGTAATACCATCGTCATATCATTAAATAAATTATAAAATTCAAGGAATAAGAAACATAAAACATCCCACTATAGTTCTTATTACATGAACTTAAAAGTTATTACATGACTCGTTAAATGGAATAGATGTATTGGGTTTTAATTCCATTCATACGGATATGTAGGAATCACCTTTCATTGGAATAATACCACCATAAAAACCCAACAATACCACTTTTCACAGGATCGTAATGGATCATTTGATGGTGATATAAAAATTTTCTATAATATATTTCGTTAATATATATAATAAACAAATATTTAGATCAAAATAAAAAATATATAATCATCATGTATAATGTTCTCTTGGATTCATGTAGTTAGACAATCACTTTTATCAGAAGGGTAACTAAAATTTTTCATAGTTGTTTTTTAAAAACATGTTTTAAATATATGATAGATTTATAGATTTGACAACAAGCCCATTACTAGGATGAGTCATCTCACAATGGATAAAACTCAGAAAAATGGATGTCAATGCCACTTTTGGTTCCTTAATATTCAATATCGGGAGAGTAGAATGAGACCCAAAATTACAAATACATGGCCAAAAAATTGAAATTTCGTGAATAATCACCAAATTCAAATATCAATATCAAAATATTTAATCAAAAAATGTTATAAAATATGATCATTTATATCTCCTCTATATTTTATATATTAACTGTTGTACTTTATAAGATAATTCTAGAAGATATATATCTCTTTCACATTTTACTGAATAATTTAATTTTCAAAATTTATCTTGTGAAAATAAATAACAAATAACCAATAGTTTTATATTAAATGTGTTCAAATAAAATTATATGTTTCAATTTATCTAATTTATCATGTTTTTAATAACACGTTTACCATTCTAGAATTGGGTGTTATATGAGTCATGAGAGTATAATCAATCATATATTAATAATTTATTACTTATTAATTTACGAATATAATTATATATTTACTTGAAATTATATTTCAATAATATATGGAGTCCTTTTGATTTTATTAAATAAAATCACTCGCATCAAAACATGGAACATAAATCATATTACAGTTATAATAAACACATGATAAAATTTTATAAATAATAGAATTATTCAACTACAAATATGACAAGATAATATTCCAAAATTAATTAATCAATTCTCACTTAGTTAATAAATTTTCACCCCTTCAATTCATTGAATATTTCATGATCCACTTGTTTCTATATATATTTTGAAATATATAATTCAAAAACTGTATCTAATATCCAAATTGTATATGAATGAAATTTACATTTATTTATGAATATAAATTAATCATAGCCTTTGTTAGTAAATATAATATTGTTTATTCCTCCAATTGTATTTCATATGACATGTAAAATAAATGACCTCCTATGCATTAATTTTATAGTTCTCATATTATTTGTGATCACTAAGAGGGGGAAGGGTGAATTAGTAACTATTTTTTCATTTTATGATTTTTTATTATTAATACAACCAGTATATTAAGTAAAGTATTCTATCTAGTTTTCTGGTTCAACATTATCCATTATCAAATATATAGTATTTAAAAGGGACTAGAAACAAATATTTTCATTCTTAATTATCAATTTGAGTATATACATTTCAAAGCTAGTCAAACACCTCTGTATTAGATTCCTCCACTCTTAATGTAATTTAATACAATGGAATAGTCTCCAACCATGTTTCAAATGAATCCTTACTAGGAGTCAGCCTCCCACTGGAGGTTTATTATACTACCTCCCATAGTTACCTGAGTCACACCTTTTCAGGTTGCTGTCTCACACAACTCAACCCTTTGGATTGGTATCAAATTCCTCACAAAATCGTTGACCTTCAAGGTCTTATGAAAAAGTCTTTGAACATGTCATTGAATATTTTTCTTTACTGGTGGAAGAATGTGGGACTTGTATACTTTTTTTATTCATGGGTTTTTCTCCTGGATATTTGAGTCATGCATAACCTCATACTGATAGTGAATCGTATAATGTCATCACTCCTTTTCATTGACACAATTGTCTAATGATACTTACCCTCATTCAATTAATCAATAAAAAGGATCTTCAAAATAATATGATTTAATTATCCTTTAATACTCATCAAAATAATATTTTGTTTTCAAATAGTATAATGGTATCTAAACTCTTCTATTTTATCATGTAAATATATTCATATAATAATATTATAGATATTATTTCAATCTTATTTCTACATTTGATTTATGGAAATTCATATAACATGAGGAATGTTATTTTCTTTTTTAATCTAATTATAAATCAATATATAGAGATTATATTTTAAATTGAAAATTCCTTGAGACTCTACCTCCATCCCTCCATATGATATTCAAATATATTTTCAAATAATAAATTCCACAACAATAGTAATTTTCTCTTCACACGATAAAAAATATCATATCCTCTTATCCTCATAAAAACTGCTACATTAATTGTGTATTTTCTCTCTATTTGTATGGTATCATCACATTCTCCCTTGACTTCATGAAAGGTTCATCTTACAAAATGGATAAAACACAATGGTTTCTTTATCATTGTGTCTACATAAAAATTATAAATGTGTTAAAGGCTCACACTGAATCCTTATAATAGTTTTCTGGATAAAATTATATTCAGATGAATTTATAAAATCCATATTCAAATATTTATGATGGAAGGACATATGATTATATTCATACACTTAAATGAATTCATATAATCAAGAGGTCATCCATTTTATATAACTCATCTAATTGGAAAAGTTCAACTCACCATGGTCTGTACTAAGGAAAACTCTTCCATATCTCACCCTTTAGAAACTACATAATTATATTTCATTCAAGACACGATAAGAATATTTATGAAATTGATTAGTATATAATTTCTCATTTATGGAATTTAAATTATCCATACTCCCCAAAAATCCCACTCGTAATACAATACAATGTTGAGGTATAATATTTTGAAGCTCCCTATGGTATAATCTCTAACATTTCCATTTAGAGAATCTTAGATTAATATTATGTATCTCATAGTATCATTTATTTATTAAGTGTATTTCATAGATAACCCTTATGTAGCTTGTACAATTCCTCAATAACTATTTACATCATATAGAATACCTTTAAATATAAATTACAACCTATAATTGAAAAATAAATATCCTTGAGATGTACTTTACAAAAGTGCGTTAATCTTGATAGAGGTGAAAATAATATTTATGAAAAACAATATTTTTAATGTTACATTTACAAAGCATGAATATGAAACAAAATAACATAGGAGGACCTCAATAAATCATATGAATGTTTATAATGAAACTAATAGATATTTGGAAATAATCCTTATTTTGGTCTAGATGACACCTCTACTGACTGATTTAACACTTATGCATCACAAAATCACAAATAAAAGGCCTATTATTTTTAATTTTTAAATGTCAATTAACACTTATATAGATACTAAATTTACAAAATTCACTATTTGTTATGAAATTATAGTCTTATAGTACATCAAACTAAGTCCTCAACATACCATATCCAACCATTCTCAATTAAATCAAAACTCCTTAAGAATTCTTTAAATTGTGTGTCTATATAAACTATCACTTTAATATAGGTTCTTTAGAGATTCTAGCATAAATTATCACGTTTTAAAAGATACATGAAACATTCATCAGAAGTTATTCAAGGTGTAATCATCAATTTCTTCATTTGTTTTTCTATATAATAAGGATCAATCTCATAAACTATTGCATAACATTATTCACATATTCATAGCATTTTAAATCACCCTTATTAAAATAATTAAAATCATGCATGGGTACTTCAATATTCTCATTTTTTATTTTTTTAATATAACCACACATCTCAGAAGTCAATATGTGTGATCATTGATTTCTCCCCCTTACAATCCATCATATAATATATCACGTAGTGGTTATACCTCACTTATATTATCCTGATTCTCCTTTATGAAAAAGGATTCTGTAATAGCTTCACCTCCCCCTTCATACCAAAATCTAGGATTGAGTAACATATGAGATAGAATGGTGAAAGAGCATTATTTCTTATCAATGGTACCTTACATTGTGAACATCAAGTCCATATGGGATAATCTAGTGTATAATATATGATTGAATAATTATGGTGATCATATATTCCCATAAATCAATCCATGTGACAACATTCTTTATTTTTATCATTTTGGGAATGTTCAAAAATATTTATCAAGTAATGATTTGTAGACTTATAACTTGTCAACAATTACATTATAAGTTTTATGTTCAATATATTCAAATCCCACATTCTCTTACAAAAAATGGATCCTCAATCCCCTGGCTCTCGATTCTCTCCCGGTTTCTCGCTCCCGTAGGGTCCCTTCTCCCCACTCTCCTTTCCCTCATCCTTATTTCCTTACTTCACTATGGATTTTATAGGGTTTTATCCCCCGATTCTCTCTCGTGGTTGGTCCTCTCAAGTCTGCTCTCTAGTTCGGTCCTCCTTTTTGGCATTGGTGATGGTGAGATGGTTCTTCCTTCCCGACTACTTCTTCTCTGATTTGAACTCGCAATCAACTGGTCCAATAAAGGTCGGATTAGGAGCATTAAATTCAATGAGTTTTTGGGCTTTAATATTTGGCGGTCGTGGATCTCCTAGTGTAATCTTCTTCCTCTTTTATGGTTTTGCCCAACCTTTTCATCCTATTTTCTTGTTAGTTTTCAGCTTCTTCCTGGCTTCTTCTTGTTTCTATTTTTAGGGCTTTTCCCAGGTTCTGTTCCTAGATTTGATTCCTTCATCAATGTGTTCAGTATTTTTGGGAGTGTTTTGCGATGGGTTTGGTCTACTGCTTTTTCTTTTGGTAGTTTGGTTGTTACGACTGCTCTGATGATGTCTTTCATCGACGTCAACCATTCCCTGAGGTTTTTTCTGTCTTTCATCCTACAAAATACCTCTTTTTCTCTGCTCTAGTTTCAAGGTTCCTCCTTTCTCTTCGAGGTGGTTCTTCGAGGAGGTCTTCTAGTTTCTTTTGGATGTGATTCTGAGTGAGCTTTGGGAGGTTTACGATAACGACCTTTCGATTGTTGGTAGTGAGGTTGGGATTATCTCTGGCGACGATGATGGTGTTGGTCTAGTGAAAGGGGACGATGAATCATTACTGTGATGGGTTTCCGCATTCAGGGGTGGATTCCAGAGAAGAGGTCACCAGTGTTGCGACAATGAGGGTGATGTCTTGGTTGCCGGGAATGCGTGATAGAAGTGATGATGATTCGATGTCTAGCCAGTGAAATGATGATGGCTATGAGGTGCGGTTCAAGGTCCCTGTGATGTGGATTGAGGTGGGTGGACCATGGTTTGATGCTGATTTTGGCGGTATTTCTGTATTTTAGTATTGAAATTTCAATGTGGTCATTTTTAATTTTGAATTTTGAATGTGGTGTGTGGTGTGGGTGGGGGATATGTGTGACTATGTGAACTGTGGATGCTTTGTTCGATTCCCACTTTTCCAAAAGTGGCCTTTGATAAATTCAAAAAATAATGTATTGGGTCACATTATCTTACAAAATCTATTTATCAAAATCAAAACCATTGAAAAAAGTATGATTAAAAAAAATTAATCATTGGTTTTATAAGTCTATCTAAAAATATATTTATTTATGAATTATCTCTCCTTATAACCCTTTCACTATATTTTTGTTCCAAAAAAGGGATGTAGTCAGTTTATATTTACCATGAATGTAATCATATCCCATGATGGAAATATTTTATTACAATTTAGTTTGTAAATCCTCTTCATGATCCACTTTTATTTGATTTTGGTTAATTTAATTTTAAATAATATGACAAAAATTGGAATGAATAGGGGTTACCTTTCAATTTAGTGATATAATTATATATGAGAGATGTCACCCAATCTAAGTCTTTCATTCTTCGTAAATTTGTCATGGAGGACACTCATATATATAGATTTTAAAATTTTCTTATTGTTTTTCCTTTTATACAACTTAGTGGTTTACCTCTTGTCAACGTGATTCTTGTATGGGAAGACATTGGTCTCTTGAGAATAAAATCCTCATGCATCATTAGATAATATCTTCATTTTATTCTTATTTTTCTTTTTTTCTAGGATAATACATCAGACAACCTTATGTAATATGACTAGTGTCATTACACATAACGCACAACTCCCTCTAGTCATTCGTTTTTATTATTATTATTTCACCCTATGCATAATAATGTGATTACAAAACCTTTATACATTAACTGACATAGTATTATCAAGATCTATAAATTATTATTTTATTAATATGTTGAGTCTTTTTTTTTAATTTTAATATTAATATTTATACAACCTAATTTTATTCCTATTTCTCATAGTGTTTCTCCTATATGTACATATAGGGTTCCCCTTTCTTCATACCAATTCCATGGAATGTAAATTTTGAACCATAAATTATAGGTTCTTTATCCAAAAATTAAAAACACCGACATCACCATTATGTGATTTATAATCCACTATATTGATGTGTATATCTATATATTTATTCATACTATCCAAGTGCCTTATGATATATATTTACTAATTTTTATTGGGGTTTTATTTCATATCCATAACTCTTATTTAATTTGATGTTTGAGTAAATATATTACAACTTCCATCAACCCATGCAAACTTAGTTTTTAATTTAAATTCTATACTGTCACATAATATAGATTCAGTATAAATAAAAAAATTTAAGTATTTTTTACATTTCACATGGCTTTGATCTTCTTAATAGTCTTAGATGATTGAATATTAATATGAACTATTATTTCTTAATTTTTCTCAACAATTTCATGTTATTTTTAGCAATAATGATTTTATATTGTTCATAATTTATGCCTTTCTCTATGGATTCCAAATTAGAATTATATTCTTTGAACATTTTTTATTCTCATCAATTATTACCTTTTATTTTTATCACATTAATGATATCCCTCTCATTTTCATCTTCCAATCTTCATTTTTCATAGTAATTTTAATTATCTTCTTGTTGGGTGTCTTGATAAATGAAAACATCCTATTTTGATATAAGATTGGACTAATTCCACGTGTCTTCTCTTACATTATAACTACTAGAATAATTAATTAGTTTTCTAACATAAGAAATAAATATTTTATAGTATTGAGATGTATATTCATGTTTTTAATCAATCTTTTCAAATGAGTCATGATCTTCTAATCAATTCATTATATTTTTATTGACATTTCTTGAGATATATTTTCATTCCCTAAATAAACTATTTTTTAGATATTTCTCTAGATAAATAATTAAATATTTAAGAATATTTTTTATTCCTATTTGACTCATATTGAATATATTGATTATTTATATTTTTTAGGTGAAATGTCTAAAACCTTTACATCATTAATACTTTTAGATATTTTCTTTTATAAATTTTTTTTACCTTTTTCATGAACATTGACATACGATCTATCACTCTAATAAAAAATTAATTTCCATCTTATTTTTTAGTCTTCAAACACATCATAATAATAAATATATTCATTCCCCATTTTATGTTTTGTCAAAGTATGGAAAACTATGTATTCATTTTAAATCTCCTTAAATTCAAGAGATTTTTATAAAACAATTGAGTGTGGTATTATATTGTTTATTATTAGATAATTATCAAATTTCATATGTGGATGATAGCACTAAATGAATTATATCATTGAAATTTTTCATAAAAATATTCACAAAAGTTGAATCTTTTAATTTTGCAAAAAATCCACCTACATTACTAACTACCCCAATAAACTAGATAAATAAATCATAAATATCTTTATCATACACTAACTAAATATCTTCAGATATGGATCTCCAAATTTGATTCATGGAATAATTAATTTTCATATTTCTTTAAATCATATTTTCATGTTTTTACAAAATTTTCATAGTTTTTAAAAACACCATTCACATTGGATTAGAATTTATCATACAATTATGAAAGGAGTGAATTCAATTAATTCAAACTAATATCATTAATTCAATTATATAAATGAGTATTGGGAGAATCTAATCCATGTGGAGTAATTTTCACTATAAATTAATAAATAACCTAATGTCCTTGTTTTATAAAATACGCCAACAACCTAGTTTTACCTCCCTGGGACTTATTATCATTAAAAATGTGTACTCCTCGTCTTTTTGAAGAGTTAGGATTCTCCATAATTCATTCTGAGTGGGTTATTTTAAAGTTATCCTTACTTTGGTGCCACAAGTAGTTACTAGATTGGGTGCGATCTGAATATCTCTACTGGGTCCCGGTGATAGCACAAACACCCCGATTTAACATTGTCTTCGTGTACTGGCCCGCCATGTACCACCAGTTTCCCCGCAGACTCATGGTCCCTACCCTAAGCCCCATCAATATGCCCGAATGGTCCATCTGACTAATGACTATCCCCACAGGAAACCACATGTACTTTCCAGTGTGCTTTGTCCACACTCACACACACATTTAGAAACATCCTAGAAGGTCTCCCATCTTGATCACTATCCCAGGCCAAGCACACATAACAATGTACATCTAATCAGATAGGCTACTGAAAAAGATCTTTCACCTTGTTGACATGAGTCATATCATTTATCTATTTTACCCTTTATCATTAAGGGGTGTTATAATCAACCCCCCACCTCATAGCACAACGTCCTCATTGTGGGCCCTACATGTCGACCAGGGAAATGAAATACACTTAAAGATGGGTATCAGCTCAGATGCCAAATGTGACAACTGGGTCCTAGTGACAGCACATACACCCAGCCTTGACATGGTCGTCAGGTCCTGGCCTGCCAGGTTCCACTAGTTTCCCCACAGACATATGGTCCCCACCCTAGGCCCCACCAATGTTCCTAAATGCGTCATCTGACTAATTAATGTCACCACATGCCAAAACATGTTTTTTACTGTGTTATTTGTCCTCACTCACACACACCCCATGATGCTTCTCAGTAGGTCACCCTTCCTGATCACTACTCCAGGCCAAGCACACTTAACTATGAAATTTTAATCAGATAGGCTCCTAAAAATAAGGGTGCACCTTATTTACATTAGTCATATCATTTAGCCATTTAACCTTTTATCATTCTGGGTTGTTACATTCAAAGAGTGGAATTTTTTAATTTGATATTATAATTAATTTTTATGATTATTTTCTTAATTCATCCTCTCTTTCTAATTAATCCTCCAATCAATTATTATTGTTTTCACTCGCCCATACTCAAATATAATTTATATAAAAATCACCATATATTAGTATACATAGGTTTTGTAGACAATTTTATCATACACTTTACAACTACATGTTATGAATCCTGATTAAAAATTCTCCCACTATTAACATAAGTAGTTACAAGGACATAATCTGAATCAATTATTATAGGAAATCCCACCATGGGATATAACATGCCACTAAAGGATCATTATATTGCCTCATATAGTTACCAAAATCCCATTGATATTTGTATCTATTAAACAAATCCCATCCCTCTCAGCTAGTATAAAATATCTAACATTGTACATGATCATTATGGTTATCCACAGCCTCCTTTGAATAGGACATAAACATCTATCTCTAATTTTGGTAGAATTTTTACCCTTTTCACTTTATGTATTCACCCCTAGTACTCCAAGACTGTTTTCCCTTACTCAATCTCAATATGATAGTGATTAAAAGTGGAACTATACACCCATTCTCAAATATAGTTGTTTCATATGATTTATCATAATTATATTTTCCAAATAATTGTACTTTCTAGATATGGTTAGGTTTTTCTACTTCAACACAAAGAAAAATAATCTATAGGGTATTGGTTATTTCGAAGTCTCTATATTATTGGTTGTTCTATATTACTTATATATTCGTTGAATAAAATCGTATAATCTATTTTAATTGTATTTCTATATTCGTTGAATGGTAATTTAAATTAATTATAACACTATCATTTATTTTTTTTATTCTCACTCACAGTCATTAAATCGAGTCAAGAATTGTCTCTTTGAATCTCATTGAGACCGAACATTCCACCCTACTAGAAATATTATAATATCCAATTTTTTTAAAATTAAATAAGACAACGAATTTATTTTTAATTAGTTGTAAAATATTACATCATCTCATTACTGGAAAAAACATCTTCTTTAATTGTGAATTTATATAACTTATTCAGAATAGCCCCACATGATCCCTTGGAAACATTGTATCTTCCTCTTTCTGTATCAACCAAAATACTAAACATTCTTCATCTCAATAGATATCTAAAAATTATTTCTATATAAATTATAATTTCAATGTCTTATGATAATTTCTTATTAAAAAATATTTATGATCATGTAGTCAAAAAAATCTATCTTCAATGAATTATGATCTAAATAATTATGATTAAATTCACACTCATCATCAAAGCCATATGCTCTGAAGAGAAGCTGTACCGTTTAGATTATTTCCCATATGGTGTACAGCTTGTAACGCGAGGACCCCAAAACCCAGAGTCGATGCATTATTTTAATACATTGTTATGATTACAAGGAATCAAGTCCCAAAGGACCGATAAATTTATCATTCTTGGAAAATTGATTTCATAAATTAATGTTACATTACACATTATAACATAAAACACAACATAAATATTATTTTATGAATTCCATTATTCCATTAGCATAACCATGCATATCAATCACCATACACTTCTTTGAATCATGAGAAAAATAAAGCATAGAAAGGGGTGAGCTCAGATGCTCAGTAAAGATAACAATACAGTGGAACCTTTCTTAAATAAGAATAAACATTTATGGTAATGTATAAAACTAAAACAAAATCCTTTTCTACATAAACATCAGTATAATATGGAAAATATAAATCAAAATAATTCCATTTATTTACTCACATTATTAGTCTACTTGTCGTATAATCACATGTAATATCAATAGCCACTTTCATAATGATGGAATGCATAATGCCAGATTTTCAAAACCATATAGTCAAGACCTTGTGCCAAGACTACAAATAAGATTTTGTAAAGACCTTGAGCCAAGACTCTAGTTTGTCTCATGAGACCTACCGATGCATCTAGGAGCAATAGCGTGCTCCACATGTCACTTCCTAAGTCCAATGCATTCCTCATATGAAAAGGTTTAATCATAACATAAATATTCGTATTAAAAATAGCATACGAAATGTCAATTCTTTATACACAAACCATGAATGGTATAAAAATAAAACATCCACAGTCAAACATATCACTAAATCATTATTAAAAATATGGAAAATTTGTATCATAATAAATCATATTCAAACAATTTTAAAATCAATTAAAGGATGTTGACATAGATGAAAATTATTTGTAAAACTCTTTGAGAGAAATATCCCTTTTCATGAAAACATTTAAAAGCTACAAAATTTAGAGAAGAAGACATTTAAAGACATTTTTGTATCACAGTGTCCCATAATGCTTTGAATCATTTTAATGGAATTAACATTTTGAAAACATTCATGTCCATATAGATAAATCCTTAAAAACATTATGAAAACATGGACATTAATGCGAATTATTTAGAGGAATAAATATTTAAAACATTTAAATTGATGTATTACTAAAAAATTCCCTTAAAATAATACATTTGAAAATTATTTCATGAATCATAAAAATGGATAATAAATTTGTCCCAGTAGATACTTACGTAAAAACCACATCGGATAATAAAGAGATTGTGAAATTAACCCTTACCTTCCACTTCCCTTTAGTCGAGTATACGTTTCACCTCATGTATTATGACCATTTTATGTTATTATATTATACCATTACCATATTAATATTTATTATATCATACATTATTCATTTAAGACTTTATATGACCCATTTAACAATGATTTTCATGTTAAATTAACATTTTGGGTAATAATCACTTTATTTATCGTACGTATTTTAACTTGTTATACATGACAGTATCATTTAAATCATGATTTAAATACTTCCAAAATAAAAAAACATGATTAATATATCATATATATTAATAATATAAATATTTATAATAGAAATATATTTGAAATGGATATACTGTTTATGGAGACGGTAGGACGTACGTATGCATAAACACTGTTTCTGTTTTCATATCGTATTGAACGGAAGTAAGTGAATAAGATATATGTATATACATAAATTTATCTATATATATATATATATATCAATTATAATTATTATTTCATATATAAAATACTTATTAGTAATATATATTTTTATAATCTTCGATAAATGGTGAATGTGGAACTGAATCTCATCGCGTCATGGAGAGGATAATCCGTATGTACGCATGAGCGACAATATCATTTCCATAAAGGTGTGAAATTTTATGGTATATTAATTTTACCGAGACATTAGGATTTTATTTTCATTATTTATATACATATTACTCATCATTATATTACTCTTCATTTTATTACTCATCATTAGCATGTTATTTATTACGACGTGGAGATGAAAAGTTATACGTACGCACACATGGTGACATTATCATTCATAGGATGGATAGAATGATGAATATGGTTATGATATATTTATAATAAAATCAAAATATATATAAGGTTATGGAGTTATTATTTTGGTATGGTAATAACAAATAAAGAGTAAGTGGAAGAATAACAGAACATGAAAGAGTGTGGTGAAATCATTACCTCTTCTTCGGGTTCTTCATTTTGATTTTATCAAAAGGGCTCTATAGGTTGGCTTTATGATAAATGTAAGGCCTCTAGGATGAAGGTAGGATAGTTGGGAGGATATTAGGGCATGTTTTGTCCGAAGAAAATGTCTTTGGAGGTGTGAATTTTAGAGAAGGGGAAGTTCCCTTTTATAAGAGGGGTGAGGGGCACCATAGAAAAAACTTAAAATATTATTACATAATAAATTCAATTTCGGTTACTAATGGCTCGAAAATAAATTATTTAATGTATATGGTTGTTATGTTTCTAGAACCACTCAAAAAATAGGTGTTAGGTAGGTTTGGCTCAATATATTAAACTTATATTTTAGATTTAAGTCTTAGTAAAATAGTTTGAAATTTACCAGGTCTCTTTGTAATTTTATATTATATGGATAATAAACATACTATAATCTACCAAAAAGAACACCAAGTGGTTAATTAATGACATATATAATAGCATTTAATCCTTTTGGCAGAACCTTAGATTTTTAAGTATCGAATACCAATTAATAATATAATATTTGTTTTAAAAACTCATTTATGTCAATTTTGTCACTGTTTGGTATTTTGTTTTTGCTACATTAATAAAAACATTAATACTTAGAAAAAAATTCATTTAATAAACCCTAATATTTCATATTAACATATAAAATTTATGTAATTCATAAAAATTATCAAATTACATTTATTTGAGTATTTATAATATCAATTATTTTAATATTTCATTAATAAGGTAATTATTGTATCATCATTGTCTCATTAATATATTAAATTATTTAACATCAAAAAATTATAAATAAAATATAATTATTTTTTAAATCTATTAATCTCTACAATGAATATTTATAGTTGAATTTATCCTATGTTTAATCCTATATTAAAAATGGTTTTGTTATTAAACATTGAATTTAACAATTTTAACTCTTCTTTGAATTAAAAAATAATAAATTTCCAAATCTAATCCAAGTGGACAAAAATGATCATATTATATTCCTAATGTTATTTTTGGTCGAATATCACTTATCCAATAAAATTTCTACATGTGTTAGGTTAATAATAATATCATTTTTACCTTCAATTACCCTATTTACTTTTAACCGTGGTATATAAAAGTAAAAAGTTACTATTCACTAAAAATTATATTTATCTTATTGAACAAAATTTTACTTACTGATATCAACCATGTCTCTCATATTTGTTAAATTCAATTCATAGAAGCAGTAAAATTATGTTTTATGCAAATTTTCAAATGGTCCTAGGAGGTGGGTAAAAGATTGTAAAATTTCAATAAAAATTTATATATCCAAACTTATAATAAAATGACTCCAGTGAATTAAATTCAACATATATATATATTATGTATATATTTTGACCTAAAATAAATTTAAATGAAATAAATAAATTTTTAAATGAAATGTTGGTTTTAACCAATAACACATTATTTTCACTATTCATCAAAATTTGAATGTTTTAAGAAACATACCAAAAATTCACCATAAAATAATTTTCATATTCTGAATTCAGAATAGAATTCTATTTTACCAAATTAAAAACATAGAAATTGAATTTATTAATTTAAAATTAATTCCCATTTTCAAAACCAAAAAATGTATTTTTAAGAAATAATAACTTCAAAAATATTGACACATGCTTATTCCAAATTTCAATGTGAAATTACTTCAAATGACCAAAATTGGATTAAATGGTAAAAATATAATCTAATTATACTTCCAAACAATTCATATTTATTTTTTATCACTATAAATTATTTTAATTAAAAATTTTGTTTGTAGTTAAAATTTAGTATTTTCACTACCCACCCAAATATGAAATTTATCAGAAAAACACCAAAAATTTATCAAAACTAAATTTTTATGTCCCAATTAAAAATAATAAGTTTATTTGGTAAAATTTAATATATCAATGTTTAGAATATTGTATTTAAAAAGGGTTCTCCATTAAAAGGCGGTAAAATTACATTTAAAAAAATACATCTTTTATCTAAAAAATTGAATTTGTTCTTATATTATGTCAAAGAAACTCATAATATGGATTAAAAAATTATTAGGATTATATAAAATTCAAAATTTAGTTAATACTATTCATAACTGCTTTTGAATGACTTTTTTGGTAATTCATGGTGTGCTTGAACTCACCATTGCATGTAGTGCATGTTATTTAATTACATTGAAGAAATAACGTACTATGAAATCAATTGGTGTTACACTCTTCCCTCCATAAATAAATTTCATCCTCACAATTTGAAATTGTTTTTCAAAAATAAATGGTTGAAAATAGAAAATACCTTTGTGGGAAAACCTACATCGAAAATTGGGTTAAAAAATTATAGTCTTAAGAAGAGGAAAAGGGAAATGAAAGGGTCACCACCAAATTAAGATCTTGATTAAGCGAACATTGGTGTCAATTAAAGACACATAATTGGAGGAAAAACATAAATATTTATAGGGAGTGATTGTGGTCATCAATCACAAACAAGTATATAATTGAGGGCCTCAAATCCATCAATCAATGATGATTTGAAATGCCATCAGTTCAATAAAACATATGGTATTAGGATAACACATTTTTGGTTTTATGATCCCTTCCCTAATGTTTAAGAATTAATTTACCCATATTATAATATGGAAAAAATTATATATATATATATATATATATTTGACAAGTAGAGTTTTATCCTTCAAATAATTCCTACCACAAAGTCATCTTTCACTCTAAAAGATTTCAAAAGATATATTCTATTTATCCTAATTGTATAGGGTTCCAAAAAATTATTAATTTATAATTCAGCTATTAGACCCTTAAAAAAATAGATTATATAATCTAGGGACTTCATGTAGTTCAGTGATAGGTGATAAATCCCAATCACACTATGGTTGTGGGTTTGATTCACGTAGATTTTTCCGACGCGACAGATTTTCACATGGTTTGCATGTTGTCCTTTTTATAACAATCCAAAAATAACCTTAACAATAATATCCAATTTCAAACATAAACCATTCCAACCAGAAGACTTATCCAAAACACTTCTATCCAAACCGACAGTCCAAAATTTATAAGGAAGATAAACACAATGATGATCCTTTTTCCCATGTAATAACATGTGAACACCTTCATAATGTATTATTTTAAAACATGGAAACACCCTGAATTTCCATAAAACATTATTGGTTAAATTCATGCACCCCTATCCTTTATATAATACTAGATATATTCTTTATATACCAAATTTTTGAATATTCCCACATTGATGAAATAAACGAACCATTAATCAGTTCCAAGATAGTCAAGAATATCTAAAATAATTTATCCAAATCAATCATGTATTATTCCAAAATCACTACCTCAGTACCAAAACCCCATTATTTATTATCTTTCTCTCAATCATATAATTTCCAAAACAAATTACCTACTATTGAGTCACTTTTCTTGGTTCCACACAATATCAAGTCCTTAATGAAATAGTATTACAGTACAATCCTAATATACTCTATAATTCTTATAACATGTACATCATGAATACAATACTCAAATGACACAATACTTTAATAACAACATAAGAAATCTAACCATTCCTCTTCATCTTCAGTAATATCATAACTTTATTATTATCCAATAGCAACATTTGAGTTATACTCTGATGATTTGGACCTTGATTCACGCTGGGTCCCAACTCCTTGGAGATGATCATTGTACATTTGAAACATTTTTCTTACCCTTACAATCACATACATTGTGTCATTTTCCCCCACACTTATAAAAAAGCTCCCATTCCATTCAAGCATTTACCAAGGTGATTCTTTCCACAGTTATCACATATGGGAAAATCCTTGTTTTCCCTCTTCCCATTGACAATCATTCTCTATTACATCCTTTTCTTCTCTTGCTTCCCTTCAATGACACATGACTCAGATAATTCTTTACTTATCTTATTAACACATGATAATATTTCTTCATATGTTGAGAATACATGGGAAACTATTTCCCTTCTAAATGTTGGCTTAATACCATGAATGATACGATACTTCTTAGTCATTGGATCATATGTATTGATGGAGTTCACATTACTTCTATTAAGTGAAATTTCTATACAATGGAATACACTAATTCAGTTTATGAATTGAAATGAATAATTTCAATATTTTAAAATACCGAACATAAATTGAACAATTTATGGATATAATCCATAATCATAAAAATATTTTCTATGATGAGGTATATAATCATAAATCCTTCATAATGATTTGTCATGAAAATGGGAATTATCCTAAGAATATTCCCCGGGTGTGTCGTAACCAATAGTGAAGTAAGGCCTGTTTTCATACACTAGTTCCCATTCAAGCCTAGCTCAAAGTAATGTTTTCAGGTTTTACCCCTAGGTACATCTGTACCAAATCCACCTTTACCTTATTGTATCCAGACAGTGATTTATTTTCATGGAAAACTCACAAAATCTCTACATTACCAAAATTATAGGAAGTTCTTCAATAAAAATCCTCAAATTTTATCTTAGGGCAATGTCCTCTAATCAGAGTTTACCTAAATCTAGTTTCCAATGTTATTTCTAAACTTCCTCTGATACCAACTGTAACGCCCTGACCCCAAATCCCAGAGTCGGTGCATTATGTTAATACATTGGTTTCATTACAAGGAATCAAGTCCTAAAAGGTCGATCAGTTTAGCAATCTTTGAAATATATTACATACATGAATGTTACATTGAACTTTATAACATACAACACAACAAAAATAATCCATTATGAATGCCATTATTCCCTTAGCATAACCCTACAAATCAACAATTATACACTTCTTGGAATCCAGGGAAAAATAAAACACAGAAATTGGTGAGCTCAGATGCCCAGTAAGGATAATAATACAGCGGAAACATGCATAAATAAGCATGTACATTTAAAGAAATGTATAAAACTAAAATGGAAGCCTTTTCAAAATAAAATTCATCATAATATGGAAAATATAAATCAAAATAATTCCATTTACATACTCACATGGATATTCTACTAGTAGAATAATCACATGCAATATCAGTAGCTACTTTCATAATGATGGAATGCATCATGCCATACTATCATAACCACTTATTCAAGGCCTTGTGCCAAGACTACAAATAAGATTTTTCAATGCCTTGTGCCAGGACACTAGTTTGTCTCATGAGAACAACTGATGATTCGATGAGCTATAGAGGGCTCCACCTATTACTAACTAAGTCAAATTTATTCCTCATATAAAATGGTTTAAACATAACATATACATTCATATTAAAACAAGTATACGAAATGTAAATACTTTATCCATAAACCATGAATGGAATAAAAATAACACATCCACAACCAAACATATCACAAAACCTTGAAAACAATATGGAATATCAGTATCATAATAAATGATCTTCAAACAAGTTTAAAATCCATTAAAAGATGTTGATATAGATGAAAATTATTTGTAAAACTCATTGAGAGAATTATCCCTTTTTCATGAAAACATTTAAAAGTCACAAAATTTAGAAATGAAGAAAGTTGAATACATTTTTTTATCACAGTGTCCCATACCACTTTGAAATATTTGAAAAAGAATTAACATTTTTAAAACATTCATGTCCATATAGATAAATCCTTAAAACCCTTCTTAAGAACATTGACATTAATGAGAATGATTTAAAAGAATAAATATTAAAAAAAATTAATTATATTTTAGTAAAAATGTCCCTTAAAATAATCCCTTTAAAAACTCTTTAATGAAACATAAACATCGATAATAAATATTTCCCAGTACATACTTACGTAAAAACAACCTCAGATAATAAATAGAGTTTGAAATTAACCCTTACCTTGCACTTTCCTTTAGTCGAGGTTACATTTAACTTCATGTATAATGACCATTGTATGTTATTATATTATACCAGAACCAGAACTATATTCATATTTATTATATCATTCATGATTAATTTAGGACTTTATACTACCCATTTAATAATTACTTTCATGTTAAATTAACATTTTTGGTAATAAGCGTTTTCTTTATCGTATGTATTTTAACTTGTTAATCTTGACCGTATCATTAAATCATGATTTAAATACTTACAGAATAAAAAACATTGAATCATATATCATATATATTTAGAATATAAATATTTATAATAGATAGATATATGAAATGGAAAACACTGTTTATGGAGACGATATTCCATACGTACGCATAAACGATGTTTCTGTTTTCATATCAAATTGAACAAAAGTGAATAAGATATTTGTAAGTACATAAATAAATAAACATATATATCTCTATAGTATCATTATTATTTCATATATTACATACTTATTAGTAATATATAATTTTATAATAGTCTATGAATAGTGAATGGGGAAATGAATCTCATCGCATCTTGGAGACGGTAATCCGTACGTACGCATGAGTGACAATATCATTTCCTTGAAGGTGAGGAATTTGATGGTATATTAACGTTACAGAGACAATATAATTTTATATTCATTTTCTATATACATATTAATAATCATTATATCCATCAAAATAACATATTCTTGAATAACAAATTACAGCACGACGTGGAGACGGTAAGCCGTACGTACGCACGCATGGTGAAATTATCAATTATAGGATGGATTGAATAATGAATATGGTTATTAAAAATTTATAATAACATCATAGTATAAATAAGATACTGGATTTATTATTTTGGTATGTTAATGACAAAGAATGATTAAGTGGAAGAATAAAAGAACTTGAAAGAGGTTGATGATATCATTACCCCTTCTTCGGGTTCTTCTTTTTGATTTGATCAAAAGGGCTCTTTAGGTTGGATTTCTGACCAAAGTATGGCCTCTAATATGAAGTTAGGATATATGGGAGGATATATTTGCATGGTTTGGAAGAGACAAATGGATTTGGAGGTGTGGAATAAAGAGAAGGGGAAGTGCCCTTTTTTAAGAGGGGTGAGGGGCACCTTATGGAAAACATAAAATATTATTTTATAATAAATTCATTTTCGGTTTCTAGTGGCTCCAAAGAGAATTATTTAAAAGATAAGATGGGTATGGGCCTATAACCACTCATCTAATAGGTTTTATATAGTTTTGGGTCACTATATTAACATTATCGTTTAGATTTATCTCTTACTTAAATAGTTTGACATGTACCATGTTTCTTTGTATTTTTATATTATATGGTTAATAAACATACTATAAACATCAAATAAAACCCAAGTGATTAATTAATAACATATATTATAGTACTTAAGCATGTTTTCTGTGCCATATATGTTCAGGAATAGAATAAAAATTAATAATATAATAATTGTTTTAATAATTATTTTATGAAAATTTTGACTCTATTTGGTATTTTGTTTTTTCTAAATTCATAACAGAATTATTACTTCACAAAAATTAATTTAATCAACTCTAATATGTCATATTAACTTCTAAAATTAGTTTAATTCATAAAAAGTCTCAAATTTCATTTATTTGGGTATTTATAATATCAATTATTTTAATATTTTATTAATAAGGTAATTACAAGATCATCATTGTGTCATAAATAAATTAAATTTTTTAATGTCTAAAAATAATAAACGTAATAACATTATGTAGATAATATTATTAAATTTCTAATCAATATTTATATTTTAATTTATCTGATGTGTAACCCTATATTAAAAATGGTTTAGTTATTTAACTCTGAATTTAACCCTTTCAACTCTTCTTTGAATTAAATAATAATAAATGTCCTAATCTAATCCATGTGGACCTAAAGGAACATATTTTATTCATATGGTTATTTTTGGTTGAATTACACTTATCCAACAGAATTAGGACATGTTTTAGGGTAATAATAATATCATTTTTACGTTTAATTACACTATTAACTTTTAACCGTGGTAAATAAAAGTCAAAAGATACTATTCACAAAAAATTAATTTTATCATATTGAACTACATTTTATTTAGTGATATCAACCGTGTCTATCAGATTTTTTCAATTCAACTCACAGAAGTGGTAAAATTATGTTTTATTCAAATTACCAAATGCTCCTAGGAGGTGGGTAAAATACGGTAAAATTTAATAAAAATTTTATATATCTAAATATATTATAAAATGATTCCAATGGATTACATTGATCTTATATAGGTATTATGTATCCAGTTTGACCTAAAATTAATTTAATTCAAATAAATAATTATTTAAATGAAAAGATGGATTTATCCAAAAACATAGAGTTTTTCAGTATTCATCAAAATTTGAATGTTTTCAGAAACTTACCAAAAATTTACCCTATGGTAATTTTGATATTATGAATTCAAAAATGAAGTCTATTTTACCAAATTAAAAACATATAAATTTCATTTATTAATTTAAAATTAATTCTAGTTGTCAAAACCAAAAAGTGTATTTTTATGAAATAATAACTACCAAAAGATTGACAATTGTTTATGTCCAATTTCAAATTGAAATTACTTCCAATGACCAACATTGGATTAAATTGTAAAAATAAAATCTAATTATACTCCCAAACCATTCATAAGTATTGTTTAATATTATAAATTATTTTAATTAAAAAAGTTTTTTCATTTAAAATTTAGTATTTTCACTATTCACCCTAATATGGAAGTTATCAGAAAAAAACAAAAATTTATGAAAATTAAATTTTTTTGTCTCGATTCTAAATAATAAGTTTATTTTTTCAAATTTAATATATAAAAGTTTTAAATATTGGATTTAAAAAGGGTTCACCATTAAAAGGCCATAAAATTGCGTTTAAAAAAATACTTCTTTTACCAAAAATAATGAATTTTTTCTTATATAATGTCTAAGAAAATCATAATATGGATTAAAAAATTATAAATATTTTATAAAATTCAAAATTCAGTTAATAATATTCATAACATCTTTTTAACGGCTAGTTTGGTAAGTCGTGGTGCGCTTGAACTCAGTTTTACGTGTAGTGCAGGTTATTGAATTACATAGAAGAAATAACGTACAATGAAATACTGGGGGTGTTACACAACTAATCCTGGTCAATAGTAATGTTTAGTCACTTACATATCACAATTTAGTTCCACAGTCCTTATCTTCTTTATGAGACACTACAAGAATCTCCACAACATTGTTTAGTATGATATTTGTCACATGTTGAATTAAATCATACAATGCTCTCCAAAATTCGAATTGGTAATACATAATGGCATGGTGAAATTATCATTTCATGATCACCATTTTTGTGAGTGTATTTATTCATTATAGTTAATCTTGTATGTTGTTTATATTGATCATAATTACCAAGACATATCTAGTTTATTTCAGAGTTTTGAATTACATATCTAGTAATGTTCCTCAACACCATGATATAGGGATTTCACTACATTGAAATATGTAGTAGAGTGTTCATGAAAACATTACACATATAAAATATATACATTAATAAAGTAATTTTACCTTCACAAATTTTGAAAACAACCTTTACGAAAACCATTAGTTTTAATGATACCATTATGAAAAATGAATCTGACCTATACAAAACTAAAAACATCCCCAATTACTCATACACAATATCCACATACACTTTTGTAAATTTTAATATGATACCTACAATGGAATGTATTATTCCAATATAAAATAATATCACACAAATTAACAACAAAATAATATTTATGTTGGTTGTCCTTTGCTATATTTTTGTGTCCGTTGACACTTATACATGCAACCTTTTACAAAAATTTAGTCTTAGTTTTGAAATTTGAAAATTCTAGCATTTTGTATTAGGGATTCAATTAAATAAACCATACCTTATAAATAAACTCCCAAACCATTAAAATATTTTTTAGAATTCATCTACGCATACAAAAATACATTCCTTTAGGGACCAATAAGATTACCACATCAGTCAACATATTTAAAATGAATCTTGAATCCATCATCACTTGTTCTTAAATATAGTAACATCAATTCAAGTATTCTACTTTTCCGTGAATAAATAAGTATTTTTGAATCTATTATACATATTTATACATATATTGATAACATTTTATATCATTGTTATTGAGAAACGGAAAATATTTCATGGGAAATTATTAATTCCAATTGAATCATTAGTTTTATAGAATAATTATATAAATATTCCATCAGCTTTGACCCTTTTATTGTCCCTTTAGCCTTAATAATATTCAGGTTCACTAAAATGTATAACAAAATGAGTTTTTATATAATGATAAATCAGTTCGGTAGTGTATATGACATGAAACACTAATCTTTAATTAGAATTCAACAACATGAGACATTATGATATATTTATTTTGAAATAAATTTCATCTCTTCGATAATTTGAAAAACACACAACCCCCAGTCTAGATGAAACATAACCGATTTTACCATTATATATTAGCTATTAAATTCAAAATTTCGAATAGTACTAAAAAAATTATGAATATTTTGGTTATCTATTATTAATAAATACATATTGAATAATTTCAATGAAAAATAAATACATTACGAAAATAATTTTTTTAAAATATGATTTAGTTTAGTTTTCCAACACATTATTAAATTGTTTTTACCAATTTTAGAAATTCATTTGATGAAATAAACTTAATTATTGTAATTATAATTTAATATATATATTAATGTTAATTTTAGGAATTATTATCAAATGTTTCATTTTTCTATGAATAGTTAAAAATAGAGTATTTTTACTGAAAACAGAATTTTCATTTAAATAATTTACAATGATAAATAATATTTTAAACTACTTTAAACTAAATATTATTTAACATAAATTAATATTTATCATATTTATGTAATTGGAATCAATTTCATATTTAATTTTGATATGAAAACCTTCTGTACTTATGAGAATATTTTCTTTAGAAGCTGCCTTTTTCGTCACGTATATGAATATAATTATAAATTTAATTTTTCAAATTTGATGAAATGTTGTTTGAAAAAAGGATTCAATATTTTAAATCAGTATAATTTATATTATCTAATAATTTAAAATTAATTTTTGACCCTTTTGATAGTAAAATTAGTAAGAATTTATTGCTGTAGTTAAGGTAAAAAATGATTTACTAAGGGGTGAAACTAAAATGATAAGGGATAAAATGAACAAAAAAACATTTCCTACATAAATTGGATGAATATATTTCTATATTATCACCTATAAGTTTATATAATAACTCATTTTCAAATATTGTCGAATGATTAAAATATGAATTTAATTGATTTTTTTAGAAATACTGTGTGTGTCCTTTCCCCACTTATAAAAGGCCAACCCTCCTTCCCTCTTCCCATTTAAAAAGACATTTTCAGGAAATATACCTACCCAAATAACTTATTTATTACCCTAAAAAAATATAATATACATTTTTTTATCATAAATCATACCTAGTATGGATTTTTATGCAAGCCTAATGATGTTTCCTGAAGAAGAGGAAACATTCATAAATGAGCGTTTTTTATTTTATTTATGATTCCAAAACCTTAATATATTATTACAAATTGATTTTATAATATCCATTTTATCATACATGTAATTATATATTATTTTGATTATATAATTACCTATATTTATACACTCTTCCATCAAATGGGAAATTAAACAGTAGATCGTGTGTATGACAGACCACCACCTCGCGAACTGATGCAATTCATTTTCAATCAAAATATTTCAAGACAGATATATTGATACATTTGATTTTTATATTATATTATTTATGATATTATTATAATTATTTTATTATAGTATTATATATAAATTATTTCTTTCTATTCTGTTTAAAATACGACAACATTGCACGTGTTTATAGTGGACTACAACCATGTGAAGTGAAGTGAAGTGATTTATTTTTTACTTACTCTTTAGATATAAATTAATAAGAATATATTAAATAGATATATTTTATATATGTGTCATTAAATTTATTATATAAGTTAATATATAACCTAATTATATTCCCTTTTAATGGTTAAGTAAATGATAATGTTTCTCGTGCATATATTGACCTACCATCTCCATGATGTGGTGTGATCCATTCTCTATGGTCAACTTTCAATAATTAATATAAAATTATTCAAATGATTAAATGTGATCTATATGACATTAGTATCATTATATAAAATATGGAACTATATAACACATAATGAAAATGGAACATTCCTAACAAAACAGACATAAGAAATCAAGATAACAAACTCCCGAAATAATGAAAACAATGAAATTTTAATAAAAATAGTTATAATATTTTACAAAAGAATCATATTAGATATTATAAATTTGAATATTGTTATATTATTAATTATATAAATTCTTAAAATGTCACTAACTAAACCCTCGGGGATGTCCTGGACGACGATAAGCCAAGTGAAATTACCCCAATCCCACAACCTATCGACCTATGGTCGATAGCCGTCATTGAGTATGCATTGCACTCACAAGGGATGCCTTATCCTAAGGCACCTATATGAAAAAACACAAATCTAACCCCATACAATTGTAAAATATAAAAATAAAACTAATAAAAATTCAGGTATATATCTAAATCCCACAATTCGAATATGATGAAAAATACTATAACACATAAAGGGAAAATAAAAGAACAAAAATATAAAAAAGTGTAACATGCTAATAGGAGTGGAATAAAATAAAATTTTACTCTTGTAATAAACCACAAATCATCATCTGATATTAGTCTTCTAGAAACAAATCCTAATGACCAGTTATCTATATATAACAAGACACGTGGGGGAAGAGCCCATGTAGGGGTGAGTATAATAATACTCAGTAAGACCCCCTAAAATCACTAAGATTAAATAATTAAGAGAAGATGGATCATCATAGGGTTTGTTAACCAGAAAATTATACATTAAATATAACATGTGGATATACTCAATGTATACACAAAGTAATAAGGTATGTTCACAACTGAATTTCCTACCTTAGATAATAATCAAGAGTCCATGAAAAAACTCACTCAAGAGAAGTCACTATGCCAGTTTGATTACCTTGATAAAATCCATATGTGGATTTTTTCTCATCAGGTATCTTCATAATGAAGTACACACGAGAATTATAATGATATTGAAACATATATGGGGATCACATCTAGGAATTTTGGTTATAACAACAACCCAATATTGATTAACCTACTAAGTAAGGGATCAAATCCCATGTATAGATTGTCACACTGATTCGAAGAACCCAACTTAGGTAAGAGGAATATTAAGGATCCCATCTCATCCTTTTGGTGGGATTACAATAACATAATTTGTTTCTAATCCATTAGAGATGATCAAAATATTATGTTTAGGATGAAATTCTATACTATACCCTCAATGGGATTGATTGAGGGAAAACCCGCATAAGTAAACTAGTTCACCATGAGGGTCGAACGGTCCCTAAGTAATATTTGATGATTTTAATGGAGTGATAGTAGGGTTCATGGTTTTTTTTAAAAATTCCCCATCATTCTCATGTTCTTGGATGTGTACCTATGCATCTGTACATGTACAAATGGACATGTACACATATTGAGTCTATTCCATATAACTAGACATGTCTGGGTATTGGTCCTTGAACGTGTAAACTACAAGGGTTAGTAGAATATACCAAGGTTCGTGTCTGTGTATGTGTTTTTACCTCTTTATTATATGACATGTGCACTGAGCTATCATCCATGCATCTCATGATGTGTGGTGTGGATGAAAAAACATGAGATCTTTATCAATTCCATGGAATCCATAGTGACACAGAAAGGGAACTGCAAAATTTGAATCTCTAGATTACATTCCATGTAGTTTATAAATTTCTAGAACCCATAGGATCCTCATGTGTAATATAGATCTTCCATCTCAACTGTGATTATTAGATATAAACTCATATTTGTGGTCGACCGAGCCTCATTGTCATCACTCGTTAGAAATGTCGCCTTGATTCTCATAAAAAATGATACCTTAAGTCGTGATGTCACTATTTCCATGTTTCCAACATATAATTATTAGAATCACTCTATTAATCTAATATAACACTTGTCTTCATCCATCTTCACACCATGAACCCACCCCCAGCTGTGAATTCGACCCATGGTATTGCTCTTATGGGAAGAAGAAATGTCGCCCAATGATCAAATACCTAGTATCTATCAAAACATGGGCCGAAGGAATTTACTTGGATAAAAATTTGAATAATTAATGGATTAAACCATAAAAAATAAATGTTGAGAAAAAACGTCAACCATTGTTTATTTTGGCCTCGAAAAATTGTTTTAGACGAGATGAATGAAGAGGAAAATAGTAAATCAACAATAAACAAAATAATACAACCATATTTAGACCTACCCTCGATTAGAGAATAAATTTTTGTTTATCGAAATGATCCTTATTTGACAATGGATAAATAAATAGGTTTAATCCAATTTTTTCCCTACCATGAGTTCAGATTGGTCACTAATGAATAATTATTTTTGGTCGTAGTCATTTCATAGATCACTGAACTCTGATGTCATTTTTTTCAATCAAACAAATAAATAAATAAGATTCAATTATTTTGTTAATCTTTCCCACAAAATCTTTTTTTAGGGAAATCCTAACATGAAAAAAATTTATGGTGCACCAAGGATACAACCCATTCTCTAGAATCAATGAAGGTATTAAATTTCCAATTAGAGGCTCAGTATATATATCATTTCTATTTTTTTTAAAAAATAATGTGTGATATATTAATATATCTAATACTTTTCAAATATTAATTCTATACAAAATAGGACTTGAAATCACACCTCATATCATTTCCTATATAACAAAATAAATATATATATATTAAGACATTACGTGGGAAAAATGATACATTAAATTATTTATAGCTATGTTATTTTCGTCTAGAAAAGTGAAAAAAACTACTCTAATAGATATTGGTACTAATCTCACATCTGGGTATCTCACTCTCCGATGGTCTCTTGAAGATTACCATGTAACCACCAAGCACACAACAAAGGAATCAATCACCCATAGTGGATACTATCCTACTAATGTTTTATCTACACTGGTTAATATACAAGGGTAGATCCATATTCTATATATACATCATGCCCCTGTCAATAACATGTGATGGGTTATTCATATTTCTAGTCAATTATGATAAGTGGAAAATGCCGTGTACCCAATCTAACTATGGTGGTAGAGCCTAGTTAAATTTTTCATCACTGTCCCAATATAGTTTGTAGAATGATCCAATGAATTTAGAGATAACTTTTAACCCTGTCTAAATCTCTATAATCCATGTCGAGGTGTGACCTTTTGGAACACATGGTCTCCCTCATTCAACTCTGAAGGCCACCATCATTAGTCCTAAAATTACATATGATGGATCTTTATAGTCCTAATCCTATCCTAGATGATGTGTCTCATATCATTCATAGCTCCCACAAATTTTGGGTACATGAGTGTTGACTCACCTAGATTACACCAACAAAGTTGTGGCCAGCTGGTTCATCCAAACAAGGACTGATATAGTGCTATATCAATTGTATAATGGTATATTTTATTAAAAATATACTCCAAAAACTATAAATGAACCTCCCAAATATGAAAAAAATTCTAAAATGAAAGCCCACAGTATGTCCCCTATAACCTAAATGGTCTCCTTAGTCTAGCTGTTAGTCAGGGGGGTTAAAATCTATACTCAAATTCAAATGATTCCCAATGGCCTCTTGTTATCCCCTCCATAATCATGAAATAATGTGAGAATCATATTATAAAATGATCATCAAGGGTAACTTGTAGAATTGTACAATCTCATGCATGTAATGCATTCCCAAGATCTATATTGAACTTTTCTCTTTAACCGTTAGTTTGTTGGTTGACATGGTGAGACTGCCTATGATCAACCAATTAGAATCATGTCCTATAGCCATATGTGGTATTCCAATCTCTAATTATACATATATTCCATCTAACATCCATTCTAGCACCTCACATGGTTGAGATAAACCCACTGTAACATGGTTCTCAGGATTCAACATCTAGAAAATGAGAAATCGGGAGAAAAAATCCACTACAACCTTCATTATTATTGGGTAACATATCTAACATTGAAGTTTATTTTACATCCTGTACAAACCAGGATATTCCACTTATTGGGATGATTAAACTCCATCATAATATCATCTAGAAACCTCACTAGTATAATTATATGTCATGTGAAAATGATAATATACTTCCCAACAATAAAAAATCCATCGTGCACACATAAAGTGGATATATAAGAATAGAAGTTATCATAGTCAGTATCTTCATACTGATCATCACTAACATGTTGTAAATGTGGTGGGGGTAACAACCATCGATTGAAGATATGAGTCACCATCCATTCCCACATAGGATATATTCAATGTGGCTAACTCCTCCAATTCCTCTACCAACAACTAGTTATAGAATCTCAAACTAAGATCATGTTCAACCACATTACACTTCCCCAGTGTAAAGACTATCTCAAATACATATTGCGGGAGAAACACAATCCATTAACTATATAAAATTTTATCATCCTTCTATGATAATTTGTTTTTGAGAATATTTTAGTCAAAGTAGTTGATAAACCAAACCCATAAAAGGTAGTGTCACCCCATCTTCAAGGCCAACACTACCACCTCCAACTAATGATCATGAGTCACATAGTTTTCCACGTAAGGTATCAACTACTAATAACCATAAGAAATCCTAACCTACATGTCCATCAACACACAATGAATTCCAATCCCTGAGGATTCATAGAATACTATATACTCGACACCCTCCTACATAAATATCATAATGGGGTCACATGTCAACCTATTCCAAAATAGTAGAAAATATTATTGGAACCATTATTTCTAAACAAAAGGCTTACATATTTTGTTCATATCAGTCCAATGTGCTGATATCCTAGAGAAATCAGGAACAAATCTCTTGCAGTAGCCTTACATCATACGAATGCTCTACCACCCCATCACACTATAGGGTAGCTCCCATGGTAACATTCACTAAACCATTTTCAGGTCCTCTACAACACCACGTGTTGAGATAAAATGACCCAAAAAGTGTACCTACTAAATCTACAAATGACACGTCAAGAGACTCTATTAGATATTATGATCTTACATTTTATCTATGACAATAAAAATGTGTCTTGTGTTTTTCTCCATGAAAACTGAGTATACTAGGATATTGTCGATGAAGGCCATCAAAAACCAGTTTAAGAAGGGATAAAAGATCATTTTCATAATTCCTAGGAATATTGTTGGGGAATTCACCCGAACATAGGGAATTATGGATTATTCATAGAGATGATAGAAAAATTCTAATTTTTTCTTCATCATATCCTCATCCAGTACTCACAACTGGTGAAAGGCTTATCTGAGGCCATTCTTAGAGAACAATATCTATCCTATAAATTAGTCAAATAGGTCATTAATATTCTATATTTGATAGTTATTATTCACAATCACTTGTTCTAGGAATTGTTAATCGATGTATAACCGTAATATCATATTTTCCATTTGGGAAAATAATACTGGGGATGCCTTGGGGGGGAATGTGGTCTCACAAACTGTTTTCTCTTCAAATGAAACGACTACACCATCTACTCATGATGATTCGTAAGAGCCATCTAATAGGATGGCATAGATAGCGAGGTCTTATTGGGGTGTTATTAAATGTATAATTCTAAATATTGGATTTGTGGTAAGCCTATAATGTCCTCATGAATGATTCCCTCATACTATGACACCATATTAGGAAAGTGATATACCATAGCATCCACTGCTCCACATGTCATTCTAGCTTACTAGTGAGTAATCAGCTGAACCCTCCAATGTATGATTCCATCCTAATATACATGGTCCTCCTTTTATCCAATGATGTAAAACCCCACCCCATCAACACGAACACACTCCATCATCCATCAACAACAGTAAGTCCTTTCATGAAGGGAATATATCCAATCTCTGCCAAATATGATTATGTATTGAATCATCACTTCAACAAGGAAATTCCATGAAAAAATATCCCCCACAAGAATAAAAAAATATTGGAAAATTTTTATGATGGTTGTGTCATCTCAGGTAAGAGTATCCAACCATAAAGGTCGATCAAAGGGCCCCACTAGAACCTCTATGTCTCATACAAGGAATATAGAATGAAAAAACTAGATTGTAACTACGTCTATCAAAACTATATAGAAGTTATAAAAGACAAAATTCAAATCTATAACCATCCCCAGATCCTCTAGATCATAAGCCTCTATTCCTTATAGCTAGACTCACCCCCATCAACTATCTCTATAGAGAGCCTATTTTTTCATATAGGAATTTTGAATATTTCTAAATATATTTCTAGAGCCATGCATAGAGATAACCTAGGATTCCAGGGCCCAATGTTCCTATAATTAATATTATAAAAATATTAATTATATTTTATAGTATTTATGTGATATTTATTAAATAATATGTTATAAATATTAATATATTCTTAGATCATAAATATAAGACACATTTGATGCTATAATGTGATATTTACCCTAAGAGAAATCTAAAATAGGTTGGAGTGGGGAGATCAAATATCTCACCCATTGGCGTTATGTTGAGTAGATAAATAAATAAATTAATTTATTTTATCTAACTAAAATTTAAATAAGTATAATACCATGGGTATTTGCCTAGGGTTAGCCTCAATTTCTTGTAATCACCTAGAAATGTTCTTCATCTTCTTTCACAGGGGAATCATATCAGATGATGATGAAACAATGGATCAAAGTATATCAGGACACATCAATCAAAATTTCTTCCATCAATGATTAGAAATGCAGTGCATTGAAAAATAATGATCCAAAATATATTTAGCTCTAATCAACCCAGGTATTATGCCATGTTAGATCAACTTGTTTAAAAAGATTAATCTTTTCCTCAATCATCATAAATTGTGGCTTCTTCATGCACATGAGTACTAATTAAAATGATTATTTCAATGGTTTTATAACCTTGTACAACCACATTTTTTATTGTCAGATAATAAATCTTGTAAACGATCCATAAGATTTTGTTCTTGTTCCTTTCGCTATCTATTTCTTTGCATTATTCACCGGTAGGACCCTATGGCCCTAGTTAGATATATTTGTTTGGTATTGAGCCTACTCAAACCATTAAAATCAATATGAAACAATGTAAATCGAAAAAATTGATAACTTATGACGGAATAATGATTTTTTTGGGTTATTGGTGATCTTCCCAATGATCACCAGTCGAATATTCGGAGGAGGAGGATCCTGAGGCATGCCAAATGTGCAACAAACATCAGATGTATTTCAGAAACTAATTAATATCCACTAGATGGCCAGAAAAGATAAAAAAACTAGATCTACCAAATTAAGGCAGAAATGTTTCTGAAATAAAAGGAGAAGACCAAATTTAATTCTTAGAGTGCGGATCACTGATTCGAGAAAACTCTTTAATTCATGACCTAAAAAAATTAGGTGTGTTTTTCAAAAAAAATAGATGTGAGGGTATCAATGGATTATAAGTATCACACTCTATGTTAGACCCTCACATGCTATGTGACCTCATGTTGGTGGTATTGGTGTTTACTAGATGAGTTCATGGGAATGGGCATGGTAGGAAAGATCATGAAACAAAGTAAACAAACATGGGATAAATACACACACATGGCCAATCACATTAGGGAGACCCTGAGCAGCCTGGGAACACTATGTAGTTCAACTACACACCATTTATCCCTAAATATGTGGAGAGTAATGAACCTCTCTGGACATTACCAGGTGAAGGATTTAGAACAAACACCATATGTGTCTGCTCACACATTGCGTGCCCCATGGCATCTTTTTAGGAAACATTGATTGTTCGTATATCCTTTATTTGAAAATATATTTTGGCTCATGAGTAGCCTATAATGATTTATTTTTCAAGAAGAATTCGATGGTTATAACTATTGTGTCTTTTTCGATATGACATGAAATGTTATGAGAACATAGATTATTTAGGCGACACCCTTCAATGGAAGTGGTCATGAATAGGATCACCAAAGTAACTAGATTAGAACCCCTCATCAATTTGGGAATGGATCCCTGACCAAATTATCGGAACCCCCCATTATATATAGCATGGGTCCTCATGACACAATAGTGAACCCCCTATCAACATGAGTGAGGGTCTTCTACAAATACATACCTAGTGGAACCCTCTATCAGATGGGGTCTAGGTCCTTGAGACACTGGGGTAGAACCCCCAATATTCCTGGGAAAAAGTCCTAAAAATGACTGCTGATTAAAACCTGTTATTGGATAGGGAGAAGGTTCATGATTACCAAAGTGGAATGCCCCACCAATCACACCATGAAACAAGTCCTCGTCCTAGAGAGTTGAACCCTCGAAAATCATATGTACAGTTATACAACCTATTGAGTGGAACCCCAATCTGATAGGGTATGGATCCTAAATAAACTACAGTGGAACCCCCCATCAGTAAGGTAATGGGTATTCTAGGGATACTAATAAATTATAACCCCTTGATGGACTAGTTTGTGGGGCCTCTATTTGATGTTTCAACCCCCTCAATTGCGTGATGTTGTGGTGAGGAATGGGACTTCAAATTGTTACTGATGAGAATATGTGTGAGATTTTGGGACTCATTGATGGACATATAGAACTATTGGTGAAACGTTTTCGTAGGTAGAGTTGTGAGATAGAGATCCCCTCTATCTCTCATTTAGGCTTATTTGGACTAAGCATATATATATATATAGAAACAACCACACACATATGTATCCATACATTTGGATTTGGTTTCTCTCATAAATGGGTAGAAAAGACAATTGAGGTAATCCATGTGATTTAAATGTTTATATTATAATGGTTTTATGAGTTCAAAATCCTTATATTTGTGGAAAACACTAAACATGTAGTTCTTATGCACACTATTTTCATCTACTTGTTCTTGGACGAGGATTCTCTCTATCTTGGTTTGGGTTGTGCTATTCTCTTTCACTGATTTATTTATCCTATTTACCATATAATGTCTTTTATCTCTTACTTCCCCAACTGCATCAATCGTGGTTTCCTACTATGTATTCATATATTATCCCCTGAATGGGCTTTTTCAACATGTGTAATGTCTTATGCAGACAACATACTATCCAGTGGTATGTTTAGACAAGCTTAGGGAGACCAAGTACATTGGACAACATAAAAAGGAAAATACAAGTTGATTTTTATTTTTTCCCTCTGAGTATCTTATATTTTATTTTTTTCAGTTTGGGACATATTTTTGTTTGGTAGTGTGTTTCCTTTTACTTTTTATTTTTCTCTAGTGTAATCTTGTACTGTATATAGGTTTCACATTCATGGTTGTTTCCCTAGTATTTTGTATATTTTACTATTATTCCTCTACACTTCTACATTAATAGGAGTTTTTTTGTGTGTATAGGTGTAACACTACATGATTCCATGGTATACATGTTTTTAAATAATATAATATATTAAGAGGCACAAAACATCGAGTTCGAGCGCACCATGGCTTATCAAACAAGCCGTTTAAAATCAGTTATTAACTATATTAACCAAATTATGAAAATTATAAAATTTATTTTTCAAAATATAATTCATTTTTGAATTCAGAATATCAAAATTATCTTATGGTTAAATTTTGGTAATTTTCAGAAAAGATTCAATTTTCGAGGAATAGTGAAAAATTCTGCCTTGATGTTAAAAACCTACAGTCTCGTTTAAATAATTATTTCATTATAAATTAATTTTAATGTCATAATAGATAAATTATATATATATATATTAATCCAATATAGTTTATTGGAATCATTTTATAATATAAATAGATATAATTTTTTTGGATATTTTGAACACCACATTTACATTCCTTCTAACCATTACTTAAGATAAGCATTTAACGTAATTTTACCACATATGTGAATTGAATTCCCAAAAATGGAAATAAATTGTTTTAATCAGTATGAAAAATGTTGTCTCATATGATAAAAATAATTTTTGGTGAATATTATATGTTGAATTTTATTTACCACAGTTAAAAAAGGTAAATGAGGTAATTAAAGGTAAAATTAGTATTAAAATAATAAAATATTACCCCTGCACATGTCCTAATATTTTTGGATATGAAAATTTCTACTGAAATTGACCTTCTATTGATAATTTTTTCTTTTTGAAGTCAATTGTTTTATATTAAGACATTTAATATATTTTATTTAAAGACGAGTTAAGAATGTCATATTCTAATTTTAATAAATACATCATTTTTAACATGACATAATATATGTGATATGTTAGATTATAAGTATTCATTTTAAACATAAAATAATTATATAAATCATAATAATATAATTATAAATTTTTTGGAATAAATAGTTACCATTAATGATGACACATTATTTATGGAGAAATTATTTTTTTAATAAAAATGTCAAATAATGGATATTAAAAATATTATAATATATATAATTTCACATAATTAATGGAATCCAAAAGATTGAGAGATATAATATACATGTTAATGAGATATTGGAAGTATGTTTTCGAAGATATCATAATGGGTTAATTTATTAAAAAATTAAAATATTGATTAGTATCAAAATTGACATTAAGGATAATTTAAAATAAATAATATTTTATTAAATTAATAAAAATATCAGGTTCAGGAAAATAACAATAATTATTTTAAATATTTCATTAATTATCCAATTGGTGTTCTTTTGGTATTTTAGAGTCACTATATTAACCATATTCAATAAAAAACATGTAGACTCTATAAGAGTCAAAATGATTAAATAAGGGTAAAACCCAAACGATAAGGATACTTTTGTGACATAAAAATGCTTATAAGTCATTTATAATAATAATTTAGACCTTTCCTTATATTATATAAAAATAAATTACTTTGGATCTATTTTAAAATGAAAATTAATTTATAATAATTTAATAGTTTTTGGAGTTTTCAAAAGTGTCCCTCCCCTCTCCTATAAAAGAGAACCTCTCATTCTCTTTTATTCACACCTATAAATCCATTTTTTATTGCCAAAAACTGCACACATAACCTCCTAAAATACATCAATTCATCATATAGGCTATAATTTTTGCATTAATCCATCCCAAGGAGTCATTTTTTTTGCAAATAAAAAAGAGACACTCAAAGAAGATGTAATTGTTTTACCAAATTCCATTCAATTTATTTTCTTATTCAACTTCATATCCTTATATTTTATCCATATAAAATTAATAAATTCAATATCATATAAATTTTGAGATGATATTATAAATATGTAACAACCATATTCCTCCGTTCCTCCACCATACAAAAAACAATATCACAAAGAGTGCGTACGTAGAGCTTACCGCCTCCACACCGTGGAACAATTTTTTATTCAACACTACATTATTTGGATGGGTATAATAATGATTATAATTGATATAAATAATAATTATAACATGATAATTATTCTTTATAATTAATATAACAGCCAATTCCATTTCATTTATCCATTAAGGTAATAATATTGTCGCACATGTGTACGTACGACCCACCCTCTCCACAATACTGTGAGATTAATTTCCCACGTTTACCATTCAAGAATTACTAAAAGAGTTTTATTGTGAGTAAATAAATTTAATTATGATCTTAATAAAATTTTATATTTGAATAAAATAATTCTTATTCATAACAAACTTAACTTACATTACAAAATATGCACAGGAAAATGAAGTTGCTAACACCCGAAATAATAGTAATAATGAAATATTATTAAAAAAATGACATAAGAGGATCATATATGATATCATAAATATGTTTATGGTCATGGTATAATTTAATAACAACATTTAACCATTATAAATGAGGTTAACACACACTTGTCTAATAGAAAGTACACGGTAAGGGATAATTTCCCGTCATCGTTATTATCCAATGTTGTTTATATATATGTTTCTACTAGGACATATTTATCATCCATTTCCATGATTGTTATGTTTTATTATAAATATTAGGAAAAAGTTTTGTAATAAATTTTTACCCATGTTTGACTTTTTTTGAACGGAATCTTTCCACCATTTTCCAAACAAGGTACTTTTTGAGCTTTTTGACAAATTAAGAAAATAATGTTTTTAACTTAAAAGGTGTGAGCTGCTATTTTACACCATTATGAAACGGTAAAATTTTGAATCATTTCATTATATATTAAAATTTTATTTATATAAGAAATTTTTTCTTTTATAATTATGTTTGTTTAAAATAATTTCAATGTAAAAAAGTGATATTTTTTCAAAGAGTTTTAATAAATTTATTAGATTATTTGCATTTATGTCAATAGAATTTGTTATATTTTTTACTTGATTGACATTGATTATTTATGATACAATATTAATTATTGTATTTAATATTTTATTATATTATTCACTCTGGATGTGCTATTTTTATACTATTCATGGTTTATGGTTAAAGTATTAAAATTTCGTATACTAGTTTTAATATAAATGTTCATGTTATATTTCACCCTTTTCATATAAATTATTCATTGGAAATAGTAAGTGAAAGGAGCCACCTACTATAGCCCCTCAATGCATCAGTTGGTCTCATGATACAAATTATCATCTTTGCAAGAGGCCTTAATAGTGTGGTTATTTATAGACTTGGCATATGTCCTTGACAGTATAGTTTTGATGTATAAAATTATGAATTTATTTGTTATGTGATTAGTTATTTATATTACATGTGATTATTCAATGAGTAGAATATCCTTGTGAGAAATTAAATGTAATTTTTTGATTAATTATAACCACTATATGTTGAATATTATGTTGAAAAGGGTTGTGTTTAATATTGATTCCTTTCCTTAAATTTTTGTCTCCTTTACGATAACATAAAATATATTGTTTATCCTTACTGAGCATTTGATCTCACCTCTTTTTTATGTTTAATTATCCCCCAAGATGCGAAGATGTATATTATGATTAAACTGTACTGGTAGTATAAGGGATATGAGAGTTTTCAAAGCGGAAAATATTTTGTGTTACATTTCAAGATGTAATGTAAAACATATGTTGTATCTAGTATTTCCAAGGTTAATAAACAGATTGGTCCTTTAGGGATAGCTTTTTGTGATCATGCCTATTTAATATAATAAATCACTAACACTGGGAAACTAGGGTCATAACATTACAGTTGGTATCAGAGTATGTTTAGTAAAATCAATATAAAATAGATTTATAAATGAATTTAATTAGGGGACAGTACCCTAAGATATACATTGAGGATATGTATATAAGAACCTCCTAAAATTTTATTAATGTATAGATTATTTGATTATTCCTAAAAAATAAATACCAATCAATATACTATATTTTTACATGGTTATGACACATATTTACTAATGTGTAATTACTCAAACAAGGTGTTTCTGAATTGACTCTGAGTAACCTGGTACACGACAAAAAGCCTTACTACCCCCATAGATTGACAGTCATAGGGTATATTCTTAGGATAATTAACATTTTTTTTAAAACCATTATAAATTATTCATGAGTAAATATTGTCCCCAAAGATACCATTCATTTAATTATGGATTGGAAAAGCATATATTTTTTAAATTATGTTATGTATTTTACTAGTTTGGAAATATTTATTATGATCCCTAACCTAACCATTTGTATTCCATTGTATAGAAATGGAACCTAGTGAAAAGAATGCAAACTGTATCATTTCACATAATACATGTAGGGATTTACTTCATCATCATGATAATGATAGTGGTATTGGTGATACAACCAACACTGAATAGATTATAACTATAGCGAGACAACTAAATCATGTTATGGAAAATGACATTACCCATATAGAGAACCCTAATCCACAACACAGAGGCTCAATGATAATCTAATTTATGAAAAAAAGAAACAATAAAATAAATAGGACAACAAATAAATTCATATCTAAGCAATGTATATGTTCCTTAGAGAAAATATTTCTATCTTTAAATAGTAACTAAATAGAAAAATTGTTATGGAAGGCTATCATCTTTTTGGAGATAAACATTAATGGTGGTTATAAATTCAAAACATAAAGGAAGATGAAGAGGTAGAAAATAAGAAATGGGTGGAATTTTAAGAACTATTTCTATAAAAATAATTTACTCATTATCTACAAGTGGATATGCAGAGGAAATTTCTGAGTCTGAGATAAAAAGAGGAAGAGAAGGTTGTGAAGTATGAAGCTAATTTCACAAAGATATAAAGTCAAGGTTTAGAAAAAATATAAAACTTAAGAAGTATGGTTTCTTGATTCATTTATGGGTTAAAACTATTCCTCATATGTGTATTAGTCTCAAAATATTTCTTATTGTATGATGATATTGTTTCATGTTCTATCTGGACATAAAAGTAATTCTCCATGTCATAAAACATTTAAGTAAATAAAGTGAAGAAGATGGCTGATAAACACACTTGGAAAGGAAGTATGGGAATGAAGGTAATAGTTGATTTTACAACCTGCAATAATTGCGGGAAGAAATACCCTAGTACTTCACTAAAGGGAATGGGAGTTTTTTACAAGGGATGAGAAAAAGGCCACTAAATCATGATTTAAAGGGGAAGAAAGAAGCTAGAAATGTTCAATGATAAACTTATAATGAGGTGTGACGTTAAAAAAATTATTGTTCTAGGAATCATGGAATCTTGTCCCAAAAAATGCCATTGGAGAAAGGCCATGATTTTGTAATCAAAACTACTAGGGTTGATGTTCCTAATGATGTAATGTTAGATACTTTAATCATTTCCAAAAAAAATTCCAATCATTATTCGATTATGGGTTCTCACATTCCTTTATATCGTCCCAGTTTTAATTAAAAATTAGATATTTCCAATTCACATTAACAAGGGATTTGTTATTCAAAACCCCTAAGGGATGTATCAATGCAAAATAGATGTTATAGGTAGTTCCCATTATGGTATATAAACATGTGTTATCTATTTATTATTATCATCACACCTATGTCCAACATTCACTTTATCCTTGGTATGGAGTGACTATAAAAATATGATTCAAAAATTAATTATATATAGATGGAAGTTGTGATTAGTGCGGAAAATATAGAATCAATTATCTCTATAGTAAAAACATCATCACATGATTATTATCAAACCCCACCATTGGTAGCTTTACTGAATGAGATTCTTGTTGTGGAAGCGGAAATAACATATATGGATAATGGAATACATATTCAAACTAAGGATGTACCTATTGGATGATAATATGTTGATGTTTTTCGAAAGGATATACTTGGACATAGTCTAGAGTAGTATGTTGAGTTTACTATTGATTTAATCCCTGATGCAGGGCAAATATACAAAAAATCCCTATAGAATAGATAGTGTAGAATTAGTAGAGCTAAAGAAGAAAATAGAGGAGTTGAGTAATAAGGGATTTATTCTCCCTTGTGTTTCTCTATGGGGAGCAACATTTACTTTTTTTATGAAGAAATTTAGGTCAATGAGGCTTTGTATTTACTACAGGAAAATCAATTATATTTCAATAATTAATAATAATCATCTTCCAGACATTGATGATTATTTGATCAAATTCATGGAGCTCAATATTTTTTGATGATTTACCATCAGTATAGATATCATCAATTATGTGTAGATAAGGATGATATTCCAAAAATAGTATTCTGAACAAGGTATATGAATTAAAAGTTTACAGTAATATTTTTCGGATATACTAATGCAACTTATATTTTTCATGGATCTAATGAATATAGAGATCAAGAAATATCTTCATTATTTCATTGTGGTATTAATTGATGATATCCTGTTTTACTCCAAAATCTACAAATATCAAGAGACCCACATGTTGATTGTTCTGATGAGTCTTAGATGAAATGAACCATTTGAGATGTTTAGAATGTGATAATTATGACTTGAAGAAATTTCATTCCATGGCCATATTTTCTCAAAGGATGGAATCTATGTGGATCCTGAGAAGATAATGAAAATACATGAATGGCCATCACCCACATGTATAGCTTCGGTACATAATTTTATTTGTTTATCAGGTTATTATTGGTGTTTTGTCGAGAATTCTTTCTTGATTAGAAAAACCATTAAACTAGAACACCCATAAAAGGGTTATATTAAATTGAGAAGAAATTATGAATAATGTTTTGAATAATTGAAGAGAAGATGAGTCGATGCTCTTATATGCAATTTACTATCTAGAAATGATTGGATTGTGATTTATTGTGATTCATCATGAAAAGAGTATTTTTTTGTCCTTATGTAGAATGATATATTTATTGCTTATGTATCAAGGAAATTAATAATCCATGAAAAATACTACACAGCTCATGATATTGTGTTAAGAACATTATTTGTTTCCCTAAATATAAGGAGGAATTATATCTACATTGAAATATGTGAGATATATACTGATCAAAAAACATTGAAATATATTTTCCCATAGAAATAACGCAAATGGGAAAAATAGATGGATTTAACTATTGAAGGATTATGATTGAATAATCAATTACCACCCAGGGATGGCAAATAAGGTGGAAGAACGTTTAGTATAAAGCACGATGGAATTCAAAACAAAATGGGATTTGAAAGGGGTCCTATGCTCATGTATCTAGTAGAGATGGATATGAGAATTATCATGGAAGTTGAAACATCAAATTTTTTTAAAATGGTTTCAAAATCATATTTATAGGAAAGGATAAAATGTTCTCAGTCTGATGATGATGATATTCAGAAGAAAATTAAAGATGTAAATGAAGGGAGATACATTAACTTCATATTTGAAGATAATATTTTGAAATTTGGTATGAGGATTTGTTTTCTAGCTATACCTAAGATAAAAAGGTAATTATTGGATGATTCTCATATCTCTAATTATTATATGAACTCTGGTGGTACTAAGTTGTACAGATATTTGAAGGAGAATTTTTTTTGGGATAACATAAGGAGGGATATTTCAGATTATGTGTCAAGATGTTTTGTTTTCCCACAAGTGAATGGTAGAAGAAGACATCCTAGAGGAGTTACACCACCTCTTCCTATACTTTTGTGTAAATGAGATGATATTACGATGGAATTTATCTTGGTAATACTAAATAATTTAAGAAGAAATGATATGATATGTGTTATTGTCGATCTTCTTTCCAAATCAGCACATTTTCATTCAATAAGAGAAGAATTACCACTTGAACATTAAGAAAGACTATATATTAATGTTGTTTTAAGACATCATGGTGAACCCATGTAAATTATTTATAATCATGGTCCCAATTTTACATCATAATTCTAGAAAATTCGTCAAAAGGCCCTAGATACAAAGCTTTATTTGAGCACTGCATACACCCTCAAACCAATGGATAGTCACAATGGACTGTTCAAACCATATATGACATGTTGAGATCTTACTCACTTGATTTTCAAGGTACTTGGGATCAATATTTATCTCTAGTAGAATTTTACTATAACAATAGCTTCCATTAAATCAATCATATGGCACTATATAATGCATTATATGGAAAGATATGTCATACACATACCTGTTGGGATGATGCTAGTGAAAGAAATATAATAGAACTGAAACCTGTTATGAAAATTATGGAAAAGGTAAATACTACTCAATCTCTTATAAAAACATCTATATGTAGGCAAAAGAACTATTCCCATTGCTGAATGAAGAATTTGAAATTTCTTTTGGGAGAATATGTTGTCTTGAAGTATCTCTATTATAGAGTGTCATACGATTGAGTAATAAGGGTAAATTAAGTCCCAGATATATTAGACCTTTTTATTTCTTGAATGAATTAGAGCTTTAGCTTACCATTTGGAAATTTCGCCCTGTATCTCCAAATTTCATGATGTGTTATACATATGACTTTTTTAGGAAATACAAACCAACGCCAACACATGTACTTTCTGATAAAGAAATAGAACTGGAAGCTGATCTATTTTACTCTGAAGTTCTTATCAAGATTCTTGACACTAGATAACAAGTGTTTAGAAATCCGATGAATAGTCTACTAAATGATACAAAGAGACACCATAAAATAAAAGAGGTGACATGGGTACATTAAGAACTTATGATAAATAACCACTAGAATCTATTAATTTAGTTATATTTTTGAAATTTTGAGGATGAAATTATTTTAATGAGGGAATAATGTAACACCCCAAACATCCATGGTACCCATATTTTTAAACAATTAGATATCTTGTGATGCACGCAACATCGAGTTCAAGCGCTCCATGATCAATCAAAATGGCCATTTTAAAAAAGGTTATAAATATCATTAACCCAATTATGAAATTTTAAAAATGTATTTTTCAAAATATTGTTCATTTTTGGAATTTTAATATAAAAATTATCTTATTAGGAATTTTTTTTATTTTTCTAAAAAGATTCAATATTTGATGAAAAGTAAAAATTACTACATTGATGTTAAAAACCAAATTTTTCATTTAAATAAATTTTTTATGTAAATTTATTGTAAATTAACTATAGATAAGTAATACATATATTAATACTATATTGTTCAGTGGAATCACTTTATAATATATTTAGATATAAAAATCTTTTGAAATTTCAAACGTCATATTTACCCACCTTCTAACAACATCTTCAAAATAACATTAAATGTAATTTTTTCACTTCTATGAAATCAATCTCGAAAAATAGACATAATATTTTTTCCATAATAATGATAAATGTGATATAATTGGATGAAAATATGATTTTTTGGATAGTAAATTTTTAATATTATTTACAATGGTTAAATGTAAATAGGGTAATTAATGGTAAAAATAATATTATAAAAATATAAAATTACCATAAAATTTGTCCAAATATCAATTTATAAGAATATTTTGACCACAATAGAACTTATTTGTAAATTATTATCCCTTTTGAACAACTTCTATTAGATTAAGCCTGTATATATATTTAATATAATGTTGAGTTAAAATGTCATATTCAAATTTTAATAAATATATAATTTTTAACATGAGTTAATTTAATTGATATGGTCGACTATAAATATTATCTAAAATGATAATATAATTATATACATCATATTAATTTTTGTTATAAATTTTAGATATTAAATAATTATAACTAATGATGAAATAATAGTGAAGTAGAAATTATTTTATTATTGAAAATATCAAATAAATGATATTAAAAATATTACAATAAATATAAGCTTTCGTAATTAAGGACATATAATAATTTTATAGATAAAATAAACTTTTTAGTGGAAAATTTTAAGTATTGGGTCAAAGTTATTTTGATGGGGTTTTTTTTAAATACAGTTTTTGAATAGTATCAAAATTGATAGAAATGATATTTTAAAATAAATAATATTTTATTAAATAAATATAAATTTAAGGTATGGAAAACTAACTATTATAGTGTTATATATGTCATTAATTATCAAATTTGGGTTCTTCTATCATTTTATAGTAACGATATTAACCCTATTGAATAAAAAGGAAGATAAACATAGTAAGAGTTTAATTGTTTTAGTAAGGGTTAAACACAAAATATAAGGTTACTTTTGTGACATAAACTTGTATAAAGATCAGTGGATTTGATGAATTCAATACATACTCGTCTTATCCTAAAAATCATTCAATTTATATCCATTTTAAACTAAATATCAATTTATTATAATTTAATATTTGAGGAGATTCCAAAAGTTCCCCTCCCACCTCTTATAAAAGGTAACATCTCCTTCTCCTTTATTAGCACCTCTAAAACCAATTTTCATGGATTCACCCTTCCCACATATCCTCCAAAAATCCATAAAATAATACTATAGGCAATACATTGGAAATTAATCTTTTTTATGTATTCCTTTTGTGGAAATCAAAAGGAGACACTCAACGAATAGGTAATTGTTTTATCAATTAAATTCAAATTAATTTCTTTTTCTACATCCTTTTAATATATTTTTTACATACCAATGTAATAAAAAAAGTATAACATACATGTTAGTATTTTATTATAATTATTTAATATCCATATTCCTCTCTTAATCTAACCTAATAATAATAATATCACCTGACGTGTGTATGTAAGACTTACCGTCTCCCCACTGTAATTTAATTTTTCATTCCAAACTAATTTATTTGGATGGTTATAATGATTTTTTAATGGATATAAGTAAATAATATAAAATTATAATTATTTTTTATAATTAATACATCATCCAATTACATACAATTTATCCATTAAGGGAATGATACAATCACTCGTGTGTACAGACGGCCCACCGTCTCCCCGATGCAGAGAGATTCATTCTCCGCGTTAATTAATAGATAATGATTATAAAATTAATATGAAGTGTAAAATAATAATTATGATCATAATATCATTATATATATAAATAAAATAAATCTTATTCATAACAAACATGACATACAAGACAAAACATGCTTCGGAAAACTATGGAGTTAACACCTCAAAAAATGTTAATACAGAAAAATTATTAATAAAACGACATCAGAGGATAATATATGATATCATAAATATGGATATAGTCATTATATTATTTAATAAAATGATATAAAAATTATATTTTAGTTAAAAGAACCGTCAAAAAAGGAAAGTACAAGGTAAGGGATAATTTCACAACTTCATTATAATCCGAGGGTTTTTATACTTAATTATCTAGTAGGACTACATTATCATCCATTTACATATTCCATAAAAAGTATTTCAAAATATTGTTTACAATTGTTTAAATATATTTTTACCCATGTTTTATGTTTTTTAAATGTTTTTAAAGAAAATTTTCATGCATTTTCTAACTATGGTACTTTATCAGCTTTTCGACAAATTACAGAAAAAAATGATTTTTTAACTTATACAACACGAGAGGTTATTTTTGGAAATTATGATGCCTTAAAATTTTTAATATTTTTTTAATATATTACACGTTTTTCTTCATAATAATTTGATTTTTAATAATAGTATATCATTTAACTAATTTTAATTTAAAAAAGAGCTATTTCACTTAAAGAGATTTAAGCAATTTAAGAGAATATTTTTATCTATGACAACATAATTTGTTGGATTTTATGCTTGATTGAGGTTGATTTATTATGAAACAAACTTCCCTCTTATATTGAAGGCTTTATTATATGACTGACTATAGATGTTGTATTTTTATTCCATTCATGGTTTATGGGTAAAGAATTAACATTTCCTATTCTTGTTTTAATACAAATGTTTTTGTTATACATAACACTTTTCATATGAGGAATGAATTGGACATAATAAGTGACGAGAAGGGTCCACTATAGACACTTGATGCATTAATAGCTATAATGAGACACATGAGTTCATTGGAACAAGGCATTGATGGTAGATTTATTTATAGTCTTCGCACGAGGCCTTGATTGAATGGTTTGGAGGTATGGCATTATAAATTTTCTCATTATATAATTGGTTATTAATTTTACATGGGATTATTCAACTAGTAGATTATCCAAGTGAATATTTATATATAATTATTTCATTTTTTATTTCCAAATAACGCTGAAGATTATATTTAACAGGCTTGTGTTTCTGTTTTATAGATTTCCATAATATTTTATTCATATTTATGATAGATTGTACTATATTGTTTGTCCTTACTGAGCTTCTGAGCTAACCCCTTTATTATGATTCATTTTCCCCATAACGTGAAGAACTATGTTATGATTGAACTATAGGGAAATTCTAAGAGATATTATAGTTTTCAAATTAGATAATATGTTTTATTTCATTTCATGATGTAACACAATTTTTCTATATCTATTATTTCCATGTAATCTAAATGGACCATTCCTTCAGGATTTGAATTTTCATGATCATGAAATTGTAAAAAAATAATGCACTGAATATGGGAAACTGGGGTTTGGGAATTACAACAAGTTTCTTGGAAAAGGGTTACCTGTGTTAGTTTTTACTTTGGTGCTAGTCACTATCCCCTGCCATATGGAGGCAAGCATGGGGTAGTTGCTACTCAATCCCTTATTAGGGTCTTGTCATGATATATTAGTATTAGTGATGGTTCAATCCTAGGGATAATGTTTGGAGTGTTCCCATTATAATGATTTGTTTGGGATTAGGGAAAACAATTCAGTGTTTCTCAAGTGCATCACTCAGTCCTAGGAATCCAATGATGGTATGGGAGGCCGACACATCAATTCAGCATGACCTTGACTACCTTCTTGTCAACTCATCGTACCAAAACATTGGTTGTAGTGTTTAGTTGTACATGCATCATATTGAATCGAGTCATTGACTATCATTTCATAGTTATTTCCCCATCATTGTTATATATATATATTCTAATCTATCTATGGTATATCTTGATTACATTTCCTAATGCGTCCATAATGACATCAAACTAGGATACCACTTCTGGATTGGGATGATGATCTGATGAGTAATGTGGCTTTATTCAGGGTCCATCCCCCAAGATTCTTCCTCCCAGTTCATAGTTATTAGCACCACCACCTCTCGAGTAGCGTATTATACCAACCGACCAGATTGAGGATGCATGCAGGATCATAGTACTCTATGAGTCCCTTTTCCTAAGGCCATCGAGGATATTTGGCGATCAAGATTCTTAGGAATCATAGGATTGGATAGATTTTGTGGTCCATGTCTTTAGGTTCATCGTGTCTAACAGACCATGTGGTTACACTGGTGTCTTTCCTTTTCCATTGAGTAGATGGGTGCTAGTGGAGTCTTGTTAAATAGATTCGTAATGAGTCGACACTCTCATGGCCCAAATTCTAACAGCTATTCTGTGAGGAGTAGAACCCCTCCGGTTTTCTCTTTGTTCGTTTTCTATAACTTATGGATCTAAAACAAGGAGAGATGACAGGGGATGAGTAAGCATTAAGATTCATATACCATACATTGTAATCCATTGACATGATACAATATGGATAAATCCAAGCATGGAAGACTTAAAAGGGACTCCATAGAGTTATTTGAATTAGTGTAGTACCCTTATTCATCCCCGCCTAAGAAGGGGAATTAGAGCCAGAACTAGTGATATATAAATTCCTTTCAAAGCTATTCCATGTTTCTAGAGTTTGCAGTAGAGTTACAAAGATGAGTATTCTACAGTAGGTAGCAAGCCCCATGCAATTTGATCTCAATGTAGGAGTCCTCCATTTTATTAGGTTCCGGAATGTGGTTAGTGGGATCATAGACTACCATGTATGTATGGACAGGGTTAGTCCTATGATTGTGATAGGAATTATCACATGACATTAGACTTCCCGACCATATTAGGTGAGGAGTGTTGACAGATGGAATAAAAAATTGAAGATACAGGCAACACTGTGATTAGGAATCTCCCAAGTGAGGGTAGGGTGACCCATAGGGAGGTGGAGCTGTTAGAGGATCATGAAGATGTATGTTTGGTGGAATATGTTATAATATCCTTCCACCACCACCACCGAGGTATCCCACATCACGATTAGGGAGTTGGCAGCTGAGGATATAGACAGTTGTAGTCTATGGAGGCTTATATCCCCATGATGCAGGACATGATTATAGGTATGATATGTGTTGATTATAATGTTAATTTAGTAGTTTTATACATAGGTTCCAATCATTCCTTAGTATCTATAATAATGGTGAAAGATTTGGACCTCTCAATTGTGGTGCTAGCCCAAAAAAATCATCTATAGGTTCCCACAGGGAATACTTCTTCCATATATTTTCTCTACCGATAGTGTGTTATATCACTTTGTGGATATATGTTAACATGGGACCTTTTGGTTTCTAATATCGAACCATATTTCATCATATTTGGTATGGATAGGTTGTCTATGGTTATACCCCAAATTCACTATCTACTCAAAAGTGCCATATTCCTTCGCACTGATTGGATGTGATTCACTGTTATGGGTGAGAAGGATCTCATAGTGGGACGATTGGGTTCTATATGTAATAGGTAGCAACATAATACCCATCAATTGGTGAGTATTTCCCTTAGTGCAGTAGCATCTTCAGACATCTGGATTCCTTCCAATTTTTATGATTATATTGACATCCTCCCTGAAGTCATTTCCAGACTTCCTCTCAGAAAGGCGACGAAGTTTTTTATCGAACTACATCGTACAATCACTATAATACATTTTGTTCCCTATTGAATGGAACCCAGAATGTGCTAGCATTTACAGGTACATTTACAATACCTTAGATGGATGTGTTTCTTGAGGCCTAGTGTGTCCCACAATGTAGCCCTAGAATGTTTAATGAAAATTGTGGATAAAAGCTTGCAACATTGTGTGGATTATCATTACATGAATCATTTAATGGTAAAGAACATGTACCCCTTTCAGAGGATTAAAGATCTCTTTGACAAGTTGTGATCCATGAGATGTTTCTCAGATATAGATCTGTGGTCCGACTACCATCAGTTGAGGGGTTTTTGGGCTCTTATTCTAATGTTTTTATTCCAATTTCACAACCGACACTTTGAGTTTGTAGTGATTCCCTTTAGTTTGAAAAATCCTCCCCCACTATGTTTATGGAATTTATGATATTGATATTCCAAATATTCATGGAAAAAAATTTAGATTCAGACATAGATAACAAAAAAATAAACTCTACCCTAGAGGAGGAGCATATAGGGCACTCGAGGATGGTTCTATATTTTACATGAGAGTACCAGATTTATAGGAAAATATCAAACTGCCCATTTTGGATTCATAAAGTTAACTTCCTCATGCATGTAATCTATTATCATGGTTTAGTTGTGGAACCATTGAAGATCGAGGGAGTGATTTCATGGGACTCACCCAATAGCATGTTAGAGGTTCTTAGCTTTCTTGGATTTTTGGGATACTACATGAGGATTGTGTTAGAATTATCTATTATTATAGACAAATTTTTCAGCCCTAACATAAAGAGTGGAGATATCTACATATAATTATCATTGATATATAGGAAATTTGATTTTAGGCTAAGGCTGATGGGAGATCATTAATTGAGTCTACTAGATGAAGGTATGTTGTAGGTAGTATATTTCAATTCCTTAGAAGATGGGTTCAGCTACAGGTTGATGCAATGATAGGAAGTCATCATATAGAAGTCGAGGAATCTGAGAACCCATGAATAACCCTTGACATTGAGCTTGAAATTTTAGTCTTATATATATGTATTTGGAGGCACTATCTTTTGGGGGAGTTTATTGTGGTTTACTCGGACCATCACCATCTCAAATACGTCATCAGATATGGAGACTTGAACAAAATACTGTAACATCCCAGGTAAATGATTATTATCAAATTTTCTTATTTATTAGTATTTTTGAATTAAATATTAATTTTACATTATATAGGATTCTATGTTTGATGGAATACTTGATACACAACAATGTGTTTCCCTAAAATTTTATTTTTGACACAAGTTTGAGTCATACTATGAATTAAATATAAATATAACAATATTATTTTAAATTCTAGTTAACACCTTTCCATTTTATGAGAGTGAATGAATAGAACTATCCATATTATGATTATATATTTTTGTTACATTTTTTTTACAATTATCCTATAATATTTAGTGGCTTAAATTTAGAATGAATCCAATTTTAAGCCAAAATACTCTAATTTTTTTAAAGGCGGGTTTTCAGTATTTCGATGGAGAACCCTTTAAAATCTAGTTTTGGTCACATTTATATGGTCAATTTGATAAAATAAAAATATAATTTATAAGAGAGAACTCAAAATTTACTTTTGGAAAATATTTGGTAGTTTTTATAATAAAGTTATTTTTTAATGAATAATGAAAAATACAACATTATAAGTCAATACTCCATTTTCATCGTATTTATTTATATGGTTAGATGATATTTTTAATTTGTTTTAAATTTTCATTATATTATGTTATTACCATTTAATCTAATTGTGGTCATTATATTTAATTTCTCTTGTAAATTAGATATAAACACATGTCAATCTTGTGATAGTTAATATTGTCTTAAAAACACGATTTCTGGTTTTGACAATGATAATTAATTTTATATTAATATTTGATAATTATATGTTTTGAATTAGGAAAAAATGGATTCCATATTCAGAATCAAGAGGTACAAATTGTATAAATAGGTATCTTTTATTTTTTTGAAATTATGAATAGTATCTTTAATAAATATTTTATTTTACCATTATTAAAAGGTAAATCTGGTAAATAAGGGTAAATAATAATAATATAAAAATATAAAAATATTAAATTACCCAAACCCGTGTTCTCAAACTACTGGGTGAGATATATCTAACTATGGTAATCCTTCGGTCGATTGTAGGACCACATGGAGCCACTTGTGTGTGAAAATGACATTTAATTACTTTTAGTTTAATGTTAAGGAAAATATAACATAAACAAGTATCTTTTGGTAAAACAATTTTTATATGGGGTATATAAGTTATAATTTATACTATATATATTCCTAATAAATCTAAAATAATTTTCTAAATTATTTTATTTTATTAAAAATTTTAATATATTATTTAAATAATTTTATTTATGAGACAATAATGATGCAGTGAGTACTTCATTAATAAAATATTCAAATAAATGATATTATAAATACAAAAATAAATGTACTTTGGTTATTTTTATGGCATTCAAGAATTTTATAGATGATATTTACATTTTATTTATTTATTAATGACGTTTTTTCGAATCAATCATGTTTCGATGAATTTAAAAAAATCATGATATGAATAGTGTCAAAATTAACATAATTCGTATTTTAATATAAACTATTTTATTAAATATTATAAAATTCCCAAAAATCTAGGATTCATCCAAATAGTTATCAGATGTTTAAAATTTTATTATTGACCCCTTAATTTGATATTTTTCAAGTTTTTGTAACTATTTTGTTTCTCAAAGTGTTAAATGCTTGACAAAACAATTAGAGTAAAAAGGGTTAAATAAAAAAGATAAGGATTAAAAAATATTAAAAAGATTTTTAATTCTTATGGGATGATTTTATTTCGATATATATTGTTCTAATATTCAAACTAGATGAATTTTTAATAATTTTAACTAGAAATATTATTTTTAATATAATAATAATTCCAGATATGCCTTATGATCCCCACCTCCCTCTTAAAAAAGGACACCACATCTATGAAATTATTCACACCCCTCAAAACCCCTTGGATCAAACAAACACTATAAAAATAAGCTCCAGAAATCCATATCTTCTTCCTATAATCCTTTCCCATGGATAAAGGCAATTAAAGAAGGAATTTTAGCTTAAATCAAAAGGAGTTACCATATTTGAGGGAACATCTTATCTCTATTTCCATTCCATTGTTTTTCCTTCTACACTCCTTATGATCTTCTTATTAATTTTATATATAACAACACTAGAATCATAAATATAGAATTTTTTTATGATAATAATTATAAATACACTTACACACACCTCTATTTAATGGTTATAATACATATTGTTTATGTGGACGGAGAACTACTGCGTCATGAAATGATTATTTTTCAATATTATCCTACCACATATCATGGAGGAAATTATGATAGAAATGTAATTATATACAATATATAATATGTTTTTTTATCTATATTCTTTTTTAATTATCATTTATAAAATACCTTTATGCTTTTTATGTTGTATAAATACGATAATTTCATTTGAAAAAGTGTGGACTATCGCCCCCTCAAAGTGATATGACTCATTCATGATATACATGGAATGTATAAAATATGGAGTTAATGAACTTATGTAACAAATATATTAGAATTTAATTATTATATACCTATGTATAATGTATTTTTCATTCCATTAAATATCAAAATGAAATTATAGTATCATTCATGTGTACGTACGTCTTACCAACTACACGAACGGTGCATTTTATTTCATATATCCATATGATATGGACTTTTAGAAGTACATATACATTAGATATATATGATATATATGGAATATAAATCATGAATATAATTTTGGACATAATATAGTTTTTACCACATGGACAATTTGTAATTATAACACGTTTATTTTGGACTCCATTTCTGAACATCGACAAAATGTCCAATATGAACTCAAATAAATAACTAATTGTTATATTAATTAAAATAATATGTGATATAAAATTAATATTAAATTTGAAAATGGTTTTGAGGTAAGTATAATTATCTTATTTTTATTATTAAGGAAGATCAAGGAACATACATGACAAGTCAGACTCAATGTAATGGAATTTGTCTCAGTCACCTTTCATTGAGGAATATTTTGATTAATACATGACATTTTTACATGGGGTATAATAAAAACCTTTTACATTTAAATTCATTCAATGGAATTTTTTTTCTATATATTATTTTACTAAATGATAAAAGGAATGTTTTTAATATATGCGGTGATAATGAACTTTCTGCCACCACAATCATTATTTGAAATTTGGATTCCTCAACATGACAGTATGTTTTTTAAAATAAAATAAATACCAAATTCACTTTTTACATATTTTGGAATTGAATATTGTTTTGAAAGTGGATTTAATATTTTAATATCTGGAAATTATTTCTTATGATTGAAAATGAAATTTTATGATTGAAATGTTGATATTTTAAATCTTTTATGTGTGGTGATTATATAATAGTACTTGGACATCAGATGGGTGGTTACGTGATAAACCAAATGATGGTTGGTTGCATAAAATACCAAGGTTGGGTGGTTAAATTATATCCTTTAATGCATGGGTTATGTAAAGTCAACTATATGACTATTCCATTTGTAATAATGATTTGTGGAAGTCGATTGTATGGTTATTCAATTTATGTATGATTATGTCCCATGTTTAACATTTATATTCTATATATTGCTTTATATGGGTTTATGGTAATATGTTGGTTGCAATAGAAGGGTAAAAATGAGAGTATATTAAGTGAAGTGTTTTGGACACTTCATCAAGTTGAAATTTACTAAATTGTGATAATGTATCCATTATTTACATGATGTTTTGAAAACAAACAATTTTCATTTATTGGGAATCCCGTACTTAGATTTTTAAGCTCATACCATGTTTTGAACTGATTTTCATAGGACTTACGGTGGATTAGTTTCATGTATGGGATAATGGAAAATTTATGTTGTCTAAAACATGGAACAAAGCATGTTTCTATTATTTTATGGGTTTATATTTTATGAAAAAAATGGATTCTGAGTAGAAGTGAATACATGTAATATTCATGTTGTTTTTTTTATGTTATGACTTTATTATCTAATGCTCTAAACCTGAAAAGATTTTCAATGTGAATTACTAACATAATTCCTGATTATGTAATGTTTAAGGCTGGGGACATATTGTTGGTAATAGAGGTCATCTTAGATAACATTAAGAGTTAGAATTATGTTAATAGAATATCCGTAAAATTATTTTTACCATATTGAAATATTGAAATGATATAGAATATGATGGTTACCATAACGATTCACCTAATATATTTATGTGTTCATAATGTCTTGTTGTAGAGGAAATAGGGAAGCTTTGATGTATTAAAATCAAGAGGAAAGAAACCTTCCAAATTATCATCATGAGATAGTCCTAATAGGAACTAAACAGTTTGTTGCCACAATGGAATAATAGACTCAGGCTATAAATGGTGTTGGTATCCACTCAATAGATCACATAGATCAAACACATAGGACAGTTTAAATAGTGTATAATGTGATGAGGCAACATCCTCCTTCATTCATAGGATCATCTAACCTTTTTCTAGATGATGGGTGCATCAAAGCACTAGAGAAGATTTAGGATGCCATGGGTACTATAGACAATCAAACGGTTAGTATTGGGGTTTATCATTTTGAAGGATACAAATATTAGTGGTGGTTGATGGTAAAAAAATCATGGACATTGAATAGATTGATTCTATTTTTTGGGAATAATTAATAGATATGTTTCATGAGAAATATTATCCAAAGGTGGTTCAACATAGGACGGAAAAACAATTCATGGAATTGTGGAAGGAGGATGACTTAGTGGCTGCTTCGGAAGAAAAGTTCATTGGACTACAAAGTATGCTCCAAATTTCAACGGAGATATATATTGTAAAATAAATAATTTGTACTCAGGACTAAATCCATGATATCGAAGAGCATTACGCTCTCATGAATTCAAAATCTTTGAGAAAATTGTCAGATGTGATGAGAAGAAAGAAACTGAGTTTTAGGATGATTATGTGTTCCAAGAGAGTAAGAAAAGGTAGAGGCCCCACTTGATGGAAAAGGGAAATAATTTATCAATGAATTTTGGAGATAAGATTATTAAATTTCAATCTTCTGAGAAGTGTGGTAAAATCATTCTAGATAATGTCTCTTAAAATTCGTAAAGCGATTCTATTATTGTCAGACTAGTTATATGGATCATAACATCAAGGAAGATGATCAAGATGGAAATAAAAAGCCTATGGAAATATGTTTTAGTAGCAATGAGTTCATACATTATGCCAACGTGTCTCCAAATTTTATTACCTATGGTGGAAACTGGACAGATAAAAAGGTGAAAGGTGGGTAAAAATATTTTGCAACTACTATGGTTGTTGTGGGACCATGAAATAAAGTGGTGTTTGGTATATTGTTTGTTTTTTAGGTTATTCCAATGTGTTCTTTGATTTAGGATCTAAACATTCTTTAATTTCTAATTTTTTTAGTAAAATGGGGAATCCATATCAATATATGAATCCTAAACTTTTGGTAAAAACCCCTAGGGGAAATGTTGAGGAAAAACAATTTATTATAATCTTTCTATAATTATTTATGAAAATAATTTACCTCCAAAACCTGTTATTTTACATCTAGTAGAGTTTGATGTTATTTTGGGAATGGATTGGATTTCATTTTACCATTCCAAGATTGATTGTGGAGAAAAGTAGGTTTCATTTCAAAAACACTTTCTATTTCTGTACAAGAATGAACCATTATCTCTAATAACATATTGGGAAGATGAGAAACTAGTGAAAGATGGAAATGAATGTTACCTCGCACATATTGTTGAATATATAATGGAACTATTCAGATTAACGATGTTCCAAAAGTAAATGATAATCTTTATGTTTTTCCCGATGAGTTTTCTAGTTTTATACCTTATCGGGATGTTGAATTTACTGTTGACTTTGTTCCTGATGCTAATCCTATTTCAAAACTCCCTTATAAAATGGATAAAATTGAACATTTAGAGTGAAATAAACAATTTCATGAGTTTCTAGATAAAGTATTCATTCAACCTATCACATCTTTGTTGGATTCTACAGTCTTGTTTGTTAAAAATAAGGATGGTTCACTGAGAATTTTCATTGATTATAATTTCTTGAATAATATCACTATTAATAACAAGTATCATTTTCCAGATATTGATGTTTTTTATCAGATCTAAGGAGCTCATTATTTTCCATAGATTGATATGAGGGCGGGGTACCATTAGTTGAATATAAAGGAATCATACATTTCGAAGACTACGTTTCATACTAGATATGTCCGTTATGAATTCATATTTATTCTTTTTGGGATAACCAATGCACCTCATGTATTCATAGGTCCTATGAATAGTGTTTTCTATGAGATCATGGATATGTTTGTGGTTTTATTTATTGATGGAATTTTATTTTATTGAAAAACTAAATTGGAACATAAATTTCATTTAAGGATGCCATTAAAACCTTAAAAGAAAATAAATTACAAGGGAAATTCAGTAGGTGTGAGTTTTGAATACAACAGATTTCATTCCATGGTCACACTATTTAGAAAAATGCAATAAATGTTCATCATCTAATAACAAAAATTTTTGAATAATGGACATGACCTACAAATATAACCAATATTCATAGTTTTATTGGTTTTGAAAGCTATTATATTAGGTTTGATGAGAATTTTACATGGTTATCTAGACTACAAACTAAGTTAATTCAAAAAGGTGTCAAGTTTATTTGAAAAAAATAATGTGATGATTGGTTTCAATAATTAAAAAGAATATTGGTGAATCCTCCAGTATTGGAATCAAATTAATGAAATGGTGCGTTTTTTATCTACAGTGTTGCTTCGTTGAACGGACTTGTTTGTGTCACAATACATTATGATCTGGTAATTTCTTATGATTCACATCAGTTGAAAACTCATCAGATAAATTACCCTACACAAGATTCAGAATTAGTTGCTATTGTTTTTTGCATTAAATAATTTGAGTCATCATTTTTATGGTTTAAATTTTGAAATATATAATGATCACAAAATGTTTATGTATATATTCACTCATAAATTGTGGAACATGAGGCAGAAGAGATGGATAGAATTAATCAAGGATTATTATTTCACAATCCATTACCATCCATGAAAGGAAAATAATGTGGATTATTCTTTTAGACGAATGAGTAATTATACATTAAAAATGCTACATTTAGAACAATATCCTTTAATTAACGATTTTATGAACTTTGGAATAGAAGTTTTTGGTGTAGGAAAATCCTCTATTTTATTTCAACTGCCAGTGAAATCATCTCTATGAAACATCATTAAGAATTTGTCGAAGGATTATAATGAGTTTCATAAAAAGGTTGAGTTGGTTTAGAAGGGTATGATTCCATAATTAAACATTGATTATGATTTTTTATTGAGATTTGGGAAGATATTATTTATTCCTTGTGATTCATAGTTGTAGAAAGAGTTGTTATGTGACGCTTATAGTTCTCCATTTTTAGATTATCCTGACAGTATTAAGATATATAGTGATCTTTTTGACTATTACTATTAGAATTGAATGAAATGTGATATTGTGACTTTACTATAAAGTGTTTGACATGTCAAAAGGTTAATAAAGAGTGATAGTTACCAAAAGGGATGATTTAGCTTTTATTGGTTCCAGAGTGGAAATAGGAAAATCTATCCATGGACATCATTGTGGGTTTATTGAAGACATCTCTAAAAAATAATGAAATCTTGTTTATTATTGATCTATTGACTACATAAAATCATTTCCATCAAATTTGAGATACATTATCCCTAGATTAACTTTTTGGTTGTTTGTTAAAGGGATAGTCCTGTTACCTGGTGTTCCCCAATCCATTGTATCTGATCGTGATCTTAGGTTCACTTCTATCTTTTAGAAAGGCCTTCAGAGGACATTAGGTAAAGAAATAAATTTCATTATATCTTTTTATCCACACCCAAATGGGTTGTCAAAATGGACAATTTAGATGTTAGAAGATATTCTATGTTATTCATCAATGGATTTACAGGGATGTTTGGACTAACATCTTTATCATGTTGAGTTTTCTTATAATAACAGCTTTAATTCCAGTATACAGATGGATCCATTTGAAGAAATATATATAAAGTGGTGTTAAACTCTATCTTATCAGGATGATGTATGTGAAAGGACATTTATGGGACTAGAATTGGTTGAAGATATGAAAGAAAAGGTCTAGTTAATTTAGAAGCACATGAGGATAACATAGACCAGGCCAAAAAGTTATGCAGATAACTGGAGATTGAATCTTTGTTTTTAGGTATGTGATTATATCTATCTTAATGTTTCTCCATGGAAAACTATGATGTGTTTTAGTAAGAAGGGGAAGATGATTCTGAGGTTCGTTATACCCTATGAAATCCTTGAGAATGTTGGATCAGTTACCTATAGAGTGGATTTACCTCCATGTTTATCCATGGTTGAGAATTTTTTTTCATGTTTGAATGTTGATAAAGTATATTTTGGATCCATATCATGTTATGAGGCAGGAGGTAGTTCACTTGGCAGGGAATCTTTCTTATGAGGAATAACCAGTCCAGATTCTTGACCGAACAGAGAAAATGTTTTGGAATATGGTAATTCATTTGGAAATGGATTTTTTTGAAAAACAATATTGTTTAAGAGGAATCATAAGAACCTGAAAATTCTATGGGGGATAAATACCCCCACTTATTAGATAAATGAATAAAATTATGAGGACACAATTTCCCAAAGGGGGGAAATATGTAACATTCGAGGTAAATAAATAAAATGACATTATCATATTTATTAATATTTGTGAATTAAATATTAATATTACTTTATAGGGGATTCTATGTTCAATGGCATACCTGATACACTATAATGGGTTTCCCCAAAATCTTATGTTCCACATAATGTCGAGTCATACTGAGAAAAATAATAATTACATAATATTATTATTCAAAATGGTAGTTAACACATAGCCATTTTATTGGTGGGAATGAACAGAACGAACCATATTATGATAAACATTTATTGATAAATGTTTTTATATTTTTCCAACAAAATTTAGTGGCATAAAATGATAATTAATACAATTTTATTCGTAAATACTTTAAATTTTGAAAAGGGCATTTTACCTCATTTTGATTGAAACCCAATTTTATATCTTATTTGGTTACTTTTATATGTTAAATTTGACCGAAAAAACTTCTTCTTTAGAAAAGGGATATCAAAATATACTTTGAGAAAATTTTTGGTATTTTTCTGAAAAAGTTCAATTTTTAATGAATAGTTAAAAATATTGTATATTAAGTCAAAATTATCTTTTCACCTCATTTATTTATATGTTTAGATTATATATTTAATTGGTTTTAAATTATAAGTAGATCATTTTTTATCATTTAATCGAATTTTAGTCATTGGATGTAATTTCACTTTTCAATTAGACATAATGTCATGTCAATATTTTGATAGTTATTATTTCATAAAAACATGCTTTTCATTTTTGACAATAAGAATTAATTTTAAATTAATTTCTTCAAATTCTGTGTTTTTAATTTGGAAAAATGGATTCTATATTTTGAATTGGGAGGTCCAAATTGTGTAAATTGGTATCTTTTATTTTTAGACATTCTTAATAGTAACATCGGTAAATATTTTATTTACCATGGTTAAAGTATAAATCTTATAAATAAGGGATAAAAATGAGAATAGAATAATAATAAATTACCATAACACATGTCCTGATCCAATTGGATGAGATATATCCAACTATGGGGATACTTGGGTCGATTTTAGGACCCCATGGATTATCTTTTCTGGGAAAATGACATTTAATTACTTTTAATTAAATGTTAAGGAAAATATAACTAAACCTTTATATTTTGGTAAACATATTTTTATAAGGGTTTACAAAAGCTATAATTTAGACTATAAATATTAATTAGAAATCATGAAGAATTTCCTAAATTCTGGAATTTTTTTAATAAATTTTAGTTGTTAAAAAATTTATTTTATTATGACATGATGATGATGCAATGATTTCTTTATTAAAAAATGGTTCAAATAAAATATATTACAAATTTTAAAATAAATGTAATTTGGTAATTTTGATTTCCTCGATGAATATTATGGAATATAGTTTAATGTTATCATTGTATTAGTGCTGTTTGTTCGAATAAATCATCTTTTTAAAGACCAATTTTAAAATATTCATGATATGAATAGTGTCAAAATTGACATAATTCATATTTTAATATAAAATATTTTATATAATTTTATAAAAATAAAAAAACAAATTAATATTTTGAAAAATAGTTGTCATAACTCTAAAATATTATTATTAAATCTTTAATTGAATAATTTTCATGTTTTTGTAACTATTATAACTCTCAAAGTGTTAAATACGTGATAAAATAGTAAGAGTAAAAAAGAGATAAATAAAAACGACAACGATTAAAAAAATAAAAAACCAGGATAATTCTTATAGTATGATTTTATATAGACTTATATTCATATTATCATTGATATATCTTAATTTTACCTCATTTATAATAGAAATATAATTTATAATAAAATAATAATTTAATATATTTCTTAATTTCAACTCCCCCCTCTTATAAAAGGACAACACCTCTAACCCATTACACACACCACTCATGCCACATTGGATCAGCCAAACATTACCAAAATATGCTCCCAACATCCCAATATTCTTCTTAGAAGCCTTAACCTAGGAATAAGGAAAACCTAGAAGGAATTTTAGCTTAAATTAAAAGGAAGTACCTGATTTTAAGTAATGTCTTCTCTCAAGTTCCTTTCCATTATTTTTCCTTCACCACTGCCTATGATATAATTATTATTTGGTTATATAACAAAACTAGTATCCTAAATATACTATTTTTTTGAGATTTATTATAACTATACTTACACACACCTCAATCTAATGGGTATAGAACATACTATTTATGTGGATGGCGAACTATTGCCTCACGTAATGATGATTGTTCAATATTCTCCTACAACCTCTAATGGTGGACCTTATGATGGAAGTGTAAATATATATGATATATATGGTATTTATTTTATCTCCATTTTTCTAATATTTTCATTTACAACATACCATTTTTCTTTTCGTGTTGTATAGGTACGATAATTTCATTTGAGGAAGTCCAGACTACTACCCTCAAAGTGATATGACTTGTTAATTCTATAAATAGAATTTATAAAGGATGGAATTAATTAACTTATGTAACATAGATATTATACTAGAATCATAATATTACTATTTATCAATTAGTTTTCATTCCATTAAATAATAAAAAGAAAATAAAATTTTGTTCATGCGTACGTATGACTTTCCATCTCCATTAACGGTGCATTTAATTTAATATATACAAATGTTGTGGACTATTATAAATACATATATACTATATATATATATGATATATAAATCATGAATATAATTATGGATATAATATAATTTTGACCACATGGACAATTTGTAATTATATCATGTTCATTTTTGACTCATGTTCTAAACATCGAAAAAATGTATGACATGAACTCAAATAATTAAATAATTGTTATTAAAAGTTAATAAGAGATATATAAGGAATGATAAAAATTAAAATGGTTATAAAAAAAATATAAATTATCTTAAATTTATTATTCATGAATAAAAATGAACATATGAGACAAGTCTGACTTGACCTAAAGGACTTCATATCAATCTCCCTTCATTGAGGAATATATTTATTTATACATGACATTCTTTTACATTTTGTATAATTAAACAATTTTACTTTTAAATTCATTAAAAGGGATTCTTTTTTCTATGTAGTATTTAAATAAACAACAAAATTATTGTTTTTAATGTATGCGGTGATAACGACCATTCCTCTGCCTCGAGCATTATTAGATATTTGGCATCCTTAACAAGCAGTGATGTTTTAAATAGAAAAATAAATAAAATAACCCCTTTTTATATTTTGTTATTAAAAATTGTTTTCAAATTGGATTTAATATTTCAATATCAATAAATTATTTCTTGTGATTTCAAATGAAATTGTATGATTGAAATGTTGATATTTGAAATCTTTTTTGTGTGATGATTATATAATGGAACATGGACATTTGATGGGTGGTTACATGATAAACCCAATGATAGGTGATTCCATGATCAACCAAGGATGGGTGGTTACATTATAACCTCCTACAAATTGGCTATGGAATTTGGCCATATGGATATTTAATTTGTAATAATGATTTGTGGAAGTTTACCATATGGTTATTCCATTTAAGTATGATTATGTCCCACATTTACCTTTTATATGATATTTGTTGCTTTCTATTGGTTATATAGTAATATTTGGGTTACAAAAGAAGGGTAAGAAATGAGATTATATACATTGAAGTGTTTTTGATACTTCTATAAGGTGAAAAGTATTACATTATGATAAATATTTATTGTTTAAATGCGGTTTTGAAAAATAACAGTTTTCCTTATTTGTGTATCCCATACTGATATTTTTATGATCATCCCATGTTTTTTAAAAAAAATTCACAGGACATAAGGTGTAATTTGGTCAAGTATGGGATCAAGAAAAATCCATACTTTTTAAAACATAGGACTAAACATGCTTCTTTTCATTAATGTGTTTTTATTTTTTGGAAAAAATGGATACTGAGTTGAAGTGTCTATATGTAATATTAAAGTTGTTTTGTATACATTATGACCTAATTATATAAATCCCTAAACCTGAAATAATCCTTAATGCGAATTATTAACTTACCTCAAGATTATTTAATGTTTGAGGTTGCGGACTTATAAAGACTGTAGAGATGGTTTGTTTTTATAAAAGACTATGAATTTGAGATAGTTTTAACTCTGGGAAAGTGAAATGTGGTAGTAAATTCCAATATTAGGAATTACCTAGTTTTCATGGTGCATGGGGCTTTATAATAGATGGGTTCCCAACAACTACTATTAGTTGAGATGAAGGGTACTTTTTATCTAAAACTGATGGTGACAACTCCTCCACTTCTTGAACATACAAGAGATTCCCATCTAGGATATATTGATGATGAGGTTGTATGTGACTAGATATCCACAAGTGATTCTCTTGATGGATATTATAAAGGATTTAATCACGTCATCCTTATCTAGGGAGGGAAATTGTTTTTTTCGTGATGTAGGTGGAGGTAATGAAAGAGCTATACACTTCTCCCCTACATGTACATACATGTGTGGGGAAAATGTATAAAGAACTTTTTCAGTGCTTTTGGTAGTCCAATATGAGACAAATTATAGCTGAGTTCATCTATCAATGCCTCGCCTTTTAGTAGGTGATGGATGAGCACTGGGTTCCAGTAGGTTTTTAGTATCCTCGTGTTATCCAATAGTTGATGTGGGTTGACATATACATGTAATAATTCACAGTGAAATAATGGAAAAAAGAAGGTCTATATCTATTTCAGGGTAATAGTTGACCAACCCATGAAGTCAACACACTTCCTTTCTATCTGGGAGAAAATTTTGGTGTATATTTTGGGATAATTGTAAATATGGGATATCATTTATTTTCATGGGGATCCTTAAAATGTTGTCTCTAATAGCGACATGTGGTTTAAATGACAATAGTGGAGAGGCCTACAAGAGGAATTTGGTACCCAAATTTGGATGAGTACAACAATTCACAACCAAACTGATGGGTAGTCTAATCACACTATCCAGGTGATAGACGTTATACAAATGTATTGTGTGTTTGACTTTGGATGGAGCTAGGATGATCACTTTACCTTTTTAGAGTTTTCGTTCAAAAATTGAAACCACTATAACATAAGCATGATACTTTATGAGGCTATGTACGGGAAACCCTATAGGACGCCCTTTTGCGGGATATTGATCACAGAGACTGCTCTTCTGGGCCTAGAGTTAGTGTAGGTGATGACATAGAGGGTTTATCTCATCCATAAGCAGATGAGGACTTCCCAATGTAGACATAAATCATACAATATTTACCATTATAGGCCTTTGTAGTTACGTTTGAGAGACCACACTTTTTTGAGAGTCTCCTAAGGATGCGGATTGTGTTTGTTGGGTTGGTGAGGAACGTTATCTTTCTGGTTAATTAGGCTTTTTGAGATTGTTTATAGGGTTCTAGGGGTTTTTTACCACCTCAACCAACCCCAATAGTTAGAGTGGGTTCACGAATTCTTCCATGTGTTGTACATAAGGAGATACATGTATTAAACCATGCATGTTATAGATTCAGATTATCTAGACATCAATAAAGGATCAACCATTACAGATATCCAAATTGAAATTGATGATTTATAGGAGAGTTCATTTTTCAGATGGACCATCCCCTTGTTTCACAAGTTGTGTCATCATAAAAAGCTATAAGAGTGCTCATGGGAGAAAGAGAGACAAGGGAAGACTCAGTATCCTGATTTTTTTTGTTTAGTTATTCATTTTCATTGATAAAAAACATAAAGTATAAAATTACGTAGAGAACTATTTTTTTGATTTAAGACATTAAAATATTTATACATATATTTTCAATGAAAAACACTGAGATGGTGTGAGATTCTAAGGACCAGTGTTCCAAAAATTAATTTTATAAAAAAATGAAATATATTTTATATTATTCACATATTCTTTCATAATGAAAATGTGATAACTTAGAGACAAGAGATCATATCGTAAATATGAGATTGTGTTTGTGTCTGGAACATGACTTTTACCCTAGGTGTGAGCTAAATTGGGTTGGCATCAAGCATTCATATATCTTTCCTATTAGAGGTATGTTAAGTGGATAAATTTATTAATTAGATTTAGTAATTAATTTATTTAACCTAAATAAATTGTTTATAAGTATAATTACATGGCGATTTTCCCAGGGTTAGCCTCATAACCATGTAATCCCTATGTGACATTCTTCCTCTTCTTTCGTTCCAGAATTGTATCAGACAACAATTAAAATATGGATCGGAGTAGATCGGGATACAGTCAGTGAAATGACTTCCTTTTACTACTGGAGACTATGTTCTCTAACATATAATGATCCAATATCTAGGCAGGACTCGTCAAATAATAGATTATACCCTTTTGACTAAATTTATTGAGCATGTCGATCTCTTCCATTGACATGTGCCAATTGTTTCCACTACATGTGTATAAATACGTATTAAACTGATTATTTATTTCATTTTATTACCCCCAACACACCGATTAATAATCCTAATCCAATAATGCTTTTTTAATGATCTATAACAAAATTATAGTTCCTTCCTCCCTAAATTGCTTAGTGTTCTCCAAATGTTGTACTCGGAAGTCCAGGTCCAATCTGGTCAAGTAGTACCTAGCCCGATCAAACCCCTAAAATCATGAGAAATCCATTTGATATGGATGAATAAATAAATCAAGGCCATATAAGGATTCTTTGTGGGTTATGGGATATCAAATCAATGATCAACGACCGAATATTCAATGGTAGAGGAACCAGAGGCGTTTGTGATGTGCGAAAATCAATTAATGTCCCTTAGAAACCAATTTACAATAATAGGATTTCTAATAATGATAAAAAATGTACATATACACAAATGTCATGTGAAAATGTATCCCATATTGGTGGAAAAAATTGATCTATATTTTGGACTATTGATATGCGATTCTAAAAAAAAACATGACTACACATTGTGTAGTTCAAATAACATATGGCCAGTCAGGCCCTAGCTGCATCGAAATTTGATTCATTTAATTATAAGAATGACACACCATGTGGGGATCCCTCATTCCATGTGATCTCATGTTGGTAGGATATTCCAATATTTTGGAAGTGAATTGGTATAAGAATGACTAGTCATGCAGCGTAAAAAAGTACACAAACACATGATGGATACATGGACATGACCAAGCACACGGGCAGGACCACAAGTAGCACAGGAAGTCCATGTAGTTAAACTACACAACATGTATACTAATAATATTAAAGAAAAATGCACCTCCAAGGACAAACCCATGTGAAGGAGTTGGTCCACATACAATGTGAGTCCCCCCACACGCTATGTTCCACTTGGCTTCATTTTAAGAAACACTTATTTTTCATGTATCATTCATTTGAACACAGATTTTGGATTATGAGTACCCCATATTAAGTATTTTTTTCACATAGAAAATAATGGCTCCCTATGTTGGGAATTTTGGGATATGACATGAAATGTTTTGGGAATGAGGCATATTTAGGCGGTGTTGGAAGACAACAGTGACCAAGAAAATGACCACCATATAATCAAGAGTAGAACCCCCTTTAGCTGGGGCATGGGACCTAAACCTACTAAGTGGACCCACAATCAGAAAGGGCATGGAACCTCGTGATGATTTAGTGGAATGTCCCATCAGATTGTGTGCAATTCTTATATGGAAACATACCTTTTATAACACCATTATCAAAAAGGGAACGAGTCTTATTGACACTAGAGTGTAACCCCCCATTAGTTTGGGCATGAGTCATATACCGATGATTGTCGAGTGGAAAGCCCTACTAGATTTGGTGAGGGTCCTCAATGACTAGAGTGGATCCCCCCAATCACACCATGGAAGAGGTCCTTGACCAATTATGTGGAGACCCCCATTATTATGGGCATGAGTCCTCTACCATCCAATTAGAACCCCCCTATTTAAAAGGTGCATGTCCTTGTGTCATAGAGTAGAAAAACCCATCATATTGATAGTGTTCCCTCTATAGATGTATGTGTAGTGGAACCCCCCAAATGTACAAGGGCATGATTCCCCTCTATTGTGTTTGTACCCCAGGGTTGTGCGACATAGTGGAGTTGTGTGTGCCTTCACAATGTTACTTCTGAATAGATTCTTGAGATGTTGTACATTGTTGATGGACTTATGGAACAATTGGTGGATATTTTCTAGACCTAACATGTGGGATGGAGATACCCTTTCTGTCTCTTTTTGGAATCTTTTGACTGAATATTTATATACACATGTATATCTATATCCATAAAAATAGATATTGTTTTTATCCTTCCAGAAATTATGAAGTCACGCGGAGCATGCCATGTGTTTTTGGGTCTTTCTGCTCATGGTTGGATGAGTTCACTCTCCTTCTATAGGTTTCATAGAATTAACATGATGTTCTTCTACACATAATGTCGAGACCCTTGTGCTTGGATGAGGTTTCTCTCTCTCTTGGATAGGGTTTAGTTATCCCCATTCACTGATTTTCCCATCCTGTTTACTATATAATTTATTGTATCTCTTAGTACTCTCCCTTTATTTTTTGAGGTGTCCTACAATATATTTATATACTCTCCCTCTTATGGAATTATCCATCATAACTCATGACTTATGCATATGATAGAATGGTTAGCTGTGACTTTAGAGGAGCCTAGAGATACCTGATATATTGGAAAATGTTCAGTGGTTGTATCATAGAAATTATGATATAGTCTCTCTTGTAATATTAAATTCTATTTTTTTGGTCGGGACATCATTCTAGTTGGTTATGTATTTTTTTCTATTTACTTTTCAGTTGTCACTACCATACTCTTGTATTGTCTGGAGGATTTAAATGAAATGTTTTATCTCGAGTATTTTATATCTTGTATTATTATTCCTATGTAATTCTATATTGAAATGGTTTTGTGTGTGTATTCTTGTTTCTTGGAAAATGAATCTCCATGTTACTTATTCCTTCTATGCTGGCCTCTGGCCATTACCATATGGAGGTGGTCCTGGGGTACTTACGGCTCGAGTCTCGGTCAGTGTTTCATTATGACAAGCTCCAAGATCATACTGTGGACCACCTATGGGTTGTGTTGGTTACATGTAAAACCATCTTCCACCACATGCTACTAATTATTATCCTCTTCCACATCTGCATTCCTGTAGACCACCATATTCCAATAGCCACATCTGCTTAGGAATCATGTACACTGTCTCTCTATTAGCCATATTAGGGGTAGGAAATCCCATGTGATATTTCATTGAACATCAAAACAGAAGTACCTTTTCACTATTAGATGACTAAACCCATATTTTGATCCCTTAACCAGATAACCATAGTATTTGGAACTCATCATTAAATACCTTTCTTTTCCTGGTCCCTGTATGAACCATTGGCTACCTATTTCCAAAGTATCAAACCTTCTGTTACCATTATTGTCACCCACTACTGGTTTCTAATTAGTATAAAATCTCTCTATCACCAAGTCATTCTCCAAAAACACATTATAAATAAAAATGCATAAATTTATCACAATGAAGAAAATTCATCTTTCAATACCATAATTAATGGTTAGTTCCCAAAATAATCAATCCTGAACAATTTCTATCATGTATGATAAGAAGATGGAGTACCTAGACAAATAGTAATCCATATTAATTCTTCCATACTATAGATGTAAATTATCATTATGCAAACTACTCACATATTATGTGGGAATTACTACCACCTAAAGAGACACTATTTTTTCGTTAGAGTGTCACATCATCATAGGACAGAACCACCATGCTCCACAAATGACCTATGGAGCCATGAAAAAGGATTCCAGCTGGGACCACCATATGGTCTGGAGGTGTCCTAATGAAATGAAATACATTCATAGTCACCACAACCTAATAATTAGATAATTTTGGGTATTCACACCCTTAACAGGTGGGGTCATTGACATTGAAACTCAAGAAGTGCACTCAGCTTGCACACCTCATCTACTGATATTACAAGTACTATCTGACGCACGATGGGTGGAGGTATGACTGGAAATGTACATAGAGGAACGAACTTTATAACAGGTCCCAATATCAAAGATTATTTAATGAGTGGATCAACCTTGTAGTCCTATTACTGAATCCTAAGTGGCCATCATCATAGAGGAATCCAGAAACAGATAGGTTATAAAGCGGATAGTTAATATATTTTGGGAGATGAAATAATTAGGACATAGAAATATGAACCAGTACTATATGATCCATGTAAAAATGTTTTTCCTTTGAACCTATGTATACATGTATCCAGTTTATAGGTAGGTGATCATTGTCATAATGTATGGATAAATCTGCTATTGTACCAACACTAGAGTCCCTAGACTGAAATCATAACATGAAACACTTAACACTACTTCCATAAAAACAAAATAGTTACAAAGTTATATATAACACCAAACTATTGTCCTAATATTGAACATGCCCCATTAGTACCGATCTTTCATGAGCTGAACCATTGCGGCCCACCTAGCCGGCGATAAGTTGAATTTGACTACCCCATTCCCACCTCCAATTGTCCAGGGGGTGGAAACTAGTGTTGAATAGGCATAACACTCACTTGGGAGTCATTATAGTATTTTAATTGTACACACACACACACAAATCCAAGACAATACAATACTGAAATGTTAAAATACAACTGACCCTAAAAGAATCCACGCATCTAAATGCCAAAATAATAGTATGATGAACAATAATGGGATGGACAAAGGAAAAAATAAAATCCCACCAAATCTATAAAGATGTATATCCTTCTATTAAAATAGGGATATAATAAAATGTTACAATAGGAGTTAAAAATGATCTTTCAATCCCAAATCCAATCTCCTTTTTTTCCTAGTCCTCAATGAACCCCTTTGAACTACTCGTTGTCTACATAAGACATGAAACATATAGGATGATCCCATAGAGGAGTGAATATAATAATACTTTATAGGGAACCACGAAATTAGTAAGAATAAAATATCAATAGTAGTCATCTCATCATAGGGTTTGATTATCATAAAAGGATACATGCAATAGAACATCCAGTTATACTCATAGAAGACACTATGTCTCATGGTAAGGTCACAATCACATTTCTAGAGAAGGATTCGTATCGAGAGTCAATGACAACACCTATCTTGGAGAACCCACTCCATTATTATGATAACAATAATGTAAACCATTTATGATTTCATTCTCTTTGTGTATTTCCATAGTGAAGTACGAGCTAGAAGTATAAAGGGATAGATTCATAGATGGGGATCACACCTAGGGTCATCAGGTATACTAACAAACAAATGTAAAATGACCCAATATATAGGAGATTGATACCTGTTTATAGTTGGTAACATTTATTTCAAGAACACTACCCTGGGATGAAGATGAAAGAGGATCCCATACTGACCATAGAGAGGGATTCAAATAACTCAATCTGAAACTAATCTTTTAGACATGATTAGAATTTTTTTCAGGTCACAATTCCATACTATACCCTATCATATATGGAACGAGGGGACACACCCTTAAGGAAACTAGTCCATGTTGAGAGAACAATGTCTCAAAATCATCTTTGAAGAAGTAAATGGATTGTACATAGGGTAAAAAGTATTTTCCACAGATCCTATACCTTCCAGTGTATCTTCCCATGAACATATACCAATGATCATGTACTTATGGCTATGTCTATGTACTGAGATCATGTCAAGTATATGGCCTTGTTCATGTACTAGGGAATTAACATTTACTCTACCCATGTCCATTTACTCTACATATGTTCATATTCCAAGCCATGTTCTTCCCCCAATATCCTATGAGAATCAAAACTGTCCTCCAATCATGGTTCACACAACTTGTGGGGAGACCACATGAAAAGTGATCTTTATCTTTTCCAAGGAAACATTAACACTGAAAAAACGGCCTCACATGATGTGTATATATGAATTTGATTCCATGAAGTTTATAAATTTACATTTCTTGAAGGTTCATCACATGTCATCGTGATCTACCACTCATACATGTATTCTCACCTGAAAAAAATCTAATATGGGGACGACAGAGCCTCCCCACCATCATTTTTAAGAAACCAATCCATGCTTATCACATTAAATGATACCTCAAGACATGCCATTTCCATCACCATGCGTCAATGTGTGAATAACATGTATAATTGATCCAATACTATCCACCTCTAGTTGTCGTCACTACTACAAAACAATCCTTTAACAATACTAGTAATATTTAGTGCTATAACAAAAATATAATAAATGGAATATATATCCATGCTAAATAATGTGCTGATAAATTAAATCATTTATTCATGTTCCTTTTTAGAACTGATAAAGTAAAACCCTAATAAACGCTTTACTTTTAGCACTGATAAATGTATTCTTTATCAGCATCTTATTTTTTTCACTGATAAATGCTGTCCTTTATCAGTGGTTTATTTTTAGCATTGATACTGAGTATCCTTTATCAATGCTTTAATTTTAGCACTGATAAAGTGTATCCATTTTCAACACATTATTTTTAGTGTTGATTAGTATTTATATAAATCAAATGATATAATTAAATAAACCAATAATAAAAAATGACTCTATTAAAAAAATTCCATCTTTTATTAATTAAATATTTATTGATAAAAATTAATCAATTGATTATACATTAATAATTATTAAAATTTTTATTAATTTGATAATTAGGATAATTAATGTTATTAAATTGTATTTATTATATATATATACGTATATATTAATGTATTTAAATATGATTTATATATCACAAAATATTTATACTCGTTATGTTAAATACACATTTGTTTATTAAATAATGGATTATAATTAAAAATTAATATGAATTGAAAATATTGATTATAATTTCATAGTACTTGACATATAATATATTTTCATTTTATTTTTAAATTTAATATAGATAAAATTTGTTTTATATTGATTTTCTAAATACACAATTAATGAATTTTTATATACAATACATAAACACCAATCATAACCATTTTTTCAATATTGTTAAAGTGTACATATTCTAAATTTATTTAATTTCAATCAATTTAACAGAGATGCATGCACTCAAAAATAGGTATTCATTAATAATGTTAAAAATATATTTTTTAAAATATATTTGAAAATAAATATTTATATAAATGTATAGTCACCATATTAATGAAATTGTATATTTATAATTATAAATAAATAAGTATTTTTTTAATGTATTTATGTAATTATAAATAAACTATAAGGCCCCAGCCTTAAACATTACGTAATCTTGAGTTATTACAAGATTACACTTTGAGTATCTTTTCTGGTTTAGAGTTTTATAGAATTAGATCAAAAAACATGCATTACATTCCAATTATAAACAAAGTGGTTACATAAAGATACTATTCTTCATTCCCATCAATGGAAACACATTTAAAATAAAACATGGATTATTTCTTGACACTTCCTTGACAATATCATCATATCATGTACCTTTCCCTTGACCTGTGAAAAACATTTCAAAAAAACTTGGGATGAGCATAAAAAGCTCAATAAGGGATATAAAAATATGGAAAGGAAACATGGGTATATATATACATAAGAATGAAATCATACTTTACCCATAAAACATATGCACTTTAACATACCTCATCAAATCATGAATAAATCATAGAAATCATAAGACATAAAGGTAACTTGAGGAATTCATAACATTCTTACATAGGGAGTAACCCTCTTGGTTACGTTTTGAATACCCATCACAGTATATTCCCAAAATCTCTTCGGAGAAACCTTAACTTTTCAATCCTTCGCATTACCCAATGAATTGGAGAGGTATATCGGGCTCACCCACCCTTAGTTTATCACGGAACCACCCATCTTTATAATAATGCCCAAGAACCTCAACATAACTGTATCACATATAACATGCATAAAGGAAACATAACATTTCCACCTTTCTATCACAAGATATCAATACAACACATTGATATAAAAACATTATGAAAACCATTTTCGATACCAAAATAAAATAAAAGTAAAACATGGTATTTATTTTTCTTTTAAAAAAAAGGTATGGCTTGTAGAGGAAGCTGAAACTCAAATAATGGTCACGGTGGCGGAGAAGTCCTTGTCGGCACATACGTACGACAAAAACATTCCCTTTGGTCGTTTAGTAAACTATTCGTATAAAAAAATATTCTATTTGAATAAACATAAAAGTCAAAGGGGTTTATACACCGTATAAAAAAAGGTTGTGTATAAAACAAAATATGCTTCAATGAAAGGAGATTGAGACGAAGTCCCATGCCTCGGGTCCGACTTGACTCGGTCATTCTTTAATCTCCTGAATAATAAACATCAGTTAATTTCTATTTTTTAAGAACCTTTTTCAGGTTCATTATTCCTTTTATATCACTTATTTCCATGTCATTAACACTACGTAATTATTTAAGTTAATAATGGTCGTTTTAACGATCATTGGTACTTGAGTAAAAAATAAGCCCTTTATAATTACATGTTGTTCATGTAACCATTATATACAGAATAGTATTCATGATGTAGATATCATATATTTCATATATATCCAGTACATTCATGCATTTACAATATTACATAATCATTTAGAGGTAAGAAATGAAATGCACCGTTCATGGAGACGGTAAGTCGTACGTACGCATGAACGCTACATTCATTTCTATTTTGTATTTTATAGAATGGAATCATAATGATATAAAGGTATATTATAATTCCAGTATAATATCATATATAATATCATAGTTCCATCCTTTATACGTCCCACATATGGTATTTAACGAATGAAATCACTTTGAGGGGGCGGTAGTCCGCACTTCCTTAAATGAAGATATCACGTTTACCCATAATGGAAACCATAAAGGTATGACAAAAATAAAAAAAAACAGAAGCTTAAGGAAAACATAAAAATATTATATATCATATATAAATATAGTTACATCTTAATGGCCACCATTGAAGGTGTTAATAGAATGATGAACAATCATCATTTCGGGAGGCATAAATTCACCATCCACGGAAACAGTATGTTCGTTAACCATTAGATGTAGGTGTGTTTAAGTGTAGCTCAAATACATATTATAACAACATCCTAGTATATTGAGGATAATGTAGTTGTTACAAAAGAAAAGAATAAAAAGAGTTTAGGGGTTTGGAGAAGAAAAATAGAACAAAAGGACTTAAAAGAAGACATTACCTTAAAATCGGGTAACTCTATTTGGTTTGGGCTCCAAGGCTTCCTTGGGAAGACTTCTGCGCAAAGTGAGGCTTCAAGGAGTAATAGAGGGAAGTGGAGAGACAAAATGTGCAGGGGTTGGCCGAGCCAAAGGCTTTGGGAGTGTGGGTAAGGAGGTAGAGGTGGGGGCCTTTTATAAGAGGACAGGAGGGGCACTCTTGGAATGTAAAGATAAGTTACTTTATTTTAAAATGAGTTTCGGATCCAAATGGTCCCACATTGATATAATTCGAGGATAAGGTGATAAGTCTTCTAAATCCACTCATCCAATTGGTTTTGGCCATGTGTAGGTTTTATATTTTACATTATCGTTCCATTTTATTTAATTCGTAAAATAATGAGGTCATCACTGCATTATCATGATGTCAAAAATAATTTAATTTATTTAATGTCTAAAAATTATAAAAAAAATACTATGATGTAGGAAATATTTTTATATTTATAATGAATATTTATAGTCAAAAATATTACTTGTATATCCCCATGTAAAAATTGTTTTAGTAAAATAACTCATGTTTGTGTCATTTTTACTTTAATATTAAATAAAAAGTTATTTATGAAATTTCCCAACCAAAGAGGATCCATGGGGTCTCCAAGTTGACCCATGGCTTCTATTGGTCGGTCATGACACATCCAATGAGGGTAGGACATGTGTCAAGATCATCTCATATTATTAAAACATTATTTTTACCTTAAACTACACTAATTACCACAAATCGCGGTTAAGAACTTAAGAGTTACTATTCACCAAAAATTATTTTAATCTCATTGAACCACATTTTACTTCTTAATGACAACCATGTATGTTGGATTTTTGAAATTCAAAACATAATGATGGCAAAATTTCATTTAAACGGAAAAATCAGTTTTTATAGTGCCACTTAGTGGTTGCACTATTCATCAAAAATTGAAGTTTTTCAGAAAATTTCCAAAATTTAACCCTAAGATATATTTGATATTCCAAATTCAAAAATGAAGTCTATTTTACATAATTCAAAACATATAAGTCACATTAATTAATTTAATAATTAATTTCCGCTGTCATGACAAATAGCGTGTTTTTTTGGAACAATATCTATGAAAAGATTGACATTAGTTTAAGTCCAATTTCAAAGGGAAATTGATTCCAATGACCACCATTGGATTAAATGATAAAAATATATTGTAATTTCACATTAATCCAATTCAAAATATAATCTAATCATATTAATAAATTATATTAAAAAGAGTTTTTTAATTAAAATACAACATTTTACAATATTCATTAAAAAATGAACATTTTCAGAAAAATACCAAAAATTCACACAAAGTAAATTTTGATGTCCTAATCATAAATAATAAGTTTATTTCGACAAACATAGCTTATAAAATTGTCAAAAGATATATTTAAAAATGGTTTTCCATCAAAAGGCAGTAAAACAATCCTTTAAAAATATTAGTGTATTCCATGCTAATGATTGGATTTATTTTCATTCTAAGCCTCTAATACACTATCTAATTCATTAATAGACATAGATAAAAATATCTATTACTCATTACTTACTTGGGATGTTACATCCTTCCCACCTTTAGTAAATTGTGTCCCCGCAATTTATTTACTTATCAAATAAATTGGGGTACTTATCCCTCATTGCATTTTCAGATTCTAATGTTGCCTCTTCCATCATGTGGTTTTTCCACAAAACCTTTACCTGATTAATCACCTTATTTCGTAACACTTTCTCCCTGTGGTCAAGAATCTGGACTGGTTTTTCCTCATAAGATAGGTTCTCTTCCAGCTGAACTACCTTTGGACTCAAAACATGCGATGGATATGGCATGTACTTTCTCAGCATCGAAACATGAAAAACATTGTGTACCTCAGATAAAATAGGAGGTAAAGCCACTCGGTAAGCAACAGATCCAACTCTATCCAGAATTTCATATGGTCCAATGAACCTTGGAATCATCTTTCCTTTCTTACTAAATCGCATCACACTTTTCCATGCTGATACTTTGAGAAAAACATGATCACCTACCTCAAAAGAGAGATCCTTCCTCCTGTTTTCTGCATAACTCTTCTGCCTGATCTGGGCTGTTCTCATGTGTTTCTGAATCAGCTAAACTTTTTCTGCCAACTCTTCTACCAATTCTGGTCCCATCAACTTCCTTTCACCCACTTCATCCCAGAAAGCTGGAGTTCGACACCGCTTCCCATATAATTCATGAAATGGGGCCATCTGTATACTGGAATGAAAACTGCTATTATATGAAAATTCAACCAAAGAAAGATGTTGTTCCCAACTTCCCTGATAATCCATAGAGCAAGAACGTAGAATATCCTCCAACTTCTGAATTGTTTGTTCTGACTGCCCATCTGATTGAGGATGAAAAGTTGTACTAAAATTTAATTCAGTACCCAACAACTTCTGAAGGCCTTTCCAAAAGTTAGAAGTGAACCTGGGATCACGGTCAGATACAATGGAGAGAGGAACTCCATGTAACCTTACTATCTCTTTAAGATATAAATGGGAAAGTTGATCTAGGGAAAATGTATCTCATATAGAAAGGAAATGAGCAGATTTAGTCAAGCGATCAAAAATAACCCAGATTGCATTATTACCTCGAGATGTCTTTGGTAATCCCACAAAAAAGCTCATGGATATATTCTCCCATTTCCACTCTGGCACTGGTAAAGGCTGAAGCACCTCTTTCAATAACTTCCACTCTGTTTTAACCTGTTGACATGTCAAACACTTCGCAGTAAAATCAGCAATATCTCTTTTCATTCAATCCCACCAATAATACTCCCGCAGATCTCTGTACATCTTAGTACTGCCAGGATGAACTGAAAATGGAGAACTATGAGCTTCACATAACAACTCTCTCTTCAACTGTGAATCACAAGGCACACACAATCTCTTCCCAAATCTCAAAACGCAATCATTATCAATGTTGAATTCAGGCAACATACCTTTCTGAACCAACTCTACCTTTTTCTGCAACTCACTGTCATGCTTCTGTGCTTGCTTGATTCTATCTGATAGATATGATCTCACTGATACCTGAAACAAAACAGAAGAACTTCCTGCACCAACAACTTCTATGCCAAAGGTCATCAAATCTTTAACCAAAGGATCACGTTCCAAACGCAACATTGCTAATGAAGCATTACTTTTTCGACTCAAAGCATCAGCCACTTTATTTGCTTTTCCCGGATGGTAATGAATTGTACAATCACAGTCCTTGATTAATTCTAGCCATCTCCTTTGTCTCATGTTCAACTCAATCTGAGTGAATATATACTTTAAACATTTTTGATCAGTATATATTTCACACTTTACACCATACACATGATGCCTCCAAATTTTTAAAGCGAAAACAACAGCAGCTAATTCCAAATCATGTGTAGGGTAATTTACCTCATGAGTTTTCAACTGTCGTGAAGCATAAGAAATTATCTGATCATTCTGCATTAGGATGATAGCAAGTCCTTTCAATGAAGCATCAATGTTTATAACAAACTCACCATTCCTTGAAGGTAGTGCCAAAACTGGGGCATTCATCAATCTTTTTTTCAATTCCTGAAAACAATCATCACATTATTTTGTCCAGATAAACTTTACACCCTTCCAAGTTAGCTTAGTCATTGGACTAGATAACCGTGAAAAATTTCTAACAAACCTTCAGTAATATCCTGCCAAACCAAGGAAACTACAAATCTCAGTTACATTTGTGGGTCTTGGCCAGTCTTCCACAACTTTTGTTTTTGCAGGATCAACAATTATCTCATCTTTAGAAACAATGTGACCAAGGAAAGAAATTTGTTGCAACCAAAACTCACACTTGCAGTATTTTCCATACAGTTTATTTTCTTTTAATGTTTGCAAGATAACCCTTAAATGTCTTTCATGATCCTATTTACTCTTAGAAAACACCAAAATATCATCAATGAAAACCACCACAAACTTATCCAAGAACTCATGGAAAATTATATTCATTAAGTCCCTGAATACAGCAGGTGCATTGGTTAGCCCAAAAGGCATTACTACACATTCATAATGGCTGTATCTTGTACGGAACACAGTCTTCAGATCTTCTGCTTCCTTTACCTTTAGCTGATGGTACCCCGATCTCAAGTCAATATTTGAAAAATACTGAGCTCCCTGGAGCTGATGAAACAAATCATCGATATGAGGCAAAGGATATTTGTTCTTAACAGTGATGTTATTCAAGGCTCTATAATCAATGAAAAGTCTCATTGAACCATATTTCTTTTTAACAAATAAAACAGGAGCACCCCATGGTGATGTGCTAGGTCGAATGAAACCTTTCTCTAATAAATCATAAAATTGCTCCTTCAACTCTAAATGTTCAATTTGAGCCATTCGATAAGGGGGTTTTGAAATTGGCTTAGCATCAGGAACTAAGTCAACAGTAAATTCAACTTCCCGATCTGGTATTATTCCAGGAAACTCATTAGGAAAAACATCAGGATACTCATTTTCCACTGGCACATCATTAATATGAACAGTTCCTTTATTTTCAACGATGTGTGCATGGTAACAGTCATCTCCATCTATTACAAGTTTCTTGGCCTCTTGATAAGTTCTCAATAGTAAGGGTTCATTCTTGTAGACAAACTAAAAGTCTTTCTGAAAAGAAACTTCTTTTGCTCTACAGTCAATCTTATCATGGTAAATAGAGAGCCAATCCATACCCAGGATAACATCAAACTCTACTAGATGTAGAACAATAAGGTTTTCAAGTAGGTTCTTTCCACAGATAAGGATAGGAAGATTCTTATAAATTCTTTTTGCCTCAAAATTCCCCCCAGGTGTTTTTACCAAAAGATCATGATTCATTTCATGAGATGGTATTCCCATTTTACTAGAAAATGTTTCAGAGATGAAAGAATGTGTAGACCTCGAATCAAACAACACACTGGCATAATCTGAAAAAACAAACTAAGTACCTGATACAACATCATTTGATGGCCCGACATCTGCTGAAGTAGTTGCAAAGGATTTCACCACCCCTTTCTTCTTGTAGTCTAACTGCTTCCCATCACTCAAGATCTTTGGCGGACACTCATTTGCATAGTGACCCATCTCATTGCTCTTAAAACATTTCACTAACTGTAAATCAAATTTGGTCTTACCTTCTCCTTGATCTCTTTCAGTGCAATCACGAGCCTTATGTCCCATCTTACCACATCGGTAGCACTTTCCAGAATTCAGAAGACATTCCCCAGTATGCCTTTTTCCACATTTATCACAAACTGGAAACTTAGATTTCTTACCAACAGACATTTTTGAAGAATTCATCCTTTTCTCTTGCCCCCTTGGTCACTTCTTCTGCTGGTTGTTATAGAACACATGATCATCAGAAAACTCCATTTACACCTTCTCAGCACATCTTACAATATTTTCATAACTTTTATACTCACGAGACGCTAATTCCCTTCGATATTTTGGCGTTAATCCTGAGTAAAAACGATTGATTTTACTATCAATGTCTTGGATAAAATTTGGAGCATACCTTTCCAATCGAGTGAACCTTTCTTCATAGGTAGCCACTGAATCTTCCTCTTGACTCAATTCCAAGAATTTTTTTTCCATCCTAAGTCGAACAGCCTTAGGAAAATACTTCTGAAGAAACATACCTTTGAATTTATCCCAGTCGAGAGCATCAATCTCATCAGCGTCCCTGATATTTTTAACCATAGACCACCACTGATCTGCTTCACCCTCCAAATGGTAAATAGAAAGACTAACATTTTGATTGTCTGAACACCCCATGACATCGAAAATATTCTCCAGTGCTTTAATCCACCCTTCAGCTAGCATAGGGTCAGATGATCCTCTGAATGATGGGGGATGTTTCCTCATGAAATGTTCCACCACTGACACGTTCCTCTACTGTTGATCTGGCTGATCTCGTGTATGGATTCCACCGCCATTTATCGCTTGAGTCAACTACACCATTACTACAACAAACTGTTTAGTTCCAATTCCAACCATCTCAGGATGCTGATTCGGAAGGTTATTTCCTTCGGTATGCCTTCCTAGCACTGCTTCCCTGTTTCCTCTACGGAAAACCATTCTGAACAAACATGTCTTAGATGAAGCAACATGGAAATCTTCAAATGCTATATCACTTCAATTTGACCATAAAAAAATATTTTTGGATAATCATTTAATATAATTCTAACTCCTAAAGTTATCTAAATCGACCACTGATACCAACTATATGGCCCCAACCTTAAACCTTACTTAATCTTGAGTTATTACAAGATTACACATTGAGGATCTTTTTGGATTTAGAGTTTTAGAGAATTAGATCATAAAACTTGCATTACATTACACATATAAACAAAGTGGTTAAATAAATATAGTATTCTTCATTCCCATCAATGGAAACACATTTAAAATAAAACATGGATTATTTCTTGACACTTCTTTGACACTATCATCATATCATTTACCTTTCCCTTTACCCGTGAAAAACATTTCAAAAAAACATGGGATGAGCATAAAAAGCACAGTAAGGGATATAAAAATATGGAAAGGAAACATGGGTACATATATACATAAGAATGAAATCATACTTTACCTATAAAACATATGCACTTTAAAAAACCTCATCAAATCATGAATAAATCATAGAAATCATAAAACATAAAGGTAACTTGAGGCATTCATAACATTCATACGTAGGGAGTAACCCTCTTGGTTACGTTTGGAATACCCATCACAGTATATTCCCTAAATCTCTTTGAAGAAACCTTAACATTTCACTCCTTCGCATTACCCAATGCATTGGAGAGCTATATCGGGCTCACCCGCCCTTAGTTTATCGCGGAACCACCCGTCTTCATAATAATTCCCAAGAACCTCAACATAATCGTATCACCTAAAACATGCATAAAGGAAACATAACATTTCCACCTTTCAATCACAAGATATCAATACAACACATGGATATAAAAACATTATGAAAACCATTTTCAATACCAAGATAAAATAAAAGTAAAACATGGTATTTATTTTTCTTTTAAAAAAAAAGTATGGCTTGTAGAGGAAGCCCAAACTCAAATAATGGTCACAGCGGCGGAGAAGTCGTTGTCGCTGCATACGTACGACAAAAACATTCCCTTTTGTCGTTTAGTAAACTATTTGTATAAAAAAATATTCCTTTTGAATAAACGTAAAAGTAAAAGGGGTTTATACACCGTATAAAAGAAGGTTGTGTATAAAACCATATATGCCTCAATGAAAGGAGATTGAGACAAAGTCCCATACCTCGGGTCCGACTTGACTTGTTTATTATTTAATCTCATGAATAATAAACTTGAGATAATTTCTACTTGTTTAAGAACCTTTTTTAGGTTCATTATTCCTTTTATATCACTTATTTCCATGTCATTAACACTATGTAATTATTTAAGTTAATAATGGTCGTTTTAACGATCATTGGTACTTGAGTAAAAAATAAGCCCTTTATAATTACAAGTTGTTCATGTACCCATTATATCCAGAATGGTATTCATGATGTAGATATCATATATGTCATATATATCCAGTACATGCATGCATTTATAATATTACATAATCATTTAGAGGTAAGAAATGAAATGCACCGTTCATGGAGACGGTAAGCCGTATGTACGCATTAACACTACTTTCATTAGTATTTCGTATTTTATAGAATGGAATCAGAATGATATAAAGGTATATTATAATTCTAGTATAATATCATATATAATATCATAGTTCCATCCTTTATACATCCCACATATGGTATTTAACGAATCAAATCACTTTGAGGGGGCGGTAGTCCGCACTTCCTTAAATGAAGATATCGCGTTTACCCATAATGGAAACCATAAAGTTATGACAAAAAACAGAATTTAAGGAAAAAATAAACATATTATATATCATATATAAATATAGTGACATCTTAATGGCCACCTTTGAAGGTGTTAAAAGAATGTTGAACAATCATATTTTCGGGAGGCATAAATTCACCATCCACGGAAACAGTATGTTCGTTAACCATTAGATGTAGGTGTGTATAAGTGTATCTAGAATAAATAGTATAACAACATCCTAGTATATTGAGGATAATGGAGTTATTACAAAAGAAAGGAATAAAAAGAGTTTAGGGGGTTGGAGAAGCAAAATAAAACAAAAGGACTTAAAAGAAGACATTACCTTAAAATCAGGTAACTCCCTTTGGTTTGAGCTCAAAGGCTTCATTGGGAAGACTTCTGCCCAAAGTGAGGCTTCAAGTAGTAAGAGAGGTAAGTTTAGAGACAAAATGGGCAGGGGTTGGCCGATCCAAAGGCTTTGGGAGTGTGGTAAAGAGGTAGAGGTGGGGGCCTTTTATAAGAGGAGAGGAGGGGCACTCTTGGAAAGTATAGATTAGTTACTTTATTTTAAAATGAGTTTCGGATTCAAAAGTTCCCTCATTGATATAATTCTAGGATATGTTGATAAGTCTTCGAAATACACTCATCCATTTGGTTTTGGACATGTGTAGGTTTTATATTTTACATTATCTTTCCATTTTATTTAAATCATTAAATAATGAGGTCATCGCTGCATCATCATGTTGTCATAAATAATTTAATTTATTTAATGTCTAAAAATTATAAAAAAATACTATGATGTAGGAAATATTTTTAGTTTTCTAATTAATATTTAAAGTCAAAAATATTACTTGTATAACCACATGTAAAAATTGTTTTAGTAAAATAACTCATGTTTGTGTCATTTTTACTTTAATATTAAATAAAAAGTTCTTTATGTCATTTCCCAACAAATGTGGCTACTTGGGGTCCCCAAGTTGACCCATGGCTTGTCTTGGTCGGCCATGACACATCCAATGAGGGTAGGACATGTGTCAAGCTCATCTCATATTATTAAAACATTATTTTTACCTTAAACTACACTAATTACCACTAATCGCGATTAAGAACTTAAGAATTACTATTCACCAAATATTATTTTAATCTTATTGAACCACATTTTACTTCTTAATGACAACCATGTATGTCGAATTTTTTAAATTCAAAACAAAATTATGGAAAAATTTCATTTAAACGGAAAAATCAGTTTTCATAAGTACCACTTAGTGGTTTCACTATTCATCAAAAACTGAAGTTTTTCTGAAAATTTCCAAAAATTCACCCTAAGCTATATTTGATACTCCAAATTCAAAAATGAAGTCTATTTTAATAAATTAAAATCATATAATTCACATTATTTAATTTAATAATTAATTCCCACTCTCATGACAAATAGTGGGTTTTTTTGAAACAATATCTATGAAAAGATTGACACTAGTTTAAGTCCAATTTAAAAGTGAAATTGATTCCAATCACCACCATTGGATTAAATGGTAAAAATATATTGTAATTTCACTTTAAAACCAATTCAAAAGATAATATATTCATATTAATAAATTATATTAAAAATAGTTTTTGAATTAAAATACAACATTTTACAATATTCATTAAAAATGAACATTGTCAGAAAAATACCAAAAATTCACACAGAGTAAATTTTGATGTCCCAATAATAAATAATAAGTTTATTTTGACAAACATAGCTTATAAAATTGTCAAAAGATATATTTAAAAATGGTTTTCCATCAAAAGGCAGTAAAACAATCCTTTTAAAAATATTAGTGTATTCCATGCTTAAGATTGGATTTATTTTCATTTTAAGCCTCTAAAACACTATCTAATTCATTAATAGACATAGATAAAAATATCTATTACTCATTACTTACTTGGGATGTTACATAAATAATTTTGGATATTTAAATAATTATAAAATTTATAATAAATTTACATAAATAATGAATATATTTACTATATTTATATATAGATATATATATTAATAAAATATATATGTATAATTATATAAATATATATATTAATTTAAATAGTATTTTTTTAAATATTTCTATAATTAGAAATAATTATTTATTAAATTATAATAAATATATTTAAAAAAGAATATATTTACAATATTGATATTTATATATTTTTATTCAGTATTTATAATTTTTTGATGTTTTATTTTTATTTATAATTATAAATCCTTTAACAGTGCTTCATTAATATGAACTAAAAAAATATTCTTCATCAGCCCTGCAAAAAGTACTGATGAAGATGAGAACTTATTAGTGCTAAATAAAGCATTGATAAAATGAAGATTTATCACTACTTTAATTATTGCATTGGAAAATATTGGTTTTATCAGTGCTAAAAAAGAACATATATAAATATATACCTTTTATCAGTGCTTATATTGTACGAACTGATCAAAGGTCTATTTATCGAGGCTTATTTATAAGCACTAATACAAGTGTCCTGATCTATTTTAAAAACCCTAAACATTTACGAACATATTGTGATATCATGATCTTTTCACATAAGCCACTCACTGCTGGTACACCTCCTCGTTGAATTGAAGCTCAAATCACACAACATGATTGTATCTAGTGCTAATCCTCAGTGAATCAATTCTAAAATAATACCACTCGACTGTTGATGGTGCTCTAGTTATATGGACATCTCATCCAACATCTGATTTTTTATTGCGGTTGCGATGCCGGTGGGTTTTCACATCTATTTCCATTAATTGCTTCACCTAAGGTAGGTGGTTGTATGCCCTAACAATTTTTAATAACATCATTTACATTCTTGGTTATTTATATGTTACTTTATATTATATTTTTGTGGTGAGAACATGTTTTGGAAATTCCTTGGCATGAATTTTTGTTGAAAACAAATTTTCTCAGAAGAAATTGTTATGTTTAAATATAGTCTTTGTTGTGAAAAAATAGTGGAAGTCATCAATTAATTTTTTGAGATATGAGAAATGTGTTTTTGTGGATGATTAAGGTGTACATGTGTTGAAAATAATTTTTTATGGGAAAAGAATCATTTTGGGCATGTTAGTCTTGTTTTGTCCTATTGAGTATGATTTTTGAAGTTTTTAAATAATTAAGAATTAGCTTTATAAATGAATATTTACATGTGGAAATTGATTATAAAATAGTTTGAGTGATGTAAAATATGTTTAAAATGGGTTGGCATGCATTTTGTTGGGATTGGGTATTTTAACAGAAATTTTATTTGTAGCGAGTGTGTGTTTTAGTCTGCTGTTCTCTGGATGGGTTTTTTGGGTTGTTTGAAATGTGCAAATACTTTTTTCATAGACATATAAATTCGGTTAGGTTTAGAAGTATGTTCTTATAGGAGATTAAAATAATTTTCCATTTTTACCATTTTGTACCATTTTTTATGTTAATTGTAATTTTTTCTAATGGAAGGAATACATGTTTTTAAAATGAATTCAAGTTCTGTAAATTTTTTAAAAAAAGTGACACTCTATGGAATTTGTTGTGAATTGGTGTAAACTATTGTTTTTTAATTGGAATTTTTTAATAAATTATTTAATAGATTTATTAAATTATATTATTTTTAAAAATTATGTTCGATGCAATTATATGGTGCCTTGGATTTTAAAAGTAGCATTTATATGTGAAATTGGGAGTGTTTTTGTATTAAAGAATTTACTAGAAGAGAAATAAAACTGGTTCTACTCGATCGCAAATGTAATATTGATATATACATAGTAAAATTATTGTTCATATAAATAATGTATTATTTCATATTTATATTTAATTTATTTTTTAGTATTCCTCATATAATAATTGTTTCCTATACTAGTGGATTCATTAGTTTGAGTTAGGGTGCTCTGTCCAACTATGATCCTCCCTCTCCATTAAATTCATTTCACCCATGCCACAGGGAATTTATCACATTAATTCACGTTGCATCCACTTCCATTGCAAGAAGATCAATGATGTTGTATATACCCAATCAAAGAGGAAATCTTGATGTTTTCAGTATAAAATTATTGTCCTTATAATTAATATATGGTTTCATATTTATGATTAATTTATTTCTCCTTAGTATTACTCAAAAAATGAATTTTTTCTCATATAGGTGGAATATTATTTTTGATTGATGTGGTTTGTTTGAAGACACTCATCGAATATTGGTGGTTCAACAAAGATAGTCAATGTAAATTGTGGTATCATTGATAGTTATGATTATTTTTGAATATATGTAATAATTTATATTTATTATTTTTTAAAAAATGTTTGAAATATCTATAATATAATTTTTCTTCCGGGAATTTTTTTTGTAAATTTCATTTCATTTAAATTATGTATTTTGACTTGTTTTTGTTGTTATATCTAGTGTGTTTCTGGTGCTTCTGGTGGTGTAGTGTGTTGTAACATTGCACTACAGTGGTGTTGTAGTGTACTGTTATAGAATACTATAGTATGGATTTTAATCAGTGCTTTTGAAAGTGTATTTATTGAGCTACTTTATCAATTCATTATAAGAACTGATATATAAATCAATTCGTGGTTCCTTAAGAAGCACTAATAAATTTGTTTTTTATCATTGTTTTCTAAAGTGATGATATAGATTACATTTATCATCACTTTTATGAGCACTCATAAATGTTCCATTTATCAGTGCTGATAAATGTCATGGACTATTAACATCACTCACGTCATCATTTCTTTTCTATTTCTAATAGTGGCCATTTCTATCATTATTAAAGGCCTATTTTATAGAAATGTATCCATCATCAAACCAATATCACACCATACATTTCACTCTCAATACTAAATCACACTCTTGGCATTGATATATTATCTTGAATAAATGATCCATAATGATCAAATACCCAATGTCCATCAAACTCCTAGAAAAAGGGATTTTCCATTATTAATATCTAAAGAGATGTGGTACAAAACACTAAAAAATAAATTTAGGGGATGAACCTCTTAATTTTTTTTCAATTCAACCTCAATAATATAAAATTTATTAGATATATGAAGAAGAAAATAATAATTCAAAATGAAAAAAATAAAACCCATCCTTAAATCATCTATTGATGTGTGAAAAATTTATTGATTGTGGAATTGATCTGTATTCAACATGGGGTAAATATATGGGTTCAATCCAAAAAAATATCTTATCATGAGTTCATATTAACATATAATGAATTAGCATCACATGTCATAGGTTTTGCTGGGATCTAGGAACCCTTATGATATTGGTGGTCCTCACAATATCGATTCGATCATCTAATCAGATTTCATTCAACAATGTCGATCCAAGATCACATATCTAGGTATCCAGTGGTATGTGGAAAATCCTATGAATGACCTATAACAAGGTATTTATAGAGGATTACTAAGTCACTGCCTCAAATCAAATAAATAAATAAATTTTATTTATAAATTTTACTATTTGAAACTATAATGACTTTTTTAGAGAATGACATATGCCAATAAATATTTTTTTGCACCAGGGGTGAAAATTGAACATCAGACTCAACACTGATCTTAGATTTCTAATCCAAGAATCCATTTATGTTGTTTTCCACATATTTAGTAAAACTACATGTGCATGTATTAATATATTTAGTATTTTTTAAATACCAATTTCAGGATCACTGACTCATGGAAACATGATCCCTCTCAGCACCTACATCCAAAAGTACTACTATACATATTTTGAATAATTAAATGAAAAAATGAGACATTATATAAACACATTATACAAGAGGTTAAATAAAATTCTTCCAAAACGAAGTGTGGGGTGACATACATTGCCATGATTTCTTTTCATTGAGGCATATTTTAATTTTATGCACCTAATTTCTTTTATATGGTGTATATACTTAGCCATTTTCATGTAATATAATTTTTAATTTGAATTATTTCATCTACGGGGATTTTATATGAAAATTACCAAGTGTTAATGTATTTCATAACTAAGTTTATTTTTCATTGAGTCATATTAATTCTTCATTACATTTGATATTCTAAAGAAATTTATTTAATGAATTTTTAATATATTATATTTTATTTCCAATTATTTTATTTGGTTTAACATTTGATATAAATAATTGACTCCTTACTTAATTATCTCATCAATCTTATGATATTTTTAAGGGGTTATTTCTCATTCTAATTTTAATCAATATTATTTATTCGTGAATTTCGATTGAAGTAAATAATAGGATTATTCTACAATAAAACAATTTTATTTTTATCCTATAGTTATTCACGATGTTTTCAAGTATTAATATCATTTCACACTCTTTGTTAGTTAAAATGATTGTGAAAAAGAATTTAATTTAATCATACTTCATTTCTCTCATTGGTCAATCAAATTTTTTCTTCCAAATCCATATTTCGATCAATGTTAAAAAAATGGTGTAAATTGTTTCAAATGATTTATTAAAAGAAATGTTACCAATGTTATACGTTTTAAAAAAAGGTTTGAAATAAATCTTTACATTTTTTCCCAAATAAGGGCCATTTGGATTGTATGAAAAATGTAAAAAGAATCATTATTTTAACTCGTAGAGACTGTATGAAATTTCCTACCATCATGAACAATCAATATTTTAAAGGTCACTTTATATTATTCAAATTATATTTTCAGTGAAATATATTTTCGAAATATATTTTGAAATTTTTGTTTGAAAACATCAAATATAACATATTATTTTGATTAATAATGTTTAATGAAATTTTATTCTATTACTATTCCCTAAAAACATCACCCCTTTACTTTAATTTTTACTAAGTGGGAAATTTTATATTTAAATAGTTATTATTATTTATTCATATGGTTTACCATCAGTTTGACTAAGTAATTTACTGAAATTCTCTTTCCTAATAAATAAATGTCAAAATAAAACATTAGTTGGTATATTCACTTTAATTTCATCATTGGGAATTATCTTTCCGAAAAATATCAATATTATTTATCATGGATATAATTATTACATAAAACAAACATCATTGAAAGATATGATATTTTCTTTTAAAAGTTATATGATTAATAGGAGAAATTATTAATAATCTATATTTCTTAATCGATAAAAAAATTATTGATGAAGCATATTTTTAGTTAATTAATTCGATTATTTGTGTTATGAGGAATGATTTGGACATGTAGATACTTGTGGGTCCATGTTATGAAAATCCCATTGTAGTTTTAGTAGACACATGAGATGGATCTTCTAGGTAGTATTATTTAACAGGGTTTTTGGTGTATTCCTACCCAACTATTTTAAGCTATTTTGTAAAAGGCATTGATGGTATATGAATCATGATGATGTAGACCAATACACCCAGTAATAATGAATTTTATTTATTAAGAATTCATTTTCTATTTATTATGATATTTTCAAAATTATATTATCTCTCCATATATTTCATTTTTAGTATATTGCTAAAATAAAATTTGTGTTTTTTTATTTACCAATACATATTGATTATCCTTATATATCCATGATAGTCTTGTTATTGGATAAATAGAACACATGTTCAGCAATTTACTTTTCCTTATTGATCATTTCATATCCAATCATGATATTCAAATTATTTATATGTAATTTATATCTAATATTAACCATTCCATGTTGATTTTGATTGTTGATTCATGATATCATCAATTGTACTTAAACCTTATTAATAATTTGAGCTCACCGTTATTTTTATTATTTTATATAGAATATATGTAGTCTACTATGAATGATATGAGAAGATATCCTATATGTAGTAATGATATTTTTGAAAAGTAAATTTTTATTATTTTGTGTTTTCAATTGTAATATGGGAATCATTTATGTATATAGTTCACCATGACTACTACACTATTATCTCTTCCTGATGTGATTTCTAATATCATATTTCAATATTATATAGTAGAAACCATTTTCATGTTATAGGGATTAGGGTCATTATATTTATTAGTATAGATATTTTTTTAGAAAACACTAGAACAAGATTTATGAAAACATAAATTAGAAAACATCACCATATGATAAACATTACGGATATTCCTTGAATAACATCTTAATGTTTTTGGTATGGTAATGATTATTTGGTTTTAACTAGTAATAAAACCCTTACTAAATTAAACAATTGTATTTGGATCTAGAACAGATGTACCTATTAGTATTAACTTTGAAAAAAGTTCATTGATATTGACTTGCGAGTTACCTGGTCCATGAGAATGGGATGTACTATACAACTGGTTTTACACTCCCAGTATATATACATTGGATACTTTTCATTTTCATTACAAACCATTATGAAGTATTTTAATATAAGAAAAATATGAATGACCAAGGTTAAACCTAAGGTCTCTTAGATTGAAATAATGGGTCATGATTTATACATCCTATAAATGAATATATGTTTTCTCCCTATATTGTTTCTCAAACTAGGTTTTTTTAGTCAATGGCTGGAATAAAAAGGAATCGTGTTAACATTACATATGAAGGAAAATTTAGTGATAATGAGAAACCAAATGGAAAGAATGTATGAGTGAAAGATATCATCAATATGCATAATAAATTATCATGAAATAAGATTAGAAACCTATATCTTCAAAAACTCATGAACTCCCCAATGAAGAGAATGATAGATTTCTCTAATAGATCGTGTGGTGAAGACTATGGAAAAAAATAAGGATCTATTTACTTTATGTCTCAAATTGGGAAAGAGACTCCTGAATGTTTTTTTCAATGGGCAGGAAAAAAAATTGACGTATGGAAAATAAGGGAACAATGGAATAAATTATCAAGGAAAAAGGATGAGTTAATGGAAGGTTATAGATTTCATCCTTGGGATCCATTTATAGTTTGTGGTTTCAAATGTTTGGATCACATGAATTATATGATTAATTTAAACCACCTAAAGGTTAACCCCTAGAACCAAAAATTACATCTATTAATATAAAATGTATAAAAAATATATTTATTTAGATTCAATAATTTAATTGTTGATGTATTTTTACAAATGGTATTTTTTAAAGAATCGTGAATCATCTAATAATTCTGACAAAATCTAGAAGCATATATGTATTCATTATTATTATATTTGGGGATACCATCACTGGTTTATGAAATCAATGGTGAACATAAGTTATATTTCATGTAAAACTAGTTTGAAAATTTGTTTTAAAGGAATGAAATTTTGTTAAGGATATTTTTGGAAAACATTTATGGGAATAAAACAAATTGAATTAGTATATTATTGAGTTATTTGAGGAATAATTCCTTTACATTTTTTAGAGTTTATAATAAAGTAATATTTAACCTTTTTGGTTTATTTTATCAATGATGATTTATTAACTACGGTTTATCAACAATTTTCAAATTCTATAGGAATTATATTAATATTGTTTTAGAAAAATGGGAAATCACAATCTAGGTGATATACCATTACACCCAATGAATGACATGGGTCTTGAACCCAAAACATAAGAATGATGATGGTTTTAAATATACGACTGGAATAAATGATTTTTTAGTTAATATGTCAACTATAAGGAATAATTTTAAAAAAACCCTAATGATGAACCAATGGTGTTACTATTGAGGTTAAGGGATTAATAACATGCGCAAACCATATTGGATTTTTAATTTATTTAGATACAGGGGGAAATAATTTTCACAATTTTATTGATATTATGGTCCATTAATAGTTATTTTTATTTAATTAGGAAAAAGGATTCAATATGGATATTCATTTATTTGAGCAATAGATGAAGTGGAAATTGATAGAAACACCACCAAGTTATGGAGTTGATCTTATAAACGGGAAATGAATGAATTAGGTGTATTTAATTATATTATTAGATAGTAAAATATTTCGTTAACATTAAAAATTGATCTTGAGAAAATTATCATATACAAAAAATAAGATGGTCTTTAATTCATCATTGATTTTTTGAGGTCCATAACTTTCTATTGATCAGTTACATTCTTGTGATCAATGATCTCTATCAATCTCTATAATTATTTACTCTTCTATTTTATGACGATATTGTCACATATCATATATATTTTCCTTCATGGATACATATTTATGTTCCATTATATATAACTTTTGTATTTGACAATATCTCTTATCAAGTTGATTTTATATTATCCCTTTTTTGATATGTGTTTTTCAATAATGGTATTTCCAAATATCAGACCATTGATTACCTAGATCATATGTAAACTATAAGGATGAAATTTATTGAAGGTGTGTAAAATATTTCACCGAGAGATTTTAAATGAATAATATCAGGTTAGATATTATATATTAAATGCAACACTGATCATTGATGATAATTTTACACCTGAATATTTAAGGATATGTTTCTTTTTAAATAAATTTGATATCTTCAATAGCTTGTCAAACACGCAACCCTGCGTCTAAATGTCATGTAATAAAGTATACCATTATAAATTATACATTAAATTATAGGGTATGAATATTACTAACTATATTATGAATAATATGGCCATTCATTTATTTGAAATAAAAATAGAATCATTGGAAGGAAGAAAAGATATCTTTTCTGAAAAATTTTATTTTTTTAAAAGAGAGTGTATTTCTGCATTGCACACACAATTTAGTATAAATAATTAAAAATTTTAGAAACATTATTTTATAAAATGTACATAATTTTTGGAATGATAATACCAAAATTTTATTTCTGTAATTGGTTTGGATTCTTTTTGAAATGATTTATTCTTTGATGGATAAAGAAAATTCTATTTTTAAAAAAAAAAATCATTTTTGTTTAAATAATTTAAAATGATCAATTATATTTTAAATTTTTCATAATGTTAAATCATATGAATAATATTATAATTTAGCTAATTTATGTCATTCTATTAATTTTAATATTTAATTTTACATTAAACCCTTCTATAATTATGAGAATTTTCACTTTAGAACCACATTATTTCGTTGCATATGTGGGTATAATTTTAAATTGAAATTTTCCATATATGTGAATTGAATTTGAAAACATGCATTATTTGTTTTGAATAATAATAATTTATATTATAAAATGTTTTAAAATTAATTTTTCACCCTTATGAATAATAAAAATAGAAAAATTTAATTATCACTTTGAGGTAAAAACAAGTTTACTATGGGGTTAATCTAAAAAGGTAATGGTTTAAATGACTTATCAAATATTCCAAAATACAATTTCATGGAATATTATAGTCGTTGGAATCTATGATATTATATAATATCAAATTTAAATACTTTTTTCATGAAAATAATATTGGTGTAATTGATTTTTTTTGAAAAATTCCACGTGTGTCCTCCCCCAAACTTTTAAGAGGCCACCCACTCTCCTCTCTTATTCACACTTCCATAGAATTTTGGTTCAGACTATACCTACCCAAATAACCTATTAACTTCTCTACCAATATCAAATATCCATTTTTATTAAAAATATATTCAATAAAGGATTTTGTTGCAAGCCTATTTTTGTAGTTCAAATAAGTGGTAACATTTTTAACAAACTTTTTTGTTAGGATTCATCCTCCACTTCCATAAAAAATTATTAAAACATTATTAAGTAAAATAATATTATATTAAATATAATAATATAATATTATTATATGGTTAGCACCTATATCCATCTCCTGTTCCATCAAATGGGAAAGGAAACTGTCGATCGTGTGTGTGTCAGACAAACGCCTCGGAAACCGATATAAATCACTTTCCATCACCACCTTTTAATGTGGGATATAATCATATAATTAAGATATTTTATTATATAATGTTTATTATATATTTATTTTTTTTGTAAATATAACATCAAATATACGTTATTATTTTTCATTTATTTTAAAATACAACAACATCATTTTTGTAAAATAGAGTACCACCTCATGATGTGATGTGATTATGTTTTCACAAAAGATTTACAAGGGAAGTAATGAGGATAAATTGAAGGAATATATGTGATATTTATTACTTGATATTGATTCTAGAAATTAATATATCAACCTATTTCTTACCCTTTCACTCATTATGTAAATGATAACCTTGATCGTATATACATATGACCTACCATATATGTAAAGCAATGTGACCCATTCTCCATGTCAAAATTTCAATAATCATTATAAAATTTTTTATAATGGAATAATATAATATTTTAAACAATAAAATAATTTTTATGATGATTTACCTATATTATATTCAAAATAACTAAAACGGAAAAAGAATAAGCAAGAGAAAACAGAGAAACTAAGTGCCAAAAACCTGAAAATAATGAAATTTTAATAAAATTGAGAGGTAAAATGTTATAATAAGGTCATATATGATGTTTAAAATATGAATATGGTTCTGTTATAAATTTAATACATTCATAAAATCATTATAATTAAGGAAAAATTATGTTTTACCAAATGGAAGTGTGAGGTAAGGGACTTCATCTAAATTTGTCTTCATTAAGAAATATTGTAATGTACTACACCTAAATTATTTTTTATACTGTATATAATTATATTTAATCATCTAATATAAGGAATAATACCGAATTAATGGAATTTTGTGTTTTAATTTTAATTTATCAATCTATAGGGATTTGATTGTATAATTTCAAATTGGTTAAGAATTTTATAAGTCAATTTTTTTCATTAGGTTATATTACTTATTTTTTGTCATAGATATTGGAATACTACGTGTCTAATGAATTATGATTTTCATATTTTTGATTTACACATTTTTTTGAATTTAAATTTGTTAAACGTAATCAACTCATTGATTAATTATTTCTTAAACATTACGATTTTTGTAACAGTTTTATTCAAAATATTATTTTAAATGGGATTGTCTTTTAATGAATTTCCATTGAATGAGATTCTACTCTGACTATGAATGAATTTTTAAATTAATATTACCATTTTTTCACTATTTTTTACATAAAATGATTGAGAAATGTTTTTAATTATGTAATAATTATTTTATCTTTACGACCAAATTTGTTTTCCAAATCCATATTTTTGGAAAATCATTTCAAAAATGATTTAAAATTCACAAAATAATTTAATATAAATTTTTTTATATCATTATTCGACTTTAAAAAATTGAAGGAATATTCTTATCATTTTTTAAACAATGCACATTTCAATCTTGCAAAAAATGTTAAATGAATCGCTGTCTTAACATGTAAATCATGTATGTAATTTCCCACTATAATCACCACTCAACGTTTTAAAGATTCATTTATTTGTTTTAAGGATTTTTTCTCAAAAAAATATTTTAATTTTTTTGGAATAGTTAGTTTAAAAATAATATTCTCAATGTGAAAATGTTAGTTTCCTCAAAAAAAAATTTAATGAAGTTTTTATTGTATTTCTTTTATTCAATGAAATCAACAATTTTTTTTATTTATAATCCACTCAGGAAATGTTTTATTGATACCATTCATATAGTGTCTCTATATTTTTTGTGATTAGTACAGTTGGGGAATGTGTGGACATTCTCTTTCTTGAATAATTTTTGAAATCATTTACTTTAACTTGAAATATTCTAATTTTTATCATCATTGGACATTACATTTACCATAAATATCTAAATGATTTATCATGGATATAATTATTTCATAAATTTTATATTAAATATTCACATAGAATTTTATATTGAAATTTATATGGTGGACTATGGATGTTAATTTAAATCAATATTCTCTATTCGATGTGTAAATTCATTGATAAGAGATATTGTTCATGAATTAAATTCTTTATTCGATATATTTGGATTACATTGGTCAGGTAGATTTGAGTGGGTCCTAATAATTGATATCCCCTTGATGAATTTGTATTCTCATGAGATCAATAAAATTTTAATCATGAGTTAAAAATGAGGATGGTGTTTACCTACCCATCAATTTTAATACGACTTGTAGAAGGTCATGATGATTTTGGAATTGTGATTCATGATATCATGAAATATAATAATTGTGAATTACCTTCACTAATATTTGTTTTTTTCGTGATATTTTTTCAATGATATTATCTATGAATTTATATCATTCTCAATTTATTAATTTTATGGAATGTGTGTTTAGTTAATTACATTTCTATATTTATTATGCCTTATAAATTCTTGATATTCGTGTTATTGATAAAATTGAATGTCTGTTCCATTATTTTCATTACCATATTGATTATTCCATATTTAATCATGGTATTGATATTATTTAAATGCTATTTCTGTTCAGTAATTTTTATATTGTTGGTCATTATAATTATTGGATCATGATATCTTCCACTATAATTATCCTTTACTTATTACTTTAGATCACCCTTATTTTTATTCCATTCATTGGAATTTCGTAAGAGTAATATGATTTCTGTGAAATGACATTGTAGGGGGGATATTGATATTCTTGAAAAAAATTATGTTTTATTTTTTTAATATTTAATTAGGGAATCATTGATTTATCTTTTATAACATCATAATAAAATATTAGGTCCTTTGGGATGTGATACATTTTATTTTCTGAAAATTAAATAACGTTGACACAAGAAACAGGTTACTAAGGTCTTATTCATTAAAAAATTACTAAAAAAATTCATTCATGATGTCTTCATAACAATATAAAAATAAAATCAAAATATACATATGTAATTTCCCATTATTTTTCATAATAAATTATATAATGAAACTTAAAAAACATGGTGCATGAGATGAGAAAATGAGATCTACTGATATATAATTATCCATATTGAATCTAAAAATTTCACTATCTTATTATGTACATGAGTTATAAAAGAGATTCCATCTTATAAAATTCATAAAATAATTGAGATGGATATTTCATATCATTATTTTATAGCTTTCTCATGGAAAGGAAATATAATTATCAGGAGAATACATATAAATCGTCTTATTTCTTTTGAAACTCACATGAAAACAATGATAATATAATAAATTTTATATCTAATGAATCATCCATAATTCCCTAAAAGACATATTTATTAATCTCACTAACATCCATAAGAGGCGTAGAAGGTAGTATATATTCTGATGTATGATATGTTCCGTCCTTTCCTTTTATAACATGTATGATCCTATAAAACTCAGAGAAAATTTAAAAAAAGTGATATTCCCTTCTTACAAAATATACCAAAATGAAAAACATTTTTTTGTATTACATCCATTTTTGTTAATAAATAAAAAAATTATAAATTCTATTGACTATAAATATAAACATTATTGATTAATTAATTTTTTTTTCTACTGATGTTTTATCATTTAACAGTAGTCCTATCCATTGGATATAAATATCCAATTTTTGGGATATTATAGGGAAAATGATTCAAATTTCACTAATTCTAGAATATATTATTTCCATTAAATAATACTCAATAGTATTTAAGAAGTCCTTATTCTCGAGAAATTTCTTAACTCATAATTACTATATTTTTTGATTGGATTCCAAAATCCATAAATATTATAGTCAAATATTCTCAATAATTTACTCCAAATTTTTTTCATATTGATATTTATACATAATTTAATTTTTTTTTTCAATTTGACCAATCACAATTATTCAGGACTTCTATTATATAGATAATTCTCTAACTATTAAAAGAATGCATCTCAATAAATTATTTCACAATAAATTATAATTTATAAGGCATGTTGTGACTAAGTTATTCATTCTGAAAGATTTTAATTAATCATGTGTATAACATACAATTTTACCTATTATTATTTTTAATTTTAGAATGTGAATAGTTATATAAATAATTAATCAGAAACTATGAAATTTATCTTAGTTTTAATAATATGATTTTATCTTAGTATGCTTAATAACATTTAAAAATTATATGATCAAAATCACATTAACTAACTAATCATGTAAAGATAAATGTATCTAATATATGATCAGAAATTTAATATTTTGGTTGGATTATTAAGATAAAATAGACCAACACAAAAGAATGGGGATAACAACTTTGATTCTTGCTCAAAATTTGTAGAATCAAACTCTATCCACCTATGTTTCACCAATGATTAGATTCAACTTGGGTTTGTCACATGAAAAACCACCTCAAAAAGTATCCATATTTCCAAAAGTATACCCACACAAATGTGACAGTATATTAGGTAGTACGGATTATATTTAACAACTAAATGTTGAAATTATATCCCTTATACAATTTATTGGATTATAAATATTAAAATCTTCAAAAACAATTTAATAACAATTAATAAAAATTTAAACCATGAAATAATAAAATAATATAAATTAATAAATCTGAAATTAAATAACTAGAAATAGCCCTTGATCTTTCAAATTAGAATATATTTTTGAAAATAAATAATTGAAAAATAAAACTCCAAGGACATTAAAAATTTTAAAATTAGTTTAAATTAATAAATTACGTAAAATTAACAAATTCCTTAAAATTTATAAATTAATTTACATTGATAAATTAGTTTTTTTCACTTATGATTCTTACGTGTCCTTTAAAAACTCATTTCAAAATTAATAGAATATATCATATTATTTGAGGAATATTTAATAATTGTCTAATAAATAAATACAAATTTTATTATAAACATATAAACATATAATATCATAAATATATTTATATATATAAAATAATAAATATAAATTATGTATTTATATATTATATAATTTTAAATTGGTTGGGGGATCCCGGTAACATCTCGAGATTTCAATATATATTTTCCTTAGAAATGTGTTTGATAAATGTCTCCACTTGGAACACTTAACTAAAATTAAAAAATGGTATTTTTAAACCATTAAAAATGTTCATCGATATGAATGTTTCAATATGATTAACTATATGTTAAAATATATCATGATGAATTATACCGAAAAATTAAAATCCTAATGATATTAAATTCACATAGCTTAAATAACTAAAAAGATCATCTTATTCTTGGTATTGTAATTTTCTCAAAATTATTTTATTTCAAAAAAGTAATTAATATTTTTTAATTTTTTTTATTAAATTATAATTAAGGGAATAATTTTATATGAGTAATTTAATTATTAAATGATAATAAGTAAGAGTTATAATAGTGAGTAATAAAAAAGTAATTTGACAAATAAAAAAAATTTATTATATTATATGGTTCTATAAAACAAATAATACATCATTTAATTTTAATTTGAAAAAATTAGCATCAATTTTGGATTAATAATAATAATAATGAATTATGATTTTTTTTTAATTTTATAAAATCATAAATTTTAGGGTGAATAGTGGAACATTTCATTTCTACAAATACCATGCATTTTATGGAATTAGGAACACAAAATATGATTTCGAAATTTATTAAATTATTCTATTGAAAAAATATTTATTTTATATGTGAATTTATAATTTTATAAATATTATATTTCATTTTCAAACCTATATTTTAAATTTAAGAACTGAAGTTGTATTTTAAAAAAACATTGTTTTAATATATTATACAATTATTATTTTACAATTTATTTTCATCACTTTTAAATATTGAATCACATTTTTAATTTTTAAAAGGATGAATGAATATTTAAAAATTGTTTTAAAATAATCATTTTATTTTTCTTCTTAAATGATAAGAAACCTTAGGTAAAAACATGTTACTACGGAAAATGTTAATATGGAAAAAGTAAACAAACAAATGGTAAAGGTTTAAAAAAACATTAAAAAAGATTACAAATGATTTTTTGTTTTATTTAGTGAAATTAAAAATTTATATATTTATTATTTATGGATTTTGGGGCAACATTTCTAGAGATATAGTTCCCATTTTTAATGCATTTTGGTTATTTACAGAAATATCATCCTTTGTAAAACCATATGGTTCATCTCTTACCGTCACTTATCCTCATTCCAATACCCACTTTTTTCAACCCAAATTAAAAAACTTTTTTCTTAAACACTCTTATATACCTTTATGAGGATATGTTTTTCTATAAAAAAAATCCCCATTGATTTAACCCCCATCTCAGAAAAGATAATACAAGAAGTGAGGTATAAATTTCTAACTTTTCCTTTTTCATTTATATTTTTTATACTGAAATATTCTCCCTAAAAATATATTAAAACAAGAGAATACGATAAGATCAGTATTAAATGAATAATTATATGTTGTTGTAATGATGGAACACACATTAACAACCTTTCATTATTCCATTATGAAAAATGATAACATTATTCATCTGAAAGTGAAAATTATCACATCCATGAAGAAAGAAGTTTGTATACTTCAAAACCAAACATGGATAGATAAAAATAAAATTTATTTTATCATTTATATATTTATTAATTATTTAATATTCATAAATGATAGATATTTACTTCTTACTACCATTATTTGAAAATGAAATCACCATCCATGGGTATGTACAGACAAAAAAGTCTATAGAGAAATATGATCCATTTTTCATTACATCCATTCATGAGTGGTTCGAAGATGGGGAATAGAGGATAAATATTTTTTTATCGAGATATTTATTTTTTTCATAGAGAATTTCATGACCTACTAAAAATATGATCAATAATCAATCATCATAAATTCTACCATTCAGAAAACTAATATTTTAATGAAGATGACCTTTTCTTTAAAGTGGTAATTTTATATGAATTAAAATCCTCATAAAATCCCTTATAATTATTATATAACACAAAAATTGACACTAAAAAAATACTTTTCAAATATTATATTTATATTTTTAATAATCCTCTCTTAATCACTTATTAATCATGGTATATTCATGTTTGAGTCTTTTTATCTCTCCAAAATGAACATTGATATGAATTTAAACATAGATGACGATGGGGACACAATCAATTTTATAATATGATATAAATATTTAAATAAATAAATATTTATTTTTTTGGAAATTTTATATCAATATTTAACTTGTTAATTAAAAAACATCATTTTTTGGTTAAGAATCCATGAAATATGATTATTATAGAATAAAATTTCAAGGATAATTAATGAAACACTCATGAAAGGGAATTGAAACATAATATATCATTTTAACTAATTATTTATAATAACTTCAATTATACGGATATTATGAAATTTTGAATAAGAATGAATACCAACTACTCTCTTACGAAACTAGTTCAAAATCATAAAGATTACTTATAAAATATATTATAAATAAGTAATATATATATATGTATTGAATTATAATAAATTAGGATTATGAATTATTATTCTTTTGAATATGGATTTGAAATATTTATCTTGGTAGCTATTATTTTTATATATGAGGTTAGATTATTTTCGTAGAACTTAGGTTATAATTTATGAGTTTTCATCTAAAATTATTCTATTTGAGATATGTTTTATATAATATAAATAAATTTATTTATTTGTTGTATATAATTCCAACATTAGATATTATCACATGATTCAACATTTATTCAAAAAAATTAATGTTTAATTTATTTATCTCCCTTTCATGAGTATTTCATTTAAATACTCCACAAGTTTTAATTTTTTTTATTACGTAAATTCTCATTCATTGAGATATGATTGTTCTTATTAAAATCATTTCATGTAATTTGAGTAAATTATACTTTAAAAATTAATTATGTTTAATTTTCTCATTAATTATAGGTATGTATATTTTCACTAAATCAAGCCCTCTTCAATTATTTCAAACTGAATTAACTATGCTTCATATACTAGATTTTGGAAACCCCAACATCGTTTTCAATTTATAAGGATTCATGTAGAAATTAATACCTCTAAATTTCCAATGTCCATAAATTTTTCAATTCATGTGATTTTTTATATTTCGTATAACCAGTGGAAATTTGTTTAAATAAAAATCTATTTATTTGAATGAAATCATTTTTCATAAAGTCACAATATTCTTTTATTATTCACATCGTTTTTATGGGTGATTTATATTCCATATCAATTTTTAACCTTCCCAAAAATTTTCTTCCATAATATTTTAAATCCATATTGTATATTATGTAATTTTAAAATCATTTATAACATAGATTATTTTGAATATAATTTTTTTTACACTTTTCATGAAATTGGTTTTCAATAAATTTAGTATTAAAATATCAAAATATTTTATCCTTCTAGGCTCAAATGTTTTGTCTTTCAAACCAAATTTCCTTGGATACATTTTTGTCATCTAAAGGATACCTTTTTAAAAATTATTTTTAAATTAATCATTTATATACGTTTTCACTTCCCCCTTTTAAAAATATCATCATGAAATTTAATGCAACATCATATCCTTTGTAATGTTTAACATGTTTTTTAGAAAATAAAATCTTTTAGTTTGTTGTAAAATATCATATTTTGAATACAAACTTATTTTTTCAATGGTGTTATTTTTGACAAATTACCCTATAAATGACTTTATGTGATAAATCAATTAGGTTAATGATTTTTTGTTAATGTCATTTTATTTTATACTATTTGGGAATTTTATGAAATCCATTTTCATTTCAGGAGTCCATTTAATATGATCAATGATATAAATCATATAGAGAATATATTTAAGGATAAAAGGGGACATTTCCTATAATATCATTAAATTAATTAGTTAATGTTTAATATATCATTTTAATAAGGTGGTCAAAAATATCTAGCCCAATCATAAAGGGGTACAAGGGTTTTGATCCAATAAAAAAGATGAACATGGGTTATAGGCCAATCATGAAGTGGGTCATGGGATTCTTCTATTGTCTGTAGAGGATTAAATTTTGTTTAAAATCATAAATAGGTACATGGGTTGTATCCTAAACATAAATATTTACATTTTTTGTTTTGCAATATTGAAGAGGCACAAGGGATTTAGGCCAATCCCAAATAGGGTATACAAGTTATTATTCCAAGAACAATATCATATAGTAATCAGGCATCGAGGTTGAGATTGTCTTATGGGAAGTTTTAATGGAGGTATAATATGATTTTATTATGATGTATTATTCCCATGTATTATAGATTAATGTTTTATTTTTCCTATTACCAATGATACTAAACCTAATGGTTTTTTGGATTTAAGGATTATTATAAAATACAATGTTTTAGTTATGAAAATGATGAAAAATAGAAACATGTATAACTTGGATTACTATAATTGGTATCAAAAGGAATTATTATTTTATTATTCTATATATGATTAGATAAATTTGGTATTATTGTTAGAGAACCTTAGTGAAAACACTAGTGATGAGTCTATGTAATTATTTACATAATAAAATATAGTTAAATTATTGAGAAAGAGGTTTTTAAGGAAATACAGCCATATCAAGATACTAAAATGATGAAATGGTAGTGTAAAATATTTCCCTATAGGTAATCGACATGAAAATGTTTGGTTGAGAATTAAATTGATAATTACTCATATGCATGATGAGTGGGATGAATACTTTACAGATGGATTCATAATCCCAAGGGGTATTATTTGGTTGTCATATGATATTTATATACAATCTTAGGGACATATTTCCTAATTACATTGAGTGAATATGTTAATAATTTTGACAGAGTTTGACATTAATTAAAACTATTTTAATCGAGAAGTATATATGATTAATTTTTAATCATATAGGCTACTTGAAGAGTAATTATAGAAAACCAGTATTAACATACATGGATATTATATAATTTCGCATGAATATTATGTAAAGTATAAAAATATATGTCCGAGAGACATAATAATTTAGTGTCTTTGGATATAGGTTAACAAAATATTCAATCCTAGTAAATGATCTTTAACATCTACCACAATTATCTCCATCTTTAGTACTCCATCCTAAATCTTTTCTTCATAACTAGGGAAAAGGAATCATAAGAAAGGGGTGATCTCCAATTCTCATTAATGATAAAAAAGGGAGTCATTTAAGAATAATTACGAGCCTTACGGAATGAGAATGTGATAATAAAAATATAATACAATAACCTATATATAAAAGATCATATACATTAATCAAGTCATAATTCATGGAAGTTCATAAGACTAGAATCATGAGGAAATAAAGAACATATGACATTAAGTCATAAAATAGGAATAAAACAAGTGATTGTGGCCATCTCATAATCATATAATATGATTTTAATTTTAGCCAAGAAATTTCAACCAAGACCATCATGGTAGTATGGGTTCACCCCCTATAATGTCTTGGTAGTCATGGTTAACTCTCGTGGCCATCTTAGTAGCTGGATTTCAATCCTTATATAGTCTTGGTTGTCATTTTTCACTCCCATGTCCATCTAATAAGCATAAGTTCAATCCTCATACCATCATGGATGATATGGCTCACTCCAATGTCCATCCTAGTGTTTAAGGTTTAATCCCAAGACAATATTACACTATCTCATGGGATATAATTCTTTATCCAATGCATTGTAAGGACATGTAGGTCACACTAATCTCATAATGAATTCATAAATACTTGTGCCTCAATTTCATAAATAATTATATCACAACCAATGAAATGAAATGGGTATTATAAACATATAATCATATCAATACTTGAGAAAATGGTAGGTTTTATAATCATTTCATCATTACCATATACCATTAAAAAGAAGGGCAATTAGAAAGCACATAATTGGTGAAATAGAAAAAAGTTTCATAAACACCATGTAATTAGGTATGACACATTAGTAAAAAGAATATGAATGAAGCATTTTTAAAATTTCCTAAAAGGTAATGTGTAACATCAATGGATGTCATTTTCATAAGAAAATAATTTTTAAATATCTTCTTAAAATGTTTCTTGTGGAAAATATAAATTATTCCTTGAAAAACTCATGTTAATACAATAAAATAATTTATAATAATTTCCATAGAAAATAATTTAGAATCATATACATAAGACTTGAAATTATTTGAAAAAGTTTTTCCTTGGAAACATATAAAATAATATTAAAAAATTTTAAAATTCAATTTCGTAGATAATTTACTGAAAAATATTAAGAAATATTGAAAAAGAGGTGAAAATTATTTCTTTTAAAATACATTAAAAAAATTTAAATAAATCTTGAAAATATTTTGAAATATATTTTCCTTGAAAACATATATAATAATATTGAAAATGCTTAGAAAACCATTTTACTTGAGAATTTATAAAAGATGTTTGAAAATGTTTTGAAATCCATTTTCAATGAAAATATATTTTGAATAATGATTTCAAAAAAGAACCTTTAACCATTAAAATAATGCTTAAAAATATTGATGATAGATAAATTTGTACATGTCATATGAGGTTAAAAGAACATTCCTTTTGCACGGTAAGAAGGATATAAAATTGCTTTGTTTTGAATGTTACAACAAGATTCGATTTAGAACATTGGTAAAAGTAAAAAAAGGGTAAAACGTTCTATTAATTATCATTGGATATTAGTAAATATTATTGGAAAACCTTTTTATAAAATCTGGTTTGGAAGGAACATTGATTTCCGACCAAAGAGATGGTAAAATTGTGCTTTCTTAAGAACACTTTCTTGACTGTATTATGCAACAAAGAGTGGAATATAGTAGCACAACATGAATATATAACTAATAAATAGAGTATAATAAAATTTATTAATTCATTGAGAAACATAATATAAGAATTTATCAAAGGAATCATAAATGTAAACAATCACGAAAAGAAATGAAATTATCTCAATAAACACTTATAACATGGTAACTGGGGATCACAGACTCCTTGTAAGAAACAAAAATTACCTTAAACATAAAATACCATGAAAATATGGATATTAATGGGAGAAAATGTAAAATAAAAGTATATAAATCTAAAAAATGATTTTAGGTGTATAACAAAACATGAGTCTCAAAAAAGGAAAATTAACACAAAACATTTCTACTTATTTGGTATCTTTAGAAACATAAACGAAATGAATGAATATTCATAAAAAGGACATTATAATACCAATTAATTGAGTTATATGTTACATATAATATAATCATGAGTATTTCTTACACCACACAAAATGAATGAGTGGTGAACATATTATATATCTTATGGGTATAAAATGTGAGTTGAAATCCCCGTACGTAGTGTCTAGACTCTCAGTATTCACGTAGAAACAACCTATATATATTAAATATAAATTTATTAAAAATATTTTATGGAACCATATTATTTTATCTAATACCATATATTATTTTATTTTGACTTTATATTCCCCTCTAGTTAACAATCCAAAGTTGATGTTTCACTTCGGTTAACATTTTGTTTCATATGTGTCTTTATTTGTTAAATCATTAGTATTTATACATTATCTACTTATTTCCAGAATTTAATACATAATATAAATATTATTTATATATATTACATGTGTATTATAATAATATATAGAATATATAATTTTGAAATGGAATACATCATTCATAGAGATGGTAGGTCGTACGTACACATAAATGTTATTTCTATTTAATTGTATTGTTGACATAATGAAATTAAAAAAAATATGTATATATATATACATATATATCATTATTAAAGTATATTTATTATATAATAAATATCTTATATATTCACTAAATCCATCCATAATACAATCTAGGTGGGCTATGAATGAATTCTATCTCTTTGAGGGGGTGGTAGTCCACACTTCCTCAAACGAAATTATCATATTAACACAAAATGTAATGTGAAAAAATGATATCAGTTTTAGAAAGTAATAAATAAGATTCAATGAAAAAAAATATATTATATGACATATCTAGAAAATATTCCATCATAAAAACCACCATGGTATGTTTTAATGGAAAAATAAACAAAAATCATTTTGTGAGTTAGTAGTTCTCCATTCCCAGAAAAAGGTGTTCGTTACCCATTAAATAGATAAATGTGAATTTTTCATTCAAAATATTTACATAAAAACATAATAGTATATTGAGGATACTTTTTTTTATATAATCTTATAATTAAGTGAGTTTGATGGGGGGAAATGAAAATAAAAGATATCAGTTGAGAGAAGACGTTACCTCTTAATCACGTAACTCCATTTTGTTTGTGCCAAAATGATTACATGGATTTAATTCTACCCAAGAAAAGGATTCTAGGAAAAAAGGAAGGATTTATAGGAAGTATATGGGTTAGGTATTTGAAAATCATAAGATGTTTGAGTGGTTTTAATTAAAATGGACAGTTGGTGGCCTTTATAGGGAAGGAAAAGGACTCAATTCATATTTTTTAAAAAAAATTATGTGTAAACATGTCCTTACCTAATAAAATTCATAAATCCAAAGTAATAAAGAATGAATGGTTTTTGTACTAAATATATAAATATTATAGGTGTTGGAAAACTGTCTAGGCCAATTGGGCCCTTAATTTTGGGGTTAGTCAATAATTAAACATAATTCATCGTTAATCTATATGATTAATTTTAATCACTTTTACTAGTATTTTTGATAAAAATATTATTTTTGATATTATGAGACTATAAATATTATAATATCTAATATGGTTTATATTAGTTTTCCAAAGTAAAATCACTGATGCGAGAAAATTATGATTCATGTTAATCCCTCTGACGAGATGAAATTACAGGTTTATAAAGTAGAAAAAGGAACAAAGGTTTGTTTTGTTTTTATATTCAACATCAATGTGAAATTATTTATATTTATCTAAATTGTATCCATATATGTATAATTGATTAAATTAGAACCTAAAAAAATTTAATGTAAATTTAATATTAATAATTATTTAAACAAAATGGAAATTTTTAACAAAAACAACGTAGTTTTCACTATTCTTCGAAAAATGATGTTTCTCCGAAACAATCCAAAAAAATTACTCTTGGATAAATTAAATGCTTTGAAATCAAATATGGAGTTTAATTTACAAAATTAAATTTCTAAATGTGTCTAAAATAAATTTTATAGTTTTTTCAAAAATGTACATGACAAGTAGTTCATTTGCAAAAAAATATTTTTTAAACATATAAAGGAATTACTAAATATTATATTTTTCATTATAAGTAACATGTATTTATATAAAAATATTATAAAAATATTTTTTATATATTTATTACTATTCAAATTACTAATTTGAAATAGCTAGGTTTTAACTAACTAGTTTAAATAATTATAACAATAAAATATTGTTTAATAAAAACTCAATATTATATTTAATGTACTCAAAGTAGATGTTACATGTGGAATGAATATTTGAATTAGTAAATTTCAAAACAGAATTGAAAATTTAAATTGTTAGGGAAAAAGTATTTTTGACCATAATAAGGTTTCTGTTTATATTCAATAGGTTTTAATATTCATTTATATTTAAATGATAACCTATTAATTCATACCATATTGTATGACCATATATATTAATAAATTAGTTAATATTATGCATAAACTATAATTTAATATCATGTTTTAGTATTATTATTTTAAAAAATAATTTATTGACAATATATTAATTTTTATAAACCTTTATCTTGCATGTTACCCATGTCATTGATGAAGGACATTGTTGCATATAATGCAAGCTAACCTTGGTGTTTTTCTATGAGAAGGACAATGTTTATATTGCATGTAGTGTTCAATTTACATGGTATGGCATATAATGCTATCAAAACATAGTTCCCTATTATAAAATGAACTATCTTTATTGTTGCATGAAATAAAAAAATATCAAAAATTTTAAATTAATTCAGAAAAAGTTTTAAAATTCTCGAGCTATTACATTATTCCCCGATAAAATGAATTTATCCTGAAAATTCATCTCGGTTATCAAAAGATTAATACTTGATTATTTCACTCAAAGAATCCCAAATCGTAAAATAGAATACAAAATCGTCCTTCAAAAAGGAAAAGTTGGATCCCAAATGGTTACCCAATGTAACATAAAAATATGTTTCTGTATATGATAACTTATGTTTGGAGTGAAGATTGGACATTGAGCGAAAACGTAAATATTAATTAGGGGTGATTGAGATAATCAATAAAAAATAAGTGAATGATAAAAGAAATGTTGAGGGCCTCAATGTCATAAATCTGTGATGATTTATAAGTCCATCAGCTTAACAAAAAAAATTATTAATAAAACCCATTTTCTTTTTATCCTTATCTTAATAATGAGTAATTATTTTATTTCCCACGAATGTGATGAAATATACTTATTATATTTCTTTAAAGAAAAATTCATTAACTAGTTTTTCTTTTATATATTTCAAAATCATACATTACTTCAGGAAATGGATATAAATAAATTAACATTGATGCATGATGTTCTAAAATACAATTTTAAGGAATCATAAGTCCCATCATAGAGTGAAAAGTATAACGATTTATCACTAACTATTCTTCAAAATAAATATGGCTAATAAATTAATACGGAAACATAAATAGTAACTAGTAATTCATCAAAAATAAGTAATCATCAAATATAATTATGCATTAACTAGTAAATTGTGTAGGTTAGTGGTTGGTGTGAAACCCTTCTTGTTCTTCAATACTAGGTTCAAGACACATGTCTGTACTAGTCATGACTGGTTGTCCCTTGAAAAACCTGTTGTCCATCGATTTCCTTGAGTCTGAAGGTTCCAGATCTGCATCATGGGAACCCTCAGCTTACAATCTCCGACTTGAAGTTCTATGAGGCTTCGAATATCCTGAATTTGACCCTGGTGGTTCGAATTAATCACTGAAGACCTTCGGTTAATGAGTTCGACAGATTCATGTTTAGAAAATGGGATCTGCAGGATCGTGCGGTGGTGGGTTTGATCAACAACCATCATATGATGGTATGTTTTTCCTAAGAGGGAGACTTAATTTGTTCTTAGTCTAGATCTCCTCAATGTAGTGGTGGTTGCAGGTTCTTCCTTTTCCGATGGACATTTTATTTCTACATGAATCGGGACTCGACCTTTGTCGCAAGCTGGGTAAGTTTTCCGCATCTTCCCTTACCCTTCCAGAACCTCGTGATTATTCGTATGTTAGGGAATATGGTGGTGCGATTCATGTGCTCTGATGATCGCACGACGTCGGTGAGTTGTTCTGTCAACCTGCAGGTATGCGTTGAGGTGGATGCTTCGAAGACGCCTGTTTAATGGATCTGGATTACGGTTGGTGAGGAGTTTCGCTGGAAGAAAGAAGTTGTTTTTGAATCATGGGTTGATTACTATTCAGAAGAAATCATTTGGGTCACTGTGATGATCAATGTAACAATGGAAGAACTCCAGCTCCAGTGAAGAGAAACCGGGAAACTACTAGTCAAGAGCAGATGAATGTTAATGGTGCAAAGGCCGGAAATAGAGTGGATGGATCGGATTTGAGAAACCCAGCTATCACTGTGTTGATTGGGAGACTGAAGCAGGACCTCAAGGTCAGTGTGAGTAATGTGGATTCTAATTATCTGGGATGGGGAACGAGGAAGGATACCACATAGGAAGTTTCTGAGGGAGAGAGTGCTACTAATGATGGGAATAGGACCGGTGGTCTTAAGCAGTGTGTTGATGGTGCTGGGCATAGCTCTGCTGGTTTGAATGGGGGGAGGATGAATTTGAATTCAGCTGGCTACAGGAAAAATTTGGATGCCAGTCCATGTCTGAAAATGCAATTTTATGCTTTAGGGAGCACTTCTGAAATTGGAAACCAGTTCCAAATCTTGGCTTCTGATGAAGTCTATCAAGTGGAAATGGGTGAGTTAATTTAGGATAGCACTGATATGGAGCGTGTTTCAGCTGATATAGAGAAGGGAATGGATCCTGGGTTGGCAGTTGAGGCGAAAACTGAGGATCAATTAGAGGTGTGCGATTCAATGAAGGAGAATAGCAATATGAATCTTATCTTGATTGATGCACTGATGAATATGGATACTAGATAGGAGCTTGGATGGAAGCCACTGTGTTTGGAAATGATTGACTTTAACAGGTTCAATGATCATCCCAGAAGAGTGGGTAATGGTTTCTAGGATTCTCTGATTAATGAAATGTGGGGGAATGTCTCAGACAAAAACAATGAAAATGTGACGGTGAAGCCTTCCTATTGTGAGGTTCTCAAGGACGGGAAGAGGGATTCTGGAAAGAAGGTGTCCACCACATCAAGCTGAAGGATGAGTAAGGACTACACTGAGTTGCCGAAGCCGCTGTCCACTAGATCCTCTTTCAAACAATCACCGCATGAGTTGATATTCTTAGAGAAAATAATCCTTAGAAGGAATTATGCCAAGATCCTATGGCATTATGAAAGCTCCGAATGGGATACAACCACTGTGGAAGGAGGCTCTAATTTGGGTTGTGATGGGTATGATTTTTATGATATGTAATCTGCTTCTGATTTGTGGTTTATATTCTCCTATGCTTTTCTTTATTATTTAATAAATAGCCAGGGGCCTACCTCTAATAGACTTTCTTGGTATAACCATTCCAAAAGATGAAAATCCAAATATTTATAAATAAATTCATGAAATAATATTAACATTTATCCCCCATACATAAAAAAGTACCACTAGTTTGTCACATTCAAAACATGTGAATACCCTTACAATATATCCCCTTGAATCATGGAATTTACCTTAATTACCGTAAATATTTTTGGAAAACATTAATTATTACTTATTCGAAATTATACCATATATATTTTTTAAATCAAAAAATCCTGTAAATTTCATCAATGATAGCAAAACTCACCAATTAAAAATTCTTTACATATTTTAATGGTTAATAGTTCTATCCAATTTACTTATCCATAAAAGTATTATATTAATATAAATAATATATTACGGGTTACCTTACCCTAGTATAAATATTAAATATTCATTAAATCACTCTACTAGTCCATCAAAAACATTCAATATAATCTTTAAAATACTGATCGATAACATAATTAGTATAACACTTTTATATTTTATCTTTCACATCTCTTAATTTTTTATTCCAAATACATATAAACATTGATTATTCCACTTTATCCTTTTCCCATTAATGAGGATTCCTTATCGTATTTCCCAATACCTCTTTCCTTTTAAACTTATCATATAGGATCATCATCGTCATTAATGTAACAATTACTCACATCATATTTTTGATCCTCTTAAGAAGCATTCCTCTTGGGACATTGTGTTTCATAGTGACCATTTATTCCAAATTAAAACCACTTAACCCTCAATGATGTATTTGGGAGGATAATATTTTCATTAATTCCATTAACAAAACACTTTATTTTTCACTTGAAGTCACTTAATTTGGGTCCTTTTACATAGATAAAATATCTTTTTTCCCTCTAATACAGTCAATTAGGTGATTCTTTCCACATTCTTGAAATATATGAAAACAAATATTCAATAATTTATGGTCTCTAATACCAAAACCCCCAAAAACATCATCTTTCACTTCATTGGTGAGTTCATGAGTCGGTTAAGGTACACTTTGGTAATCATGTTCCATGAAAACTAATTAGTAATGATCACAACATATTTCACTCCCATGATCATCTAACTTGAATACTCATTAGAAAATCCTCCATCGAATTCATCATTAATCCAGGGAATTCCAGTTCAATCCATTGAATAAAACCAAAATCATAGTGTGAGAATTTAATATTTATGTAAAAAACCACATATTCATGAAAATATTTACTTTTGGGGTTTCTAAATCTTGAAACCTCCATTAATATACTACAACTTTTAATCATTCAAGGTTATTCATGGAGAAATTATATCTAAATCATTCATAGTGGCTTATAAATATTTTTTCCATTTCCAATGCATATCCCCTGGGAGGGTCACATCATGTGTGCAGTAGGGCCAGTTGTTTTGTACTAGATTACTGTGAGTCAGGCCCAGATCATCTTTTCAAGGATGTTACCCATAGGTAAATATATTCTGGAGACACATCCGCTTTTACTATCAATAGAGGGATGGATTCCTAGGAAACGAATCACTATACCCTTTACCAAAATTCCAGAACATTTTCCTAAATGTTGACTCATCCTAGTATGTATCCATAGTTAAATCCATTGACATATTCTTAGAAATATACCTATGTTTATCACTAATATTTTCTCGTCCTAGTTTCCAAAATTTTGAATAACCATCCCTTTGATACAAAATATTAGAACCATGTATTAACATATATGGATATTGAATCATTTTAGATGAATATTCTATAGATTACAAAAATACATGCATGGGGTCCATAATAAATTAAGGTATTTCGAAATTTGGAGGAAAAATGTTCTATCCTGTTGAAGGACCTTAATCATCCCCCATAAATATCTCCAGCCTTTGTAATCCAACATAAATATTTTCTTCAAAACCTAGGGAAAGGAAAAAATAATAAATGGGTGAGTTTAAATGGTATGTAATGGTAAATAAGGAAGATATGTAAGCATAATTATTAGAATAAGGTTATGAGAACATAATCATGAAAATTGAAGATCATACCCTACATATCAAAGAACATATATTATAATCATGGTATAAAGCATGGTAGTTCATACGACAAATATCATAATGAAAAATGAACATAATCCATGAAAGAATAACATAGTAATAAATCATGGGACTGTTGGAGAAACATAACCATTTTACATGATTTCCATATTTTCCAAGGCATTTCTTCAAAGACTATCTTGGTAGTATGGGTTCACTCCCCATAACATATTTTTAGTCTTGGTTCACTCCCACGTACATAATAGTAGCATGAGTTCCCTCCATATACCATATTGTTAGTCAAGGTTGCCTACCATAGTAATCATTGTAGAATGATTTCACTTCTCAAACCATCTTGGTAATCATTGTTCACTCCCATGGAAATCATAGTAGTCATGGTATACTCCCAAGACAATATTACTCCATCTCATGAGATATAAATCATTACTCAACGTATTAGAAGAAGATATAGGTCAAATATGTCTCATAATGATATCAAACATACATGTGCAAAATGAACATAATTATTCATATCAAAACTAATGAAATTAAATGGTTATTATGAACATATAATCACATCATGACCCATTTAAAAGAGAAGTTTCATAATAATATCATCATAAACATAGCCCATGAAAATGAAAAGTTTTTTAATAGAATATAACCAATGGATGTAAAATATGTTTCATAAATACCATGACATAATGAGAAACTAGTTTATAGAATGAATATTAATGTAAAATTTAGATAATTTCCTAAAAGTCAATGAGTAACATCAACTGATGTCATCATAGATAGAAAATAATTTAGAGATATCTTTTAAAAACGTTTCTTGAGAAAAATATCATTTCTTATTTGAGAAAATCATTTTAATACATAAAACCATTATATAATAATTTTCATTGAAAATACCATTAAAAATTATAAAAAGACTTGAAATCATTGGAAAAATATTTTCCTTGAGATCATATTAAATAACATTCAAAAAAATTTATAACCAATTTTATTTGAAAATAGATTTTAAAATTTTAAATAAATCATAAAAAATTTTGGAAAGTAATTTCTTTGAAAATAATTATAAAATTATAAATAAATCAGGAAAATATTTTAAAATATATTTTCCATGAAAACATATAAAAGAATATTTAAAATGATATGAAAACCTTTTTCCTTGAAAATAACTTTTTAAAAAAATTAATTTTTTTTAAACATGTAACTAAATTATCAAAGTATTAATAGTGGATAAATCAATTCATGTAATATGAGGTAAAAAGAACATTCATTTTTCACGGAAAAAAGGATAGAAAATTTCATCACTAGGAAAGAGAAAATAATATTCCAAGGAAAAAATTGTTAAAATAAAAAACCATAACAATAAATTTTAATGATCATAGGATATTGGTATGATATTCATAGAACCCCTTTTTAAAAAGAATGTTTTGAATGAACATATATTTCCGACCGAAGTGATGGTAATGTCGAGCTTTCATAAAAACAAATTATTAACTATATTATGTACAAAATAGTATAAAATGGTACTAATACATGTTTATATCATGAATAACCAGATGATAATAAAATTTATAATTTTCATGAGATATTTTACATAAGAATTCATTAATGGAATCCTAAATTTAAACGATCTAGAAAAGTGATGACATTATCTCAATAAACTCTTATAATTTATTAAAATGGGATCATGCTCTAAATGTATGAAAAGGAAATTACACGATTCATAAAATATCATGAAAATAATGTTCCTGTAAAATTGATGTATATACACCATGAAAAAGAGATTAGTTACATAAAAAACATGTGTCACAAAGAATGAAAATTGAGACAAAACTTTTTTACCAATTTGGTAACATTAGAATTATAAACCCCATGAATGAATGTTCATAAAAAGGATATGTTAATACCCATATATTTAGGTATAATATATATAAAATACAATCTTCTATGTAATTAAACCACACAAAAGGAAGGTTTGGAAAACATATAATGTATCTCATAGGAATAAAATTTGATATGAAATCTCCTTACCTTGTGTCTTGACTCTCATCGTACATGTTAAAACTAACTGTATAATAAATATAAACTTATTATACATAATTTTAAGAAACATATTATTATATATAATACCAAATATGGATTTATTATGAAGTTATATTACCCGCTTGTTAACAATCATCTCTTATAGATACATTTTGGGTAATATTCGCTTTATTATTGGAATGCGTCTTAATTTATTGTATTGGTTGTATTTATACATTATATCATGATTTATAGAATTTAAAAATTGGTATAAATATAATTTATATACATTATATGTGTATTCTAATAAAATATAGAACATATAAGTATTAAATAGAATACCCCATTCATGGAGATGGTAGGTTGTATGTATGCATGAACGCTATTTCTATTTAATTATCATGTTGATAAAATAAAAGTAAAAGAAATATACATATATATATAATTATTACAATAGATTTATTATATCATATATTTCTTTTATATCCTCTAAAACCATCCTTAGTACAATACATGTGGTGTATTAACGAATCATATCTCTTTGAGGGGGTGGTGGTCCACACTACCTCAAATGATATTATCGTATTAAGAAAAAAATGGTAAGTTAAAAAGACATGTGTCATAAAAAGTAATACAGAATCTTAAATGAAAAATAAATTTAATATATGACATATATTAACCTATTTTCCATCATAATGGGCAGAATGGTAAGCGGAATTGGGAAAATGAACAATCATTGTTTCATGAGGCTATAGTTCTCCGTACGCAGAAACAATATGTTTTTACCCATTAGATGGATGTGTGTGTATTTATAGGTAAAACAATTTACATAAAAACATCCTAGTATCATGGGGACACTGGTATTTCTATATAATTATGGAATAATGATAGTTGGAGTGGGTGGAGAATGAAAATTAATGAATGGACTTGAGATAACTTTTCACCTCTTAATCAGGTAACTCCTTTTGGTTTATTCCAAAATGATTCCATGAATTTCTTTATTACCAAGGGAATTATTATAAAAAAGGGTAGGATTTATGGGAAGTGTATTGGTTAGGTCTTGGATGAACATAATAGGTTTGAGTTTTGTGAATTAAAGGGAGAGGTGGTGGCCTTTTTTAGGGATAGAAAATTAATCACTTGGAATTTTTGAAAACCAGTTAGGTGGACCCATGTACTTACCTATAAAATTCATAAAAAAATCAACCGTGAATAGATTTTTTGTGGAAACAATATTTAAAAAATGGTTTTGGTACAAGTTTATTGGTCATTTGTGTCCTTAGTTTAATGTGTTAGTCCCTAATAAAGTTTAATTTCACCATAATAAATGTGATTAATGTTGATCCATTTTACTAATATTTTTGGTAAAATATTAAGATGATCTTATTAGAATAAAAATATTATACTTTTTAAATTTGATAATTTCAGTTTTAAAAAATAAAAATGACATAAATGGGAAAATATGATTTATTCTAATCCTGCATATGGGACAAAATTATAGGTTTTTGAATGTAGAAAAATGTTCAAAAGTTTGCAGTGTTTTTATATACAATTTCAAAGTGAAAGTGTTTATAATGACATAAATTTTATTAATATATCAATTGTTTTCTAATCTGACAATAAATCAAATTTAAATTATAATTTAACATTAATAACAATATAAAAAAAGGGCATTTTTTAACTAAAATGCAGTGGTTTTCACGATTCATAAAAAATGAAGTTTCTCAAAAAATACCTAATATATACCATAGTATAATATTGAAATTTTTAATGAAAATTTTATGTTTATTATATCAAATTAAATTTCTAAATTTTCTAAAATTAATTTTTTTCATTGAAGGCTATGAAAAGTAGTTCATTTGAGAAAATTATATTTTTTAATCATATAATGGATTTTATAAAAATATTGTTTTTCATTATCAATATTTTTTATTTATAAAAAAATTAAAATATTTGGGAAGTAGTAATTACTATTTTTAGTACATTTATTTTAATGGCTACGTAATAACTATCTCATTTTAATAATTATAACATCAAAATGGTGTTTTGTAAAAAATTAGAATTGCATGTAATGTACGCCATGTCGATGTTCCATGTGGAAGGAATTATTTACTTAGTTCATTTCAAGACATAAATGAAAATTTAAATTTTTATGGAAAAAAACTTTCCAACCATAAAAATATTTCCTTTTATATTATATTTATTTTAATATTCATTTATAAATAATTAGTAACCTATGAATTCATATTATATTTTATAAAACACATAATCTCATAATATAGTTAATATTATTCATAACATATAATTTATCATCAAGGATTTATATTATTATATTAAATAATAATATTTTATTAATATATTATTTTTTATTAGACCTAAGTCTTGCATGTTAAACAAGTTATTTAGGAATGTCATTATTGTGTATAACATAAGCTAACTTCCGTGTTTCGTGTAGAGCATGACAACATTTATGTTCCAAGTAGTGCATGATTAAATCGGTTTTTCTTATAAATCAAGGAAAAAATAGTTATTTAATATGAAATGAAATTTCTTCAGTGTTACATGAAATGAAAAATATTGAAAATAATAAATTAATTCGAAAATAATTTTTCAAAATATCATTGTGTTTTAGTTATATAACTTGAACTAAGATAATTATTATATAAAATGATGTTAAGACCTTTTGAGGTGAAATTTTGTATCATTATTTATTTTAATCCCATGATGATTTTTTTTACAAGCTATGATAACCATATTGGTTTTAGTAATGGATGGATTATGAAGGATTAAAGACAACAATAGAAAATATGGAAAGTGGATTGATGATATAAATTAGTAACCTAATGGTATAGAATTTTTAATTTTTAATCTTTTCGTTATGGTCACATTGATAACAGGAGTAATGATTAATAACCTAGACCATGAAAAACTCCCATACTATTCCAATAATTAATGGATGATTTTCTATGGATTTTTTTCGATAAAGTCAATAGTGAAAGGAATATTAGATTTCATACGTATCATGAAGGATTAATGAAGCACATGAGATATTTCATAAAATGGAAATGTATATGATTTATGTGTACAAATTTGGATCATAAGGTAAAATATTTACAAATAAATTGATAAATTCATATGGAAGACAATTGGGTTCCAACTAAAGTACTAGACATACTTCAATTTAGAACGTACAAGGTGTTTGAAAATTATGAAAGTTGATGACCAAATCCTAGGATCCCATGGATAATGATTATCAATAACCATTAAAAACCTAATAATATGGTAAATCCAACATATTATCTACTACAATAGTGGATTTTGATAATTAAATTGTACACTTACCCTCCAATCATGATTTTTTGATGCCTTATTACATTTGGGTATGACCTCCCTTATATACAATAATTTTATTCAATAATATTGAATCCCAGCAAAGATTATTTAATTATCAATGAAAAAATTGATATTTATGATTGTTGAATCTTAAACTAATGTCTAGGGGAATGTGAATATTTTTATTCTTAATTTATATTGTGTAATAATGGATTAACTATTTCCCCATATATTCCAGTCTATATCAATTATCTAACCATCTAATGAAAATATTTCACAACTAGGATAACAGGGAACTGAAATTATAGTTATTGTTATATGTATTAATGAAAAACCATGATATATATTCGTCTCAAATTGTAATGAGGAAATTAAATATAGATACATACTTGTATGTGAGTTTTTTTGTCTTCATAATGTCTGATAGATTAATCAGAAAATAAGACTCGAGTCATTTATACCTTACAAATACCCTAAGATACCATAAATTGATATGTAATCAATAAAATTCTGATGATATTATTTAATTAAGTGGAGAGAATGTAACAACTAGATACTTCACTATATATTTCTCTTTATGGAACAACATGTTTAATATCATACTCAATAAAAAACATTAAAATGAAACCAAACAACGATATGTTTAGTCCATTAAAATCAGTTTGTTGAATTATAAGGAAAGAATAAGCGTAAATTTATTTTAAAATATATTTATAAGGAATATAAAGGACACTTTATTCCAAATTAAATTAAATTTATACTGCACAAATTATTAATAGGATCAATATATTCTTGGAAATTTAATTCTCTCAAAAGGTTTCTAATGTGAAAAACATTTACATTTTAAAAAATGTCTTCAACATATAACCAAATTAATAATTTTCTTAAAATTTTTCTATTTATTAATTGATAATAAATAATAATTAATATATTCAGTACTCTATAATATCATTTTCCATATAAAAATAAGTACTATATAAATTTAATTAATTTATTAGAAAAATCAATTTTTAAAATTTATATTTTCAAATTTATCAAATAAAAAGAATATTTATATCCATATTAAAAATATTATCACACGATAATATTTAAATATTTTTTTATAAATATTGAAATAATTTTCAATAATGAAAATTAATGGTTATACAAATGTTGTTCTTTTTTGGAATTATTAGTCTATAAGCATGATTTAAAAAAAATTCAGACCCTTTTGAAAAAAATTTTTTTTTTATAAGTTTCTTAAAAAACGTGATTTTTTAAATTCAAAAAAATATATGTGACTTTTTAGATCATAATTTATATTTTGAATTTGTAAATATGTTATTTAATAAAAAAATTAAAATTCTTTTTTATCACATTTCACTATGAATAAAATAATTTTATTTTTAAACTTTCAATTATAAGATCATAATTATTTAATAAAGGAAACATTATTTTTACACATAATGGATATGATACATTAGGTCATAACTAGTTTCCAAGGTAAAATCAAATAATGTATAAGTAAAAACATTATGACAGGGAGTGGAAAACAGGTTTAAAATGTCTCGAAATGGGGTTTTGAGGGATCAGTATACCATATAACCTTCCAAATCCATTATCATTAAATTTTGGATTCACTTACCCTAATTGTGACTTCCCTTTATTGAAATTATTTGGGTATTTACAAAAATATCATCCCCTATCACATATAAAATGGGATCTCCTCCCCTCACAAAACCTCACACCCAAAACCACTTAGTTTAGCTAGAAAGATACTGAACCATCACCCAACTACTAATATATAGAGAAAATTATTATTTTTTGTTCTCAAATGACCATCCATCAAAGGGTTAACCCCCTTTACAAAAGAGACAATATAATAAGTGCGGTATAAATTTCTAAATACTACTTTTTCATTTCTCTTTATTAATATGCAGTTATTCTTCTTCACATTCAATTTTAATATATTAAATTGAAATAATTATTCTCATTAGTATACATATATGTTAATATAATTAAGGTACAATAATTAACCACAAATTCCTTTTCTATTATGAAAAAAACTTGAATTGTCTGTATGTATAGATTATCACCTCCATAAAGAAACATGTTTTCCCTTAAAAACCATATGAGGATAGATAAAAAGTATATTTAATTTTTAATTATCATATTAATTACTTATTTAATATTCTGAAATGATAAACCATATTACATAGCTCTCTCTTTCAAAGAAATGAAAATCAACATCCTTTAGTATGTGCAGATTACCACCTCTATTGAACACAACGATCTATTTCCATTTAATACCTTTCATGGATTATTTGTATTAATGGATAAATATTATGTTTATTTAATCCTTAATGTTTTGTATTAAAATATTATATAAACAGTTTATTATGTGATTAATAAACAATCATCCTAAATTCCACAATTCAAAAGCAGCATATTGAGAGAAATTTTTTTTCCTCATTATATGAAATAGATTTATATTAATTTTATTCTTATTATAAGCCATAAAAATTAATATATATTAAATTAATGAAAATTTAATAATATTAATATTCTAATGTTATAATAAAATTTCAACTCAACAATCCCATAATCGCTTATTAATCATGTGATGTTCTTGTTTGTGTTGGATTATCCACCAAGTTGAAAAATGTTATGAATTTATATCATGAATGACTATAGGATGTTAATAAATGGTATTATCTGATATATATAAGTATATTATTATTTATTTTTCTTACAAAATTTATATCAATATTTAAATCATTTTGTAAGAAAAGACTCTTCGTTTGTTAAAAATCATTAAAATATATTTATTATCAATTATAACTTCAAGGATGATGAATTAAACAATAATTAAAGGGAGTTAAAGATATATTAATTATAATAATTAATATTTTAATTTTACTTTAATGAAATGTTAATAATTAATATTTTTATAATAATTAATAACTATATCACTGTGGAGAAACAAGTTTGAAATGGTCTAAATTACATACAATATACATTGAAAATATGTGTTCAATATCTATATATATGTATATAATGAATATAAATAAGAATTATAAATGATTATAGTTAAGAACAGTTTCATTAATAAGTGATTATGATTTTTATTTTTGTTACATAGGTGCTTAGAGTGAATACATAGAAGTTATGATATAAGGTAATGGGTTTCATCTCAAATTCCTCTCTTTGTTATAAGTATTGTATTATAAACCTAATTCCATTTATAAGGTGTATATATATCTAATTTTCTATATTATGTCATCAAGTATCACATATTTAGTTTAATTTATGTTTAATTTAAATCTATCACATTCACGGGGATTTAGAATTAATTCTCCTCAAGTTGTAATTGTTTTTGTTAAGAAAATTCTCTTTCAATGAGTTATGATTGTTATTATAAAAAATATTTTTTATATGTTGGGTAAATTATAATGTATATATTAATTATGTGGTATTTTATATTTAATTATATTGATTTATATTTTTACCACATCAAATCTTCTTAAATGTTAACATACATCATGAAAAATGTTGCTTCTATGGGATTTTTGGTAACTGAGACATGATTTTTTGATTTATATGGTAAATGTTTTATCTCAGTTCATATATGTTATCTATATTATTAATGTTAAAAATTCATATGATATTATATATTTTATCTTAGTAGGGATTTTTTTAAATTTTATTTCCATCAATGAATAAATTTTTGATAAAGTTATAATCTATTTTGAATTATTAGAATTTTTCTTATATGGTAATTTATCTTCCATATCCATGTTTAACCATCACAAAAATTTTATCAAATTTTATTTTTAAACACGATTAAATTTATTTAATGTTACTATAAATTTCTTGCTATCCATTTTTCATGATAAATATTTATTACACTATCAATGATATGGGTTTTCAACAAAGGTACTTTCAAAATATCAAAATCTTTTTATCTTTAAGGATCACCAATTTTGTTTTCCATACAATTTTTTTTATATATCAATTTATTTAATTTTCATGGTTTCATATTTATAGAATTATTTTAATGTAAAAACTCAAAAAAAAATATTCCACCATTTAAAAATTCGTTAAAAAAATTACCTACTACATCATCTCTTTATGAGAGGATAACAATTATTTTATAAAATACTATATTTATGTTTTTTATGTTCTATTATCTAAAATAATAATATATTTATAAAATAGGGATATTTTTTTGAATCACTATATACACACATTTATTAAATAATTTGTTTTGTTGATTATGTTTTAGATATTAAGAAAAAAAATTGGAAATTATTTTACACCATACTATTTTGGAATGTTATAAAACATATTTTCCTTTTATGAGTTATTTTGATATTAGTAATGATTTAAATATTTTTTAAAACATTTTAATGGATTAATATAGGTGGTTTTTGATATCACCCTCAAATAAATTGTTTAATTATTAACATCTCATGAGATCAATATGGTATATGAGTTATACCCCCAGCATGAAGAGTTGCACCGGTTGTATCCCAAACCTAAATATGTAAGTAGGTTATACCCAAATCCTAATATGGTACACAAGATTTATTCAGATATTAAATAGGTACACATGTTATTTCTTAATCCTAGATAGGTACATATTAAAATTCCCAATCCTAAATAGGAATGAAAAATGTTTCTCGATCCAAAAGAGGTACATGCGTTATAGCACAATAATAATGTGGGTACATAGGTTTTTATCCCAAGCCAACTATGAAATGGGAATTTGGTTACAAGGAATATCTAATATTTTTATATGTTTATATGAGGGTGGTGTTATTATGATGTAATGTTCACAAGTATTATGTGTTAGGATGTTTATGTATCTAATCTCCAAGGACACCAGACTAATCCGTTCTTGATATATTTGGATCATTATTCTATATAGTTTTTAGTAATAAAAATCATTTAAAAGAATTACATTTTTAGATTGGATATATATATATTGTGAAAAAAACTCCACAATGTCTTTTTTTTAAAGCTCCCATTGTTTTTTGGGGGACGGGGTGTTCAACCAAAATCATTGGGGGTGGGGGACCCACCCCCATTGATATATATATATATATATATTATATTTATGAAAAAACCACACACACACAAAGACACACACACACACATATGTATTATTTTATATATTATATTATTATAATATATGTATTATATGTGTCTGTGTATGTGTGTGTATATATATGAAACGATATAAAAAATAAATGAAAATAATCTTCGGTATCAATCAATCAGACCCTCAATTTTATGTCATTTGATTTATTTTATTTAATCTCAATTAATTTGAATTAAAATATGTTTATATTCCTACGAAATGAATCAATTGTTTTTCTATTCATCCCTATACTAACTATAGTTTAAACGTGATCTTTATTTATACAATACAAACTAAACCCTATAGATTAATTTTAATAAATAAATTCATAATAATAATTATATATTACTGTGACCACTCTCATATCACATTAAGTATTCTTAAATAGTGGATGTGGTCGGATACAATTCTTGTTTAAATTTTTTTTATAAAATCATAAAATTTATCAAAAATACTTTATTAGGATCATGATACAAGATATAAAATGAATAATATAAATAAAATAAATATTTAGGGTAATTTATTTATGATTTCATTTTTTATTTTCCATGATGTCACTTACAAGATCATTGACCATGTATGTTTTTTAATTTTATTAAGAATGTCAAAACTAATTATTCCAGAGATAAACACAAATTTTCAATGATGTTCCAAAAATTGTTTTTAAAATATTTGGTGATATAATTAGAAAATAACGTACTTTACATTTCTTATAGAAAACTTATTTTTGTAATAAATCCATTTAAAGATTTTTAATAATATTTATATTTATGGATACAATGCTTGTATGTTTTTAAAATAAATATGGGAATTTGTAAAAATAGGATAAATTTTTAATTTTCAAAGATGAATTTGTTGAAACAAAATATTTAACAAATGGAATTCTGAATAGAAATTCAGAAATCATGATTATGACTAAAAAAGTGGTTTGCCTTGGAAGGTAATAATATTAAGAACATATTCCAGACCTTGTGACCAATGATTAGTGGGTGATTTCATAAATCATCAATTTAAAAAATATTTTTCTATAAATATATTATTACTTACCATCTCAATAAAAGGATCCATCACCACCATACCCAAACTGAATTCTGATCAATCCCACTTTTTATGATTTTTAGGATCATTCTTTAGGTTATCCTCAACGACAGTAGAGAATTGAGACATTTTCATCAAATCATCAATGGTAACACCATAATGTAATGAAAATATATTATTTTATCTTGAATTTTTACCATTCTTGAGGGTTTATCTAATTCTAAAATTTTATTTTAGTCTTGATAATATTATCATTGAGGTTACTCTATTATGTTTAGATGGAATTTATTTTGGTAATTCGAGGATAATTATTCTTCTCATAATTTATGATTACAATTTCCAAATATATATAATATGAATTTAACTTGTCACTTTTTTTAATTTAATATATTATTAATTTTTTATTGGAATATAATCATAGAATTTTGAAAACATATTTAATATTTCTTTATCAATGGGAATTAATTTTTCTAATTATATTATCATGTTTTTTAAGTCAATATGAATATGATAATCGTTCAAAATTTATTATTGTTCTTATATAATTTTAATATACTAATTCCTAGATGAAATTTTCCCATGATTATTAATGAAATTTATTTAACTGAGTTAATAGATTCATTTTTCCCTTTATCATGTTTTTGACTAAATATTCTTGTGGACAATGTATCCACATACCAGTATTTCAATTTTCCTTCCCATATCATCTATTGCTTACTCACCATTGACCATGGTTATGATTTATGTTTTGAAACCTGTGAGGCTCAATGGGTTGATGGATATAGTGTTGATATGGAATGGCCAATCTAGCACAAAAGGTGTAAAATTACATTTTGGGGAAACCTAGATGTTGATAAAAATTTATAAATTGAGTCAATGACCATATGATGTTTGATTCTAGTGAATCATGGGTTTTCTAAGCAAGAGATATGCAGGGAACAATGCATCAAGGATTAGATGTAGTGAGAATGATGATAATGATAATGAAAATTCTGTAAAACTAATTGATTTAATTTTCTTGAACTACATAGTTTGTATTCATTTAGCCATATTATATGTATATCATTACATTTGATGCTAGAGGTACTAGATTTGGTGTGAATTTGAGTCCTATGCAATGTTATCTAGAATCACCCACCTTACTATGTACAAAATTACGTGAATGAACAATTATAAGGCACCAAACAACATGTGGTCTTAAAAATATATTATGTAGCTCGATCACAAATATAACATACTATGATTGTTCACACCCATATTCTAACTAAGATTAAATATTGTGTAACCACATTGTATTTTATATGAACTAGGATATATATATTATTTTTCATTCCTTGTCACCCAACTATTAGAATTAGGCACACCAATAGTCCATTATGTTTCTTTCATATTAGAACATTATCACCCATATATTGTCATGATCCATGGTTTTTGGGAAATTTTAGAATAATATTCTTCTTAGATTCATTTGGATAAAAGTCAGTGACAATGATTATTGGAGAATACATGAGGATGAGAAACCCCAATCATTATACAGGTCTAGGGAGGGTGTTCTATATATACCTCATAAATTAGGTATCTATCCATTATGATAGGGTGAAATTCCTCCACATATAGAGAAGGTTACACCCTTATTAGATGCATACTTCACACATCAAGTGATAAGTCCTCTATATGGGTTGGTACACTCTCCATTTTAAAACACTCTTTTGTGATCGGTGGGCCCATATATAGTTACAAAGGAGTGATTTGTAGGTAGCATAAACTATATAGTCATGGTATTAAAATCTATAAATGTTTGGGATAATCGTTCTTTACGTTGGTGTATTCCATCTGTTGAACTTACCAATGATTATTTAGTATCAAATAAACAATGTTAAACTTGTTTTATTAAAGCATATATACTTTTCCATAATATATTATGAAGGTACATTTATTCATCACTAGTTTATACTTTAGGTAAAACCAATTTGGTCTATTTATACTCACCTAAATACGAGCCTCATGATCATATGTGTGGTGTTTGTGTTGATGATGCATAGTTTGATTAATACTTTGATAGATGTGGTTTGGGTGGAGCCCGATCTTAGTAGTGATCGATGATGGAATTTTCTATTGGGGATTCCAATTAAATTTACATAGCATGTAATTCTTCTTTTATAGTTTTTTGAGGTTACTCTTGTCATAGGATGTTGGAAATTTTATTTCCCCCATACATGATGGTGTTTTCAGTGTGGTATAGATGGGATGCCAACATGTGTATCATAAATGTTTTTATATAGATGTTTTTAAATATAGTTTTCAATTTTATATATTATTAGGGTTTTATGTGGTCATTTTCACATTTTATTGTCCATGGCCTCTCATGCATATGATATTCCTACAGAGAAGTAGTTGAGAACACCTACCCTATTAGGGGAAATAATTTAGTCCCACTCATGGTTTAAAAAAAGATAATTTTTTGTCATAATGGTAAATATATTATAAAAATGGTATTAGAGTGGTATGAGTCCTAGGTTTAGAGTTGGAGTTAGTAATATTGTGAGGAATAGTTTTGGTTAATTTTAGAAATGTTATTTACGGGTATTGAATTCAGAAACTAGAAACATATACCCATTGATTAGTGTTTGTTGTTGATGCATCCTTTTACTCTATCATTGGTAATTTTCTAGTAAATCATTACTCGAAGGCCTTTGTTGTAGGGTGTAACTAGATGTTACATGCATCTAGTTGCATGTTTGATGGGTTTTTATCCATGTGATTCTTAAATGGAAATATTCAGATATGACAAAGCGATTATGGGATAATATTTTCAAATATATAAATCCACATGTAAGATAGATAGATCTAATTTTGATGTGGGTTATTTGTAAGGTCATGAAATTTATTTACCCACAATACATTGACTAGTTGAGTGATGTAGCATTGGTATACTATCTATAGTGGTATGTATTTCCTCCATCGATTGATGAGAGAGTAGAACTACAATCTATACTAATGATATTCCCACTAATAAATTTTGGACTACATGTATGTTCATTAAACATATTCTATTTTAGCATGAGCGACTTCTATGGTTCTAATTCATATTGAATCCACATGTAGGAAAGAATTTATGGAGTCTATTTTAAATATTTTTTGGACACTTTATAACAAGAATATTGTTTTTTATGTGTATTGATAATGTTATTGAAGGAAACTAATTAAAAATGATTTTAAAAAGTCATAATGAAGAAAATTTTAGTTAGATATATTTTTATCACTTATTTAAAGAATAAAACAATACAATTATAGTGTTCCTTTTTCACTAAAGTCCCAATAAATTCTCAGTGATTTCACACAGAATGATAAAATCCTCTACATTGTTCAAATGAATCATGAACCAAAACATTTATCATCTTATGGACTTGTTCATGGGGGTTTTTTAGATGAAAACCTTATTTAATAATAAATTAGGGAATAATCTGTATTGAATTAAGGATTACCATGGACTTACTCGATATGAATCAGCTATACCGAAATCTCAATAATTGTATATTATAGATTCATGATTCCCATTTTGAAATGAATTCCATTTTATAGTTTAATGTTATAATTTATCCAATAATTTTTTTTTCTATAATGGTTGGGGATTCACCCAATATTGTGTTTGATGTGTGTATTTTTCTTTGGATAAAAAAATATTAGTAGATATGCACGAAATAATTTTCATATATTTTAGCACATATGTTATCCCAAAACAGAATCTAGATTCCATTCATATGGTTAATGTATTTCAAGATATCCTTCAAGAAATTAAATAATAGGTTTTCTAATTATCCATTTTTAGTGTTTATATAGGATGGAGTTAAGAACATGATGTTCTAGGATGTATCCAATTTAGGGATTAGTTGTGTTCCTCTATATAAGATAGATATGATTAACTTTGGTACTATGATTATAGAGAAACTATAGAATAATTATCTTAACCATAACTTGGATCAGGATCTGAAAGTGTACGAATTAAATATTTGGAAGAAATATCGTATCAGAGTGATATTTTAGGTCTTTACGGATAATAATAGTATCTAGTATATACATTTACAGTGAGATAAAACATGATTAATTGGTTTTGGTGAGTGTTCCTATAGAAATATTTCATTGAAATATTCTATAATAAATGGAAGGTTAATGTAGTGGCATTTGATCTTAATAAGAAATACCAAGCTCTACTAATAGAGGTGAATTTTGGGTATTTATACTCATTTCATATATATTTTCTTTAATAATGATATGTTTCTTGATATCAATCAATATTTATGTCCTCTACACTTTTTATTGGGTGAGAAATTCCTAGATAGGGGACATTTATTACTTGTTTTTGTATAAAATTATATGTTCTTCTGATGAATCAAAAGGATTCATTTATAATGGGGAGCACATTATCCTTATCCAGGTGTATATGTATTTCAATCTTTAATGCATGAGGACGTGTGGATGTATTTTTACCCATATCCATTAGTACTACAACCTGGAATAAAAATGATATACTAATAGAATAAAAATTAGTGTTAGTGACACGACATCAAGAAAAGGTTTACTGTGTTTATATTTTTTTATCTCACTATTGAGTTGGTAAAGGACGAACACTGGGGACATGATTAATTGTGGCAATTTATCAATGCTCTAGAGTGTAAGTGACATACTGCTTTGGTGTATTTAATGACTAGACTCCCACACTCATTAAACATTCCAGTTTTTTCATGGGTGATAATATATAATAACTGGAGAAATTAGTTATATTATGCAAGACTATATGACATGAATGAAACGAAGTGGGGGTCTAGATTGTATCTTAATCACTAATCCTTATATGTGAGAGGTGTATGAATAGATGAAATCATCTATAATAAATACTGAGAGACAATACTCTCTATACCAATATAAGAAATTTCTGATAAAAAAATAAAAAATAAATATCAATGAAAGAAAAAACAAATAAAGTTAATATTTAAACATAATTATATATAATCGACATTATATAATATTAATGATACTCTTTCTCAGCATGAATAAATTTAAAAAAATTATCCCAATAGTCTATCCAAGAAAAAAACAAAAACAAAAATCTAGAATGTCCAAATTATAAATTTGATCCCTCAAAAGGATGTTGAAAAAAATGTTATTATATTTCCTTCATTGCTGATGAATCAATTAGGATCTTAACTCATAACATATTTATGGATTTTATGTTTTTATCCTTCTTTAGATCACCCATTTTCCAATGATCAATGATTATTTCAGTATCTATTAATCATTGGGTGTTATTACTCTCTCCCATGTCCGTTTTTTTATTTCCAATCAATATTCTCCATCACAAAAACCAAACAATGGGTTGTTTTGGATAACCATTTTACATCACTTTCCCTCTTATCAATATATTATTTTATTAACGCTTTTTATCATGTGAGTTCCCAAAAAATGTAATTTCATGTTTGAATCTCTTGATTACCTTGATCAAGATTAAATTTATGGGATATAATTTATTTAAGGGGGGGTGTAATGTTACATTCTAGGATTTGAAAATAAGAACATCATGATTTTTAGTGTGTATGACACCCAACACCAATACTGTAGTAAAATATATCTTCCTGAGAAATTATTATAAATTAATTTTTAGATAAAATCAATATATTTAATATTTTCTTATTAATGCAATAATTATATAAAACAAAACATGGTACTCAATTAAAATATAATTATTTAAACATGACTATCATAACATCGTCATTATATAGGTGGGTGTAAGAAACTGACCACAATTAGAGATGTCACAAGATTTTTTCATGTATTATCTTTCTTTTTTTTCTGAGTACATCTTCTTTGGGTTGTACATTGAGGTGAATTTGGGTGAAAAGTGAGAATTTTTCAAAGAATAAGGGTAGTTCATGGTTGGTGTAGAGTTTTCACAAACTATGCACAACAACTGAGAAAACTGTGTGAACCCAAAAAAATAGATTCACACGGCTGGTTCACTACTTTTTATACAATTCACCCCAATATGTGAAACAATGAATTCCCCTAGAATTTTTTCATTTTTGAAGTGCATTTTTCACCTATCCTGGCATACCTTCCTAGTAAACCTTATACAAATTATTTATTTACATAAAAACTTTCATTAAAAAATATATGAACCATAATATTGTCCTAAAATGTACCCTAAATTATATATAACATATTCGTCTACTTTTTTGGAGGCACTTGGATGAATTTACAGGGCTCCTATCTTTTGATCATCATGATTTGAAGCCCAGATTGAAGATTTACTCCTCTCCCAGTATGTGGATCATATACCGATTTTTCCCATATATTTATGATTATTATTCATTTATTTTAATTGATATTTTCTCATATTGAATTTATAAATATATCAAGGATTAATATTCATTAATAATTTGATCTTTGATCTCAAATTTGAATCAATATCTCGTTCTTCAACCGGATTAGGGTTATCCATTTCAATTTGGGGATTTATACTGGGTGATCACACATCAATGATTTGAGGTAGGTGTTATATAAATCAAATACCAATGTCATGAATTAAATTATTCTTATATTATTGAATAATATCTATTTCATGAATAGAAATCTAGTATCTTACATGGAATTAATTTATATGGTAAATTTATTAGTAAAGGGATTGTGAGAATTGGATTGTTTCGTAGGAAAAATTAATGGTTGAATTAATTATGAGGATATTGAGATTGTTGAATTGTTAAATTTTTTTTTGAATTAGTTATTTTGATATTGATATTATTGAATTGGATTAATTAATTGTTAAATTATTTAATATCATTATGTGTATATGAAAATTTACATTGGATTAATTAATTTCTGAATTAATTAATGGGTGGATTTGGTAAATGTGATATATGTGAAATTATGATATTGTGATATATATGATAATAGTGAATTGAAAAAATGGAATTTAAATGAAAATTGGTATGATGAATGGTAAAAATAGAATTGAGATATGAGATGAGATAATGAATGGTAAAAATGCAATTCAGATATGAATTGAGATTATGAATGGTTACAACAAAATTAAGATGTGAAATGAGATGATGAATGGTAACAATGGAACTAAAATGTGAAATGAGATGATGAATAAAATCAATGGAATAAAAATGTCAATTGATCAGGTGAAATTAAAAAATATTGTAATTCATATATGAATTGAGATGATGAATGGTAACAATTCCTTTCAAATATATGATACCCCATGGTGAAATTTTTGACTATGTCATGGGTTGATGTAGGTTTTGAAAGTTCAGGATTTCTTAGGAACCAGAGGTTTATGTGGTCAAATAATGAGTAATTGAATAAATGTATATAATTTAATTTCTTAATTTTATTTATTCATTATACAAAACTATAGACATTTTTGGCTAGATGTTGTTTTAGAAGTCGTTGGTGGTGGCCTGTAGAGTTATACTCACACCCTACTCAGGATTCCTGATCTATATGTGAATTGATTTGATTGTTACAAGATATGTTAAAGTAAAATGTCATATTTTAGATGATAAGCTCATGATGGATCATGGATGAGGGAACCCAATGTGGTTTTGGACCTTCTTAGGAGTTTTTATGTCTTTGATTTTGGGGGTTTTCATATTGACACCTGACGGGTATTGGAATGAAATATCAACTATTTTTTTGGATATTGTAATTCTTGTTTTGGTCATCATGGGATTCCTATATTTTTTAGGTTATGGTTTTTTATATTGGTTATTGTCATTTATTTCTAATGATATACTACTCTAATAAATAAGGTATAGTCTCATAGCGATTAATATTAATCCATTTCTTCTAGTTGGTAGTCTCTGGAATATTAGAAGGAATATAGTCACGTAGTGAACTGGTATGGGGAATTAGTGTGTGTCACCTGGGTCGGGATGTTACAATGTTGTATTAGAGGATCATTATTTTATTTTCATTTGTATTACAATTTGGAAAAGGTATATAGAAGAATAAAGTGAGTGAAGTCTTGGTTAAGAGATCATGCATGGGAGTAGTTTACGCATTTATGGTGTAATGACCAAGTACCCATGGTGTGATTAATGTTCTTAATTTGTGTTGTAACAATTGAATGCTATTTCACGTCTACTGATTCACTTGTTTTGTGATGTGATTATTCTATTTTTTTATATTTCTTAATTATTAACACGTGGCTCGAAATGAAATTATAGTTTAGTATGATTTCATTATTCTAGAAACTCGTGATTATATTGGAACATGAGTCATTTTTAGGAAAGAGTAGGATAACATGTTATGGGTAATTTATTGAGATTGATCTGTTTTACCTTGGTTGTGTAGATTTTAATGAAAAAGGTTCCTAATGTGAATGTGAAAAATGGTGTCTGATATGAAATTTAAAAATTATAAGAAAATGTGAATAATGGGTTTCTATTGAGAAACATGATTTTGAGAATGATTTTACCATTTATTAATCATGACCTAGTCATCAGATGATTAAGGGTAGTGAGTTTGCATCATTTTTGATTTTGTGGTGAGTTTTGGGAATTAATTGTTATGGATTAACATGAAAACCAACATTTGATTTTTTTTAAACTAGTGTTTGGTGTCCTAAGATGCGTGTTTGACATTGTAGATCTATGACTGCATGAATAATCTTTTAGATGAAATGACATGAGGTCTTGGATGGAGATACTCCTGTAGTAGTGGGACCTTACACAATAGTAGTGCTGGGTGAGGAATTTGGAGGGAAGTTATAAATGAACATTACTCAGTTTATGATATTAATGGAAAGAGAACAAGGGTGGGTTGTGATAAACATGTCTGATCTGATGAGGGAGATTAAGTTGAATCACCCTCCAATATTTACTATAGTTGGTAGACTTGATCCAAATGAGATTCGGATTGAGCCTATCTAGACAATACTTGAATAGTAAGATACTTCTGTAATGAAATGATTCATGGTGTAATCTTACATGTAGTGAGGATCAGTGAAGCCCTTGAGGGATGTTTACCCCCACACAGGGTCGACATATGAGATGGCATGGAAGAACATTTTGGAGAAGTTCCTAGAGATCTTTTATCCAAATATGATAATAAAATAGAGAGAAACTAAATTCACAAGGTTTAGTTAGGTGAGTATATCCATGATGGACTACCCTGGTCGATTTAGAGACTCACATTTCATTTCTCCAGTGCTGACTGAGGATGAGATTGTTACTTCAAGGTATTTATTGGATAGGCCTAAACATGAGATTAAGTCCAAAATTAAACTCTTTGGGTCAATGAAGTTCATTATGGTGGTGGATCATTCTCTCATAGCCGAGGAGAACCTAAAGGAGGATTCCATTGAAGGATAATTGTTTTTCTACGCAATCATGTGGAACATATTCCAAGAGAAAAAAGTTTCTATATGATAATTTCATCTAGGGGGATTGTATGAAAAGTGTCTAGGGGGATGTATTAGTAACCTAGGATCCTACCTATGTTCTATACCACCTATTTTGTGGAATTCTGAACTATTGTAGTCACTGACCTTGACCACTGGTAGATTGTTGATCTAGTGGTAATATGGGACACCTATAGAGATTCTGTAAGAACCCAAGATATAAGGGTGGTGATGGAGGAGAAAGATTTATCTAGAGTGTGGTAAGGTGATCTTATACACTCTATCGGTCTAGCATGTGTTTTCATACTAGAAGTAGTGGTAGTTATATTTGTAGTGGTGTTTCTAGGTAAGAGTGCCCGAATTAGAATAGTTGGGTAGTTCAGGTAGTGAAAAATGAATCATACAGAAGAGGTGTATGTCATATACATGTAATTTATCCTATAATTATAGATAGAAAGGAATGACCATTAATAATTAGAGGTACTATTCCTATATATTTTACATCATCTAGTTCTATGATCGATACCGGTGCATCATAATCAATTATTTTTTTCACAATTTGTTGATGGGTTGAGCCCTACTGTGAAGTTCAAGAGTGGGGTTTTGATGATAGATACACCATTGGGATTATATTTGAGGGACATATGTTAGAGAATGTGGTGTTATATCGATGTTAGGGAGTATAATTATTCTATGAGAGCTTTATATTATTGACATGTTAGGTATTGACATAATTTTGATTATAGACTAGTGAGTAGCATACCGTGCACATATATATTTTTAGTGTAGTAGAGTGACTATTAAGTCCCCTACGGGTGATACTTACATCTATCATGGATTTTGGGATATCTAGGTGAGCCATGCAGAGAAAATTTATCATCAGTTGGGGGAGGTCACTAACTAGGATTATATTATGTTGCTATATGATTGGGGTGTAAAAAAGGATGTATTCCCCCATATAGTAGACAATTTCATGATTTAATTCTTGAATAATTCTCAGGGATTCAACCTAAGAATGATATTTAATTTATGATTGATCTAATTCTTGGGGATGATCCATTTATTATTCCACCATATAGAATGGCACCAATAGAGCATTAAGTTCATAAAACTCGGCTAAAATAGATACTGGATAATGGATTAATCTATCTGAGAATATCATCACGAGGTTATCTAATTTTTTATGAAAAATAAGGATGAAAATACTTGATGATTTTGTGTTGATTAATAGAATTTTATCTGGATGATAGTGACAATCCGACAAACTCTTCCCTGTATCGATGATCTCTTTGACTGGTGGAGGTGATCTCCCTTCTTCTTAAAAATTGTTTTGGGATTAACGTATCATTAACAGAGAGTTCAATCTTCAAATATACTAAGGACTTATTTTAAAAGTATGTATGGACATTATATATGTGTTATATTTGGATTTATTAGGTACACTTCATGAGTCACATCTTCTCATTGGAAGGTGTGTTAGTGGACCAATAGAAGTTATATGTATTATATCATGGGAACATCCATTTTTTTTTATATATGTAGAATTCTAGGGTAAGGTTTATATTATTAGAGATTCATCTTGGATATTTCCCAATTGGATGAACCCCTTTCAAGATTAACCAAATATTTGATAAATTTTGAATGAAAAAATCATGTGAGAATATCTTCTAGGAATTGAAGAAGAATTTAACATCAGCACCAGTATTTATCCTACCCAGTCGAGGTGAGGAGTAAAAAATTTTTTATAAAACTTTTAAATTGTTCTTGTGGATGATTTGATATGGGGGGATCAGGTTGTGGCTTATGGGTCTCTATTGTTGAGAACACATAAAAAACAACCAAAGACCAGACCACGAATTTGGTGTAGTTGTTTATGCTCAGATGTGTTGGAAAAATTTTCTGTTAGTTTAGATATTTAATGAGTATAATGATAAAACTATCTTAATGTATATCTTTTCACTGTGTAATTTTAATCTTTGATAGCAGAGGTGGGTTGAGTATATGAATTCGTTTTATTTTTACCTATCATATACACAATGAAAGGGGAACATAGTATCAAATTATTTATGTAGGAAAATAACAAACCAAGTTGTTTAGGATTATTGTACAAAGTGGAATTTGATGGCTTTACTTGATGAGATGGAAGTTTTGGTTTCAAAGAGTTATTAAAAGATGACACTCATATCAGTTTCAGTGAATTCTAAACTTTTGAGATGGACAAGGGATATTAAGTATGAGGATATGGAATGTTTAGATTTGAAGGAAATTCTTGAATGTGGGGAGGCACCTAAATAGTATACTATATGTGAATATGGGATCACTTTTTTCTAGAATTGGGTTTTTTCTATTATCATGTGGGAGGAGATGATTTTGGTACCAGGTGTAGTGGAAGCATTGCAGTGGAGGGAATTATATTAAAATTTATTTTAGTAATCATTGACTAAAACCAAGAGTGAGGATCTTTCACATAGAATTTTTAAATAATTTAATTAATATATGAATAAATAAATACATGGTCTTAGAAAATTTCCTCATTGATGATTGTTGATCATCCCAAAAGGGCCTTCCGGATAACCTTCATTGCGCTTGTGAGGTTACAGGGGTAAAATCCATCTAGTTGTGATCCACACATACTTTTATGGTCTCTGAGATATGTCACTCAATTTCTAGGTGCTAGAACTGTGAATAAAATGTCTTGAGTTTTTCATTATTGACCACTTATTATTGGGTATTACGGAAATTTTTGTTTTGGGTTTTAAATTTTTTAGAGGGAGATAGGAGGAGGAGTAGAGAGGGAATTCATTGTTTGAAACAATTCCCTATTCCCAAACATTGAATGTGTTTTAAATGCTATAGAAAATAGAAATAATAGTTTATTTATAGAGCATGGATTTTGCTCACAAAATTTAATTTCATAATAGAAATTAAATATAATTATCACCATTAGTAAAATAAAATGACACAAATATTAATAATAGTAATATTGATATTTTTTTTATGGTGAACCAAATTGTGAAGAATAAATAAACTATAATTATGGATTTGTAAATAATTATTTAATCACAAGACACTATCTTGGTTCATTCGCACTCCTCTTACATTTTTTGAACACCTAAATAAATTTTTTATTAAAAAATGCTAAATAAATATTTTTAAAATATTCAATAAAACAAATAAATATATTTTATTCAAAATATGGTGAATAAATCTTTATTTAATTTATGTGATCAATAAAACATGAAATAAAATTATTCCCTATTCTTGAGAATAATATGTATTCCAAAAATTAAATTCAAATAGAATTTAGTGGAGTCCTATAGAAACACAGAGTGTGTGGGCCTATAGGATTCTTTCCCATGGGCATTATGAAGGAATGCCTAAAGTCTAGGATTACATTCATGTAATTGGATAAGGAACGCATGAGAAATAATTTAATGTCACAATGAAAACAACCACTTAATAATTCTCATTGCGTTATATAATAAATATGGAATAATATATCATATTGAAGGATTCATGATGGTGTAATAAACCCATATGCTCGATACATAATTCTTTGACTATTTGAAATAAATTCATCATAACACCATGGACAAGTAATTTAGGGATATGGTTCTATATCAATCAATTGGATGAAATATTAGCTTCCCTAAATATGGATGAGAAAATAATTCCTTGATTTATCTATCAAAAAATGTCATTCATGATGATCCCAATGTACCCTTCATTATGCCAACAAATGTCATGATGGTTTTCGTCATCAAATATATGTTCGTAAGTCATGACAGGAATTAATGATAATATTAAATTATAATGAACATTACACATGCGTGATGATAAGCGTAACCTCTAACACCAAAACACACAAATTTTCTAATTGTTGGTTTATTATCAAAATCTACAATCTTGGAGATTACCATTTCCGATCATCACAATAATATGACTTATTCTTTTTAATTACTTGCGCCAAGTGGTGTATATATTATGTTTTCCATAATATTATGTTATACAACCATAGAACTATATTAATAATATTTTTATAGTACTTAATGTTTCTCATATTAGTGTCAAAATACTATAACATTATCAATGTGACAAATACTCTAGGACATTATTATATTAAATTCTTGATGAAAAATGAAAAATATGAAATAATATATTTACTTTACTATTTAATACTTCAAATATTCTTATAATAATATTAAGAATAGTTTTCTCTAGGACACCAACACTAACAAACTCCCACTCAGACAAGAGCCATCTCCCTATGACTTTCAGTCTGAAAAACCTCACATGATAATCAGGTTTATACTGAGTAATTTATTTATTCAAGGGGTCTGACACATTGTATTCTATGGAAATACTACCCAATACAACCTCATCTCTCAATGAATTATCCTCTAATATATAATACTTCTGATGTATGTGCTTCATCCACTTATATATCATTGGATATTTTGAGAGAGCCACTACTGTAGTATTATCACAATATAGTGTGATGAGATCTTTACTAAATGGTTCCACATCAATATTTTAGATAGACTTATGCACCAAAACATATTATTTAGATACATGAGAAGCCAAAATATTATCTAAATCTACTATATAATATACAACCACATCTTACATTGAGCCCTTCTAGCTCATAGCACCTCCACTCAAAGTTATGATGTATCATGTTTGTGAATTAATGCCATCTTGATCATTTTGGAAACTAGAACCCACATATCCTTCGATGAATAATTCCAATAATACTCCAAAAACCAATAACATATCCCTATTATGACTCAAATACTTAAGTACATTATTGACTACCATTCAATAGTGTCCACCTCGATCGTCATGATATCTAACAACCACACTCAATATGTAGGTGACATCTAGACTAGTACATAACATAGCATAACTGACTGAACCAATTTAAGATCCAAATGAAATAAGTTAATTTCTATTTCATTACTCAGTGATATGGGGACACATTTTTAGCGTAATATGAATTCCATATGAAGCTAGAAATAGTCCCCTTTGGTATTGTCCCATATTGAAACTCTTCAATATCTTCTAAATGTATGTTATTTGACATATGTTGATCATCTTCTTGAATCTATCATGATGGATCTTGATCCCAAGAATATTTTCTACCTCCACTAACTGTTTCATGGAACATAATTTATTCAACCATGCCTTAATAGACCATAACACTTTTATTTCATTTCTAACAAATAATATTTCATTCACATATACTATTAAAAAATGACTACACTCACACAAAAATGTTTGGTGATACAGGAATAACATTCATTCATTATAAAACTAAATTTTTTTATGATTTCATCAAAAATAATGTTCCATGACATGGATGCTCGATATAATCCATAAATAGATTATAGAAACACGCCTATCCTATTGGAATCCTTTGGAGTCACAAACAATTAAGGTTGTGTCATGTAGAAATCTTCATGAAGCATCCCATTAATGAAGGATATTTTGAAATCCATCTTCCAAATATCATAGTCAATGTATGTCATAATGAAAAGTAGAATTCTGATGGATTTCATCATTGCAACTAGTGAAAAGGTTTCATTATAGTCAATACCTTGATGCTGTGTAAACCCTTTTGCAACCAGTCGCACCTTATAAGTACTGACTTGTCCTTCCATATCCAGTTTCATCTTTAATACACATTTTCAAACAATAATATTTACATCCTCTAGAGACTCTACGAAAATCCAAATTGGTTTTTGGAAAGTGGAATCCATTTTAGAATTCATGGATTTCTTCCACTTGGAAATATCAATTCTTGTTACTGCTTTCTTTTTTGGTTAGAGGATCATTATTATTATCTAAAAAATAGTTGACATCCTCATTAACTAGATAACCAGACTATTATAGTTCTCTAAGATCTCTATTAATCCAACATAATACATGTGTCTCCGAAATAGTTTCATCTTACATAGGGCTTTGTGAAATCTGAACCTATAGAAACTCTTGTGTTCCTTGAACCATAACATCATCAATGTTTATCTCGCTCCCACTATCTCTTTTGGATATTTTCACCCTCTTAATAGACGTGTCTTATATTTCCACTATAACTTTTTTTCTACGATCATATTCGTAATATAACTTTTTTCCTTATGGTATCATATAAAGGTACAGTTTTTGCCTCGGGGTGCATGTTTATTACCTGAAGGGGCCTTAACAAATTCTTCTCATACCCACACATGTAAATTCAATAACATGGTTTTTTTTTCAACTCCAAATGTTTCTTGGAATACCATTTATCAATTTAGTTTATACTTAATTTAGTATGTATCCTACTGTTTGTAATGCATACACCAAAAATTATTATAGAAGAATTGCATCACTCCCCATTGATCTCACCATGTCCAAAAATGTGTTGTTACTTATTTTTCTTACACCATTCCATTTAGGATTGTAAGGATGAGTGAGTTGGTATTAGATCCCAAACTCCCGTAAGTATTCAATGATATATTGATTAAGATACTCTTAATCATGGTCTAAGAGGTATTTCTTAATCATCTATCCATACTAGTTTTCCCCTTCATACTTTTATTTCTTGAATTTATCAAAATAATATGACTTACACCTCATTTAGTAAATATCCATATCTACTAAAATAATCATTAAATTTTATTAATTTTGAGTAATCACCCATTGGTTCAACGGAAAATGGTCCAAAATCAGTGACATTAACTAATTCATGAAGTTATTTAGCCCTTTATCCTTTCCCACTAAATGGGAATTTGGTAATTTTTTTGTAAACCTGTGTGACACATATCAAGTGGTTTTAGTTCAAATGATTCTAAATATCCAAATTGATATAATTTTTCCAAGGGTTTTTCATTTACATGGCCTAGTCGGTAATGCCAATGTTGTGTGTGGTTTGAATCATGTGAACTAACATAATTATTGATTTCCATTACACATTTTATGTAATACATCATGTAAAAACTGGTAGGTAAATTTACCTTACGATAAAAATGAAATCATTATAAAATAAGAAACATTTGTTTCCATTTTTTGAAAAAAAATCCATTTGTATCTTCTATAGATAAATAAATAATGTTTTTGGTAACTGAAGGAACATAATAACAAACCAAGATAATTATGGTAATAACTTTGATGTGGTAGTCCATGATAGCTCTAGTAGAAAGTTTAGATATGTTGGTTGTTCATTTATCAACCTCCCCTCGATCAATTTTTCTAAATCTACTTTGATCATGTATTTGAATACATATGTGATCCCCTAAACCTGTGTCTAATACCCAGTTTTTAAAAATAGATTATTTGGACTCTATAATAAATTATCCTAATTAATCCCATTTCTTCTTTAACTAGGAGATGTTTTTCATTCTGTGGCCCTTCCTTCCACATGATAAACAGACATCATATTATCCCCTTTAATCCCCATTCTTCTTCATGGAAGTGGTTGAAGATGTTTTGGGAATAAATATATTTTCATTTACATTCAATTTTATCAATATAATGATATAATGGGGTTAATGCATTATATATTTTTCTTCTTCGATAATTATGATAAGAAGTTATGTTAGAGATTTATCAAGGTTTTTCATATTAAAATTCACAATAAAATTGGAGAAGATCTGAGAGTGTGATGCCATAATGAGATATGTACCTAGTTCTTCAAGGAGTTTAAACCCTCGAACCTCTAAAAGCTTAATGTATCTAATGATCATGACTACATGAGTCCTAGTTGGAGGACCCTCTCCAAGATTACATTGAAAGAGAACCTTCAAAATCTCCAATAGTTCTTCTCATGCTCTCCCCTAGGGAAGACCATGGAGGTTCTCTAGCATCATATACACATCCATGTTTTCATGAGACTTCATGAATTCAGTAGATAAAGATGAATGAATTAAACATTTAATGTCAACCGCACCATTAATATTTTTTTCATAGACTAGGAACACATCATCACTTGCCTCTTGAGAATGCAAATCAGGTATTGCAGATTATAGAACATAAGATTTTTGTTCATGGCGTAGAACAAACCAAAGGCATCTAATCCACTCATGGAAGATACTTATAATGATGATATTATCTTTATCCAAAATTTATTGAAAGTATAGTGTAGATTATGAGCATTCAATTTTATTCTATAATTGAAAGAGTGTATTATTATCAAATTTCATGATCAATGATTTTGTGAGATATAATAAATTAATTTATGTTGGTAAATATCCCACTATTTTATCATGTCCGTATAGCCTCCAACATTGAACATAGAATTTCTAGTTTCTATTACATTCCAATATTAAAGGATCTACATTTCCCTTCGCATAACTCCAAAAGGGTTAGTCAAGATAATTTCAAGGTATTTTGGTAGGAAAGTCATTTCCAACTGAATGCATATAGCTCCTTGATTCATTGAGTTGACTCCCAAATCCAGAGATCTAGACATGGATTTTCTCAACTCTCGCTTCCAAATAAAATGATGTCAAGCGAGGGATAATCCATTTGGTGTAAAGTTAATTTCAACTAGAAACATTCATAATAAATTCCCTTATAAAATTATGTTTCCCAGCTAGAGTTTTTGAAACACATAGTTTTATTGTTTTTTGATCCTAATCAAGTAACGAAAGGCTTAGATTGTCTAAATATTAGATTGGGGTATTTTATTTTGTTATTTATAAATAATTATTTTATTTTATCCTTGACATGTATTGTTAGTATTTAAGTTGGTTTTTATTTAATTAATTAACCATGTTTGGATAAAAAAATTATGAAAAATAAATTTTATTTAAATTCCCACTTTTTATGAAATTTTATTCAATTATGTGAAAGTAGCTTTCATAAAAAATTGTAATTTTAATGTATTAGATATAAAATAAATAATTCAATAAATTTCCCCATAATGAGATTATATGATGGATGGTTTAATGAGAAAAAATTAAATCAACATATGAACAAGAGGAAATAACCCTTTGTGCTGGACATTGCATAAGCAACATCATTCCACATGTCCTCCTATGTATCACCAAGGAGTTGTTATGGTTCTGTATAGAACTATATCCACGTGTTGTGGGATGATCCATTAGTTACAAATATTTATTATTGACATACAGGTGAGGGGAACCAAAGGATTGGTTAAATGGACGTATATAAATATCATTGGACACATAGGTCCTACATAATAATGGATGGCGGTATAACTCACAGTCCATTTTTAATTTAATATTTATCAAATGATAAAACATACAATAAATATATTTAAATAAATTCAAACACATACATATGGATTGTTCAATCTCATGATCAGTCATACATGAAACTATTATTCAATAAGTAACTGTATAAAATTGATTTATTTATTCATTCTATATTATTATTATGTACATGCATTTATTAATTAATTCACATTGATCTTAATGATCACCCAAACTTAATTAGAGATACACATCAATTTAGAATTCCAAGAAAATATCAGGAAGAAAATTTTATTACATATTTATTATAGAAAATTAATTGATTATTTAAAATTATTTAAAACCATTATTATATTATTTGACACACAATTATGATTGAATCAATAAAATAATGTTTTAATTACAATTTTTTTTCAAATTATTGTATATTTAATTTTTTTCATTAATGGGAGACTACATGTAATGTACATCCAGTTACATGAAATGTATCTTGGTTGTTATACATCCATGTCACACTCTTGGGGATTCAGTTTGATAACTCATCTTGAATACACGGTCTGTACAAGCTAGCAACACACCCTGTATCCACATTCCGCATGCAAGGATGGCCCGGTCAATAAAAATTGTCCCATAAAATTAACATGTGTTTTTAATTACTCTACACATCTAGATACATTGAACATTCGTATAAGGAATGTGCTATAGCCGCATTCAATGTAAACATGCTTTGTCGACCAATGATTTGGAACTTCGTGATAGCATCTCTGGTGGTTCTTAATTTCTTCATAAATCTATAAAAATATGAAACACTGAAGGAACACAATTAATATATCGATAACATGTTAATTAAAATTTAATTAAAGGGAAAATACCATGAAATGAAAATCAAACCATGATAGCACATAGATCAATAATCAAATAAATAATTATAAATATAAACAAATCATCCATTCAATAGCACAAGTTGGTTGTAGGTGCATAAAAAGTGTTGTGGTGGTGTACTATATATTCAAATTTATTTTAAGAATAATATCCCAAAATCAAGAGAGAGGATCATGAACATAAAATTTATAATAATTTATATAATATATGATGAAATAAATACCCGACCTTAAGAAAATTATACATTGATGATTTTTGATCACCCGATAAGGTCCTTCGGCATTACCTTCATTGTGCTTGTATGAATTGAAGGGTATAATCCCAATAGAGGTGATCCACACATACTTCAATGGTCTTTGAGTAATGCATCTCATTCTTCGGGTACTTTTGCGGTTAATCAAATGTTTTTTGTTGTTCATTATTGATCACTTGTTCTTTGAACATGAATAAATTCTATATAGGGTTTCTCATTCATTAGAGGGAGTGAGGAGGGGTCGAGAGAGATTTTTTTGTGCGAAAAATTTATTTATTCCCAAACATGGAATTCGTTTTGAATGATGTACACATTAGGCATAACCATATTTTTATAGATATAAGTTCTTTTTTTTCATAAAATAATTTCATAAAAACCATTTAATATAATTATAACTATTAATGAAATATAATTCCACATAACTATAATATTGTTATTATTATTTTGTGTTGTGAAATTTTATGAAAAACGTATAAATAATATTTACCCACTAAAAAATAATTATTTTATCACAAGACATGGTCTTGGTACATTCAAAGTCCACATTCATTTATTGAACACATGAATAAATATTTTATTCACATAAAAATTATTTTATTTAAAAACTAGAAAATTAATATTTATTAAATATTCTATAAAAAATATAAATATATTTTATTCACAATCTGGAAAAACATATTTATTTAATTTATTCGATCAATATAACATGAAAAAAATTATTCACCGATATTGAGAATAATATATTTTCCATTAATTAAATTCAAATAGAATTAAATCATGACAAATAGAAACCCATAGTGTGTGACCCTCTAGGATTATTTCTCATTGGTATTAGGTGGGTTTATTAAAGTCCAAGAATACTCTCTATCCAGGGGTAAAAAAACCCAAGATAATGAACTTAAATTCATAATGGCCACTACAACATACAAATTCTCACTGTATAATATAATTTTTTTGGCCTAATTTATCATCATGGGGGTTTCATGATAGTGTCATCAACCTATATGCTCGATACACCATTTTTTGAATCTCTGAAATTAACTCATCATTACACCATGGACATGGAATTTAGGGTGATAGCTATATTTCTATCAGGGGTCAAGGTATCAAATTCTATAAATATGGAAGGGAAAATTCCTTCCTTAATGTATCCATTAATAAAAATGTTATTTCTGACAAACCAAAAATACCCTACTTCCAGCCAACATTTGGTGTGTGGGTTTTAATCACAAAATCAAATTGTGTGAGTTGTAACATTCATTAATAACAATCATAAATTCTAAAGACCATTACAGATGCTCGTAGAAAGGAATATATCATGATACTAAAACATGTGGAATTTGTACCGGCGAGTTTTTTCTCACAATAGCCTGTCTTAGAGATTACCAAGTGAGAAAATCATGATAAGAAGTCTCTTCTTATTATGAGTACTCGTACCATGGGATCTATATTAAATATGTCCAATCATAGTTTGTTATCCTACTATAATACTATATTAAGAATACTATTATAGGACTTCATGATTATCATAATAGTGGGTAACTAATACAACCTTATCAACGTGAGAAATACTGTTGGAAATAATTACATTAAATTCAAGAATAATATTCAATAATATGTAATAAGATGTCTAATTTAAATTTATGTCATCAAATATTCATGTAATCAATGTACAAATTGTTGGTTCTTGGACACCAACTCTAAAAGTTGATGTGTGAGTTTCATGCCTCAATGTGGTTAGTACATCGAGGTGTGATAAAATTATACCATGACCAATGATGATTATTTATCTTGGTCAGAAATGAAAAAAAGATAGTTGGGTTTATGACATTATTCTACCCCAATCAACAGGTAATGGATGAGAGTAAATGACCTGGTGGATTATTACAGCAATTTCCCATTCTGTAATAGAAGTGGGGTGATGTGAAGATGGACATTATGTTGGGTATCCTATGGATTCCTCATAATAATGACACTATTTGGGTTACATTAGAATATTTGACAATGGTAGGACAATTATTACCAATTAAAAATATGGTCATAGTAAATAAATTAGTAGAATTATACTATCGAAATATAGTCTTATTGCATAGGGTTATAACGAGTATTGTTTTCGGCCATGTGTCATGATTTACTTCATGTATCTGGTAGGGCATACAAAAGGTTCTTGGTACAAAGGTCTTACGGAGTATGGATTTCCTTCATAAAAAAGATGGGATGTCAGAACAGACTATAGAGATGCTTGATAATATGATTTGAGCATGTGTTATAGTTTTTAGTGGATCTTGGGAGAAGAAACAAGATTTTGTGGAGATCTCCTATAACAAAAATTATTCATAATATAATTAAATTGAAAAATATGAGGGACTTTCTCGTAGTCCATGAAGATCATGTCTATTCTGGATGGTGGCAGGTGAGTCAAGACTGTTGGGATCAAGTCGCATGTCGGAGAAAATGGAGAAGGTATAATTGATTTAGAAGCATATGGATATGGATCAGAGTTGAAAAATTTCATAAACTAATAGAAATAAAACACCGTTAGAGTTTACTGTGGGTGATAACATATTCCATTGGGTATCATCTAGATTTGTTACCACATGATATAGAGACAGGGGAACTTGGTGACTAGGTTTTTTTGATTGTTTGAGGTTAGGGAGAGAGTTAGGTTGATGGAATAATAATTGGATCTTACTAAGATATATAGTGTTAAAGATTACAATTTTAATGTTTCACAACTTCATCAGTATCACCCCAAAACTTCTTATTTGATCTTTGTAGATGATATTGAGCATGAGGTGCATTTTTCCTTTATGGTGGATCCAATAGGTTTGTTGGATCATAGTGAGAAGGTGTGTAGGGTATGAAAATGATGATAGGTATTGTGTTGTGGTAACATGGGAATTTAAAAGAGGGAAAATGGGAGGGAGAAGCATATATGAGGGCTAAATGGCCCAATATTTTTCACTCTTAATAATAGATGTTCTTAGGAGTATATCTTGAGGATGTGTTTTTATATGTTTGGGAGGTTGTAAGAACCCAACCATTTCTATAGATTCCCAGTCTTGATTTCATGTATGATTTAACCATGTTTTGAGTCCTTCTTGTTTAGGATGTGCCTTGGGGTGTTTTTCGGTGAAAAGTGAGAATTTTGGAAGGAGGAAGGGTATTATACGGTTGGCGCACAGTTTCCCCAAAATGTGCAACCCAGCCCAACTTACCATGTAAACCCAAACAGAGGGGATCTACGTGGATGGAACAATGTTTTTCATAACACATTCTAAATTTTAAGAAAATTTGCACCCCCTAAAGAGGTGTATTGTTATGGAACATATTGTTGGAAAAATGTTTCCCCCTACCCATGAAAATGTGCATGACTTTTTTAATTAAAATTAAATGTTTTTTAAAATAATAATTGAACTCCATTTTAACTGAAATAGTCTCCAACTGAATCGTGGCTTATTAATCTCAATTTTTGAGGCTCCTAAACAAATTCTTATGGCTCATGACCACCATTATTCATGATTTTAAGTGAAAATTGAGGATTTTCACCTCTCTCGGTAAGTGAATCATATCCTTATTGGACTCACATCCCTTATCATTTCTTCTCCCTTTCATTGAAAGGATTTTATCCTCAATTGGATTTAGATCAAGATCTAGTTTTAATAGATCTTATTGTTTGATCTTGGGTCATGTATTTGAATCAAGATCTCAATCTTCAACATGATTAGGGTTTTGTATTTCAATTTTGGGGATTCAGTTTTCGCAACTAGTTATCAACGAATTGAGGTAGGTGGTCTATTATACAAATCCCAGTCTCTTGAATTCAATTATGTGTATCTAATTGTATAATTACTATAGGATGATTATAAATTTATTTTTCTACATTTAATTAATTAATTTAGTAAACTAATTAGATAAGGGATTGGAATATTGGGATTGTTTATTTGGCATAATTAATTAATGAATTAATTATTGGAATATTGGGATTGTTGAATTTGAATAATTGATTATTTATTTGATTTTTTGTAGATTAATATTATCAAATTGAAATAATTACTTATTGGATTAATTTATTTAATTGAATTGATTAATTGTTTATATAAATAATTAATAGATTTTGTAAAATTAATTAATTGTTGAATTTATAATAGAATTGATGTGGTTAATTAAATGTTGAATTAATTAATTTGATAAATGTGTAAATTAATTATTTGGATATATGTGATCAATTAATTATTGAACTAATTAATGGAATGATGTGAATATGAAAATATATGTTTGATTAATTAATTTTTGAATTAGTTAACTGATTGTTAGTGTAAATAAGATATTGTGATATATGTGAATTTGAGATAAATGTGATAATATGATATTTCTGATATATGTGATATTTTGATATTGTGATTTATGTGATATTTGTGAATGGTAATAATAATATTTAGATATGATTTCAGATAATGAATGGTAACAATGGAATTTAGATATGAATTGTGATGATGAATGGTAATAAAAGAATTCAGATATGAATTGAGGTGATGAATGGTAACAATGAAATGTATATGTGAAATCATATGATGAATGTTAATAGTGACATTCAGATATGAAATAAGATGATGAATGGTAACAATGGAATTCAAATGTGAATTTTGTAGATGAAGGGTAACATTGGAATCTAGATACGAATTGAGATGATGAATAGTAACTATGGAATTTTGGTATATGTTATCCCTTAAGAATATTTCATACATCAGCATGGGCTAATGCATATTTTGAGAGTTCGTGTATCATTATGAACTTAATGGTTATATGATCAAATAAAGTGTAATTGTCTAAAGGAATGACATATATATTTTTTAGTGTATTTATTCATTATATAACTACATTGAATATTTTTACTTGATATTGGTTTAGACACAATTAGTGGTGGATTACTGAGTTGTACTTTCACCATACTCATGCAGCCTACTCGGTACCTAAATCTATTTCATAGTTGTGAAAAAGGTAACGGAAAAATTCCTATGTTATATAGATGAGTTTGGATGGAGAATGGATGAGGTAACCAAACATGGTTTAGGACCCCTCATGGGAATTTTTAGTGTCTTTGATTTTTGGTTATTCATATTGATAGTTGATATGTATTGGCAAGTAATATATACTATTTAGTTTTCAAAATTGTATTTCCAATTTTGGTCATCCTGGGATTCTGGTGTTATTATGTGTATGATTATTATTTTTGGTTATTGTTATTTATTTCATAGATTTTTCTTCTATGATAAATATGGTATAGTCTCCCCATGATCAATATTAGACCCTCGTATCTAGTCAATAAGCTCTGGCATATGGGGAGGCACACTTGATGTGAAATATCAAATTGGCCCGGGGCATTGGTGTGTGGAACCAGAGTTGGGATGCTATAATGGATTTGAATAGTACTAGTTAAATTTTTTAAAATTTTATGGTTTACAAATATATAAAATAAATTCAATGATTATTTATTCATTAGAAAAAAATTATAATCTTTTGAATGCAAAATTACAGTTTTCTGAAAAATTGAATTTTTCTAAATGATAGTTTTGTCAATTTTTATGAAAAAATTTATAATTCATTTTAAACACTATTAATAAAAAAATTTGAAAAAATAAAATTAATTTTTCATATCATCATATAAAAATAATCTATGGGTGAATAGTTTTGATTTCTCTATAAAAGATTCAATTTTCAATGAATAATTAAATAATTATCTTTACAAAAAAAATATTTTCATTTATAATTTTTACAAAGATAATTTATTTTATTAAAATAAATTTAATATAAAATCAGTTCAATTATATTAATATTTAACTAATTTAGGTCTTTTAATTCAATTTGTTGAAGAATATTTATATTAAAACCTTCTATAACTATGTAGAATTTCACATCGAAACCCCACCTTTTCATCATGTCTTCTGGAATAATTTTTAATTAGATTATGCCACATATATGAACTGAATTTTGAAAAATGGACCAAAAATTTAGAATAAATAAAATATTACCTAATATGATTATCTTCATTTTTTACCAAAATAAACAGTTGAAAAAAAATTATTTTTCATGGTGATGGTAAAATGGCTTTACCATGGGTTTAAGATAAGAAGACATGGGTTAAAATGACCTACCAAATTGTATAATTATTATTTCATTTCAATATTTACACATTATAAAATCTATAATTAGATCATAAGGTTATTTATATTCTTCTGGAATGTGATGAAATATATCACTTTCGATTGTTTTTAGAAATTTACATGTAATATCCAAGGGGGCTCCCTTTCCCCACATATAAAAGTGCACCTACACCCCTCACTTATTCAAGACTCTAAAGAAAAAGGATTGTCAAAATCATACAAAAATATCTCCCAAACATCTTAATATATATTCAATTGCTTCTGGTAATCCCAAAATACCATCCCTAGGGTCTTGAAGGGGTGATACAAAGGAGGATTCTCTGAGAGATGGTAATTATCTTAACAAAGTTATTTCATTTTATTTATTCTTTTTTTCCCAAAATTAATTATGTTATAAAACATAAAAATTAGTAACACAAGTATTTAAAATATATTTACATATTATTAAATTTATGTAATAATATTTATCGATCTCCACTTCCATCAAACGCGAAACGAAATCATCGATCGTGTGTACGGAGGACAACTTCCTCACAAACCTATGTTGTTCATTTTCTATAAGCACATTTAAAATATGGATGTAATTATTTATTTACCACATGTATATGATATTTATGATAATATTATACTTCTTTATTTTTAATACCATGTATACATTACTACACTACATTCAATTTGAAATATGCTAATGTCCCTCGTGCATACGACTAACTACTCCCTCGTGAAGTGATTTGATTCATTTTTCATATACGATTTATATGCAATGTAATAAAGATAAAATTTAAAAATATATGTGATATATATGCTATGATATTTACTATTTAAAATTAACATATCACCCACTTTTTTACCCTTTAACTCATTAATTGAATGATATCATCACTCATGTATACGTATGACCTACAATATCCATAAAGAGATGCGATTCATTTTCAATGTCCATCTATCATAAATGTGTATAAAAATGTATCTAATTATTAAATATTATTTTTATGACATTATAATAATTATCAATAATATATCTATATATTTATTTTTCATAAGAACTACAACTTTCAAGACAAGACACGATTGAGAAAACAAAGAAACAAATAAAAAAAATTAAAACTAATGAATTATTATTAACAAATTGGAAGTAAAATGATATAATATGATAATATAATATATAATAAATATTATTATGGTTATCTAATAAATTAATAAAATTATTATGACCATTAGAAAGGATGTATAGACATGAAATAATTAAATTATACCTAAGGTAAGGGTTTCTCATCTCACTATTACTTCTGTGAGACATATTCCATATTAAACACTTATTTCCCTTGTGTGATGTTTATAATTACCCTTTATAGATTCTATATAATTAATATATTTAACTTCATTTTAATTAATTTTTAATTTGATGATATTAATTTTATGATTATTACATTCTAGAATTCGCAAAAGTTGTAGGGGTTTATTTCCCAATCCCATCATTATTGATGATTGTTTAGGTTTATGTCTATATTGGGGGAATTATATGAAATCTGTATCTTCATATCAATATATTTTGTTTTTATGTAATTATTTATGAATTTTTTAATGAAAAATTATTGTTTTCCACACTTTGGTACTAAAAATGATTTAGAAAATGTTATTAAGAAGATCCCAATTTATTTCTCTCATTAGATAGATATCATTTTTCATCTAAAACATTGTTTTTTAATAATATTTACAAAATTTATTTTGACACATAAATATTTATTTATTAAATAAAAATTAACCTATTTTTTCTATTTAAATTTTTTTAACGGAATATTCTTATTAGTTTCAAAACAATTTCTTCATAGATTATGTCAAAAATTTTAAATGGACATTTATTTTAACAAATATGAAATGAATATAAATTTCCACCATTATTACAAATAAATTTTATAATTCATATTTTACAATATTTAAAAGGAAATTTTCAATGAAAATTATTTTCAAAATGAATTGTGAACTTTTTGTAAAGGATATTTTTGAAATGAAATGGTTATATTTATAAAAAATGTGTGATGAATATTCCATTAGAATTCTTATTCCTAAAAGACATAAGAATTGTATTTTAAATATTATACACTCATTATATATTTTATTAACAACATCCATATTTTTTATTTGGATGGTATATAATCAGTTTGACTGGTGATGTATAATTCTATCACCATTCACCGTTTTACTCTGGTTGGTTAATGATTATATTTATTAATTGGGGTACGCACTAAAATTTCATATGGTAGTTTTTTAATAAGAATTTATAAGTAGTCTATTTTAAAAAAAATATCAGGAGTGAATTATACATTGTATGGGATGGTAAGTTCTCGATATAGCCCCTGAATACGTTGGTACGTCTCACGAGACAAACTAGATTGGGTTTTTTCTAAGGCCTTATGTGATTATAAAAATGTCTTTGAACAAGGCATATATTGTACTTAGATGTATTCTAACAAGGAATCAATGGTTTTTTTTAGTTTTGACATCATAAATTCCATCATTTTGAATTTATTTGTTGATAATCCATTTGTTTCTTCGATTAGTTAGAATAACCATGGTTATGTTTTCTTGATCATGTGATTATTTATATGAAATTATTTGATCATTATTTACTCCTTCAACATTATGCTCAATTTATTGATTAAATGGAATTTTTTATCATTTATTACCACTCCAAATATTTTATACCATATATTCATTGACTCTACTATATTTTTATTTATAATGAGAATCTGACCTCATCCTTTTCATATGTATTATTGTACTAAAGATACCAAGATATGTATTATGATTGATATACAGGTATACTCTAAGGGGAATACCGAAATTCATAAAAAAATATTTATATTTTATTTTATGTTAGATTTTAGTTATGAGTATGAATATAATTTACCAAGACTACTAAACTATTTATTTATTTGGTATGTGACACCATGTATGAAGTGCTAATGTAAAAAATTAGAAATCAATTCTAGGCCTTTCGAGCCAAGGTCACTTAAATATTTATTATCAGAATATTTCATGTCTTACATTCCAAATTTAAATAATTTCAAATTAAAATTTTCGTTTATACATTATTCTATGAAAAAATATAGGTAATCCTTCATTACTTCTTCTTATGGTTCAATGTTGATTCATATAACTTTTGATTCCTATAAGGTACTTTCACCAACAAATTTTTATGATTCTCTAACAAATTATCTCTATCATCAAGAATATATATATTATATTCATTATAATTTATGTTTATATATATATATATATTAAATTGTGAAAAAGTTCATTTTTTTGTTTTTATTTTGTAAATTTTGAGATAAATAATTTGTCTTTCACTATAGAAATATTTGGTGGTAAAAATGATAATAAACAACTCCAATTTTATTGAAAATAAAAAAGGTCTAACATCCCTTGGATATAGATTCATCTTATTACTAAACATTATAAATATCTTCTTGGCCCATTCTGTAATGAGGATATGATCCCCTACTTGAAATTACATTTCCTTCCTTGGATTATTAGTATACCATTTCTTTGAAAATTGATCCATGTTGAAATAATTATAGACAGCTCAGACTTTTTCAATTTCCTCCCCTATGAAATTAGGAAATTCATGCCGCCTTTATCAATATAAATCCTAGTATATTGGATCATAGAATATTTTCTTACATAAGGAATTATACGATTCCATTTATAAACCTGAATTGAATATATTTATTTAAAAAAATCATCCAGAGGTATATTTTACTCCAATTTTCCTTGGAAGTTGAGTGGAAATTATATGAAAATGACCTCTAATTTTTAAATAGTTCATTCTGAATTACCATTATTTTGTGGTTAAAATTTGGTTATCAAGTATTTCATAGTGTGTTGGGATTTATAAAGACTCTAGGAAATGTTTTATGTGAAATGAGGATCATGAATAGTTAAAATTTATGGTGGATCAACATGAAGTCTTAAAACATCAATGGTATAGGGACATAAAAGGTGATAAATGGGTAGATAATCCCTAATTTATATGAAACGTGAAAACATGATAAAGCCATCTATAATTTCCCATAATAAATCAATCCTCTTAGACGTCATTGGGTATATTGTAACAATGTCTATTATGATATTTTCCCACTTACACATTAGTATGGGGATAGGTTTTATGAAATCCTTTATAATTTTACACATAAACTTTACTTGCTGTAATTCCAAGGATCCTGAATCATAATCATATATTTATTGTTTTATGTGGTCCAACCAATTTTTTTCACTCAAATACCTATATATATATGTAAGAAACTATATTTTTTAAATAAAATTAATATTTGGGATTTGAGGTTCGTTTAGAAATTACTTATTTTAATCAAGATTAAATGGTACATATATCCTATTCAATGATCTAAAAACACCATATTCACATTTTAATCACATTAATCTCCCATATTTTTAGAATTAATTTTATTTTTTAAACCCTTTTCATCATGTTGTGGCTTATTTATCCGATTGAGTATGGTTTTTTAGGTAATTAATATTAAAAGGAATGTTATTTACCATTCCAAAATATATTCCCATTCTAGATTTATTAAATCCTTAATAATTGAATCCTTCATTATTTTGATCAGTAATATAAATCTGTAAACATTCCCACTCAATTCATCTTCCACATATTATCCTTATTAGGGAGGTTGTTAACTACAAAATAATATTATTTTAGTAGTTTTAGCAATATATTTTATTTAAAATTAAAAATGTAACACCCCAAGCTTCTACGGTACGTTTCCCTTCGAATAATGCGATAGCGTGTGTTGTACGCAACCTCGAGTTCTAACACACACCACAACTAATTAAACTAGCCGTTGTAAATAGTGATACCTACTTTTTGAAATCATATATATTTTATATTTCAAAATGGACTTCATTTTTGGATTCGGAATATCGAAATTATCCTAGGGGGAAATTTTGGTACTTTTCGGATAACTTTTATATTTTGATGAATAGTGAAAATTACTAAATTTTAATTAAAAACAACTTTTTTAATCAAAATAAGTAATAGTGATAAATTATGAATTTTAGTAGTTTTAAAGTATATTTAGAATATATTTTTACCATTTAATATAATGTTGGTCATTGGACATAATTGTACAATTAAACCGAACATAAACAAGTGTCAATCTTTTGATAGTTATTATCTCTTAAAAACACGCTTTTTGTTTTGACAGCGGGAATTAATTTTAAATTAATTTCTGCCACTTCTGTGTTTTGAATTTAGAAAAATGGATTCCATATTTGGAATCAGGATGTTCAAATTGTGTAAATAGGTAACTTTTATTTTTAGACATTTTGAATAATTACTGCGGTAAATATTTTATTTACCATGGTTAAGGGTAAATCCGGTAAATAAGGGTTAAAAAAATAATATTATAATAATACTAAATTACCCTAAAACGTGTCTTAACCCTATTGGTTGATACATAGTCGACCATGTGCATCTTTGGGTCTATTTTGGGACCCCATGGATCCACTTGTAAGTGATAATGACACTTTATTTTAATTAAGTCAAAATGAATACAAAAATGACACAAGCATATATCTTTTAGAACAAAAATTTTTACATATGGTTATACATGTTGGATTTTCGATTATAAATATTCATTAGAAAGATAAAAAGATTTCCTACATAATTATATTTTATTTATAATTTTTAGACGTTAAATAAGTTATTTTAGTTATGACACAATGATGATACAGTAATTACTATAATAGTGAAAAATTAAAATAATTGATATTATAAATACCCAAATAAATATAATATGAAACTTTTAATGAATTAAACTAATTTTCTAGGCTAATATGATATATTAGGATTGATTTAATGGACTTTGTTCGAAGTAATCAATCTTTTATGAGTTTCACAAAAATCAACTATTGAATAGTGTCAAAATTGACATAAAAGAGTTCTTAAAAACAATATTATATTATTAATTGATATTAAATTCCTAAAAATCTAAGGTTCGGCCAAGAGACTTATATTATGATAGGTTAATCATTAATGGACCACTTGGGGGTCTCATGGATGTATATAGTAAGTTTATTAACCATAATATATAAAAATACAAAGAGACATTGTAAAAGTGAAACTAATTAACTTATAGTTAATACTTAAAGATAAGGTTAATATAAGTACCCAAACCTGTCTAAATTCTATTGGATGAGTTGTTTTCGACCTATCCCCACCTCATCCTTTGAATAGTCAACTTTGGAGCCTTTAGAAACCGAATATGAATTTATTATAAATTAATATTTCTAGCTTTTCCAAAGGTGCCCCTCACCCCTCTTATAAAAGGGCACTCCTCCTTCTCATTTCTTCACACCTTCAAAGCCTTTTGGTTCGGCCAAACTCTGTCCCAACATCCCTCACTACAACCTAGAGGCCTTATTTGGATCAGAAAGCCAACCTAAGGAGCCCTTTTGATCAAATCAAAAGGAAGAACCCGAAGAAGAGGTAATGATTTCACCACCCTTTTCTAAGTTCATTTCTTCTTCCACTTCTTCTTCCTTTGTTCTTACCATTCTAAAATAATAACTCCAGTATCTCACATATACTGTGATGTTATTATAAGTATGGTACAACCATATTCAGTATTCTATCCACCCTTTGAATAACATGTCACCATACGTGCGTACGTACGGCTTACCGTCTCCACGTCGTGGTGTAATTGTTATTCAATATAATATTATTTGGATGGGTATAATAATGATGTGTAACTCATGTAAATAATAAATATAACATGTTAATTATTCTTTATATATGATATACCATTCATTTATATATTATTTTAATATCAAAAGAATGATATTGTCGCTCGTGCGTACGTACGGACTACCGTCTCCACGAACGCGATGAGATTCATTCTCCATCGTATCCATTCAAGTATAATTATCATTTTATGATTTAAAAATGATGTTTAAGGACTTGATATCATTCTGGATATGAATAAGATACAAAAAACATGGCTTATGTAACAAAACATATAAAAGAAAATGAGTAAGTTAACACGCGAAATGATGATAATTCTAAGATATTATTAATAAATCAATGTTAAAAGATCATATATGATATCATATTAATATATATGATTCTTGTATAATTTAATAACAATTATTTCACCATTATACAGGAGGTTAACCTACCCCAACCAAGGAAAAGTACAAGGTAAGGGTTTATTTCACAATCTCTTCATTATCCGAGGTTGTTTATACGTAATAATCTACTGGGATATCTTTATCATCCACATCCATGTTTCTTAAAAATGTATTTCAAAACATTTTTAATATTTACAAGAATATGGGTTAAAGTCATTTATACCCTTGTTTGACTTTTTATAAGAGGTTTATAAAGGAATCTTTCCGTCGTTTTCAAAACAAGGTCCTTTTTAACCTTTTCGACAGAATTGAGGTAAGAATGTTTTTTTAACTTATACGGCGGGTGCGGTTATTTTACGCCGTTATAAAATCTTCAAAGGTTTCCTTACAAGCTTATAAAAATATTTTCAAATAAAATGTTTTATTTTATATGGATCTTAAATGATTTCAAAATAAAAGGAGATATTTCTTTAAAAAGAATTTTGATTTCATCTATGTCAACATCCTTTGATGGATTTTAAGATTATTTGAAGTTGATTTATTATGATACAAAACTTCTATATTGTATTGAAGGTTTTGTGATATGTTTGACTGTGGATGTGCTATTTTTATACCATTCATAGTTTATTGTGAAAGTATTGACATTTCGTATGCTAGTTTTAATACGAATGTTTATGTTATGTTTAAACCTTTTCATATGGGAATGCATTGGACTTAATAAGTGACGGGTGGAGCCCGCTATAGCTCCTCGATGCATCGGTAGGTCTCATGAGACAAACTAGTGTCTTGGCACAAGGCCTTGACAAAATCTTATTTGTAGTCTTGGCACGAGGCCTTGGCTATGTGGTTATGATAGTCTGGCATTATGCATTCCAACATTATGAAAGTGGTTATTTATTTTTGCATGTGATTATTCGATTAGTGGAATATCCATGTGAATAATTAAATGGCATTATTTCATTTTATTTATGCCATACCATGTTGAAAGTTCATGTTTAAAAGGCTTTTGTTTTAGTTATACATTGCCTTAAATGTTTATTCTTATTGATGAAAGTTTCCGCTATATTGTTATCCTTACTGGGCATTTGAGCTCACCCCTTTTTTATGTTTTATTTTTCCCAGGAAGTGAAGATGTAAGTTATGAATGACCTGCAGGGATATTATGAGGGGATTGTAGTGTGGATTGTGGAAATATTATGTTGTTGTATTAGTTTTTCATTTTACGATGTAATGTAAAACTTATGAATATATCTAGTGTTTCCAAGGCTACTAAACCAATCGATCTTTCGAGATTTTATATTTCTTGTGATCATGCCAATGTTATGTAATTAATGCACCGGCTCTGGGTAGCCGGGGTCGGGGCGTTACAGTTGGTATCAGAGGAAGTTTAGTACAAACCTTGGAAGCTAGATTTAGATAAACTCTGATTAGAGCACGTAGACTTAAGATGAACTTTGAGGATTAGTATACAAGAACTTCCTAGAATTTTGGTATTGTAGAGATTTTGTGAGTTTTCCGAGTAATACATCCCTGTCTAGATACGAGCAAGTAGAGGCGGCTCTGGCACAGATGTACCTAGGGGTAAAACCCGAAAACACCGCTTTGAGCTAGACTCGAACGGGAACTGGTGCACGACAACGGGCCTTGCTGCACTCTTGGTTACGACACTCCCGGGGGATATGCTTAGGATAACTCTCATTTTCTTTAAAAATCATTATGAAGGGTTTATGAGTATATAATTCCTCAAAGAAAACATTTTTATGATTATGGATTATATCCATAAATAGTTCAATTTATGTTAAGTGTTTTATAAGTATGGGATTATGTATTTTGATTCATAAACTGATCTAGTTTATGCCATTGTTTAGAAATGGCGCCTAATGGAAGAAATGGAAACCGTATCAATGAAAACACTCCATGTAGGGATTGCCCTCCTTCTCAAGATAATTATAGTGGGGCTGGTGATGCAACTGGTGCTGATCAGCTAATCACCGTACTGGGACAACTTACTCAGGTTATGAATAATAACCTTACCCGTATGGAGCACCCTGATCCGCAGCGTGGAGGATCAATGTTAGATCGATTCATGAGACAACAACCACCAAAGTTCAATGGGAGTACAAATCCCTTAGTAGCTGAGCAATGGATATTTTCCCTAGAGAAAATATTTCAGGCTTTGGGGAGTAGTGAAAGGGAAAAAGTTACCATGGCAGTTTACCGCCTCACTGGAGATGCTGATCAATGGTGGTCATTGATTCAAAACATGAAGTAAGATGATGAAGTATCAAACATGGAATGGAGGGAGTTCAAAGATCTGTTTTTAGAAAAATACTTTCCTCGCGACCATCGAGCAGATATGGAAAGGCAATTTCTGAGTCTGAGACAAAAGGAGGATGATAATGTCACAAAGTATGAGGCTAAATTTACAAGGTTAGCGAGGTATGCTGGAGATTATATTCGCAACCCAAGAAGTAAGATTGATCGTTTCTTTGATGGGTTAAAACCATTTCTCCGTCGAGCATTAGTCTCACAATCCTTTTCGTCGTACGAAGACATTGTCTCATGTGCTATCAAGACCGAAAAAGAATTCTCTAAGTCTTATGACTTTAAAGAGAAGCAAGAGAAGAAGAGACCTGCTGATCAATCTGGGAATGGAAATAAGGGGAAGAAGGGAAAGGTTGAATACCCATCTTGTGGTAAATGCAGGAAGAAACATCCCGGTACTTGCTTGAAGGGAATGGGAGTCTGTTACAAGTGTGGTGAAAAAGACCACCAAGCTCATGATTGCAAGGGGAAGAAGGAAGCTACCAACGTTCAGTGCTACAATTTCAGGGAGATGGGGCATTATGCAAATGCATGTCCTAAGCGTCAGGAGAACTTACCTCAGAAAAGGCCAAGGGATCAAGGCCAGGCTTATGCTATCACTACTGCTGAGGTAGAAACTCCGAAAGACGTGGTGGCGGGTAATTTAATGGTTTCCTCAAGTTTAGCAAATGCATTATTTGATTCTGGATCATCGCATTGTTTCATATCTTCCCAGTTTGCTATGAAAATTAGATATTTCCAATTTGATTTAATAAGGGAGTTTTCGGTTAAAACTCCTAAGGGAAGTATATTTGCAACAAAGTTTTGTGAATCAGTCCCCATTAGAGCACATAAATTTTCTTTATCTGCTGATTTCATCGTCATACCTATGATTGAGTTTGATATAATCCTCGGTATGGACTAGCTTTCGGACTATGATGCGAAGATTTATTGTAAGAAGAAAGAGGTTACGATTCTTGATGATAATGATAAGGAACACCTTATTTTTAGAGCAGAATCGTCACCACCTAATTCTTATTTAGACCCACCTCCAGTAGCTCAACTTAATTCCATTATTGGGGAGGAAGAGAACGAAGTAACTATCGGTGAGGAAAGGAATGTTCAAATAGAGGATGTACCTGTTGTGAAAGAATTTGTAGATGTATTTCCGGAAGATTTACCTGGACATCCTCCAGAACGAGAAGTTGAGTTTTCCATTGATTTGATTCCTGGATCAAGGCCTATATTGAAGACCCCTTATAGAATGGCCACTGTAGAGTTAGTCGAACTAAAGAAACAACTAGAGGAATTGAGTAATAAGGGATTTATTCGCCCTAGTGTTTCTCCATGGGGAGCCCCTGTTCTTTTTGTTAAAAAGAAAGATGGATCTATGAGGTTATGTATCGACTACAGGGAGATCAATGCTATAACGATAAAGAACAAGTATCCCCTACCTCGTATTGATGATTTATTTGACCAAATTCATGGAGCTCAATACTTTTCAAAGATTGACCTTCGATCTGGATACCATCAGTTGTGTGTAAAGAAGGAAGACATTCCGAAGACAGCATTTCGAACCAGGTACGGGCATTACGAGTTTACTGTAATGCCATTTGGATTGACTAATGCACCCTCTGTATTCATGGATCCGATGAATAGAGTTTTCAAGGAGTATCTCGATGAATTTGTGGTGGTATTTATTGATTATATCTTGGTATACTCCAAAACCTACAAAGATCATGAAAATCACTTGCGCATTATCTTGAAGACTCTGAGGAGGCATGAATTATATGGAAAGTTTAGCAAATGTGAATTCTGGCTTCAGGAGATTTCTTTTCTTGGACATATTGTCTCTAAAGATGGAATCTCTGTTGATCCTTCTAAGACCAAGGCAATCCAAGAATGGCCAGCACCTACGAGTATAACTGAGGTACGTAGTTTTATTGGTTTGGCAGGTTATTATCGACGTTTCGTCCAGAATTTTGCCCGATTGGATAACCCATTAACGAAGCTCACACGTAAAGGGGTTAAATTTGTTTGGACAAAAGAGTGTGAAGAATGTTTCGAAGAATTGAAGAAAAGATTAGTCAATGCTCCTATATTGACTCTACCATCGGGGAATGATGGGTTCGTTATTTATAGTGATGCATCAAAGAAAGGACTTGGTTGTTTCCTTATGCAGAATGATAGAGTTATTGCCTATGCATCACGACATTTGAAAATTCATGAACAAAACTATCCTACTCATGATATTGAGTTAGCAGCTGTGATCTTTGCTTTTAAGATATGGAGGCACTACCTCTATGGTGAAAAATGTGAGATTTATACTGATCACAAGAGTTTGAAGTATATTTTCTCACAAAAAGAACTCAACATGAGGCAAAGGAGATGGATTGAATTACTCAAGGATTATGATTGTACGATACACTACCACCCAGGGAAAGCAAACAAGGTGGCAGATGCTTTGAGCAGAAAAGACCATGGAGTTTTGAACATGATGAGAATTGAAAGGGATCCAATTTTCATGGATCTAGTGAAGATGGACATGGGAATAACCAGGGAAGGTGAAACATCAATGCTTTTTCAAATGGTTGCCAAACCATCTTTACTAGAAAGGATTAAGAGTTCTCAGACCGATGATGAATAATTTCAGAAGAAGATTAAAGTTGTGAATGATGGGAAATTGAGAGACTTTGTGTATGAAGATGGAATTTTGAAATTCAGGAAGAGACTTTGTGTTCCCAATATACCTGATCTAAAAAGGGAATTGCTGGATGATGCTCATAGTTCCAATTTCTCTATACACCCTGGGAGCACCAAAATGTATAGATATTTGAAGGAACATTTTTGGTGGGAAAACATGAAGAGGGAGATTGCTGATTTTGTGTCAAGATGTATGGTTTGTCAACAAGTGAAAGCTGGAAGGCAACAACCTGGAGGAGTCATGCAACCTCTTCCCATACCAGAGTGGAAATGGGACAATATTACGATGGACTTTGTCATGGGGCTACCAAAGACTCCTAGAAGGAACGATGCAATATGGGTTATTGTTGATCGTCTTACCAAGTCAGCACATTTTCTTTCAATAAGAGAAGATCTACCCCTGGAACGTCTAGCAAGACTATACATTAATGAAGTTGTGAGACTTCATGGAGTACCCCTATCGATTGTTTCTGATCGTGATCCCCGTTTTACTTCAAGATTTTGGAAAAGTCTTCAGAAATCCCTGGATACTGAACTTCATTTGAGCACTGCTTACCACCCTCAGACAGACGGACAATCAGAATGGACTATTCAGACCTTAGAAGACATGTTGAGATCTTGCTCACTTGATTTTCAGGGTATGTGGGATCAATATTTACCACTAGTTGAATTTTCCTATAAAAATAGCTTCCATTCGAGTATTCAGATGGCACCATATGAAGCGTTATACGGAAAGAGATGTCGTACACCAACCTGTTGGGATGACGTTGGTGAAAGAAAACTTGTAGGCCCAGAACTGGTGGAGGAAACGGTGGAAAAGGTGAAGGTAATCCAAAATCACATTAAAGCAGCTCAAAGTAGGCAGAAGAGCTATGCCGATAATTGAAGGAAGGATTTGGAATTTCAAAGTTGGTGATCATGTTTTCCTGAAGGTATCTCCGTGGAAGGGAGTCATACGTTTTGGTAAGAAAGGTAAATTGAGTCCCAGGTACATCGGACCTTTCGAAATTCTAGAACGAATTGGGGCTGTAGCTTACCGATTGGCAATGCCGCCAAGTCTCTCCAAAGTTAACGATGTGTTCCACGTATCTCTGTTGAGGAAATACATTCCTGACCCAACGCATGTACTCACCTATGAAGATTTAGAACTGGAACCCGATCTGTCTTACTGCGAAGAGCCCATCAAGATTCTTGATACGAGAGAACAAGTACTGAGAAACCGGACGACGGGTCTGGTAAAAGTTTTGTGGAGAAATCATAAGATGGAAGAGGCAACGTGGGAACCCGAGGAACTTATGATGAAGAACCACCCGAGTCTTTTTATGCAGTAATACCCTAGAAATTGCGAGAATGCAATTATTTGAAGGAGGGGAGAATATAACACCCCAAGCTTCTACGGTACGTTTCCCTTCGAATAATGCGATAGCGTGTGTTGTACGCAACCTCGAGTTCTAACACACACCACAACTAATTAAACTAGCCGTTGTAAATAGTGATACCTACTTTTTGAAATCATATATATTTTATATTTCAAAATGGACTTCATTTTTGGATTCGGAATATCGAAATTATCCTAGGGTGAAATTTTGGTACTTTTCGGATAACTTTTATATTTTGATGAATAGTGAAAATTACTAAATTTTAATTAAAAACAACTTTTTTAATCAAAATAATTAATAGTGATAAATTATGAATTTTAGAAGTTTTAAAGTATATTTAGAATATATTTTTACCATTTAATATAATGTTGGTCATTGGACATAATTTTACAATTAAACCGAACATAAACAAGTGTCAATCTTTTGATAGTTATTATCTCTTAAAAACACGCTTTTTGTTTTGACAGCGGGAATTAATTTTAAATTAATTTCTGCCACTTCTGTGTTTTGAATTTAGAAAAATGGATTCCATATTTGGAATCAGGATGTTCAAATTGTGTAAATAGGTAACTTTTATTTTTAGACATTTTGAATAATTACTGCGGTAAATATTTTATTTACCATGGTTAAGGGTAAATCCGGTAAATAAGGGTTAAATAAATAATATTATAATAATACTAAATTACCCTAAAACGTGTCTTAACCCTATTGGTTGATACATAGTCGACCATGGGAATCTTTGGGTCTATTTTGGGACCCCATGGATCCACTTCTAAGTGATAATGACACTTTATTTTAATTAAGTCAAAATGAATACAAAAATGACACAAGCATATATCTTTTAGAACAACAATTTTTACATAGGGTTATACATGTTGGATTTTCGATTATAAATATTCATTAGAAATATAAAAAGATTTCCTACATAATGATATTTTATTTATAATTTTTAGACATTAAATAAGTTATTTTAGTTATGACACAATGATGATGCAGTAATTACTATAATAGTGAAAAATTAAAATAATTGATATTATAAATACCCAAATAAATATAATATGAAACTTTTAATGAATTAAACTAATTTTCTAGGCTAATATGATATATTAGGATTGATTTAATGGACTTTGTTCGAAGTAATCAATCTTTTATGAGTTTCACAAAAATCAACTATTGAATAGTGTCAAAATTGACATAAAAGAGTTCTTAAAACAAATATTATATTATTAATTGATATTAAATTCCTAAAAATCTAAGGTTCGGCCAAGAGACTTATATTATGATAGGTTAATCATTAATGGACCACTTGGGGGTCGCTTGGATGTATATAGTAAGTTTATTAACCATAATATATAAAAATACAAAGAGACATTGTAAAAGTGAAACTAATTAACTTAGAGTTAATACTTAAAGATAAGGTTAATATAAGTACCCAAACCTGTCTAAATTCTATTGGATGAGTTGTTTTCGACCTATCCCCACCTCATCCTTTGAATAGTCAACTTTGGAGCCTTTAGAAACCGAATATGAATTTATTATAAATTAATATTTCTAGCTTTTCCAAAGGTGCCCCTCACCCCTCTTATAAAAGGGCACTCCTCCTTCTCATTTCTTCACACCTTCAAAGCCTTTTGGTTCGGCCAAACTCTGCCCAAATAATCTCCCAACATCCCTCACTACAACCTAGAGGCCTTAGTTTGATCAGAAAGCCAACCTAAGGAGCCCTTTTGATCAAATCAAAAGGAAGACCCCGAAGAAGAGGTAATGATTTCACCACCCTTTTCTAAGTTCATTTCTTCTTCCACTTCTTCTTCCTTTGTTCTTACCATTCTAAAATAATAACTCCAGTATCTCACATATACTGTGATGTTATTATAAGTATGGTACAACCATATTCAGTATTCTATCCACCCTTTGAATAACATGTCACCATACGTGCGTACGTACGGCTTACCGTCTCCACGTCGTGGTGTAATTGTTATTCAATATAATATTATTTGGATGGGTATAATAATGATGTGTAACTCATGTAAATAATAAATATAACATGTTAATGATTCTGTATATATGATATACCATTCATTTATATATTATTTTAATATCAAAAGAATGATATTGTCGCTCGTGCGTACGTACGGACTACCGTCTCCACGAACGCGATGAGATTCATTCTCCATCGTATCCATTCAAGTATAATTATCATTTTATGATTTAAAAATGATGTTTAAGGACTTGATATAATTCTGGATATGAATAAGATACAACAAACATGGCTTATGTAACAAAACATATAAAAGAAAATGAGTAAGTTAACACCCGAAACGATGATAATTCTAAGATATTATTAATAAATCAATGTTAAAAGATCATATATGATATCATATTAATATATATGATTCTTGTATAATTTAATAACAATTATTTCACCATTATACAGGAGGTTAACCTACCCCAACCAAGGAAAAGTACAAGTTAAGGGTTTATTTCACAATCTCTTCATTATCCGAGGTTGTTTATACGTAATAATCTACTGGGATATCTTTATCATCCACATCCATGTTTCTTAAAAATGTATTTCAAAACATTTTTAATATTTACAAGAATATGGGTTAATGTCATTTATACCCTTGTTTGACTTTTTATAAGAGGTTTATAAAGGAATCTTTCCGTCGTTTTCAAAACAAGGTCCTTTTTAACCTTTTCGACAGAATTGAGGTAAGAATGTTTTTTTTATCTTATACGGCGGGTGCGGTTATTTTACGCCATTATAAAATCTTCAAAGCTTTCCTTACAAGCTTATAAGAATATTTTCAAAGAAAATGTTTTATTTTATATGGATCTTAAATGATTTCAAAATAAAAGGAGATATTTCTTTAAAAAGAATTTTGATTTCATCTATGTCAACATCCTTTGATGGATTTTAAGATTATTTGAAGTTGATTTATTATGATACAAAACTTCTATATTATATTGAAGGTTTTGTGATATGTTTGACTGTGGATGTGCTATTTTTATACCATTCATAGTTTATTGTGAAAGTATTGACATTTCGTATGCTAGTTTTAATACGAATGTTTATGTTATGTTTAAACCTTTTCATATGGGAATGCATTGGACTTAATAAGTGACGGGTGGAGCCCGCTATAGCTCCTCGATGCATCGGTAGGTCTCATGAGACAAACTAGTGTCTTGGCACAAGGCCTTGACAAAATCTTATTTGTAGTCTTGGCACGAGGCCTTGGCTATGTGGTTATGATAGTCTGGCATTATGCATTCCATCATTATGAAAGTGGTTATTTATTTTTGCATGTGATTATTCGATTAGTGGAATATCCATGTGAATAATTAAATGGCATTATTTCATTTTATCTATGCCATACCATGTTGAAAGTTCATGTTTAAAATGATTTTGTTTTAGTTATACATTGCCTTAAATGTTTATTCTTATTGATGAAAGTTTCCTCTATATTGTTATCCTTACTGGGCATTTGAGCTCACCCCTTTTCTATGTTTTATTTTTCCCAGGAAGTGAAGATGTAAGTTATGAATGACCTGCAGGGATATTATGAGGGGATTGTAGTGTGGATTGTGGAAATATTATGTTGTTGTATTAGTTTTTCATTTTACGATGTAATGTAAAACTTATGAATATATCTAGTGTTTCCAAGGCTACTAAACCAATCGATCTTTCGAGATTTGATCTTTCTTGTGATCATGCCAATGTTATGTAATTAATGCACCGGCTCTGGGTAGCTGGGGTCGGGGCGTTACAAAAAACATTATATGTTAATATAAAAATTAAACTCTTTTGATATAAATACAAAGAATAGAAAATGATTTTTTTCTTGATGTAGTACTAGACATGAGAAATATGACTAGATGAACCTACTTGAAAGGTTCCATCATGATACAAGGATATTTTTTGGAGTCCTCTTCTGAAATTAGTTGACACATGGGTGAACATAATAAGTAGAGAAAAAAGGCCTCAAAAAGCTGTATCTAAATCATTTTCTGAATGAAATTATTATAGGAAAACTTGATGAGAGGTATATGATTCTCCCAAGAACCACAAAAACAAAGGCCACATACATGGAGAAAGACCTCTAGAACCAGTATCATTCGTTTCAATTGTCCATTGATCTGTGGGTGAAAATCTATGCTCAAAATCATCAGTGTGCACATATCCCTCTGTAACCCCCACCATGAATAAGATTTGAAATTAGTGTTCCTATCTGATAATATAGCACTAAGGACCCTTTTATTTTCAGATGATCTCATATACATTCCATATTACCATCTCATTAACTAAGAATGTTACCTTGATATGGAGGATGTGGGGTAATTTTTCAGTCGGTAAAGGAATAATAAAACATCATCTCTAACACAAGGATACATTTTTAAATCAAATTAAAATCCTGGGAAAACATATCCACATTTCCATTTTGGGATTTTAAGTTGCTATAATAATCCAGAAGGCTATTGGTGCGCTGCCTTCACCTAGTGATAGGTGGAACTCTGAGTGAAAAATCCTGATATATTAGGCTTCATCCCAAGCCACCAATATTATAACTGCATGTCTCAATACATTTTGGAGATTCCTAAATGAATTAACCATATAGAAGTATGAGACTATTGAATTAATTCCTCCATCATTTTTTAGGATCATAGAAAACTCAATGTATACACCAAATTTCATCATTATCTGCAGAAGAATCTAGAGACAGTTTGCCTCCGGAAATACACTCATCGAGAACCAAGCCTTCGTTATCTAAAAATTATTTTCTCTTCACCTTCTCAAGGAGGTATGTAGTAACTATAATGGATGTGAGTTATGAATACTTGTGACTATTTGGATACTTGAGATATATCTCATAGAACTAGGCCATTAATTTTCATTCATTACTAGCTTCATGTATGGAATGTTTTTGATTTTTCTAACTCAATTCATTCCCTACTACATTACAATTCACATGTGTATATGAAATCTCAAAAACTAATGAATAAAGATATTAAAACCATCTTTTCTAACTGAGTATCAAATAACATTGTGAAATGATATATTTGAGGCATGTGTGTCCCATTTACAGTAAAAAGTGCTCACCAAACAATTAATTTTTATTGGAATATAAGTCATATACAACTTTTTCTAACACATGGTCATGTTTTTGGTAGTTTATCTAACGAGGCATCAATTATAGGGATCAATATGCCATGAATCTATCTTCTTGCATTAGCACTTCCCCTGGTCCAATTCTTGATTCATTATAAAACACTATATATCCATGCCTAGGATCTGGTAGAATTAAAATCGGTCCTATTAAAATATTACCTTTTATCACCTGAAATGATTTCTCTCATGCTTATTACCATAGAAACTTAACACCATACTTTGTATGACCAGTAAGAGTTTCAAAAAATACTAATAAGTCTTGTAGGAACCAACTGTAATATCTAGCCATCCCTAAGAATCTCTGCTTATCGGACACATTCTTAGGCTTCGACCTGGTAACCACAACAATGACCTTATATGGGTCAACTAAGAATCCTTATTTTGAGATAATATATCTTATTAATTGGACTTTTCCAATCCATATGTTTCACATATAAAACATGGTATAAATAGAATTCTCAACTAGAGTACTCAAAATAATCTCATGGTGTTTATCATGGTCAATATATGTGTCATAATACACTAATATATTGTACACAAATACTACAACATTGGAATAAATATAGGGGAACACAATATTCATCAGATCCATGAAAATAGAGGGCACATTCGTAAGAATAGTTGAAATAACGACACACTCATATAGACCATTCCTATTATAGAATGTTGTATGAGGTTTTTCTAATGGATTGAATCAAACGTTATGCTATCCCATTTTTATGAAAATTTTATAAAAGACCCTATCTCCATAGAGGTGTTCAAAGAGATCCTTTATTCGAAGATGTAGATATTGGTTCTTGACTATAAATTTGTTCAATAAAATGTAATCCATGCATAAATTAAGGTTATAAACCCCATTATTAGTGAAAATCATGGGTGAACTCCAAGAGGAAATGTCGGGATGTATAAAAACCCTGGAACCCAAATCCAATAACAGCTACTTGAGATCCGAGAGATTATTATGTTCCATTTTATATAGTGGAATAAATAGAGGTGGTAGTCCTGGAAGGAGTTAAATTGTAAATGTTACCTCTTTCTCAAGAGGTTAGAATAAAAAATAATCGAGAATGACTTCCCTGAAATGTTCTATTATCAAAGGGATTTTAACCTGAATTAAACCCTAATAATCTATGAACTGATTTGAAATTTGGTCAGTCGCGACACATAGACCATGAGTCTCTTGTCCATCTCTACATGATTGGACATCCCACTCAACATTTTTTAGATAATTTCTTCCCTCTAGTGACATAAATGACAACTAGTTTTGATAACAGTCTACAAAGGCATGATACATAACCAACCAATCCATACCAATAATGAAATTCAAGCTTGTAATCTAAATAAAAATGTGGTACCACAAGAAAGGGTAACTTCCTAACTCAATATGATAGTCCCTACATTTGAGTATACCCTCTTACCATACTCCGAACAGTGTATCTAGGGTTATTAAACCATATTAATATTGAATACACATCCCAATAATTTCCATGATAGATAAGGATAAGATGGATTGTGTGGTACCTATATCAAATAAATAAGATTTGATAATGGAGTATACTAGCATAGTACCTCATACATTAGATGGTTCGGCAACATGATCCTCAGGTATTGGCTATGAGGCAAGAAACTAACTTGATCTTCGAACTTTTGAATTAGATGAACTACCACAAAAAAACTATTCTTCTAGTGCTTCTGGAAATTGGATGTTTGGAAACCATGGCCTCGAACTCCTCATTGTCTGGTCTTATTGGCGCTACTCCATCTCCCTGCCTAACATGGCGTAAATGTTCCTTCCCCTGAAGGTGGATCAAGAGTAGATCCTCTACCACTAGAACCCAATGTAATGGTCCAAGTAAATATCTGATAATTCCCCAGGAAATACATGCTCGACACTCTAAAGGGTCCCTATCACAGGAATTCTTTAATACCACTATCATCAACACACTTGAAACACCATAGAGGTACCAGTATGTGTAATCTGTATGGAATATCCCTAATGAGAAAACTCAATGAATGGATTTCTTCTATCAGAGTAGATATTGTCCTACCTCAGTATTGGTCCTCTATGCCCGGTACTATCTCCCCCTAAACATCTTCTCATTGATAATATATTGATTGAATATTCTAGAAAAGGAATTAATGTAGAAGAAATTCCCATGAGTGAAAATTAAATACATGATCCCAACGTTGAGGCATTTAGAAAGACATGCTCATCAACATCACGTAGATGTGTAAATAACTTTAACTTAGAGAAACATGCTGAATATTTCATAATTTACATTGAAACCTACTCGAGATACATGAACTCTCTGGATATGACATATCTCAGTATATGAGGAAAGAAATTATCGTAGAAGGATGTTTGGGAATCATCACATTACATGCCCTAATGGTCACTATCCTGGGCAATCTCATCCCACCAGAAAATGGAGGAATCATGAATAATATACATTAAATGATTATTCATCCAATATAGATGAATATCTAGATTCTCAAAAGTTATAAGTGTGACCTCTGGCCAGGAATCAACAGGTTTTGGACTATTATCCCTTGATAATCTAAGATAATCCAACTTCTGGAACTAAAGCTTCAGATCGGCCATCATTGGTGTAGGATGTGGAGCACCATTCATGGTCTGTATCAGAAGAAAAAAACCTTCATGAAGATGAGAATCAATACCTAGATTATGTATTATAGGCAGTAACTCATGTGGGACAAATGGAGGTAAGACAAAAAAATTTGATCCAACCACGTTTAGAGCATGGTCATTGACACCCTCCTGGCGCAAAACACGTGGATTCCATGACATCATTGGACTAGAAATTCCAAGCACACATCTCAGAACAAGCAGTAATAAGATATTTAATAACACTAATAGAAACCAAATGTATGAAAATGGATCACTACCCACAGTATACTACTCCAACTACCCACTTTGAAGGCTCGGTATTGGTATGTTAAAAATTATAAATTAAAGGGGTTTTAGTAGATTATTGGTAAACGATACCTTTCATAGTCATTTACTGGCAGCCATTTCATTCATTATATATTTAATTTCTAGGTTCAGTCCTTAATCTTTCATGTATAACACATGGAATGATAAATACATGAAACCATAACATTTTATAATCCATATGTAACATTTTCAATTTTCATTTTCATATATCATATATAAAATTTCATTTAAAATATATTTCCATTCCAACTAAATCAAGGTCCATACTCTTAATCAAAAAAATGACACCTATTTGATTTTAATCAGGTGGATCGAATTGGTAAATTACTAATTAAACCTATGAGGACCCATAAAATTACAATAATTTACACTGAAAATCACTTAATCACAACCAATGAGAAGCACACAGTATAATATAAAAACAACAAAATCAATCAACAATCATTAGCATATCATGAAATGAAAATAGTGAAATTAACAATTTATGGCATTGCAATATGCATGTCACCAGAATAGAAGGTTCCTATGATGGTGAATGTAACAATTATCCTTGACCTCATATCATTAGGACATAGAAAAAATAAGATCCTCAATCATAAAAACAATAAAAACAATACATAGTATGTGTGTCACCCAATGTTAAAATGATATCAACTGTAATATGAAAAATAGAACAAAAATTATAATTATGGAAACATTGCATTTTCACCTAAAAAGGGTTCGAAACTCCCATGAACAGATTATGAATAAGATAAAATCATTCCTAATATCCAACATAATGTCTTTAATTAGTAATGTTATAAGGGACCACTTTGATACCGATTTGTGATGACTTAGACTTGAATGTCACTGAAGGTTCCCCGGGTCTGGTTGGCCAAATGGCCTCAAGCACATCATCATGATTGTTAGAGGCTACCATTTAGCAGTGATGGCCTAGGGTATTTCTTTGGGGATTCGACACCCTTATTACCATAGATTTAAACAATATATGAATATAATATTACAATATATATGTAGTAGAAGTGGTAATAAATATGAGCCACAACGGAAGAAAACTGAAGTAATATACAACCAAATATATGATCAAAAGATAAAAAAGAAAATGATGATATTCCATGTTTTTATAAAGATGAAAAATATTGATAAAAATCAGTATTCAAGAATTATATACAAATATAGTAAAAAGGAATCCAAAAACTATCCCACAAATCCCAATCTCTGGATTGATCATCTACAACTAGATCCATTCTAAACAATTAATCATTCATGTTTCTAATGCCAGATTCTTCCCTTTGTCAACATCATAGATTTTATCTACCCATGTACCAAGGGTTACTAGATAGGGTATGAGATAAATATCATTAGGCCACCACCAATGGTTCCAATAACATTTTATTTGTGTAATATAAACTGAACTATTGTTGAAGCTTTCATATATTAATGTATATAGAAATTATATTGTAAATACCCATGTACCTACTTCATCAATCCGCTGGTGTCTAAAAATGAAACTATTTATGTGCTAAATTAATTTTGTTTATAAATTTATGTCACCTGAGGAATATACAGAACTGACGTCACATATTTGTAATAATATTATTGGTTCAAAGATATAACAATGATATATTAATGATAATAATAATGAAAATTCTCTAAGGTAATAACCAAGGTATACTAAACCTCAAGGGTCACCAACTTGGTAGTAACTACATAATCGATCTATGGTTATGAGTGTAATCCATGGAGCATCATCCAATTAATTCCATAATAAATAATCTAATATTTTACACACATAACATCCATGGTAAAAAATGATAACCTATGTCTTGGCCTAAGAATGTAACAATGGGACCCGGTGTCTGTAGAAGCCATGTTGGATCTGAGTAGAATATCAAAGGAATCCTTTAAAGGTCAATTAGGGATCTTATGGTTTCATATTGATCATCCAATGATTGAAAATAATTGGGTTCCATGGTGGGTCTCATCTAAGGAAACCAACATCCTTGAAATATAATGGAATCTATGAGTGCTCAAGGAATTCCCTTATGAATCTGATAGCTAAATCATGTTTGAACACTACTAAAATGATGTCAAGATCCTTATCAAATCAATACTCGTGCATTTAATTCATTCATTTAATAAAACCAAGTAATAGTAACATAATTTACTATGTCATTTGGTTTATTCCATTCCCTTAATTAGTGTGAAAATTCTAAGGGGCATGAAACCATTTAATTTATAATCATTTAATATGGTTGACTCTGATACCATCCATTGGACATGGAATGAGGTTATACAAACATGAAACTAATCCATCCAGAAATATTTTGATATGAAAATTCATATATATACCATATTTATTCTATTAAATTTTATATTGATTTATCAAGATTATCAAACTTCTTTAGGGAGGTCAAGTGGAGTTCAACATAGTATGAAACTTTTATCAATTCAACAGTCATCTAAACAATTAAGGATTACTTTTATCATGGTCATACTATGACACACCTTAACAGTTTCATAGACACACATCAAAGCACTAAGAGGTCAAATATGGAAATCAAAATACATGGGGTGGAATTCATTGTGGGTGAAACTGCCAATAATGGTTAACATTTCTAGCATGGGTTTTAGATAACTATGTTTGAAACTTAATGAATGAAATATTAATTAAAAAGAGGCACCAAATGAAATTGACACTCCCACTCAAAAAATTTATAAAATGATGAATATTGAGGAGTGTGTGATGGACCACCTACCTCGTACTCATACAACGATCCTCATCTAGTATCACCCTCTATTACGGCATAGATTTGAAGAGATCTAAAGAATATATCACTGCCCAAAAATTAGGTCATATAATTGTTCATAAAATAACATCATTGATATGAATACGAATGATGATTAATTAAAATGGAATTGATAACATATTGGTGTAGGTCTAACAAGATAGATGACGCTTTGACCAGACTCTAAAAGGATTCTCGGGATTGAATCCTAGCATAGGTGGATTTATTTATTCACAAGGGGGGAGGAGGTTTTTTTCCAATATAAAAGTAAAATGGGAGAGGTTTTGTTTAAAAATTTTCAATTAAGGGAAATTTTGTAGTTTCAACAAAAAAATATCCTTTGCACTGTTTGGCCACATGGTTTTTCCAAATCGTGTGAAAACTATGTTTGAGAAGTTGTTCAGAGGGGAATACCTCATGGTTTGGCCACATGGTCTGGTAAACCTTGTTCCAACCATTTGAAATGCCTCTATTAAATTTCAATAGAATTTTGTATAGTTGTGCAGCCAAACAGTATGTTTTGGGAAAACGGTCCTCCCCATATCCCCCAGCCTTCTAGCCTTGCATGTTTAAAATTAATTGTCTGGCCTCATTTGTATGGTTTACTCTATCCATGTGGCATGCCATTTTCTACCACCGAATTGGTTTTCGAGATCTAATCAAACTCCAAACAACCACAAAACCTTAATTAACTCAAAAAGAATCCACTGTAGGTCGCAAATAAAGAATTATACCATGATTTAAAGGATCCATACCTACGTGGAAAACAATATTCTTACAAAAAATATTATTAATCTATTTAGTCATTTGGGATTTTCTTTCTTGTAATAATGCTAATATAATTTTAGTAGACATTGTCATTGGGATTATTAGATTCATGTCACTCCATGATATTGTAGTTCTTTAATATATTTATGAAATTAATATAAAATATAATAAATAGTTTTATCTTTATAACCATCGATATAAAGTGGTGATGAAAAATTAATTACACCTCTACTTGAAGACGGTAAGTCTTACGTATGCACGAGTGATGTTTTTTGATTTCATAGGATGTGAAAGAGATAGAATATGGTTTCCCAATAACCATAACAATATCATAGTATATTAATTATAATAATAATATTATATTAACGTGGGAAGAAGTGATTTATAGGATGTAAAAATGAAAATAGACATGAAAGATTCAATAAAGAAAATTACCACTTCTTTTGTAGACTTCCTTTAGATATCCCCTTAATGTGACTAGGTTGGTATTTTGGTAGCGAAAGAACCTATAGAGAATCTATACAGATATTTATAAGATTAATGGTTATTTATAGGTTGTGATAGATGGCTCAAATTTGTATAAATAAGATAAAGTAGAGGTGTACTTTTATATTATAGGGGAGTAGAATTCATGGAATTTATCATTTTATTAAATTAATATAAATGTTTTCTCAAAAAAAATTAAAATAAATTGATATATATTAACTATATGTTAAGGAGAAGTTTAAATAACATCATCAAATAAAATTTCGACAAGTTTTGGGTCTGTTTCCACATATATATATTTTTTTACCCACATTTAATTCTTTTTACCATTACTATAATATTAATGTTTTATATACCAGGACAGGAAGTTAGAGGTAGCCCCCTGACTATTTATTAAATAAAAAGAAAATTACAACTAGTACAAAGAAGAACAATTACATATCATAAACTTCATAACCATCACAACTCCCATAAGAACCTCCTTCCGCAGTGGCCGTCTCCCATTCCGATCTTTCACAGTGCTTTAGTATCTTGGCATACTTCCTTATAAGGTTCAATTTCTCCAAAGATACCATGCCATGTGGAGATGTTTTGAAAGGGGATCTAGTGGATAGCGGCTTCAACATATCAGAATAGTCTTTTCTCATCTTTCTTTTTGCTGTGATGTTCACCTCCTGTCCAGATTACCCCTTCCCAACCTTGAGAACCTCACAATAGGAAGGCCTAACCACCACACTATGATTTTCCTTGTCACTGTATGAGACGTCCGCCCCAATTTCCAATTTCCATGTCATCATTGAAACCATCAGCCACCCCTTGGTCCCATTCATCACATCTCATACTATCAGTTACATCCCGAAATGGTGGTTGCCCTTCCATCACTTGGAGGACATCCACCACTTTCACTGCATTGACTGAACCAATATCTTCGTACTGCCCTTCAATCTCCAGGCTATCATCCACCTCCTCTTCAGACTCTAAAACTTTGAACTGCTTGTAGGTAGCAGCATTACTCCATGAGGCAGCAGATTGTAACAGCATCTTATTCCTCTCACTGTTCAGACATGGACTGGCATCTGTCATTTGCCCACGACCTTATGAATTCGAAGGCATCCCCACTCATTTGGACCAGCACAAGCGAACCCAACATCAGAAACAGCTACAGCAAGCCTGCTGTCCTCAGCATCCATCGAAGGCCCCTGCTTCCCAGCGCTCATCTTATCACTGCCACACCCCATCATAGCAGCAGCCCCCACAAGCGAGCAACATTCTTTCATGCGGTGATCAAGAGGAGACATTCCAACACTAGTGATCCTTGGAACTTCCTAGTGCTCCCCTATAGCCACTGGTGTGCATGCTACCATGAAAGTAGCAGAAAAACATCTTTCCACATCTCCCTTGGAAATATTACCCCTTTGCAAGTCCATACTCAGTCTATTCATCACCACAGACACTAGAGGATTTGTGGAATAAACTGGCTTTTCCAAAACATGTGCAGCACAGGGACCACGTCCAAATGCATTTCCTATCCGATCATCAACAACAGGCTTCCTCCTCCTATCAATAGATTTCCCTATCCTTTTCTCCAGACCTGGAGAACTGCTGCTGCCAAGTCGATCTTGACAGCTAACATCTAAATGCACAAACCTATTGCAGGTATTGCAATAATCGATCCGCGATTTGTAAACCACTTCGTGCTTCTATATGAACTCCTGACCCACAGAAATCAAATCCCATTCAACCGGAGATCTCGAGATATCCACCACAACACACTGTTAATGATTGATCAGGTGACTCAACGTGGTTGTTCGAGCATCAGTGCATAAAAATCGACCAACCAAGTTCCCAAGGAAGCACATAATTGCTGGATTT